>CM074743.1:20765013-21965013 GCA_037367245.1 Phrynocephalus guinanensis
TCCTACTCAAAAACTATCTTCCAGCATTTGAGTCTTATTTCCTTGAACCATTCTACTTAACAGAGGAAATGGAGGCGGAGGGATCGAGTTCTATCAAATCCTACTGGAATGATATGCAATTCCATTTGACCGTATAATATTAAATGGTTACTGGGATAAGAAGGGGAAGCAACCTTGTCTAACAAAATGAAACCCTATTGCAGCCATTTTTGAAGCTGACCTCTGCTGAAGATCCTTCCTCCTTTGATCATTCTGGCACCCAGAAAAAGGTAGAAGAATGGAAATGATTGTAGTAGTAGTAACTGCATCACCAATTAGGGAATATCTCAAAGCAAAAAAGAAAGGAGCTTCACAGTCCCCGTTTCCTTTATCATATTTTAGTTTTTTTTACTACACACACACACACACACACACACACACACACACACACACATTTCTAAAAATATTAGTATAATTAGCAGAAGCAATTAAATTTGGAAAATTAACATGGGGGAACTATCTTGACCAGTTCTTGATACTTTCAACATATCTTTCTGCTTACATTTTTCTGCATTCACAAATCCGGGCAAAGTCTACAACTTGAGGAGAGAAGCAGTTTTTTAGGAAGGCAGTGTATTTCATATTGTTTATTTATTATTCAAATGTTTATTCAGTTTTTGTAGGCATAGTGGTACATAAGGGGGGGACACAATAAGAAATAATCCATATATGAACAGAAGAACCAATAAGAGAGTTAAGCATAAAGCAAGAAGAATTCAAAATAAAATAGAAGAAAGCCAGATGGAAATTTGATTCCATCCAGATGAAATACAATCTGAAATATATGAATTTCTTTTAAAATAATATCTTCCTCCTAAGAAGTGCATTTTAGAGGTACAAATTATATTTCCTATATTCTGGAAGGTTGTGGTTTCAGAAAGAATCCTCCATATTTTCCAAAATAAGACATTCAGTGTGAATTACTTCCAAATTCAATTCCACATTATGTCTGGAAACTCTTTAGAAGGCAGCATTTTAATCGTCTATCTATGCATTGAAATATACAAGAGGTACAGAATCATAGGTACTTACCTATCTACATCACCCATACACACAACACGTCACAGAAAAGCAGTTATAGATATTATATTCATTTGTATATATTTGTGGAATACAAAGACGCACAGACAGTCACTCAACACAAGGCATATGCACATTCGAAATTATATCTACCATCAAAAATAAGATTTACAATAATTGGCTTGTACTATGGATGGGTAATTTTATAGACAGGCTTGTACAATCACAGGCCGCTTGTGTTTTGATGTGTTCTTAAGTGTACTTCAAGGGATTTATCCAGCCTGAATACTAGTTACTGGACTTACTGTATGAGGAAGGTGTCCTTAAACAGGCATCTTAAATAAAGGAAAATAGCCAATTTCAATAGAGACCAATTCAATGGCGGAAACCGCATTCTAGAACAATCCTATTGCTCACCTCGCCCGGTTTTGCTGCATTGAACTACTACTATTGTTTTGGTGCCATGTACCACTGCGGTAGTGCTTCAACTACGCTAGTGCGCCTGTGCGTCTTTCTTTTTTCTTTTTTTCTTTCTCTTTCTTTCTAGAATTTACCGGTATAGAGATACCCACCCTCTGGGACCCACCCACCTGCCCACATGCACACATTGGCACCCCCAGCCAAACCTGCCCCCGAATAGACACAAACGTGGATACGTATTAGAAAGCCGAAGCTTTTGTTTTATATATACACGCTATAGGACATTATCTATCTACCTATAGATCTATAATAGATGGATAAATAGATAGATATGACTTGCCCTCCATCTAGCTGCTGAAAATGTTTCTTATGGCCTTTTATTATCCGCTTTGACGGTGGTGAAGGAGGGGGGGGCGCAGGGGAGGGGGAGAGAATTGTTAAAAAATAATATTGTCGCAGCGAATTTCTGGAAGGGAAATTGCCCTCAATAGGAGAAAACAACTGCGTCCACCCCAACATTCTCAGTAAATATCTTTTTTTAAAGAATAAGCAAGAAAGAAAACCTTTTTTAAAAAATAAAACAAGAGGCCCGCCCTCTCCCTTACAATTAAAGATTACAGATATAAAAACCGTCATAGAAACCTGCGTCTGGAGGCACGAAAAGGCCTCGCAACGTTTAGTCTTCTGGGGGGGGGGTGGTACTTGTAACCTTTAGCATATACGGGGGTCGGTGGGTGGATATGCTCAAAGACTCCCGTCGAGAACTGGTGGGGGGTGGGGGGGGGGTTCGCAGGATCTCTGCATATTCTTCTCTTCTTCTTCTTCTTCTTCATTTTTTTTTAAAAAAGAAAAGATGGCGGCTGAGAAAAAGACTGCTGTTAAAGCAGTCATGAAGAAATGCAATAAATTCCTTGTTGTTTTATGAAAATTTACAACTTTGTGATAGAACTTTATGAGTGGCTGGGTTCTGCGATTGGCCAGAGCTGGTCATGTGGATTGCTCACCGTGAACATGAACTTTTTATGATTTCCCATGTGGTTATTCTACCATTCTTTTGGCCGCTATACCTTGGGTCGGATCACGGTCCTCGGTAGGACCGTCGCCTCTTTTTAACATTTTTTTTTGTTTTTTTTGAGTTTCATGTCTAAGCTGGATAGGGCTAAAAATAGAGGAAGAGGAGAAGGGATAGCGTTCTCTCTCTCTCTCTCTCTCTCTCTCTCTCTCTCTCTCATACACGCACACACACACACACACACACGCAGGCACGCGCGCACACACATTCAGGCGCGCGCGTATATGTAGGAGTGAGTTTAGATTACTAATATTATCGATTCCACCCCCCACCCCACCCTTCCTCTCCTTAATTCTCCGTGTTCCATTTCCACCCTGATTTTGGGCGTCTCCGTCTAGTGATGGAGAAAGAGAATCTTCACCGGATGGAGGCTTTGGTCATTTTTCAAAAAAGGAAGTTACTCCATTTTCCGTGCAAAAGGACACGGCGAAGGGGGAAAAATGCCTTGAGAAGTCGCAATGGACGGCTATCAGTTTGGGACAATATTTGTCAGCTTATACATAAAAGCAAATGCAATTCCCCCCCTTCTCCTCCCACCCCACCTCTTCTTCTTCTTCTTCCTCCTCCTCCTCCTCCCCTCATCCGCAGAATGATGGACTTCCAAAGGTAAGTCAGTCTCTATCTTTTATATCGTTTTTTAAATTTTATTGCAAAGGCTCATCTTTTTTTTTGTCTACAAAAAATGTGTGGGAAAAGAAGAGGGTATGCCAGGACGCAGTGAGAGGAGACAAATACTGTAGGGGAAGCGATATCCGTAAAGAATATTTCCCCCGAACAAGACAGAAATAGGCGCTTCTGTGGATGGAAGGAGGGAAGGAAGGAAGGAAGGGAGGGAGGGAGGGGGTGTGACGTGCACGATCAGACTTGAAATATTCATGACACCTGGCTAGGAGATGTAAGAATTGGACTAGTGGAGCTGCCTTTTTAATAATAACCATCAGCATAATTAAAAAAAAAACAGGTGGGTTTTCCACTCCCCCCCACACACACACAGAGTTCGGACCTTTTCCCACCTGAAGAATAACCAGCTACAGAGAGACAGTCTTGGCATGGAGAGAATCCTCTCATTTTACGAAGTTTCCTACAGCTGCCAGTCCCTTTAATAAGAGGCTCCTTTTCCTGGGTGTCGGGTGACGAAGTAGGAGCATTTTCTTCTTCTGAAGAGCCGTTTTCCCGTGAGGGGTAGCTGAGTGAGAAAAGAAAGAGAAAAGACAGTTAAAAAAAAATTAAGGGAGTAATAATTTCTGCCATTTTAAAATTTGCGGGAAATGGTTTGGAAAACAGTAACATGAATGATGGTAGGGCTAGGAGACTCACTGCCAGCAATTGTATTGAGATCGAGTGTCTAGACTAGGGCTTTTGAAAAAGAATGTGTACAGAAAATGTGTGTGTGTGTGTGTGTGTGTTTTAAAAAGAGGCATATTTCGGTATCATTCTAGCTTTCTTTGACATCTGAAAGTTGTTTTCTTGTATTTAGGGAAAATATGCTATTCTAAAAGAATAAGGTGTGTTTTATATACTCTAAGGAATGATGTGATGGTTTAAATGGGAGTGAATAGAAAAATAAGAGGTTTTAAAATATTTTAGGGTTGATTTGTCCATTTTATTATGATGTCTAGTAGTCTGTTCATGTATATTTTATTAAGAATTGAGAAATATTTCTGAAAAACGAATGCAGATTATGAAAATGGTTTCCTGGTCAATTTAATACACTGTAGTTATATAATGCTTCTAAAATTAAATATTGTGTACAATTTCTACCTTTTAAGTTTTTTTTTCTTATCTATTGGGAACATATCAGAATTAGGGAGAAATAATAAACAAAGTTGAAAGCTCTACATTAAATGCATTCTACATTGTTGTAATTACTCTACATTCATTTCCCATGGTCTTTCTTCCCAGTGTTCTGTGATTTTCCTTTCTAGGCATGCAATAAATAAGTATATCTATTTTTAAAAAACTTAAAAAATCAAAAATATTTGATTCATTTTCAAAGTTTGCCTTTTCTAAATTGTTTCTTCCATAGTCACAGGTTGCAATAGACCTCAAATAGGAATGAAAGGTATCTTTCAGGATTTGTGCATCATCCTCTGTGGAAATCAAAGGGGTCTTCTTAGTGGATTATGTTTATTTAGATAATGTCATAATTAAGGGGTTTCTATTGGTTAAATACCACAAAGTTATTTATCTGCCCTCTTCTAAACATAGTTATCTATTTCTTTTCATTTTATTGGGGATTTAGTATTTACAGTGTCTGCCCAGCATTTACAGTGTCTGCCCGGCTTATTCTGTGCTGTTTGCTGCCATCTACCGTCCAACGAGAGAACTCTTCCATTATGTTTCCACGTTTTTACCATGATAAATTTACCATGAAAACTAGTTTAGCTATATCAAGATTTTCATTTTCTTCAGCTAATGTGTTTTAGTCATGTATTGCATTAGGCACAGTTTACACATAATGAAAACAGAGCAAGAGAATTTCTCTCCGTCTTTTTTTTTTTAAATATACGCTTGTCATGACAAACCATTGTTTTTCTCTTTGAGTCTGTGAAATATTTTCACGGCTTTTGGGTTGTGCTTTATGGTTATGATATGGGTTGTGGACACCCCACCAAAAAAAAACAATGAAAACTAGATTTTGTTTTGTTTTATTTAAAGGATAATGTAAATGTTGCTTGAGTAAGTCGATTAACCAGAGTACATTACTTGACATCTGAAATTAAAGCTTTGGTGGGAGGTTGCATTGGAATTGTTTTTTGGTAGTTATTACAGTATTTGCCCTTACTTCTGCTCGCATGACCAAAACTGTATTGGTGTGAAGGTGAACTGGAGGGTGAAAGGTTGTGATACTTGTGGAAACCCAGCCTGATGAACGGTGTGATAAATTACAATGGATTTGAAACAATAACTCTCCCTTATGCTCTGGTTTTGTTATCAGCAAACTGAGATGCATAAGAATATTTTTCCTCAGACCCTCAGCAGTTGCTTATCTCCAGGAAGTTATCCAGAGGAAGCATGGCAAAAATGAATGACCCTTCCGAGATAGAGAACTTTCTAGAAGGTTGTGCCCATATTCCTTTCATTCCACATCTTCCCTATTTAATTTCCTCTCCTGCCCAGTTCACCTCCTTAAAGCCAACTGAATTTGCTAAGATGGCTTTACTGTTTTTTTATAAATAAAAAAAACAAATCAGTTCCTGATAAAACTGCTCCTTTCCAACATCCATACCTTTTCCCCTTCCGTCCTGAGAAACCAAGCAGTACGGGAATGCATTTCAGATACAAACAGCAACCACAAAACCTCCAATTTCCTTTGTTGTTAATTATTAGTTAAAGTCTTTGATGAACACTGTAACTTCCTCCCACTAGCCGCCTCCTTCTACCATTCCACTAACAAGGTTATAATACACTGCAGGGGAGTCAGGTAAATTAAATGGAAAGGACTGGAAATTAAGTTTCAAGTGGTGAAATGCTTGGAAAGAGAGAAAGGAGGTGTGCCTCTCTGTGCACAAGCGTGTGCTTGCACCTATGCCTTTGGGGTTCATTATTTTACAAATGCTAGCAAAGTAGGAAAACATGTCTTAGATGAAGTTGAGGCATATAGATGACAAAGCAAGCTTAATCTTTGTGAATTATTTTATGATCCTGAATAAAGTCATGAGGCTATTCAAGAGAAGCACACTCAAGAGTGTGTGTGTATGCACGAGAGTGGAAGGGGCACTTTCATGTGCTTAAAGGTGGCTTTTAGTTTATGGCACCAATTTGTGTCTTTCTGGTTTCACATTTATCCTTCTGAATTCCAGCCAATTAAAAAAAAAGACTGCTATAGTCTTTCTTACTTGAATCGCATTTTAGATAGGTTTGGAAATTTCTGAAATGATTTAACTTTCCTTTAACCACTTCTCCTTCTCTCACCAACAAGCAGTTTCTAGGCCCAGCATCTGGCTGAAGAAATATTTGGGTGTTGTTTTTAATCCCCTCATTTATCTGTCCCGCGCCTTTCTGTGTGCTTTGTAAAGTTGGCTTGGGTTAAACAGAAAAGGCAAGAATGAGAGGCGTTGAAAAGACAGAAAGTTGGAGGGCTTTCCAGCTACAAGCACCAGCTACGCAAGTTGTAAATAAATCGGTTTAATCTTTATTTATGCTCCACCATTTGAGTTATGCCACACTCTGGTCAAGACGGATTATCGGAACTACAGGGAAGGTTGATCTTCCCTAGTAACAGGCTGTATATATAGAATCTCGGTTTCTCTGCTTTGTAACTGCACACAGATTGCTTCCAGATATGAGACCACTTACACAGGAAGGCTCAGTGTAGTAATCTACAGAGATTTCAGGGTATGGAATTCGAGTACAGTATTTTCACAGCGACAATAACAACACAATATGTCAGGCTGGCCATGTGACCACTTTCTGCAGATGGAATGGTTCACACACAGATGTAACAATTTATGGACAAGCTATCTTTTCAGAAATACTTACCATCACGTTAAATTTTGGGAACCAAAAATACCCATGCCAGTATAGAAGGAGCAAAACCAAACGCATTTGCTTCAAAGCAACCTATTAACTGATTTCAAATCCTCCACTTCCTTTCTCCAGCACTACAACATGGAATACTTCAAAACGAACAATTGAAAATTCTTAAATTAATACGACTCCACCAAATCAAAGACCAGTCTGTTCTTTCTGGGTGGAGAGAGTCCCCCCTCCATCTTTTTTTGAATTTGACCTGTGAGCAATTAATTATTGGGAGGAGAACTTAAGACACTAATTAATATTTTTAAAAAGTTTTGAAGGAGTTTTTTTTAAAGATACTCCAGTTTCCCCTAGTTTGAAAGAGGAAAGTTTTCCTGAGTCACAAGCAGTCACAAGCAGTGTTCAAATAGATAGAATTACATTAAATCTGTTTTGCATTATGTGTGGGGCCCCGCCCCACCCACACAGCCCAGCGACTGCAGAAACGCAAACTTCCGATCACGCTTTTAAAGCTAGCTTCACACATTAAAAAAGATGTAGCGTATTTACTCACTTATTTAACCATCAAGCAGTCAAATGTGAATCCAGATATTCTTGTTCACAAGTGATATGTCAAAGTTTCTAAACAGAAGTCTGAAGGCCTGTGTTCGTTTTCAAATTACTCATTTGGAGAAAGGGATCGGTCCCCTTCTCTTCCTCCCTCTCCCCCAACCCCAGCTTCCCAATTCCTGATAAAACCGATCCATTTAAAATATGGACCTACTCCGCTCACAAAGGGTCTGTGGGAAGAGAATCTGCAGGAACCGATGTCAGGAGAACCACAAGGGAAGGGGTGGGGAGGGGGTGTTTTGTGTGAAAAAGAGCGAGCTGGCGAGGAAAATATCCCAAAACAGAAGGACTTCCTTTCCCTGTTATTTCCTTCCATTCTAAGTGCATGGCAGAGATGTAACCCTCTGGGCTTCCTTGTTGTCATTAAAACGAAGCCTTGTAAGAAAACGAAATCGCAACCTGGTCGGATTTCATGACTCCTTAGGTCCTCCTGCTGAGAAAACTCGCCTTGGTCATTTTGCTGTAGGGGGATCACATCACCATGTAAATCCGATCTGGGAGCAATTGAGTGTATGTGTGGCGGATAATTCCTAGGAGTAGATTACAGCATCTGTTATAGAAGGATGACAGGTCGATTGTATGACCACTGCATTTGCCTCGACTGCCATAACATCGTTGGATAATCAAAAGTTGGGATAAATCAGAGATACATTTATTTATGCTTTCAGCCTGACGTACTGTACATACTTGGTGGAGGGAATGTATGGTGGTTTGAGGGCACTTAGAACTTTCAGATGTACTGAAACTGATAGATAGATAGATAGATAGATAGATAGATAGATAGATAGATAGATAGATAGATAGATAGATAGATAGATAGATAGATATAGATAGATAGATAGATCAGACCACATGAGGGAAGGGACTGGTAACTTGCAGTTTCACAAACCTGCCTTGTTCAAAGCGAAGTCAAGCTATTTCTAAAAGCTTTTTTGAAATGCAATATATTTCCAAATCAAAATATAAGTCAAAGGGGAAAAAACGCACGAACATTTAATTTTGCACCACAACTGCGAGAGTCTGAAGGTTATTGTGACTGGTGGGCTTGTGACGTGTCCTGTTTAAAGAATACCCAGGCAAACAGGAAGACATACGCCGGAAACTTCCGTCATTTAAATAACTCTTCCAACTCCTTTATCTGCTTATTTTTAAAGGAGTGTAGGAATGTACACTAACCCAATTCTGGAGTCAGATGCATTCCATTTAAAACAGAAACAGAAAGAGAAAAGCGCGCAGCCCAGGCCGCAAAACTCAAACGCAAGAAGTAGAGACAGAAATACTAATCGCTGGCTCACCTCTTTATTGACAACACGGACACCGTCAACCAGACGACCCTTCCCTGTCGCCTTAAATACCACACCCCGCCCCCAGGCTTGGGGTGATCAATAAGGAGTGTTCGGGTCGCCATCAGAGCAGCCGCTGTATTTAAGTCTCAACTGTCCAAAGGACCCAGCCTTAACCGTAAAAACGCAAGAGGGCACAGTTCTTGAAAGATAAACGGAATATCGTCGGAGTTGAGCAATCGTGACGTCGATTTATCTTCCCGACGTTATACAAGGTACAGCCGAAACTTAAAAGTGAGGGTCTTTTTACCCAGGCCGGAGGGATCAAATATGCGAGCGAGTGTGTAAACACGCGCCAGCGCACGCTGGCACACCAACAATTAAGTTAATTGAATAACATGCGAGTGGGGATAAGGGGAGCGTGTCAAAACCGAGTCCTTCAGCGCCCCCCCCTTCCTAAGAAGAGGATTAAAGGTGGGTTGTGGTTGCTTTGTTTAAAATAATGTTCCGCGTAAGAGAGCGAGGAAGAAAGCCTTATAAAGAGCGCACGAACTTTTTCCCTCCGGAGAACCCAAGCCTGACGCTTCCCCTCGCTCTCCATCTATCTGAAATCTTTATCTCCACCTTTCTATCCGTCTCCTTTTAGAACTTCCTTTTTACTCTTAAATCCTGTAAACCCCCCCCAAAAAAGGACTAGGGGGGAATCCAATGGATAATTATCCCCCCCAACTGACCAAACTTTTCCAGAAGAAAAAAAAAATCAGTTTTTCCCCCGCCCCCCCTTCCGCCCATTCCCGTCTCTATGCTAGAGGCATTAATATCAGATCCCATTTGTTTTATTTGGCTTTCACCCTCTCCTCTTCCACCTCTTCTTTCTTCGTTTTCGTCGTCTGTGGATGCGTTTGTTATTGTTATTTTTTATTTTAGAAAGGAAGGTCTAAAGCGTGTTGTTGTTGTTGTTTGCTTTGGTTGATCTTTATCTAGGTAATTATTATGTGGTTAAAGAGGGGGTGTTTATGTGTGTACGTGGGTTTTCGTGTGTTGGGGGGGCGCGCGTATCTGTTGTTTAAAAGTGATGGTCTTGGTGGCAAGATGCTTTGGCTGGTTTGTTCTAGGGGGGTCCCCTGTGCAAAGCTAACCCCTCTAGGGTGCTGTTTCGCAGTCTTGGAGTCTTGCTATTGGTCAGCGCGTGATCAGATGGTTCTCTTTCCTTATGTCCCTGGTTGGCACGCGGCCATCCCCCTTCAGCTAAAACCCAATCTCCCATATACTGCTAATAGCTAAACCGCTTGGACTATAAAACGCAACAAATCATAAAGACCAAGGGAAAGAACAGGCGCTGTTTTGCTGGTTGATTATTGTTATTATCATTATCATTATTGTTATTATTATTATTATTATTTCCAATGAGTTCTTATTTTGTCAACTCTACTTTTCCGGTGAGCTTGGCCGGGGGTCAAGAGCCGTTTTTGGGACAGCTCCCCTTGTATTCCACGGGGTATGCGGATCCTTTAAGGCACTATCCGGCCACTTATGGGACTGGGGGTGGTGGAGTCCAGGAGAAAGCTTACCCGGGCGCGCCTTACTACCAGCAAGCCAACGGAGCTTACAACCGGAGCCCAGCCTGCGATTACGGGACCTCTGGTTTTTACAGGGAGAAAGAGACAGCCTGCTCTCTTTCGAGTTTAGAGGACCCTGTTCAGTTCGGCCAGGACCAAGTCCGGAAGTCAGACTGCTCCCAGAGCAAACACGTTTTCGGAGATACTGAGGATCAAAAGTGTTCCACTCCCGTTTACCCCTGGATGCAAAGGATGAACTCCTGTAACAGTAAGTTGCGCTTTTTCTCTCTCCCCCCCTTTCATCTCTGTAACGATGGGTAGGTGGGTGGTGGGTGGATAAGCGGGTCGACAAATAGAAGAGATCTTTCTTTCTGAACAGGAAATGTCCCCCCTTCTAGCAATCTCAGCCTCCTCCAGACAGCGGGACGGGAAAGTTTAGTCAAACTTTTATACGACATCGTTCCTAGTTCCTACTTAAAGCAGGGACAGGCTCTTTATTGTGTTTTGTCCTTCACACACACACACACACACACACAAACACACACACACACACACACACACACCGCCCCGCAAATAAATTCATTATATATACAGTATATAATTTGCAACAACAACCTTCAGTTTGCTTCTTCAGCCAACTTTCTCTGCCCACCAAGGCACACAGAGATTGACCGGCTGTCTTGTAGAAGGAGATGTTAGCTGTCACTCACTAAGAGTGATTTAAAGACATGTCTGGAGTATTTACACATTTACACACACACACACACTGCACACACACACACACACACACACACACACACACACACACACACACACACACACACACACACACACACACACACACACACACAAGCAATCTGTATAATGCTATATCATTCCAAATTCAACAGACCCAGATTTCACTCACTTTCCCAAACCCACTCTCCTCCTCCTCACCCCCCCTCCAGTACCAATTCATATCCGAGGGAGGGCATTCTCTAACTTCAGCCCATTGAATAATGTCAGAAGGGTTTAAATATTTGAAGCGAAAGAGCTACATTTTTAATGAAATTCAGGCATAATGAAATGCCTGTCTGAAGAGGAGTTGCAGATTCTCCTCCAGTCACTCACTCATTCCCTCCCTCCCCCCCCCACCTACCCACCCCATGAATCCCCCACCTTCTTCTGTGATCGACAGTTGCCTGGAGGTGCCATATTCTTTTTCCACGAAAAACACTTATTTAAAAAAATGCCGAAGACATACCAGCAACTCCTCCTTCCTCCTCAGTGTATACAGATCCTGCATGCTGTCAGTTTTTAAAATTCCTGAGCAAGCGGGAGGGGGCGGGGAAGGAATCAATATACTTCCTCATTGCATAAAGTCTCTAATCTATTACAGTAACCGATAAATATAAGGGAAGGGGGGAAGGCAGAAATGAGAGGGGGGAGGGGTGGGACACAATGCCCAAGGCATTACATAAAAGGAAGAGGTCTGTGACGGGTGGGTGACCATCAGGAAAGAGAGGAGTAAAGGGGGATTCTTAACTTTGAAGGCTAATGCTTCCCAGATACAAAGTGCAGAAAGAAGTCTAGGAGGAAAGCAAATGGTTTAGCAAGTCTCTCGGGCCAAAACATTGCGAATCTTTCAGGGCGACCCTAAAAACACATTAACTGGGAGGCGAAGTCTCATTGATTTCTATGCCCCATTACATCCCAGTGGCACTTCCATTCTTTAACTCGTTTGCCCACAAGTAAGTCCTACTGGTTATCTTGCAGCTGCATTTTCTTCCAAGCTAATTAGCATTTAGGACTACCAGCTTTAGTAGTTACACAGAACAGTTGGATCGCTTTATTGGTGAAAAGAATTACACAGGAATTTACTCCCAAGTCGTTATGTACAGAATGGTAGCCTGAGTCCCCCCCCCCCCAAAAAAACCCTCACCCAATAGGGACTCTAGAACGCCCTCGGGTACTTCTTCTGGATCTCTTATCCAGTCTTGAAAACAGGCGGCAGCCTTAAAGGCCCACAGAACTGTTCTTCAGATGTTTCCTCCCATCCCCTTATTTTGTAAAGAACAAGCACACAGACATCCAGAGGGTGCAGGGCGAGGCTGCCCATTCCGGAGGTAAAACTGCTGGGGTCACAGTGGGGTGGGGTGGGGGTCACTCCAGAGGGTGAGCTGACCAGGGGGTGGGGGTGGGGTGGGGTGGGGTGGGGGCTTGTGTCCCCACAGTTTCAGCAGGAACCGCAACGCCCTGGGTGTTGGGAAGCACCAAGGGAGGGATAGCTTTGGTCTTCTTTGTTATTTTTTTATAGCTCCCAACTAGAGTGTTTCATATACCGTCTGTGCTGGTAAAAGGGCTCCTTGTGGATTGGGGGAGAGGGTCTGGGGACAAGGCCCCACCGAAAAGGGACATGACTGCAGGGAGCCGAAACACATCCTTTCTGTTTCTCTCTCTTTCTCTTTCTTTACACGCTCACGCACTGGAGGTAGTCAAATAGTCACCCCCCTACGTCTCTAAAGCTCCAGTGAACACTCCTTTCCCCCCCATCCACCGCCCTGTTGTTGTTGTTTTGTACTCCTACCAGGTTCGTCGTTCGGGCCGAGTGGCAGGCGAGGGCGACAGACCTACACCCGCTACCAGACCCTGGAGCTGGAGAAAGAATTTCACTTTAACCGTTACCTGACCAGGCGCCGCCGGATTGAGATCGCCCACGCACTCTGCCTGACCGAGCGCCAGATCAAGATCTGGTTTCAGAACCGGAGGATGAAGTGGAAAAAGGAAAACAAGCTACTCAATTCGACTCAGCTGAGCGCCGAGGAAGAAGAGGAAAAGACGACGGAATGAAAAAAAAGAGGAAGGAAGGAGGAAGGCAGGAAGGGCCGGCACGGAAGAACGCAAAAAAGGCCAACAGTTGTGGAAGCTTCCAAAGGGGCAAAACCAACCAACCAACCAACAAAACAAAACAAAAACCAACAATGAGGCACAACCAAGACACGCGTTTTTGTAAAATACCCGAGACTGTAACGACAGACAGTGTTGGCTCGCTGTCCCTTTGCACTCTCACTCGCATCCAATAATTTGTCATAATCAAGCTTCTAGTCCAGTTTTATTTTTCCCACCCTTTCTATTGATCCTCTCCCCTAACCACAAATGGATTTTTAAAAAAATACAGCAACTTTGGATGTCCTTCTTAGGATTCTTGCTAACTCTTATATTTAAGTGGAGGTGCTGCAATATATGTGTCAGAGTCGGGGTGGGGGAGGCAGGCACTGATTGTCTTCTTTGTAACACAAAAGTCTCAAGCACGATTTTACATATATGTTGTTGGGTTGTGTTGTTTTTTTAAAAAAAACTAAGTTAATTGATCCCTGTCCTTGAAGGGTTTGTGGGTTTCTTGGGTTTTAAAGAAAAGATCTATTCAAAAAGAACAAAGACTACCTGGAAAATGTGCAGACATCTTAAAAAGGAGTGTTCTTGTTTGCTTTATTTTGTTACAATTTGTACAGTGTTGTGTTTGTAGTTTGTGTTAGTTATTGAGATTTAAGATCGTCTAATAAACAACAAACAAATGTGTTGAGAACCTTTGCCATAATTCGTGTTTTGTGGTCAAAGTCCGTCCTTAGCCTCCTTTGCTTACCTACACTGGTTGTTCGCTGGCTGAAAAGGAAGGAAGGAAGGAAGGAAGGAAGGAAGGAAGGAAGGAAGGAAGGAAAGGCCCACTCTGTGATAGAAGCTTTATCTGTAACCTAAACATGCAACCTTTTCTTCCAGCCTCCCAGAAGTTAGCACAGAAAGATAACATTTGTTGTGCTCCCCCCTTTCAATTCTTCCTTCTAATCTTAAGTGAAAGACTTTTTCACCAGCAATATCAGGAGCTGACATTTCACTTTAATGTGGATCTTTTTAATTGTTACACCACAGAAGAGTTATTAAGAGGGATAAGGTAAACTCACCACCTCTATAATAAATCACAAAGGAAAACCAAGAGTAAATACATCCTTCATCACATATCTGCTAAAAAGATGTCTTATATTTGTACAACCCTTTTCAAACACTGAGTAGACTTCCTCTTGGTGTGTTCTCTCCACACTTTCTGGTGTTCTCTCTCTCTCTTTTTACACACACACACACACACACACACACACACACACACACACACACACACAAACCTACCTTGCATTTATATATAATCAAAAATTAAATAAAAATATGCAGCTACAAGCTAGCCACCATTTCTGTGCAGGATAATGAAAGCTTATTCTAACCTAGACATAAGTGAACAATACAAGGCTTGGTCACACAGCATTTTAAAAGTAGCATTACACAATGTCTTTCCATATTTACACCTTTCCTCGGCATTTCTGTTATAGTGATGGAAGCATGCTTTCCCATGTTAACACAAATTTCCATGGAAATACATGTTTCCATGTTTAGAAGTCCTCTGGAAGGACTACTTTTAAGGAAAGTGAAATGTATAATTATGCACTCATTCGTCTTTGCCTTTATTTCTGAAAAAGCCAGTAGCTTGCAATCATTTCTGTTATTCTGTTGTTTCCTGAATTCCCTGTGCATAGAGTTTTATTACATTAAAATAAGAAGGGAAAGGAAGGACAGTTGAGGAGGTTATGATATACCTCCAAATGTACAGGTAGCAATGCCCCCCCCCATAAAATCTGGTGTAATGGTAGTCATTTAAAAAACTAATTCATGCAGAAGCCTTGCAGCTGCAGGACACTTATCTGTATTGCTATTCTTTTCATTGGCAGTAATTATTATAATTATATGCCACTTTCAATATGGCTCATAATTTCCAATGGCTTGCAGTCTAGCTTTTGGAAATTCCTGAACAATCTTGGAAGAAACAGTGTTGCGGAAAATATGGCAGTATTGGACAAAGCAACGTTCTCATAAGCCTGGACTATTTCTGGAGCCTTTAGTCCTACAAAATATGTATTTTCACTTTCCTTGGGAGGTGGGAAGACTCTTTCTTTGTGACAATTCCTTTAACAGCTTTTCCGTATTCCCACTAGCGATATCTGTCTGCTCAGTACGGACCAGAGACTGCCCAATTTTGCAACAGAGCTATTCTTTCCCTTCTGATATTTGCACAGTAAATGTACTGAAATGCAATGATGATGGCCACGATCATAATAATGATAATAATAATTGTTTTAATGATAACGGGCAATGAAAAGGCAGGCAAGGGGCAATATGCTCATTCAGAAAGTCAGGTTTTTCCCCCACGCCCTTCTATACCTGTCTACTTAAAAGTAAGCCCCATGGACTTCAATTGAACTTACTTTCAAGTAGGGCAGTGGGCTGAATTACAGTCTAAGCAGGGAAAAGAAGGAAGAAAGGAAGAAAGGAGGAAGAGAAAAGGACAGGAAAGGAAGATTTTGGAGGAATTTTAGAAGTTTTGCTGAGTACGAATTTTGTCCCATCCAAACAATAAAAGTTTTGGAATTCTAATTTATGATCACAGTAACAATTACTACTAGTAATAATGGTAGCAGTTTATATGCTGTGGTATTATACAAAAGAGCAACAACAGTGGGAAAGAAAGGGAAAAAAACACCCAGTTCTGCATCTATTCGAAAGGGAAAGGAGAAATCAAAGAAATGAAAGAAACTGAAGCCACACTTTTAGATAGAGGAAATATTTTATTTTGTGAAAATATGGGCACAGAAACAGAATTTAGTTTTTTTTTGAGGGGGGGTTAAAGTGGGGGAGCTCGCCTCCCTGCCGGCTAACGCCTCCTTTTCCCAGTAGGTGGCGCGCTCCGCCAACAAGGCGGTGTCTCTGCTCGCCGATTCCTCCCCCCCCCTTCTTTCCTCCCCCTTTCGGAAGCCGCGCATTGACATGGGCCTAACGATTCTCGGATCGTCATTATTTGTAACCATAGAGCATGAATTGCCTCTTGAGGTCATCAGTGAGAATTTACGACTGGTCAACAAAAGCACGTGATTCCCAAACGCACCCCCACCCCACCCCCATATTTGGCCGCATACATAGCAAAAACGAAGTACAGTGCATCGCTATAATTCATTAATACATCATAAATCCTCAAGCACAGGGGTTATAACGACCACGAGCCCCACAAATCAAGCCCTCCAAAATACAACCCAAATGAGTTCTTACTTTGTAAACTCGTTCTCAGGACGCTATCCTAATGCCCCAGACTATCAGCTGCTAAATTATGGGACCGGCAGTTCCATGAACGGATCTTATAGGGATCCAGGCAACATGCACGCCGGCTCGTACAGTGGATACAACTACAATGGAATGGATCTGAGCATCAGCCGTCCAACCTCCTCCTCCTCCTCCGGCCACTTTGGAACGGTGGGAGAGGGCTCCCGAGCCTTCCCTGCCCAAGCCGCGCCAGAAAGCCGGTTCAGACAAGCGTCCAGCTGCTCCTTGTCGTCTCCCGAGTCCCTCCCTTGCACCAGCAGCACCAGCAACAGCAGCAGCAGCAGCAACAACAACAACAGCAACAACAACACAACCAACAGCAGCAGCAGCAGCAACAACAACAACAACAGCAACGGCGGCGGCGGCGGCGGCGGCGGCAGCAGCAGCAATAACAACAACGGCGGCGAGAGCCATGGAGGCAAAGCCGCCTCGTCGTCCTCGCCCGCCGATCTGGCCGCCGCCGCCGCCGCCGCCGCCTCGGCCAGCGCCGCCGGTTTCGCCGAGCTAGACGAGACGAGCGCGTCCTCGGGAACCGAAGACGGCACCCGGGCTCAGGGGGACCCCATCGCCACCGCCCCGCCAGCTCCAGAAGGACAGAGCCCGCAGATTTTCCCCTGGATGCGAAAACTTCATATTAGCCATGGTACTCCTCGCTCCTTTTTTTCTTTTAGCCGCTGCCGGGAGGAGCCCCCCACCCCCTCGGTCGAGACCCCTAAGCTGTGGGCAGGTCCGGCGGGGGTGGAGAGTGGGGGCTGGGGGGGGGGAAGAGGGACCGGGACGGGCGAGAGGGACCCCACGGGCCAGAGCGACCTCCTCCTGCCCTGGGTCCGTAGGACGGGCGTCCCTTTCTGTTTCTCTTCTAAACCGCGCCTTGTAGATAGAGAGAGATGTCCTGCCTGTTTGTCGGCCTGCTTGCCTCCGCTTCCCCTTGAACAACAAGAGGGGGGGGAATAAAAAAGTAACGTGCTCTCCTGGTGGAAGAGATCAGGCTAGAGAGCAGGAGGAAAAATTAGGGTGGTGCTGTAGCAAGAGCAGCAGCGGCAGTCATGTATAATAATAATGCCACAGGCTAGAGGGCTTTTTAAAAATGGAATTTAAAGGACCAGGGAAATGAAATGGGGTGAAGGGATTCCGGGGGGGGGGTAGAGAAACTCCGTTTGGGGCGCAGATGGGTCTGCCGATCTTCCTTTCCCCCCCTCCGCTCTTCCTCCACCTTCCCTCTCCCCCTCCCC
The DNA here is from genome assembly GCA_037367245.1 of Phrynocephalus guinanensis. NCBI lineage: Eukaryota > Metazoa > Chordata > Lepidosauria > Squamata > Agamidae > Phrynocephalus > Phrynocephalus guinanensis. The sequence goes on from CM074743.1 coordinate 20,782,901, forward strand.
CAGTTTGGGAATTGCGGTGACAAAATGGGATTAAAAAGGCAAACGTCTTTCGCTCTCCCCCTCCCCCTCCACCGTTCTTTAAAAAAATTATTATTATTATTATGAAAGACATTTCAAAGAAGGGCTTGACTTCCTTGGCACGCCTGTGCTAAATGCACTTGGGGGCTGGGGGGGAAGAGAGAGAGAGAGAGAGAGAGAGAGAGAGAGAGAGAGAGAGAGAGAAATAGTCATCCCGGAGGAGTTTTAGTAGAACCAAGTTCTGCTGGAATTCTTGGGTGAGATCAGGGAAGCCAGGCCGTGCCAGAAAAGACGAAGCGAGCTGAAATCCCCAGGTCCTCGCGCTTGTCTTTCTCTCTGTTTGCCTTTCCGCTGTAATAATTGAACTCATCACGCAAGCACCGAGAGGAAGAGAGGGAGAGGGAAGTAAGGGTCAAGAGTTACAGGCTCCAGGCGAGTCTTCCTTACTAAAACTGCCCTCCAAGGCACCCTCTCCTTCCGTCGGGAAGAAGGAGCGCTGGCATCGGGTACGATTTGATTTGCAAGCAAGGGTTATTCGTTGTACACCGCTTGTTCAGAAAACAGGAGGACCAGTACAATGCGGGGGGGGGGTAGGGAGAGAGGAGATTACACACCTCCTACATAAAATTAGATAGAATTAACATTCGGAGCGAGGGACGGGAAATGTGGGATATTGACCTGGATGTTCCTCTCAGCCAGGGAGACTGGCCTTTTTAAAGCAGGTAGGAAGAGCTGAATGATCTCTCTGTGTGTCATACCTAAAAATAAAGCTAAGGCAAACAGAACCTACAGTGTTGTCCATGTCTCATTATCATCATTATCACCATTATTATTATTATAATTATCCAGATATGACTGGACCGGATGGTAAACGAGCCCGAACGGCGTACACTCGCTACCAGACCCTGGAACTGGAGAAGGAATTTCACTTTAACCGCTACCTCACCCGTAGAAGGCGAATAGAGATAGCGCACGCCTTGTGTCTCTCCGAAAGACAGATAAAAATCTGGTTCCAAAACAGGCGAATGAAGTGGAAGAAAGATAACAAACTCAAAAGTATGAGTTTAGCTTCTGGTGGCAGTGCTTTCCAACCCTAATTTAAATCAAGGGGGGGGGGAAATCATAGGAAATAGAAAGCTGGGCGGGGACGGGGGGGGGGGAGAGAAGGAAAGAACATAAGAAAGTTTAAACACAAACAAGAAGCAGCCAGGTTGTCTTTTTGTTTTGGGGTTGTTCTTTTTTCCTTTTAAAAGTTTGGAGTACTGTAAAGTGAAGCACTTTCCATACAGCATGCTATTGTGGTTTTTTTAAAATAATAATAATATTGTTATTATTGAACAACATCCGTGGTGCTTTTATTCCAGGACTGTGTCTTTTGCTGAAATTCCACCCCCCATATCCCTTTAAATTAATAATAATAATAAAAATAAAAATATTTCCAGAGGCTTCTTTAATGCCTTAGGTGTTCTAAATGTTTTGTGTCTGTGCTATAATGATGCTTTCTGGAAGAAGTTAGCATGGGTGTTTTTTTTAATTGTTTTTTTATGTGAGGTCTTTAAATGTTATAACTTATTTATAAACTGCTGTGGAAAAAGAAGGTTGGGTTTGAATTTTTAAGGGGCTGGCAACCTTGCTCCTTTTCCTTCTGCTGGAGCAGATGGCATCATGTAACTTCAGTGGCAGGGGGGGAAATTAAAAAACATTGACCACAACAATTTTTAAAATATCAGTATATAAATATATACACATACATATATCTAAGCTAAATGTATCTTTCTGTCTTTGAAATTGTCAAGTTTGTGATTTGGTTCAGATTTGCTGGCCTTGTTTTGATCATAGGCCAGTTCTGAAACTTTTTTCCTTTCTTTTTCTTTTTTTGTAAAAATACATCGGAGTGAAGTTCACTTTAAAAGGGTATACAATTGGACCAACTGTAGTATGTTGAAAATGTCTGTAAATACTAGAAATATTTCTGCAGTGACTAATAGGAAGTTTTAGTGGGCAGGGTGAATTCAGTGTTCTGTGTGTCTGAAATGGCATTTGTCATGTCTAGCTGCCTGTTCTCATCTTTGCCAAGAAGCTTTTCGTATCCGTTTGTAGCCTTAACTTGAAGTCAAATAAACATTTTTCCTGGCCAGAAAAATACCCTCCTTTGTGTTTCCTTCTACCATGAGGTTGGAAAATCTCAACCCTAAAACTTACTGCAAAGTGTAATACACACTCCAGATAATAGATAGTGTCTTTCCGCACTGCATACCCCATCTGCCAAGTTGTCATTGGGGCATTTTCCTCAACCTTAAAAACTAAGGATGCAAAATCATCCTTTTCACATGGAACAGTGACCAGGAAAAAACAACTCAAAACACAAGTCAGTTGCTGTGTCCTTAAATGTTGTTTCCTTCCTTTACATGCTGGCCCAGGCCGACTTTACAACTGACACTAAAGCTCCATCATTGCATCGACCTTTACTTCTAAGTAAACATGTTAGGGATTACAACCTGAAAACCACCAACCATTCTGGACAATAAGTTAAATTATCATAACACAAAAATGGCTTCTGAATTGCAGAAGTATAACACTGTACCTTGTTAAGTTGTTTTCATATTAGTATTACTTTATTATCATTCCTCATTCCTCATATAGTACTTAACTCAACATTGAAAAACACACTTGCTTAACTCCAGAGTACTTTGAAACTGATATAATCTAAACAACATTAAAGTTTCTTTCCCACAAATCTTAAATCTTCCCTTTTCCCTGTCTTTCCTCCCCCCCCCCCAATTCCAGCCAAAGTGGTGTCATTAAACTCTGTTGGCTCCAACAAGGACATCAGTAGTTTTATATATCTTAAATGAAGGCTTAGATCTGTTTGTCTCCTTAAATCTCTTGAAGAAAGTAAAATTGGTCTTATAAACTTACCCCGAACTCTTTGGTTACTTCTTAAATGGTTTTGAAAGGGCTGAGGGCTGAGTTGTCATTTCCAAAACAACCCATTCTCTTGCCATCCCTTGAAAACACCGATATACACACACACATGCACACATATTTTACCCATAGCAAAGTAAGTAACTATACCAAAAGTGGCTGTGACATTAAGATGTCAAATGGATAGGGTTTTATCTAGAAGTTAGATCGTAAAAATCGCCCAGACCTCAGCCAGATACCCCTCACTGGCTCTCAAAAGTCACGTGAGGTCCATAAAGTTAGTTTTATGGTTTTGGGGAGTTGACAATGTACAATATATTTCACATTCTCCAGAATGTTAAGTGACATTTTAACTGCCTGCTTTGGCTTGGAAGGGGGCAGGAACGAGAGAGCGCACATTTCCAAGTGAGATAAAGGCTTCTCCTGTGCTGGAATAGCAAGCACTGACGGTTCAGTGTTTACTCCAAAGAGGACTTAGAAGCTGCTAACCTTAAAGTAAGTTTCGCTTGAAATACTATCTGCTTAAATTACTTCTAAAGGGGTGGATTCTTACTGCTGGGGCGGGAGGGCGCCTGAAGGGGAAAGGCTTTGAGTCTCTCTTGCTAACTTTCCTCTGCCGAGAGAATTCTTAGTTAAATGAAAACAACACCAGGCCTAGTGTTATGCTGGGCCAATGGATTTTTTTTTAAATTGAAAGATTAGCAAAAGAAAGGAAATCACTTGATATTCCATTAAGGTGGAAGGTTGATGCTATTGCAGAGTCAACTAATTATTTTTCAGTGGAAGGCTGGAGGGCCGGGATGGGACAAGCTGTACAGGCAAGCTTCACTTAGTGGTTTTGTAACGAACTCAGGAGACTATATTCTGTTCCTGGAAGTGGACTGATGTGGAAGTATTAAGCATCCTTACTTAGAATTAAGTCCCACCAGACTGAATGAGGTTCCTTTCTGCCTTCTTCAGAGCACCATGGCCATAGCACTGCCTCTCCCACACATCCTGGTGGTTTGTTTTTATGGGTTTTTATTTAATTCTGAATATCAAACTCCAAATATCACACTTTAAGAAGTTGCTCAGGGTGCTGGGGTTCAGGACATTTCATGGGCCTCCCTTATTAAAAGGAGCTGTGTTAACAACTGGATTTTCTTCAGCACCCTTGTCCTAATACATTCATTGGCACCTCTTGGGGGAACTATCCACTCTCTAATGCTGCCTTGCAAACTTTGGGATAGTATTGAAAAGCATTCCACTTGTGGAAATGAAGTGGGGCCCGTGGGGGGGGGGACCAAGTTCTTCCAGCCTACATTATTTCGGTTCTCCTCCCCCACTTGACCAAGCCTCTGGGATGCATATTTTCTTGACAGCGACTCCTCCACTTCAACAAGGCTTATGATTAAGCAAGTGTGCAATGGGCAATTGTTTGACTGCGATCTTGACTGCGATCCCATGCACACTTCCCAAAATTGATGTCATTCACACCGAGATTGACATGGGTAAGATTGCGATGATGATGATGATGATGATGATGATGATGATGATGATGATGATGATGATGATGAAGACAAAAGGCGTAGACATTGTTTCAAGGTGTAAATGTTCATCTTGGCTCTCTTATGTATCCTTAACAATTTAAGGCAGGTTGCCTTTTGAAAGATTGATTAGGGAGGAAGGAGATTTGGCCCCAAATCTTTAAAATGTTATTTTTAAAAATCTGTTCCACTTCTTTGTCCTCAAAGAGAAGATCTTTCCTGACAGGGCTGTTCTCAAAAGGAGGTCCTAATCCAGGTGCTAAATACAGTAGATAGGGCATGTTTTAGAGCTTGTACATTACCATGTTTTAAACATTGTTCCAGCAAAATCATCCACTATTGAGCCTGAAATCATTTGTCCCCACATTTTGAAGACTTGGCTTTAAAAATTGTGGTTTGTTTGTTTATGTGCAGTTGTAATTCTTGGTCAGACAAATATTACGAACCAAGAGAATGGAGTAGATCTTCATATGGTAGCAATATTTTCCCTCCCCTCTTTCCTTCCTTCCTTTGGCTTACAATATCTCTCATTCATCAGCAAGAGATGGTGTAGAATCCTAGATCCAGAACTCAGAAGAAACAGAGCCTCAAGGCTGCAGGCTTGACTGTTGCATTCCTTAAATGTCAATGGAGCAGACACCATGCCCCATGCAACCCTGTCCACGTTTACTTGATGCTAGTCACCTTTAAGCTTTGTGGGCTTACTTTTGAGTAAATTCGCTGAGGACTGTTATAAATCAGTTTTGCAGCAATGATAACTCATTCCACTGAACAGGCCTGCACGTTCAGCAGGAGACCTTGCCTCTCCTGCTGATTTAGCACCAAATGAACTTTGTGCATTGTTAGAGGCTTTAAGAGGCAGCTGAGGACTTCAGAACTAATCTGCAAGCCCTGTCTTTCACATCTTCCTATGTCCCCCTCCAAAGTGAGCAGGCAGTTGGGTATGATCTATTTTGGCCACATGAACTGTGGAATTCCATCTTTAACATGCTCACCAAATATCAGTCCCACTGTGCTGAAGGCAGATATGCCTAATGACAAATAATGACAAAAATAAAAAAAAATGTCCCTTATAAAATCCAAGGGCTCACTTTTCTGGATTGTGGGAAATAACTAAAAGCCCTAATCCTTCAAAAACAATAGCAGGGAAACACTATCCTGCTTGAGTTCCATTTTAATAGCTAGACAAAGACAAGATCGCTATTATTTTAAACAGACATTTAGTAAGTATATTCCATCTTGGTTGATCCTGATTTTGGGGGTTGGAGTAGCGTTCAGCTCAGGGGTGGGTGGAGAGCATCTTTCAATGGTTACTTTTCTTCTGGTTTTCTCTCCTCCCACTCTTAAGCCAGGATTTTTAGGTCCCCCCTAACATTTGGCAAATACATTCCTTTCACGGTACATTAAAAAGGGACTGTTTTAGCAGCTTCCCCTCCTCTACTACATTGAGGACATTTCCTATTATTTGTTAAGGCTATCCTCTTTACCAAACAGTGGTCTTCTCTTTCTTGAATATACTGAACTGTCATCAATGCAGACTGCAGGTGAAGAAGTTTACATTGAATGGAAGGCAAGAATGTGTCTCCTAAAACTTTGTTTTGGATAGCTGCAGGTCTAAGACACCTGTCTTGGCATCTTGTGTTGGGATTTGATCCAGCCCTGGTCACAATCTTTAAAATTCTATGTTGCTCAGCTGCAGATCTAAGCATCTTCTTAACATTGTAATCCTATGCATGTCTACTCAGAGGAAAGCATCAGTGAACTATGCAGGATTGATACCCAAGTATAGCTTGCAGACTGAATATCTTAAACTGAGTTCTAAGGAATTTCCTGCATGTCTGCTCAGAAATAAATACATGTTGAATTCAATAGGTTTTTCTCTCAAGTAGATGGGTATAGGATTTCGAAATGAGTAAGGCCAACTTAAATTTTAAGGGATGAAGCGTAGGTTTATGGTTTAGATGCTGTGCTCTCTCTGATGTCTTGCAGTCTCCTTAGAAAGATATTGATGTGTGTGTATATATATGGCATAGTTTTTCCTCATATGATGTCATACTTTAAAGATAGGATAGATGGAATTACTTGGAGAGGAAGGAAAACAAGAATACTGTACATGAAAAGAGAAAAGAGATACACAGGACAGGGAGACTGGGGTCTTTGATTCTGAAGAACCAGGAAAATAGAGAGATGTATTATTGGGGGGGAAATCATTTTCCATCCAGGTGGGAAAAGAAATCCTGATTTTCCATCCAGGCTTGTCTTTCCCACCTTACTTATTCTTTTCTCCTACCTCATCTTTCTAAAGATCTCTGTAGAATTCATGTTATGTTCAGACCAGCCATCTCTCCATCTACACTTCACCTTATGTACTTAGACTTGTAGACTGCTGGGTAGGATAACTAAAGCTGCAGATACAGGGAGAAATCCTGACTTCCGTAATTGGAAGCAAGCACTCTTCCATTCAGTGACTTCTAAGAAGATATCTATAAGATTATCCTGCATGTCTTTTACACTCATTCAGAAGCTGTCTCTTATCAGGGTGATACCTGGAATATCCCAAAAGAACTGCATGAAAAGACAAAGACCCCCCACTTAAAATCTGTCCTCTTTGTCTCTTGGACTGATTCTCCCTGCCCCTGTATTACGGCAAAAGGAGAACCTTGAGCCAACTCACTCAGGATTTGTGGTAAAGGGTACACCCTGAATCTGTGATGAGTCAGGTGTAAGGAAAACCATCCTGAAATGAAGAGAGCTGATGCTTTCCTTCTTTGGTTCTGCAGCGCCCAGCAGCTCTCAAGAGAAGATGGTGAAAACTCTCCCTCACTGTCCTCCATGACTTCCTAAAATCAAGCCACATGCAAATATTTGAACTGCATCAGCAAAGACAGGGCCCCCAAATTCCCAATGTTTAATAATGGCCCTACTGAACTTAAATGATTCCTTCCATAGGCCCATCGTTCCTTCTTTGGTGTCACCCAGAATGTTGTTTTTATTTCTCCACTAAGCTCTCGAGAGATGTCCCCTGTTTATGTATCACAGAGAGTAGATGCAACTACTTGACAGCCAAGACTTTCTCTTATGTCTTATCCCTTTTTCCTCCTCCTTTTGTCCTCAGTATTTTTTTTCTGTAAGGGCTGAGAAAGTTTCCACAGAATAAACAGGAAGGCTATTTTGTGTAGACAGACATGAATTCCAACAAAAAAACGCTTTCTGCTATGATGTGCAGGGTTGCATGCTTACTGTGCGCAGTAGTCGATTTCTCTCCTTATTCAGTGTAAACAGGAAAAGGAAACACTTATCATATATTCAGCAGCATCATAACAAAATATTTTTCCTAGGGTAGATTATTATTATTATTATTATTATTATTATTATTATTATTATTATTATTATTATTATTATTATTATTATTATTATTATTATTATTATTATTATTATTAATGTCCTCTTCTAGAGATTCTTTCAAAGATTTATCACTTTTCATAATATTAGGTAGTACATGCTCCTTTTACAGTTTTGTGTGCAAGCAATACATGTTTATGAAAGATTATCCACCTTAAACCCATTCAGGTGGAAATGAGATTACATTCTACTGTCTATAGTGTCAATATATGGCATATTAGTAAAGTGATTCTAACTCTAAGTACACAATTGGGTTCAGTAGCAACAGTCCTGCTGCCCTAACTAAAAGTTGTAAATACTAAGAAACACACTTCAAACGGTTCCCTGCTCTCCGACTAATTATAGACCTTGCTAAAACAAATGTGGGACTATTTATACCTTGCATGTTAATATTTTCCAATTAATCTTACCATTTTATCTCTTACAAATTGGGAAGGGGGGGTTTCTTGGGGGAGGAGACAATCTGCTCCAGACCAGCCAATATACACCTCTGTAAGTAGCAGGCTACAATAGTTGACGTCTTGATCACAAAAGGTCAGATCCAATGTTCTTTGAAGTCAATGGATAAACTCCCCTTGAACTCTGTTGGCCTCATGATAACCAGTCCAGCCTATTCATTGCAGGCACATGTGTGTGGATAAGCCATTGTATCAATGGTCCTCTTTCACACACTCTCTCTCACACACAACACAGACACCTTATATAGTCAGATGACATCTATTCACAGTACATGAACATAAGGCACACTGATGTGGATATTTATATAGATATAACTGCCTATAAGAAGGGATGTTATACATGGAAAGGTTCTCACAATGCATTTGTTAATCTTTAAGGTACACAGAATACTCTCCTTTTTATAATGATATAGGATGGTGGTGCAAACAAGACTATTCTTTTTCAGAGAAGGGGGGTTTGGAAAGAGTCCCTTTAATATTTTGATCTGTACATGGCAGGCACCTTACAGGTCGTGTTTTGAAATTATTATGCTGAATTTTAAAGAAAACTGGTGTTGTTAGCTATTTGCAATGGGATATAGAACTTCAGGCAGAATTGTAAGCATTTGAAAGTGTTCCAAGCTTTTATACAGATTTTTGGTGTATACAAGTTTTTTATACATCTGTGCTGATAGCCCCCAGTGTGGGATTTCTTTCCAGGTGTGGGTGCTAAAAATGGAAATGTAGATTTCAAAACAAAGGAAAGGCCAGTTGGTTGGGATTTAGCTTCTCACACAAAGATGGTCCTACCTCCACTTTTGTGGACTGTTGGCTTGTGTTGCAGAGTAGGAAGAAATGTTTGAAGAGGGACAGACTGGCAGAAAAGAAATGATTCAAAATAGTCAAGACCTTCTGTCCTTTAATAAGAAATGCATAGCAAAAGAAAAAATGTTTTAATACAATGTTCTGTTCTCTAGTCTTTTAAAATAAATGAACAACACAGCTCAAAAGCATTAGATAGAGGCAAATGTCTTTTACAGATATTTGCCTCCCCATCTGGGTCCATCACAAATACCAAAATTCTCTGAAGTGATACTTAATTAGTATCTGAAATTTTGGGAGGTATAATATTTTGAACGACAGTGTTTCCTAAACCCCCTCCCCCTCCATGTACCTTAGGACTGGCTAAGGACAATCTACATGGGGAAATGAAAGCAGTCAAGATCGGCTAAAATTCAACAATTTAACTCCAATTTATTTCATCAGCAATCATGCATCTATGGACTTGATCCTCCAACTGGAATTGAACTTTAGACTGGAGATCTGTGCTACTTACGTGGAAGTAAACTATACTGAAGGCAGTGGACTTAATTCTTTCTAGGTGAAAATGCCTGGTAATGAAATGTATTTATTGATCAACTTGGGTAGCAAAATGACTTAGGGCATCTTCCTTCTCTTATTTTCATGGCATACATCTCACAGCCCCAACCATGCACATATATGACTTCTGAAGGTTATGATCCTATTGCTAACCAGCATTTTACCATAAAGGGAGACTTATCGATTATTCTGAATCTCAGCCCTTTAAAAATGTAATCTGGATTTTTAAAAAAAGGAAAGAAAAAAATAACAACAACCAGAACCAATTATGTTCCTTTTGTTGTTTATTTGAAAGAATTGCAATTGTTCCGTTTAGTATTCCTTGAAACAAGGTCTCTAAAGCGACTGGGATATTGTTAGGTGTGTAGGGTCACTCTATTTTTCTTTTACCAGAACAACCCGGAAAAAAAAACGGGAAAGGGAATTAAAAACTGTGAAAGGATTTTAATTAAGAAAATTAAATGAAAAGGGGACACAAATGAGTTGTGTGGAGGGGAGGGGGAGGGGGGAAGAAGGAAGCAAAGCAAAGCTATTCTAAACGATTAAATCGCCATTTTAAACAGTGTAATGGCGTTTGCATACTAAAGGGGGGGAACGGTTCTTATACCTCATCAATAATTCATAGGCGCTTGGGATCATTCCTAGGTCAGCAGACAGAGAGGTAAAGACCAGGCGTTTTGGGCAAAGGAGCCCCCACCCCCACCCCCTCCCCAATCAAAATGCGACGGGTGACTCTTCCTCGAGGACTGGGGGGGGAGGGTGTCCCCCCCTTTTAAGGCTCTCGTTCCCCTTCCTTGGTCTTGATCTAATTCTGCCCACCGTCATTCTTTCCCTCCCGTCCCTTGCCCTGCTTGCTTGTTCTTAATCTTTTCTTCCAATGGTCCCATTTTTTAAGAAAAGGAAAACAATAACAACGCTCCTGCCACCACGACCCGCCTCCTCAAATATTTGCTCGGTCAGTTTCATACAAACAAGAAGCCTGATCAGAGCCTGGAACTGTTGGACAAGATCGAATGTCAGACTCTGCCCTCCCCGCCTACCCTGCCATCTTCCTCAAGTCAGGAGAACACATCTGTCTCCCTCTGCTCCTAAAACAGTAAATAATAAAAAAGGAAGGGCGATGATGCTAACCTAGAATGTTAGGAAAAGGTGAAAAATAAGTAATATTTAGTTTGAGAGAAACGGTGGAGGGAAAAGTGGTGATAAGGTTTCTGACTAGGTTCTGTGGACAATCCCAGTTTGGAGTGTGATTTCACAACTATATATAGGTTTTGTTTGAGGACTACATGAAAATAGCCCGAAACAAGCTTTCTTCAAATTTGTGTTTCTGACACCTAAAGCAAGTGTGCTGAAAGTGGGGTGTTTGTTATACCAAATCCTAATCAAGACCTGAAGGTGGTTACTTTGCTGTCTTTTCCTTGTTGTCTTTTCCTCTCCAACCTGATAAGTTGTAAAGCACGGTTAGGTGTTCTCACTTTATTGACAGAAAGACACTAGGTATGTGCAGTGGAAGGGATCTTTTAGGACTGATTCTTGCTGCACCCGGTGCCTATTTTTAGCTAATAAAAGTACTTGTAGTAGTAGAAGAAAAAAAGTCTCATGGTTGCATTCAGGGAGATGAGGGATTGATCCCGTGGTATCTTGGATATGATCAAGTTTGTTAGAGCATCTGACTGGTATCTGGATTCACCAAATCCCAAGGACAAAGCCTTTAGCTCATCTCAAAAAACAAAATTATTTTGAGTGAAGGAAGAAATCAAAACTTCCTAAAACAAGCCGCCTCAGATAAGCTTTTATCCAGCTGTGGGCTTTCACTTCACATCCTCCCACCCTCTTTCCTTTTCTTGGGGCGCTTTTATTTAGAATAAATACGTTGGAAATTGAAATTCGGGGCTTGCTGTTTGAAGTTTCTGCTGTAGAAAGGTAGATGTGTTGAATTCATATCTAAACAAGCTTGTGCCTCAAGAAGGGACATTTTGTTTGTTGGGCGGACTCAGAAGCTGATTCGAACTTCAGCTCGGTTCAGTGGGAATTGATCGTAAACAAGTGAGCCTGGAGATAGTCGCGTGTTAAATTCTAAAGGCTCTGGCTTCCCAGTATGCACGTACCTATTCTTTTCATATTCTGTTGTTGTCGCTTTTTAAAAAAACCTGGCAGGGTCTCTTTCTCCGGAATGTATTAGAATAAGGTCACGTAAAGGTCTTATTGTTGTTTTGCACGGGAAACACAGACTGAACGCTGAACTTTGCAACATACAGCCTAGGAGGCGGGGGAGACTGGACGGGTGGAAAGCGGTGCAACTCCAAGCTTGTAACAACTCAGTATAGCCAGCAGAGCTCGCTTCATACCCATTCACCGCAGCTTTCCCGTGGTCTGTTCCCGAGGCGTAGTGGTCAGGTCTCTGGGAAAGTCTCCCTGAGTTTAAGCTGTGTCCTCCCTATCTCCTCCTACCCCCACGGATCCAAAGACCCGCGCGTCCTCCATCCTGCACCTATCGCGGCGTCCAGAGGGTGTTGGAACAAGAGGAGTCCGGGACTAACTCGCCTCCTCGGCCGAGCGGAAGGCACCTCCGTCTCAAGGTTTATTTTGATCCCAGCAGCTTTTCCCCGTTCTGTCGTCCCGTATTTCTTATTGTGTAAATTGGAAGGAAGTTTGTAATTCAGGGCTGGGGGTGAAAAATGGGAGAAAGACAGAAAGTAGGAAGGGAAAGAGAGAGAGAGAAAGAAAGAAAGAAAGAGAGAGAGAGGCAACGAACTGAACGGCTTGTGAAGTCTCGGGAGGTGAAGATGGTGGGTCCGTGGATTGGTTAGCACACCATTATAGCTACAAGGGTCAAAAAGGCGAGGGTCAAAAGTTTAGGTGGTGCAAGGCCCCGGTCTTGTGTTTGAGGCTGATAGACTCGATGTCAGTGCTAAAGAGGAGAAGGGGAGGGAGGGAGGGGACCCGGTGTGGCGTGGCGGGAGGAGGAAGGGGGAGGGAAGGAAGGGACCCTCCTTGTTTCACTGGCCAGAGATGAGAGGGTAGCGATCGTGAGGTAAGAGGCGTACTAGGAACTCACAAGTTAGAGCCTACAGGCCGATACGGGGGTGGGGGTGCTGGCGAGGTAGTCTGTGGGAGGACCTGAGACACGTTAGTCTGTGTGTGGAGAGGGGGGGGTCTCTCTTCACCTCCGTCTCCCTCGCCGCCGCTCCTTCCCTCTTTGTGGAGAGGAAATGTGTTGCGGTCCTGAAAGGCTTTGGACTGGGTCCAGATGACAACTGTCCAGGGCCAACGCCATTGAAACGAATGGGAGCCGAGCCCGGCGAGGGACACATTCCTTGCAACGCCCTTGGCACGTGAAAACCTACGGCACCATTGTAACCTTTTAGTGAATTCAGACCCTGGGGCATCCCGTGTTACGGATGTTTTTATATTTTCGGAAAGGGGTTTATACAGATCTCAGTAACATCGATTTTACTGAAGTCATCATCTGCATATACTGTGCATTAAGAACAAGAGTCAGTGCTACCAGGTTTCATCATCATTATTACTGCCTAATAAATTCTAGTCGTTCTAATCTTCCACAAGTGTTCGCCTTTAGGACAGACAGACATACACAGACAGACAGATATATATAACATTAAATACACAAAGAAACTGATTTTAAAACAATGGCCAAACAAAGAGAGTAGACACATTGTGTTGCTCAGTTACTTCTGCATAGATATTTATAGGGTTGCTCTGCTAAACCACAACACAGTGGGAATTTCTTATATAAACCCTCCACTGAAGTTAGACAAAACTGCTAAGGTCTTCAGCATCACTTGTATGTTCCAACAAAGCTGATATCAGCTAGATTTTGTTACTGAAGGCAGACTGCAAGAGTAACCTACCTAAAGAAACCATTTGCTAAAGGCCAGATAAACATTTACGGATTAATAAATTAATAACATTTTGCCTTTTAAGGGAAAAATATGGTAATGGTTTTGTACCAAACTGCTAAAAGTGAGACCTGTGCACAAACTTACTATTTGTCCTCTGGCCTATAAAAATCTCCCACAATGCAAATGTGTTTTTACTTTTTTGTTTTGTATTTAAATATATTTCGTTTTTCGTGTTTTAATTTATTTATCAGATTAGGACAGGACATATCTAATTGACAGAGCCTCTATAAGTCTGAGGTGACTTGACCACATGAAACAACAGCAATGACCCTAAAAAACAAATTACCTTTGTCCTCAAAGAAAGACAATTATATATCCCCTAATTCGTTGGATAAAATGTACTGTATCTTTTTTACATTTACTTTAAAACCCAAAGGGATACACTTTTCTTATTCAGTTGCAAGGTGGTGGGTGCAAAGGTTTTTACAAAAATTTGCATTTCAATGCAGTCAGCTCATTAGTATCTTATTAACTCAGGTGGAAGAAAAATTAAGTATTGGATTGGTGGGTAGATTTACTTTTAAAGTGTTACAAGAAGGGTGGTGTGGATTCTGTTAAGGTTTGTTGTTTGTAAAGAGCAGAAAACCCTTTGAAATATATATCTGCTGAAATTATGGGGAGGGTTGCACCTTTTCTCATTAGAGTTATTACTGCAGGATACTCTCCACTTAAATGAGGTATGAAGTAAGTGCAGTTGAAGTTGATGTTACCACATTCTCTCATTTCACATTAGGAGATTGATGTTAGTATTGTCAAGACATTCAGCTTTTTAAAATAAAATACAAAGTGAAGAATACAGAAATGTCTTTGCTTTTATTTGGTCTCCTAACACTATGTCTGTACTACACTCACACTCACACTGGATTTTATCCAATCTAATACACCTGAACGGTGTGATTATAGATATATCAATTTTTTACTTTTCACAGAGTTGAAGGTAATTTGCTATGCATGTTTTCTGAACTCATTTACTTTGAAGCAAATCTGTTCTAAAAGAATATTTGCTTGCAAACAAAGCTGTTAAAACTCAGATACAAAGTCCCATTAAATATGTGAAGAAAGAACTCCATGTCCATTATAATTAGAAATACTTGTGACAGGTCTTTGCAGTACTTGCTTAGATGTCAGTTTAAGTGGGAGTCTAAACCAATGTGAACAGGATAATGATTTTAAGAGCATGTAGATCATTTAAACTATCCTGAACTCAGACTGCTAAGAGTAATCAGTTTCTAACTGGTGTAACACTGGGTTCAGATAGTTCTTCCAAACCCTGGATCCAGAATACATTTATTTAGATGCATATCCTATGAAATTGGCTAAAATTATTTCCAACTACACTGCACTTTTTCCCAGTGGCACAGCACCCTAAATTTGTTAAAATGCAAGAAAATATATTGACCAATGTGCAACATATGTGCATTATCTTTCCATTATATGTACATGGAAAGTGATAAAGATTAGTTCTAAGAAATAGCTTTGCTTGGTATTTATAAAAAATCACTAAAATAGGTTAAGTGTTAGACATAACTTTAACAATCTACCTCAATGCTCATTTAATTGCTCCACTTATCTCTGAAGCACAATAATCGCCATTCAAAGGTTCACCCAACAATAAAAGACAAGGAGGGGGTGTAAATGAATAACAGTTTCATTCAGTGCAGAAGGTTGCAATAATCCAGGTATAATTTTAAAAAAACACCAGGCAAGTAGACACTTAAGCTGTGGCTAATATAGACCCCATACATTCTACCATTTAAGGTTCTATTTGGTAGCATAGTTCAGCAATACAGGACGAGTTATTAGGGAACAAATCAGGACTAAAGAGAAGCCAGTGGGTTTGTAAGACAGCATCTAAACCCTGAGTATAAATGAACGAAAGAAATTATTATTTACAAGGTGATCAGTATAATGAGCTCTTCACAGCAATAACTTAAGACCAATTGGCCTTTCTGGTGACCTGCCATCTATACATATTTCAGGCATGACATCATAGTTGGTAGTGGTACCTGTACGGGTATCAGTAGAATAAGTAGGTAGAGAGGACAACCAACCGTATTTGCCACAGGTTCACATTCAAAGTTCAGGACTCATTATTACACCCTGGAAGAAGCTACACATTTTCTAAGTTAGATTGTTACCTTCAGAGCCTCCAAAAGTAACCTTTCCTCCTAACGTCTTTCCCTCTGTATCTAGTTCAAATTTTGTAAGAAAATACTTTTAAAACAAAATAGATGTAAGGTTTGCTGAACCCTCTATATTGCAATTGTGCCCTTGGTGTAAAAAAGACACGGAATTTAGACATTGCAAGTGTTTCCTTCCTCTTTCCTGCCTTCCCCTCGTCCCTCCCTTCCCCCATTTCATTGTTCAATTCTTTTAAAAATTACTTATCATGTACTTTATTTATTTTAAGAAGAAGCCCATTCAGAGGGGTTTTCTCCCAAGTACTTTGTCAGTTATGCCTGCCCCATGTATAATGTGTGTGTTCATAGTGTAGATGCCAGCTTATTAAGTTGGCATCTACTTCAAGGGCTATTTTATTAGTGCCCCCCTCCCAGTTTCCCATGGCCAAGTCGGGATTTGAACCCAGGTCTCATACAGTCCGCTATTCTACATCTGCTCTGTCCACATGTTTGGGTTGTCATTTGGTGGGGGGGTTCTTTTTTTTTCGGAAGCAAAGGAGTGATCCATCCTGGAAGAGACACGTGCATGCATCTCTACACACGATGCCACATACACATTGGTAAATCTGTCTCCTAAATATATAGGCGCACAAACACCCACACACAAGTCTTTGTGCATTTCGCTTTTGCATAAATAGGTCTAGGCAAGCCAGAAATTTACAAAGGGCGTGAAAAGTCGTTGGTCCTATAGAAGAAAGTCTGCATTAAAATTCCTTGCCGCGGTATGCCCCCCCCCCTTACACCCGCACCCCCACCTCATCCTTCGCCCAAAGTAATGACCTGGGTAAAATTCAATATGACCGAGCGAACTATGCAAGCGTATTATAGAAAATGCAAGGGGGAGAGCCCCGGAGTGGGGTGAAACTCAGGTCAGCGCGTCTAACAAATATTAAAATGTTGGAGGCGCTCGGGACACGCCTAGCTGTTTAACAAAGACTGACAAAGTATGGAGATTAATACGAAAACTTGCGAGTATTCTGAACCGAAAACGCTCAGTTAGGCCTATGACTTCCTACAAGCTGGTAGGCAACTATTTCATAGGGTTTAAAGACCATCGATGGAAAAAAAAAGAAGACGAAGGAAAGGAAGCACAAAACCAGGGGGGGGGGGTAAAAGAAGCGTTGCCTACCCGGGGGGTGAAAACAATCTTTGACAGAGAACAGAGGAAGATACGGTAGAAAGGTTCAGTTTTCCGGTTGGTATTCCGCGTTGTTTTTTTTTTGTGGTTGAGGCTGGACGTGTGTGGGGTTTGGGGCTGTATTTTATAATAATTATTTTAAAGGGTGTGAACTGCGGGCGGGGTAGGTTTTGGAGAACGAGCCACGTTTCTAGGTTTGGACGCCGGGAAGAGCGAGCGTGGTGTCGGTGGTAAGAAACGGGCTGAGATTAAGGTGGGGGCGGCAAGTCCCGGTCTCTTTGCTCTGAACTTAGAAAAGGACGAATGTCAAGGCACGATCTTCTCGGGAGTAGGTCGAGCGAGTGTCATTAGAGTTCCTTTCTGGGTCGAGCTGCAGTAGAAGGACAGTAGCTTTCGCCCTCTGATGCTTCCTGACCGCAAATAAGGTTCGATAGATAAGGTTCCCGAAGGTAGAAGTTGGGTTAGGCAGCAGTGTCTGTTGCAAATTTCCTTCCTTATGGCCTGACCCAAATGTGAGGAATGAGCTGGGGGGGGGGAGTACTTCGGATAGGAAAGGATTTGATAATTAACACACCTCCCGATTTTTGAAGCACAGTAGTCTTCCAACTCTATGATTCTATGATTCTATGAACATATTGCTTGGTAAGTGCTTTGTCCTTGCGCGCGCGCGCGCGCGGATGTGGGCAATGTAAGGGATCTGAATCTAGCTTCCCTGAGTTCTCCAAGAGCCTTGACAGGTGTGCTTCCTGTGCGGCCAATGTTGTCCCCACCTTCCTGGCTATTTGGTGGCCTGACTTTGTTGTGCTTTCCAAGCGAGATACTGAGGTCCCATCTGTTACCAAGCGCTAACGGGTCCCTTTGAAATGCAGAGGACGCCCGGCTTAAATTGGCCTCTCCAAACTTCCGAAAAGTCGAGCGGCTGTAATTAGAGCAATCGAAAGTGACAAGGAAAGTAACAGGATGTTTCCCGTAAAGGGGAGGAGGGGGGGGGAAGAGAGCAGGCGGTGGTTTTCGGGTTGTAGGTAGAGTGGAGGACGTGGTTTATCGTAAGATTTGGGGGGCCTGCGCCCCACTTTATGCGTGTTGTTGACTTGTTGAGAGGGAAGGTAATTGAGAATTTCTGACAGACGCTAGGGGTGCTGGTGACACCAAGATACGATTCCTCCTTTGTCTGGTCGGAGGGTTTTTTTTTTAAAGTGATGTGGCGACTCTTAAAGAGAGGGCGGGAAGGGGAGAATGGGCCCAGGTAATAGGTTTTTTTTTCCTGAAAGCCTATGCCTTGCCACAAAACTGGGTGGAGTACAGATGAAATGTGAACAATGAAACATGGAAGAGGTCTAAGTCAAGAGAAAAAGGACAACAGATGTCTCAAAGGTCTAAGAGACATAGTCGTTCTTGAAGTAAACCATATTTTCTTTTCCTTCTCTGGACATCAGACACGGTGCATAAGATGACCCACAGTCCGAAACACAAATCCTTGGAAGTCAGCCCCTTTGAAATAAGTTTGGATGGTTTGGGCCAGACATCTTTGTATTCTTAGTAGAAAATCCCAAGCTATGATTCCAAATTGCTTTCTCTGACACTCTGAAAATATATGAAATATATATCATTTGAAGGTGTACTTAAGCTACTTTCCCAAGAGCAAGTGGCGTGTTAGTTGAATTGGATTCTTCCTCTAATCAAATGTTTGGGGCATGACTTTAGTCACAGATCCTTAGCTTTTCCTACAAGGGAGTAATTACCATTGAAACCATCAATTTTTAATTCTAGGTAAATATGTGCAAGTTTAAGTCACTGGTTCCATGGGGTAAGTTAATACACTTCATTTGGAAGGACTTCATGTGGATTAATGCAAAGGATAAAATATTTATCTGGGATTTAAGTGACAGATCTCAATGTTAACAGGGCAATAGAATCAGGTCAGGTCAGTGGGTGTGTACAGGGTATGCAGTAATACAGCTTTTGCACTATACTGTAAATTGGGTTGTGAAGGAGTGCCAACAACTTTTCATGTATTGTTAGGTTTTCACTGGTTTGTTCAGAAGGGTGGTTGAAGACCAGAAATGGTAGTGCAAATGTGAAGACTTTTCTGATGTAACTGCCTTCCCAAAGTGTATGTTCCCTTCATTTTATTTATCTGCACAGGTATGTTTCCATTAAACAGCTTCCTTTCCTTTCCATTCCAATTTAGGCTGCAATCCTATACCTGTTTACCTGGGAATACACCACACTGAATCCCAGTGGGTTTGACTTCTGAGTAGAAATGCCTTGGATTGCTTTGCACTTTTTAAAAAAATATGAACAATTGTACTTTTGTTTACAGAAAATTTTCAGTGCATGCATGCACGCACGCACGCACACACACACACACACACACACACACACACACACACACACACACACACACACACACACAAGCCTCATAAATAGAAAGTTTCATCCAGGAAGAGACAAGCTACAGGTAGCCTAATACAAGCTGCTGAAAGAGTTAGAAAAAGCTTTACTACCCAGACTTCTGTGACACTTAAAGGTTTCTTTGTGCCTAAAATGTCAGTGCCATCATACACAGGTCTTTTCTGAAATAAATTCCATAGAATTTGTGGGGCTTATTTTCAGGTAAATAAATATAGGGCTGCAGCCTGATACAATGCTAACATTTTCTTTCTTTCTTTCTTTCTTTCTTTCTTTCTTTCTTTCTTTCTTTCTTTCTTTCTTTCTTTCTTTCTTTCTTTCTTTCTTTCTTTCTTTCTTTCTCTAATAAAATCACAATATAAATTGTAGCAGATCTTATTTCCGGAGACCAGCACACCTCACTCACTGTCTGTGTGAAAACAAGCTGTTCTTTCCTATCCACAAAAGGCCCATTACTTACATGATATGCATATTTTATTGTTTTTTATGTCTCCTTTTGAGTGGAAATAAAATTCCTTTGATCCTTTCTGTTTCCTCTTCTCTAGGCTGTAAAGTAATTGCTCTTACAAAAAAGCCATGCCTTGTCTTCCTATCTATCTTGGTATTTCTCAGATCTTCCCCTTCTTTCGTTTACAGGAATGAATAATTCAAAGCCTGAAAACCATTTTTTTTTTACTGTGGTAGTTATTTCTTATTGCAACGAAATTAGACAAAAAGAGTAATTTCTGTTGTAATTAAGTGATAAATCTTGAGAACCCAATCGGGAGCGCATATATTTCTGCCTAATCTCCTCTTTCGCCCAACAACCTATCTTTACCTAATTACCTACTTCCCTTCATTTCCCCTCCTACTATGTATTTTAGGATTGTATTCTTATGTCAGTAACGTCTTCCTGGGAAGGAGAGGAAGCCATGGATTTGGCAAGGTATCTAGACTAATACTGGCGCAATATCGTAAGCTGTGTTGGAAGCAAATCTTTCTAGACATACTTTCATCTGAAAAATCGGATTTATTGTATGCAACTGATACCTTTCACCCGGCATCCCCAACCACCACTTTGTATCTTCTCAAGCAAAAGATTTTCTAGCCAAAGGAGAATGTCTCTCTGTCTTCTGTATGTACCCTGTAGATCCGAATTTGTGTAAAAGAAACTGTCTCACAAATTCGCATCTAGGGGAATATGTAGTTGACACAAACGCTACGGAGTCCAGACTTAATGGAAGAAAGACTGAGGGGGAAAGGGGGGGTAGAAAGGAGAAATGTAATTGTTTTTTAAAATTCTCGAAAAGAATATTTCGTTTTGTTGTGCATTGTTGGTGCTTGTGGCAGCGGGGGCTGTGCCTACGTGTATTTTTAATGGCATATATCGTTTTGAAAAAACACCACGGGTCTGCCTGCTTTTCTCCATACGAACAACCAGCCAGGATATTGAACATCCTTAGCTGTTTTATACTGCACAGAAAATTCATAGAGAACAGGGGAAATGCTTTGTCACCATTTTTTCCAGTCTCAAACATTATTCTAGAATTGAACCTTTTTTATAAACTGTGTTGGTAAGAAACAAGGATAAGTGGGAATTCCTCGGAATACGGAAGAAATAGGTTCCTGCCCCAAGGGCTTACAAAACGATATACTACTGTACCTACAAAAATATAGACAGAGGTGTGTGATTCCTTTTTCAAGACTTTTTTAAAAACCAAGACTTAGCCCACTTCTGTCTTGTATGGACAGGGAAGATCTAACCCTAACAATCCAAGCCCCTCCAACTCACTATTCCAAAATATTTATTACTCCTGGCCAGGGTGGTGTGAGGGTGGGGAGGTGTGAGCGCAGAACCTGGATGTCGGTTTGAAGGGATGGGTAACCTGAATTACTTAATGACGTTCCTATCGATCTGGAAAGAGCTCTATCTATCTTTGCCACTGGTTCGACTCCATCACCAAAATTTAAGGACAAATCAGAGGTCGAATGCATCATAAATCTAGGAGAGTGTTTCCCCACTCCCAATTTCTTATTTGTTCAGACCGAATGTATATTTATTTCACTTTTTTTAAAACTTTAAGAGAAAACCTGGAAAGGGGAGTTGTATGTGATTCAGCAGTGACAACAATGTCAACAACTGACGTTCTGCTTGAGGGCACTTGGATTTTCTGACTTCTTGATCTTGAAGTAAGAGCGTAAAAAAAGGTAAAAGGTAAAGGTTCCCCACGCACATGCGTGCTAGTCGTGCCCGACTCTAGGGGCGGTGCTCATCTCCGTATTCAAGTCGAAGAGCCAGTGTTGTGCACCAGTGTTCTATTGATTATGAAATTATGGCAGTCCTTATATATTGGAAAGCAAGGACTGCAAGAAAGCAATTTTCCATTCCTGAAAGCGGAATTCTGCCTAGGTCATGAGCGCCTGTATATGTAAAGGAAATTCAATTCACTTCCATGCGACTTACATCCACGTTGACTGCGAGCTGCTACTAGACATGCCCTCCTCCCCCCCCTCCCCCGCTCCTCAGCTTTCCCCCTTCTTGATTATTTCCTTATCCGGGAATCCCAGACAACCTCTCCATTGGTTCCTGGGGTCACATGGACATCTAACTTTGTTCAGTTGACGGCAAAAGTAGGAGGGCTCTCCGAAACAGGAAAACGAGTGAGAAGGGGAGGGGAAGGAAGGGAGAAAGGGGAGGGGGCGAAAGAAATAGGAATAAATTTTAGTATATTTTTGGGGTGTGCGTGTGGTGTGAGTGAGCGAGAGTGTGCGTGCCGGCGCGCGCGCGCCCTTTGCAATTGCAAAATTAATGGCCATGAGTTCTTTCTTGATCAACTCCAACTATGTGGACCCCAAATTCCCACCATGCGAAGAATATTCCCAGCACGATTACCTTCCCAGTCATTCTCCGGAATATTTCAGCGGCCAGAGGCGAGAGGAGAACTCTTTCCAACACGAGGCGTTGTACCCAGCGCGGTCCGCCTGTAATCAACCATCCTATCCTCCATGCCAGGGCTCTGGGCATCAACCATCGGTCCTATCTCCTAGGAGCCGGCATGCCCACTCTCCAGCTGGACTTCAAAACCATCTGTCCGAACCAAACCACACTTGTGAATCCATCACGCCAAGCCCACCGCCTTCCTGTAGCCAAAACTCTCTCAACCAAAGCCCGTCCTCTTGCAAAGAACCGGTAGTTTATCCTTGGATGAAGAAGGTTCACGTTAGCACGGGTAAGTGAACCTTAAAGTGCTGTTCGCTTTATACTAACCTGCACCTCAAAGTCTTGTTGGGAGAAAAAAAAAGCTTATTGCCCCCGTTGTAAAAGAACCATTCCCTTTGGAGATTTATGGTCTCCCTGTTTGCAGAGCGCTATAATTACATCCTCCATAAATTTTTATTGCTCTTCTTGGCCAACTGCCTTTGAAGTCCCTGTTAACATCCTCCTCCAGTTTCTTTCTTTCTTTCTTTCTTTCTTTCTTTCTTTCTTTCTTTCTTTCTTTCTTTCTTTCTTTCTTTCTTTCTTTCTTTCTTTTCCTCTTCTATTTTTTCCTTCTTTCCTCTCTCCCACAGGAGGATGTTCACCAGGAAAAGTTTTTTAGGAGGCGAGAGATATATATTTTTTCTTTTGGCTAGATACCCATTGCATTAGCGATTGGAACTGTGGAGGTAGTGATCTAAAACAAGATATTGGGTTTTCTTTCTGAAAGCGTCTTTCTAGATTTCAGCTGACTTTTTATTTAGAAACAAGCCTTCCAAGAAAGGGGTGTTGCGTTAGAATGGAAGAGGAACGTCTTACTTGTGAGGCAAAACTTTGTAGAAGTTTAAGGCAGTTGACTATGTGCAGGCAAACGGTAGCTTGCTGCTTTGATCCACCAGTCTGTTAAGCAGAGGACTTTAATCTGTGGTGGTTTAGCGCCAGCCAAATGCACGACTGTAGTTTCTTCAGTTAATTGTATTGTAGCTCAGCTCTAGGGTTTGTCTAGGTGTAGAATATTACTTGGGATTTGACAGATATATATGCCTAGGGCCCATTTCCCTACCCTTATTCTTATATTTACCTATAAGCTAATGCTTGCTTTAAATGCCTGAGAGCGTAGCTGTTCTATGATATTGGTTTCCATAGTTCACTGTGGCTCTCTTCCTTTCTGAATTATCACCATGATCCCAGACACCGCGAATCCCTTGAAGCAACCAGAAATACATGAATGTAATCATTCTGGATAGACTTCTAAGCACAGTTTTTAAAGCACTTCGGGAATCCTTGCGACCTTTAGGCCTGAAATAAACTTCTAGCTTGTGGTGGTGGGTTTTTAAAAAATATTTTTAAGGCCATGCAAGGCCAGAGAGAGAGAGAGAGAGAGAGAGAGATTTTGTATACAAGAAGCCAAGAGGAAGATTAGACTATTTGGCACATATTGGCAAATCGTGGCTATACCAAAGTGTCCAGGGCAGAGAAAGAAAGAAAAGGTCAGATATGCAAGGGAAAGAGAAGCCAACGGGGTGAGGTCTCTTAACGTTCTTAAACATCATGCTCCGTCTCCAACATTGTATGCATAGGGACATGTTTACTTTGAAGTACGCCTCACGAAATACAGCAGGAGTGATTTGCTAAGACAGTACGTTGCAGATTGTGGAGATTTAAATTGCAACGCTCTACCTTTCACTTATGACCAAGTGCCATGGATCTCAGCGAAGCTTCCTCCTGAGTAGGAAATAACGGTCCGCACAGTTAGAGAGGTCGTGGGAAGGGTGGCCTGAGGTTTATGGGCTTGGCTTCCCCCAGATTTTCTTCCAGTGGAGATCGCTGCTTTTGTTTTGTTTTTCACGGAATTGAAGAAAGAGTAACGTTCCAAAATCCCCCTCCCTCCCCCTCCCTCCCCCCAACACCATCACCACCGGTGTCCTGCTCTCCTCCTCCTCCTCCTCCCTCTCCCCCCACCCCCCCCACCGCCCCCGCTTCTTTTGTGTTTTCTTCCTTCAGTCAACCCCAACTACACCGGAGGCGAGCCGAAACGTTCCAGAACGGCCTATACAAGGCAGCAGGTCCTGGAGTTGGAGAAGGAATTCCACTACAATCGTTACCTCACCCGGAGGCGCAGGGTGGAGATTGCCCACTCCCTGTGCCTGTCCGAGCGCCAGATCAAGATATGGTTTCAAAACCGGAGGATGAAATGGAAAAAAGACCACAAGTTACCCAATACCAAGATCCGGTCTAGTTCGGCGGCCAACCTGCCCGCACCAGGCGGGGGAGGATCAGGAGGAGGCCCCCAGGACCGAAGCAACGGACCCACCCCTACCCCCACCACTACCAATCTATAACCGTCTTTTGACCCGTCCTCTGTGTATACGTGTGTGTGTGTGTCTGTGTATGGATGTGGGTTGTCTGGATGTATGTGTGTATGTCTGCCGCGTTCCGGTGAAAAGGACTGGTGGATGAAAGGGGAGAAGAGCTCGTGTTGTGGTTTCGCTCTTCCCCCCCCCCCCCAGGAAGAAGAACCATGGGGGCGTTGGGGGAAGGGGGAAGGGGAGGGTAGGTGGGGGAGGCTATTTATACCAAGGGAAAGGAGACAAAGGAGAAGGTGGGGAGTGGAAGGGGGGTCTATTCCTTTGGCCGGAAAGCGGGGAGGTGTTTGTGGCGCAGCTTCCCCTCTTCGGTAGGAGGGTCAGTGGGGGTTGGATTTGGTGAAGATGGATCCCTTTTTCATCTTTAATCAAGCCAAACTCGGGCCCATTTGTCATGTTTACTCTCGCGTACAAACGAAGGACCTTATGCCAGCCATTAGCTCGACAGCCAGAGTCATCTTTAATAAATGAAGCCCGGTTTCACCTAAGGAGAACTGGACTCTCCCTCTCCCTCTCCCTCTCCCCCCCTCCTCTCTCTCTCTCTCTCTCTCTCTCACTCACTCACTCACTCACTCACACACACACACACACACACACACACACACACACACACACACACACACACACACACACACACACACACACACACACAAACACATTCCCCTCCCTTCTCAACCTCTCGTACTTCCACCCTCGCCACCCACAAGAGCAGTTTAAAAATCCGGCTACTCGTCCGTCCGTCCCCTACACACACACACACACACACACACACACACACACACACACACACACACACACACACACACACACACACACACACACACACACACAACAAAAATGCGTGGGCATCTGTGTAACACAGCTATACAAGGTTGAGCATCTGAAAAGGGGATATCAAACTCTTCAAACCCCCTTAGGAGAACACTGGATGGAGGATTTTTCAAAGAAGATGATGTGCCAGCTTTATTTCTTTTTTATTTCTTATTTCTTTCTTTTTTGGAAGGGGGGAGGAATCTGGGAGAGATGACCAAATAATAATAATAATAATATTAATAATAATAATAATAATAATAATAATAAACTAAAAAAGAAGAAGTGCAACCAAAGCAATGTAAAACAAACGTAGTCCTTCAGGCTAATTGCCTAACCCAGAAGACCTGGAAAGCAAAGAAGGCTGTACATTTCATTCTATATAGCTGATCATAACATAAGGCCATCTGGTTTCCAGGGGCTATTAAAAGGGGAGGGGCCTTTTGTAAATAAAGGATGCTCCCCCACTATCTTCACTCCCTTTTGAACTGGACATGTGCATAAAAATGGATCTTCAGGGAATTCCCTTGGGAAGTAGGGGATGAAGGAAGAAATATGTGTTTTCTATACTCCCTCCTTCTCCCCTCCCTCCCTCCCTCCCTCCCTCCACTCACTCTCCTATACAGTATATGACATTCCAAAATGGTGTTGTTCCAGAGAACTTTGGGGAGGGGGGAGAAATTCCCCCCTCCTACAGTTCTGTATAATTACCTCTTGTTGTTTCATGTGATATCCATAAGAACATGTACATAGTAAACCGTAATGGAAAAAAAAACAAAATAAAAAAATTATTGTGACTATGGCTGTCTGTGTTCTTCAGAATATCAGTTAGTAGCAGCGGCAACAGCAGCAGCTCCAATTGTCCCTTTGTTCTGCTAGTTCACAGACTCCTTTCTGATGAGACTAGATTTTTATTGTTGTCAATTTCCAAGTTTACACTCTCCTAATGGAAACAAAAGATGTTTGACCATAGGGTATATCCTCCTTAACTACAGCTAAGCCTTATAAGGAATGATTTATTTCCTCTAAGCATGCATTAATGCATGGTTACATTTTGCTTTCCGAACTGGGTCCAAACCTAAAATACTAGTCTGACCATTAAAATTTTACCTGATATCGAGAATACAAACTACCAGTATGTTCTCCAAGATATGTGTTTTCCCCTCCCCCCTCCCGTATCACAAGAAAATATTCCTTCTTCAAGGTATTTAATGCATTTAATCAACATAATTTTTGCACAGATGTTTCTCGGTGTTTGCAGGTTTTCTGTGTATTTTTATATTACAAAGGAGCCAGCCGCTGCAATACCTCAAACTCTGACAAGCAAATAGATAATCAAGAAGACAAATGACTTCTTTTGTGCTCCATAGCTCTTGTATTAATTTTCATTTTCTTTCTCATACAAAATATCGAAAATACTGTTTAGCACAAAATAGCATTCCAGTTCTAAGTTACAATGGGGGGTGCATGGAATTTGAAGCCATACAAAGAAAATCACAATTTTGTCTTTTAAGAAAAGTCCATGTTCACCCTAAAATAGTCCTTGCTTGGGATTCTAGCATAGGGCAAAATTTAGCTGGAAGTTTCCCTTGCACAATGTCCATAGTAATAGAAATCAATTCATTTCAATGGGACTTGTGTATGACAGATTCCCTGTGGGTTCTGGACTCAGAAATGGCCCAGAGAAGGTTATTATCATATCAGGGTTAAATATTCCAGTAACCTTCCCTTAGGCCAGGATCTAGCCATTATTCAAATAGTGCTTGTTTTGCTACTTTATTGTACTATCAAAATGTGCATTGCCACAAGGTTAATATATGGGGCTAAATCCAATTTTCAATCTCAACCAAAGCAGCCCAAAACTGCTCTATAAATGGGACTTGTTCAGCCAACTTCTAAGTCCTATTGATTCAATTGATGGGTTCTAGTTGGAGCTAACAGTTGAATTAAGCCAATATAGTCTAATCCTGTAATTTCACTGCAGTTTAACCCAGAATTGACCATGTTGAGTGTACATCCCTGAAACCTACTGAAATCTATGGGACTTAAGTTAGTCGGGCCCAAACTAGCTCTCTCTCTCTCTCTCTCTCATTTTACTCGGTTTATTTTAAGCAGATGAGGTCTGGTCTGGCTCTAATTGAATGTGTGTGTGGTTTCCTTGTCCATATAGGTAAATAAGTAGATAGAGGGGCCAAAAGAATTTTCATGTAGAAATGGTACTATTACTGACATCATCAGCTACACTGTTGTTGCTTCTGAGATTTCTCTCCTATGACCTCCATGGTCCAGCTCACAATCCCATGGCCCTGCAGCAATGCCTCCAAGCCAGGAGACCAAACAATATAGACTCCGATCCAAACCCTTTGGAGAACATGGCATTTACACTGGAGTTGTGCAGAATAAATTAAAGGCAGCTGTGTCCTGAGTACACTTTCAGGGAAGTGAAAGGGAAATAATGGGATTTTAAACTAAATGCAGCCCTCACAAGATGTCCTGGGAGAGCAGTGGCATTGAACACAGAGGCACATAGATGCTTGTGATAATATTTTGTATTACCTTTGTTTGATCTCTCCTCCTCAGTGAGTCAATGCAGGAGGAAGTATGTTAACTTTTGCTTTGGGGTGTTATTGTCTTTGTATGCCAAAGAGGGCTTAAGAAAGGTATGTAAATACACAAGGAATCTGTCCTTCTGTTTATATCACCTTCTAATGGCAAAGCTGGGGTTCTTTCTTTCCTTCCTTCCTTCCTTCCCTCCTTCCTCCTTCCCTCCTTCTTTCCTTCCTTCCATCCTTCCTTCCTTCCTTCCTTCCTTCCTTCAGGAAAGAAGTTTGATTTTTTATTGGGGGGGAGGAGGTCAATTTTCCTATCACACTGGCTAAATTCCCATGGCAAACATTTCTTTCTTTCCAGGGATAAACAAAAGCATTCCCTCTCCCACAAACACAGACAAAACTTTAAAAGCATATACTGGTAAGAATGTAGCTTCTATAGAACCAAAATCAAAGCTGGAGAGTGTGAATAGAATTTAGGGTGGAGACTTCTATAGACATTAAAAGTTCACAAGCACTGAAAAGCAGTCAGAAGCGAAGAAAAATGTGAGAATTATACTGAAAAAATCATTAATCATTTCTTTTCTCCAAATACTTACCCTTTTCCTATTGTTATTCCAACAGCAAACCTCCGCAGACCTTCTGTAAAGAAAAAAGAAAAACCCGGGAGCCTTGAATTTTTCAAAACATCTTCAAGGGGAAACACACAGATACATACAAACACACACACACGTACACATACATATGTGCATGTGTGTAGGGCGTACACAACTGCACACAAAGTGGAACATTTTTTTCTTTATTTCCTTTTGCTTTTTTTGTGAAATGGAAGACTTGAGTTCCATCATGAATACCATCGTTAAGCATCTGGAGAATAACCGTGGGAGGCTAAAAAGGTAAAAAAAACCACCCTTTTTCAAATATTGGGCTTGCTAGTTTGAAATTGTATACTGCATCACTTTTTAAAATATAATGGGCGGGGACAACATCTGTGAAGCCCAGTTCTGTATATCATGTTTAGTTACTTGAAATAAATCCCATTGAACTCAAGGGTCTTATTCTCAAGTAAGTGTAGAATTGTCGTCTTAGATGAGTTTCTACTGATGGGGCATTTTTGTCTGCACCAGTGTTGGGGCTGGGGAAAATAAAAATAAGCAATATGCCTCCTATCACTTTCATATTGCTAATACGATAAGATTTTAAGACAAGAATTTAGGCTTTGTTTTTATTTTATTTTATGATGTGGTTTGTATAGTGGAACCTGGCAGGCTAAATTTAATAGGATAATATTGGTGTTGGTGGCTATAAGGGGACAAAAGAATTAAAGGGCATTTGTTCTGGCAATACTTTTTTCTTTTTTCTTTTTTCTTTCTGTTTTTCTTTTCTTTTAAGGCTTGGATTCTCAATATAGTATTTGGAACATTCAGCACATTGCTATTCTAGAGCTCTTGATCCCACAGGGTAATATAAGGCTAGTATGATGTTTCTTGGAATTGCCTTTAGAAAAGAGGAGGTCTTAGTGAATTTTTGGGGTGGGGGGGAATTGTTTCTATTGTGCGGATGTGCATGGATTTTTCAAGACTGGTCAACAGAAGTGTGCTTGACGGGTCCCATCTATCTGATTTTAGAGTTGGAAATGGTTATATGAAAAGAAGTGGAATTTTTTTTTTTTTACAAAATCAAGCCTGTTGGGCTTCAGAGAGTGAGCAAGGGAGTTCATCCAAGGGACACATTTTCTAACCGATTAGCCTGGTATTACAGCTACAGAATGACCCCACCAAACCCCTTGACCTTTCCAAGACTGGACATTGTGCTTTGTACTATTGCTCATCCAGAAGCAAGGGCGGCCTAAAGCCTGCTCCAGAGACAAACATGAACAAAAATATCCGAGCAAAACATGAACACCAAGGCCGTCTTTTACGACCAAGTAAATCGCTTTGTTTGGTGGTAGAGCAGGGAAGTATGTGTATGAGCGCCTGGTCCGGCCACTCAAGCGTCTCTTTTCCAGTCTTGTCTCTTTTCCAGTCGCAATTATAGTATTTGAAGTTGCTTTTAGGGTGGCTTCTGCCATTGCCGCTGTTAATTTCCTTTGTTTATTTAGGGCTCAGGCCAGTGGGAAGTTCTCCTGAGAAGCCTCTTTAATCTCAGTGGAAGCGGTTTGGAAGTTTGATGGATACTTGAGTCGATGTAAAGATGCAATGATCATATTTTGGTCTACTCGGATTTTGTTTTGATTGATACAATTCCTTTGCCACAAAGCACTCTGGGTATTGTTGTTGTGGTTGTTTTTAATCCGCAACAGCAGTAGTGGAAGCAATGGTGGTAGGGCTGGGTGCCGTGGTAGTGCTATGCGGTAAGTAGTGCCATGCCTTTTGAGCAACTCCTCTCCCTCTTTCCTGAGAGAACAATGGGTCCGGTGGATGTGGGTATGGGTGTGTGGCTCCATGCATGTGTGTGTGTGTGTGTGTGTGTGTGTGCATGGGTGGGAGCATGTGGTATATATGTGTGGGTGGGCAAGTGTATGTGGTTCATTCTGAATAAAATTGTTTTCGAATTGGTTGATTTGAACACATTGTAGTTGTTATGAAAGAGGAAATTGTGGGGGAAGCTTATAGTATTTATCCCTTTCTTGGTTTTTTCCATTCTCCCCATTCTTTGTTCAACACACACACAAACCCTCTATATTTCCACAGTTAAGAACACTCCTATGATATTATATGTTCAAAGGCTCCATGGGTTGAGAAGGATCTGTGGGAAAGACACAGTAGGGTTTCTTGTAGTTTGTGTTTGGACTGATCTCCCCAGCAGGAAAGAAAGAAGCTTCATTTGGGTGAAATGGCTATCTCGCCCATCTCCTGTTGTTCTCCTTGTATAGTCTGTGGAGTCTTCAGACTCACTGAGCTTCCTTATCAAAGACATGTATTCTTTTGATGGCACCTCTTCCAGCATGTTAGGCCTCAGTCTGGTTGCTGGGCCTTCTGAAGCAATGGGGTTTATCTAAGCATCCCTTTGGCCATTTAGCAATTGGTTGAATGGGCCTACTCTAGTTAGGGTTTACAGCTGGATTCAGGCCTTAGGGGTGACCTTGGTTTTAGCAAAAAAAGGAAAAAAAGGGGAAGGGGGGAATTAAGGCTGTATGTGCTCACCTAGGTGTTAAGCTCTGCTAAAGGCAATAGATTTAGTTTCTTAGAAGACATGAATAGGGTTGCATCACCAGTGCTGAGACATGGCGGAGTGAGACCACAGTCAATGTGGGATTTGATATGATTCACAGAAAAGGACCATGGACTGAGTTTTTAGGAAAGAGAACATTTCAACAGCGACTCCAAACCAGTTTAGTCAGTATTCTGTAAAGGGAAGGCAGTGATCCTAAAGGGGTATTTTAATATGTACCTTTCAACCTAAATGGTCTGCAGATCAATCAGTCTGAGTTGGGCAAAAAGACAGATAAGCAAGGTCACTTTTTTTTAACTGTTTGGTCTATATTTTCCACTGGGTGGAAACCACCAAAGGACAGGATGCCCTTCAATGGTCACTACCACCAATGTCCAGAGACCTTCATCAAGAAAGCTCAGTTTCCCTCTAAGGGGGCAATTGAAGAAAAACAAGACAAAAAAAAATTGTCCTCCTTTTCCCTCTCCTTCACTTTCTTTTAAATTGAAGGCAAATGGAACAACAGTGGATGCTTGACAACTGAATGCCTAGGAAGAGCTATTTGGGGGGTGGTGGGAGAATATTGCATATGCATTCAGCATCTCCAACCCACTGTCTCTCTTTTCTGTGGCCCACCTTCTTTTGTCGGCCTCAAAATGTATATACTGTACTGCATTGTGGTGGCAGGGGATCCCAAAAGTTATTTGTACAAAAGAAAACGCAATTCTGTTTCAGGGCACAGAGCAGACGCAAGTACTTTTATATATTAATTTTTATGCAAAACAAATGCACGCCACACGGCACGTGTGACAAAGCTGCGGGTGTCTGTGTCATTTCAAGTGCACGGGCCTGCTCTCTGTGACTTACGCCTGCATTGTGTTTTATGTTGTATGAGATCTTCCTGGGATCTCTTCCAGGGCAAATATTTCTGTTCCGCCTGGCTAAGTGTGTCATTATTCTCTGGGAAGGAGGACAAAAGCAGTCTGTCCATGCTCTGAGGCGCTCTCTTCTTTCTATTCCCACTTCTTCCTATATCAGCCTTTCACAAACGGCAGCCCTCCAGATGTTCTGAAGGACAAATCCTATCACTCATGCTGACCAGGGTGGCAAGTCTAGTCCCCCAGCCTCTATAGAGCTGGGAGAAAGCCATACTATTTCTATGCATTGTGACTACAATTTATTAATGTATGCTTAATAAATTTCCGCCTGTCTCTTTCTCTCTCCAGTTAAAGACATTGGCCCAGAACTGCACAGATCATGCAAACACAGAGACAAACATGCAAAGACATGCAGAAATAGGCATTCATTCATGCAAACTACTCAAATCTCTGTCACTGTGCCACTGGCTTCTTTCTTTCTTTCTTTCTTTCTTTCTTTCTTTCTTTCTTTCTTTCTTTCTTTCTTTCTTTCTTTCTTTCTTTCTTTCTTTCTTTCTTTCTTTCTTTCTTTCTTTCTTTGCGAACGTCCCTTTCAGAGACAGAAGAAAGAGGCGGGGAGGTTTGGCTGGCGGAGGAGCGCAGTTTGGGAGCGCTCTCAGTTTGATCAGTAGCCCCCTGACAGATTTATGATCCCCAATAAAACCCGTCGTGTTTAAATTCGTAAATCAATCCGCCTTTCCCGCTATATAAACGTTCATTTTATCTTGAGAGAGAAAAACCCTTCTCAGTTTCTCGCACCTACCAGGGTGACGCGAGGCGCTTCCTTTCCTTTGAACTATAGAAGACAGAAACATCTTTTTAAATCAAAGTTGCTCTTTCTTTTTTAAAAAACAAAAAAGTGAGAGGAGCTGGAGGGAGCAGAGGGATTTTTGTTTCCTTTGCAACTCACTGGATCATAGATGTGTTTTCTTTTTTCATCTTTTTTCTTTTCTCAAGAAAGACGGATTTTTTCATCTTTCGTTTTCTACATCTCTTCTCTCCTCCCATTATGCTTTTTGTTTTAACCAAAATGTCTTTGAACAATCTGGAGGGCTGAACAATATTATTATAAGTGGGGCTTTTTTTTCATTTTTTCTCCTACCCCTGTGCGTGTCTGTATCTATGTGTCTGTGTTT
The DNA here is from genome assembly GCA_037367245.1 of Phrynocephalus guinanensis. Lineage (NCBI taxonomy): Eukaryota > Metazoa > Chordata > Lepidosauria > Squamata > Agamidae > Phrynocephalus > Phrynocephalus guinanensis. The sequence goes on from CM074743.1 coordinate 20,816,129, forward strand.
AAGTCAGGCGCTGCCACGCGTTCTCCCCCACCCCACACCCCTCCACAGGAAAATAAATCGTATTCGGGTACAGCGCCTCCCGAGTTCAAAGAATACTCCAAATGAATCCTCCTCTTGTCCTTTGTTACCTCTTCCCCGGTTTCCAGTCATTACAAGATTGTTCTCAAACACCTTTGGGGGAAGGTAATCCCATTGACTGGAATGAGGTTTTATTCCAGTTACCAGAGCATTCAAGATGGGATACAACAGGAAAAACAATCCATGGGGTTGTTTTTTGTGTGTATTTGAGAACTGCCTTGAATGAGGCTTTCTTGGAGATACTGTGCGTTCCTAAGAGAAAGCAAATCTGCCTTGGTTGATTTTCCTGGAAGTTACCTTTAAGTAAGTGAAAACAAGCTTGCAGGCATTTAACTGGTGAGAAGGTCTTTTGTCATGCTTTCACTTCGAGGAGGTTCCGATCTGAGGGAGGAAAGGTGTACCTCCTCCCACCCACCGTTCTGGGTTAGAGATATGGTCTTTAAAACAAGAATCAACCCAGGGAACAAAAAATAATGGAACGACTTCTTTCTCTATATAAAAAGCTTTGGTTCCTTAACATAGTTTTGTGTTTTTAGAGGCTGAGCCACCGGTTCCTTCCCCATCATTTTCTTCAGCAGTCTTTTTTTTTTTGGGGGGGGGATGGGGTTTTCTTTCGTTATGCTTTCCATAATACCTGTTCAAAATGCTTTTTGTTGGCAAATAATTGTTGTGGGCTTGACATTTCTAAAAAGACGGTTAGAAACAGGAGACAAAAAAAAAGAAACCAATTGTCCAAGTGGCAGCAGTGGGGTTTTTTTTACATACTCACTCTCTCTCTCTCTCTCACACACACACACACACACACACATTCAGAGAGAGAGAGAGAGAGAGAGAGAGAGAGAGAGAGAGAGAGAGAGAGAGAGAGAGAGAGAGAGAGAGGTAAGCGGTAAGCGCAACCTCATCTGTCCGCCCCACCATGCCATTGTTTGATTTGATTTTACTGCCTATTTAAGTTGCTGTCTCAGAGGCCCTTATCAGTTCCATTGTTTGGAGAAGCGATGCCTCTGCTCTGTTATCACCTGAAAAATAAGGATGCAAGTGCACATTCCCTCCCCTCCCCAACAAAAGCCACAGCCAAACATAAATAGAACTAACCAGTCCTCCTTCCTTTATTCCCCATTTCTGCATGTCACAGGGAAATGTTGATCCGTTTGCACAAGAATAGGCAAGTATGCTGTTTTCTGCAGATAGATCACTCCTTACATAGGGCTTTCCGGGTAAAAACAATTTTTCTGTTTAAACCTTGGAATATTAGTTTCCAGGCTTTCCTTAGGACACCAGCAATCCAACAGCACAATTCCTTGAGATTAGTGTGGCTATTAACTGCTGTTATTGGTTCTCCTCGACCAACCCCCCCCCCAAACCTACCAGTCCTACTTCCTGGCAAACATCAAAACAAAATAAAAGACAAAAAGTCTTAGTTCCTATTAGTTTCATAGATGATTAGAAGAAAGCCAGGGGACTGGGAATTAAAATGGACTGGAGGAATGAAGAGAGAGAAAGTGACTGAAATTAAAAATTAAGGTAACAGAAAAAATGAAGATCAAGCCAAGACAGAGCAAAATACACATGGAGGATCACATAGAAATATGAGGCTCTTCAGGAAAGCTTCATAAAAGTAGCACCATCTCTGTAAATGTTGTAGATTAGAGAAAATTGCCCACTCTTGGTTCTGTTTAAGCAAACCAAATCTCAACACAGGTATGACTAGACATAGATCATGGTAACATGAGTCTTTCTAACCAGGCTTCAATAGAATCTTTATCCTGTTAGATTCTTTGCAAACATCTGTGCAAAATGGCTGTATCTATGTCTATACACACACCTACCTGTGCACATGTGTGCGTGTGTGTGAATATATAATTCATGTGAATATATATGCACCCGCACACCCAAAGTTTCAGTGTTCCAGTGAAAGGTCACAATAGCCCTCTCTGTGGATGGGAAAGAGGGAGAGAAAGAAAGGAAAAAGAGGAAGGAAGAAAGAAGCCCCCCTCCCCAAGTCACGTGATTCATTAAATAATTAATGCAGAGGTTGCAGAATAGATATGTATTCGTCAGGGAAATCGCAGACATGGTCTCCTTGTGTCTGACGTGAAATTCAACTGTCCTTTTTTAAAAAAATCCCCCCCTCTCTGTCTCTCTCTCACACACACATGCACACTCAGGCATGCACACTCATGAGCCTGTTCCCAAAAGGTGGGGGAGGGGAGAGAGTGAGGGTGTGTGTGTGAGAGAGAGATAGAGAGAGGAGGACTGTGTGTGTAAGAGAGAGAGAGAGAGAGAGAGAGAGAGAGCTGCAATAAAACATTTCTCAGGAAAGAAGGAGCCACGCCACCAAGGGCTGGACTTATTGTAAGTAGCGGGAGATCCCTTTCTTGCCTCCCAGTCTGTATGTCCATGTAAATTTATTGTTTGTTATTAATGTTATTGTCGTAAAATGTGACAAATAGCCATCTTCATTTCCCCCCATTTCTCTTCACCCAGTGGTGGTGGTGGTGGTGTATATTTATACCCACCCAGGCATCCTCGTGTATGTGTGCGTGCACCATATATTATATATATTTATATATATCTATACAATATATATATATATGGGGTGTTTGAGGGTGCATATAAGTGTGTATATGTTCTCTCTCTCTCTCTCTCCCTCTCTCCCTCCCTCTCTCTTCTATACTATATATAGCATCTCCTCAAACCTTTTGTCTCCCTCCTTTCTGTCTCTTGATTTATTACAATAAACATGTCAACACCACCAGCAGCAACAGAGCCCTTCTCCCATTGTATGTGTGTGTGTGTGTGTGTGTCTCTTTGAGAGAGAGAGTTGTGTTGTTTATGGCACTGTCTGAGATAAATCATTTCTCAAACGAAAATGATGTGTGATCTTTCAGAACTCTCTCTCTCTCTTTCTCTCTCCTTCCTCTCTCTCTCTCTCTTTCTCTCTCCTTCTCTTTCTCTCCCTCTCTCTCTCCCTAGAGTTGATTATTTAAGACAATTTAGTGTAATAGATCAAAACCTAATGTGAAACTCTATAGCTTGGGGTCTTAAATTAAAGCATCTGTGAGTACCAATTAAGGAGAGATTTGTATAAATTCTGAGCTACCCAGGAACCGTGAAAAGATAACGTTAAAGTCGGAGAGAGAAATCTTGAAGAGCCGGCTGTTCTTTTTCGCCAATTTTTTAAAAAAGACAGGAGAGAACAAACAGAACAGGCGAGGACCTCTTCTTTAAGCGCCTGCCCTAAATCAGGGCACCATCCACCGGGAGTTTTTCCTAGCTGCGCTATTGCGGAGCTTCCGTTTATTTCAACGGGATTCTGCCCGGCAGAACTTTTCGGTGGATTTTGCCCCCAGCTTTCTCAGAAGTGCGTGGGGAAAAGCTGGATAAGAGTAACCTACAGTGCCAAAATAACGTCAGAATAACTTTCCCTTCAGCAAAGAACCACGGTGAAGCGGCCAGGACAACTAACCAAATCGCCTCTGTGCAAAGAACTGCACCGAAGGAAAAAAAAAAAAAGTTAGAGACAGTTTAGTTTGTTTGAAAGGAGCCGCGTGTGTGTTTTGCTTTGTTGGAGCTCCAGGTCCGGAGGCTGCCTCAGAACAATAGACACCACTTTCCAAAACTGTCCCTCCATATGGGGGTGGGGGGGAAAAGAGAACAATAGAACACCCAGCAGGAAATTCGGATGGCCTCTCCTACCCCTTCTCTGTGATTTACAAATAATGGACTTGTCTGAAATAGAAATAGTTGTTTGTTTGTTTGTTTGTTGTTTGTTGTTTCTTCTTTTCCTTCTTCTTCCTCTTCCTCCTCCGATGCTTGCCTGAATGTTCTGTTACCTTTTTGCATCCTCTATGGGCGACTTTAGTAAAGAGTCAGAAAGGTGATGTATTCCATTGTAAGGATGAATTTCCATCAAGGCAGGATGTTATGCGCGGGTCAGACATTCTTTGGTTTAACTTAGAAAAGTCACAGAGCAGTAGCAGTCGGAGAGAGGACTAGATGGACTGGCAGAAGTGAGTTGAAACGTCTGTAACGCGTAGCCGAATAGCTTAGAATTTCCTTGAAATGCCAACGGTTTGCTTCGACTTTTTAACTGCCTCTGTTGCAATGGAAAAGTTGGCGCTGACTGACTCCAGTCCGTTACCTCTGTCTGGCATCGAACGGAATAGGAATTGCTTCGGAGGAGACATGTATACGATTGCAGGTTCACTTTTTTATTTTATTTTATTTATTTATGTATTGATGTGGAGGGCTCTGAAAGCCCTGGAACTTGTGCGGGGCTTTGTCCGCTTTGCTTTGCTTTGGGGCAACAGAAATCTTCGTCTTGGGGTGGGCAGCGACGCCTCAGGGTCTCAGGAAGGCAAAAAGGTCAACAGAGGACGCTGGTAAAACGGCGCGGGGTCCCTGGAATCGTTGGCCGCCGAGTGAGACTGGGAAGGGCGGGGAGAGCCCAGATGCCCTGTATGGAAAAAGGAACCGCGGGAGCGAAGGGAGGCTAGGGTGGCCCTCTTCAAAATGCAGGCAGAATAAAAGAATGAGGAATCTCTAGGACAGGTCAGAAAAGTGACAGCAGCCCTGGTTAATTGCCTCAAGGCTTGCCAGTGGAGTCGGGAAAGTGACCAGACTAAAAAAAAAGACAAAAACGGAGAAGGTGAAAGTCAGACTGGGCGGAGCTTTGTTTTTGTTTTTTGTTTTTTTCCAGGGAGGAATAATATCGCAACAACTTGCGACACGCCAAAAAGGGAACGGAGCTGACAGGCAAACGGGAGGGGAAGATGAAAAGGTTCGCCAGCCGAAGACCCGAGGAGCCCCGGGTCTCCAGTGCTCCTTGGCGGAGTTTTAACACCGCCCCGAGTGGTGCTATTTTACTCTGCCTGCTAGTGTAAACCTTTATGTAGTGCAATTAGACCAACACGGTGACTTTCATTAAATATGAATGGCGAGGAAGAGGGAGCTTCAAAGAGCCAAGGGGGGCCGGCAGGCCTGGCTTGTTGCAGGCTCTTCCTTTCATCTTTCCTTCCTTCCCAAAACATTTCAAACCCAAGCTTTTCATCTTTTCCCTTTGTTTTCTAGAACATCTAAGAAAATATCCTAGAGGAGAGGCAAGGAAGAAGAGAGAGGGAGAAAGGAAAGGGGGTGGGGAAAGGTGAACCGCAAGGAAGGAGGGAAGGAAGGATAGAATAGAATAGAATAGAATAGATGCACAACAGTCCTGTATCCACTTCTTATATGTGTGGAAGCAATACCATGGTCCTTCCAGAGCGGATCAGGTCACATTGTGCTGTGGTATGGTTGCCCAGGGAATCCCCCAACTCTCACCCTGAACATGTTTAAAGTCCTCACGTTCTTCTTCAGAAAAGCTCTTTCTGCATCTCCCTGCATCCACTTACTTGGAAGGCAGGAAGCGTCACTGAAATTAGAGGAACTTGCCTCTGAGTAGTAGCTTTGGAAGAGGTAGCCGTGGTAGTCTGTGCAAGAATTCCAGGTAAAATCCCAAGAAACAAAACAAAACAAAACAAAAGACAAAAACACATGGCACCTTAAAAGACTATTGTATTTTAATGTAAGTTTTCGTGGATCGAGTCCATGTCTTCAGACATAGAGCAACAGAATGAAATGTTGAATGAAATATCAGTTTCATTCCTCATTTCATTCTGTTGCCGTACATCTGAAGAAGTGGCCTTGATCCACTAAACCTTGCATTAAATTATAACAGTTAGTCTTTCACATGGTTTTGCCTTTTGTTTTGTCTCTTCGGATTTTGCCTGGAATTCTTGCTTCTAACTGGGCATAAAAAAGATGTCTCTGGCAAATGACATAATTGTTTAAACGGGGGCAGGATAGAATTAAGTCCCTGTTTTGTTCACCTCTTTGGTTGCGATTCCTGGGTTGGGGGTGGGGGTGGGGTGGAATCTTGACTCTTCCCCCCTCCCCTGCCCCAACTTCCCTTCAAATAAAGGATGTCCCAGTGCTCAAACCCAGGAGTCTGGGCACAAGATCCCTTCCGTGAGGTGTTGTGACAGATCTGAGCTGAGCCCTGGTCAAGGGGTTCCTGATACAATTGAAAGACTTGGACAAAGAATAGCAAGAAGTGCAGAAGGCAAGGAGCTCCAAACTGTGTTTGAAAGGCATGTCTTGGGGAGAAAGTGATATAAAGGATCTTAACATGGACTGCATGAAACAGTGGAGTGAAGAGAGGGCTTCTGTAAACAAACAATGGGGGGGGCTTGGGTACAAACCCATAAATGCATATACTGGCAGGACAGGCTTTTGAGTTCCAGGGCTTGGCTTCAGGCAAAACCATACATGGGTAGACATAGTGAAACTGGGGAGTGGTTCACCATTGATTTCAGTTAGCCCTCCAGGAAGTATGGCATCAATTCAGGTGATCTTCCTTTCAAATGAAAGAGTCCTTTCGGTCCCTGAAGTAGGTCCTCTTCCTTTAGAATGGGGCTGGCACAGGAGAACTGCCTCTTGGTTTGTGCCCTAAGGGTTTAAGGTGGGGTGTTAAGGGTGGAAGATGCTTCTGGTTGTGTTGGTTTTATGTGCAAAAGGTAAAAAAAAGAGGAGTGGGGGAATACAGTGCCAACATGTATAGCAGTGGAAATAGTGTTTATAATTTGCACAGGTCACTCTCCTGGCCTTTCTGTTCTTTCCTGTTCAGTCCGTTCCTCTAACACCTCTTTCTTCCTCTGTCACTGTTTTTTCCTTCTCCTTCTTTTCTCCTTTCCTTTATGTCCTTCCTTCCTAGCATCCTGACCCCCAGGTGGGAAACTAGCTTGTATGTACTCTTCTGGGAAACTAGGTTCTACTCTCTCTCCAAGGAAGTCCACAGCAGGGCAGTTTCCCTTTAATCTGGGTCTTTGTATCTGCTGACCACCCAGCTTCATTAAATCATAGCACATTTCCCCATTTGTGTTCATTATTGGTTTATTCATCGATCAGGTTAATATAATAACTTTGCTGCCGGGCTACTTTTCTACAAGCTGTGACAGAATGTGCAAAATTATTACGATTTTCGTTTGTGCTATGTGCATATTTCTTTATTAACTTGGTTGATCTCCAATACCGCAGAAAATTACCAAGACTGTTACAGATGGTATACATAGTAATGAGATAAATAGCATTTTAAACACTCCATACTTTGATATATTTTATTGATTTCTCCTTCTACTCATGTACAAATACACACTAACACACACACACTTTTCAAAGGGATCTTTGCTTTCAAAGTTAGTTACTAGTTTATTTTCCATTCCTTGCCATGACAGAAGCCAAATGTATTAACAAAGCTGTTATAAGGCACCCTACTATCAAGTAGAAGATAAATTTATTCCTCCGATTTCATTCCAGTATTTTCCCAAATATTTCTTTTCCTAAAATGAAATCATAAAGGCCAGAAATGCAAGTGATTTACCTGCCATATATATGCACCTACCTGGAGGATGTGTCATTCAAGTCATTAGGTCTTATTTCTGGGTAGATATAAACAGGAATATATTGTGAGACTACAGTCCCATCTACATCTAAGAGTGCTCAACCCCTCAACACAAAACTCTTTTGGAAACATTTCAGAGTAAACATGTACAGGCTGGTGTTTTAATGAACTCCCTTATACTCTGCATTATGATTAGATTGCTCCAATTGTCTTAAGGCAACTGAAATGTCATTAATTTTTTCTGTGTGCACTTGTTTTCTAAACTCAAGGAGAGGGACAGAAGTTTGTCTGCTCTTTCCTAAGTCTTCTAGCCATGAAACCACTAGAGACACACCTTTCAAACTCAAGAAGAGCAGCCAGTATAAATATAAAGTTCCTGTTTATTATCCTCTTCTTCATTATTCACAGTTTTCCTATCCAGGCTAGAGAAACTGATCCTACAAAAGAGACAATGTGTGTCTCGTTCTTAATCTGCTGGATTAAGATTGTGGCAATCCAGGCTCACATCCCTTTTCTGCCTAGTAGAGACTGAATGGGTGGGTCACTTTATTTACTCTGTATTTACTTTATTTACATTCTCTCTCTCTGTGTGTGTATGTGTGTGTGTACATGCAGGTACATACACACTCACAAGTTTAAACTTTGCAAGGGGAGGTGGACATTGACTTCATCATAGTTTAATCAGTTACACAAAAGAGCAGGGCTAAGGTCAAGAGTAGATAATTCAATAACAGCTTGTCTAACCGCCTGCCATTGAAATGAAATTCTGGAACTCACTACCTTGAGAAAGAGTGAGAATTTGCAAGAACCCTGTTGTGAAAGGGACAGCTACCTTTACATTTCCAAGGATGTAACTCTCTTCTCAAATAAGCCAGTAGAAAAGGTTATGTGGAGGTTAATTGGAAAGTGGTTGTCTTTTTTCACTTGATATAAGTCTATTTAGCCCAGCCCATTATAACAAAGTTCTTTTTAAAAGTAAAGGGTCATTTCGGTGCTAGCAATTTCATTCAAATTAGACATGTCTAAGAACATTTCCACACCCTAAGATCATCTATCTTGCCCCTGAGCTCAGAGCCAAGAACTCAGTTCCACTTCCCTAAGAAATTACCTCTCATAACAAAAGGAGGATACAGTACTTGGAGCATGGCTTCAGCAGTGACCAGTGTCTCTAGTGACAAAGGCTGGAGCCGGAACAAAGGAGTGGGTGGTATGGACTTCACCTATGACTTCACCTCTTACAAAGCTCTCTTGCTATCTGTGTTCTTAAATGAATGTTGCCGGCATCAGACAGATGGTAGGTTAGGAAAGTGGACCAAGCAAGTACCTATTCTGGCAACTAGTTCCCTTGAAGGCTAGCTAAAACAAATCCAAACTCAACAAACAACCTTGACACTTTGATTATTAACTCATAAGAAACTCATTTTGTTCATGCATTTACATAGTTTGGAATTAAAAAAATCCTCCTGAACATCCAGAGAACTTACTTCGAAACAGCAGTGCGGCCCAAGAAATATCTATTCACGAGTAAGTTCCCCTGAGTTCACTGGGTCTTACTTTTGGATAAATGTATATAGCAGGCAGCCTACTAATGTTTAGGAGGGGGCCTCCAAGTCTATTATCTTCCAGTATAGTGGCAAGTTTATTAGATTGTTCAGTGATTTCCTTTTATGTGTAGATGGGTGAGATATTTCATATTAAGAAATATACACATTTATTAATATTAATTATCAATAAATATGAAATATCTTACATCCAAAAAGGACCACATAGTTAAACTTCTATGGTTTTGAAGTTGGTCACTATACACTCTTTGTTGTATGAGCTCATTCATTTGGATTTAACATTGTTATAGCATAGGACGGCAGATTCTAGTCCTTATAAATCTGTTTAGCATCCTGCAACATTTGTGGAGCACATGCTCCATTCCACCTACATCGATGGCACTTCTAAATAATATTCAAAAGGTCAGACTGAGACAGTATCCTATGCTGTCTTGCATAGGTCTACTCAGAAGTAAGCTCTATCTAGTTCAATGGGATTGCCTTCCAGGTAAGTACACTATGATCTTCACCTTCAGAAGTGCCTTTTAGAAGTGCTGAGGGCTGGAAGATGTTGAGAAACAGAAATTAATATGCTTTATTTTATATCACAGTCTCATAATAAATACATTGATTCATTTTATTATAGAAGGGATAAAAGTTTAGTGCACTTTCAATGTCATTAAAGGAAAATTTAGGGTATTGTGGTATTAAGAAACAATGAAAAACCTCTTAAATGGAGCTTTAAGGCTATCTTTCTAAATATACTGGGCCCAATCCACTGGGCACATTTCTAACATAAATAGCACAGAGGTGTTTGCTCAGGAGGCCTTTCCTCTACATTTTCTCCTTAATTCATCATGACTAGGGTAGCTTTACAAAGAATGCTCATTGAAATCCATGCCGCTTGCTTTTGGCTAATGAGTTGAAACAGCATTTTGTCATACTCTGAGTAGTTCCAGTGAAATTAATAAAACTTAATTCAGTCATTATTAACTTATATCCCATTAATTTCAACAAGTCCTCATGAACTATGACTAAATATGAATCCAGCGCAAAGTTTTGAAAATGGATCATAATTTTGTTAAAATTAGTTAAAAGATAGAGTAATAAATCTTACTTCCATAACACTGGGATTTTTTTTAAAAGTCTCATAGAACTGAAGTAGGCAGTCTTTGCAATATATTCATCTTCAACAGCATTCATTAAAAATAAATAATGAAAGAAAGAAGGGAAGTGAAAGAGGAGGGGAAAAGTCCATTGCTGAATATTTCCCAACCCTTTTACAGGAACAATTAAGTGATTTGAGTCTGTAACTCATTCCGTTTACTCTGTGGGTGTTTTGTTTGAAGGGGGAAAAAACAATAATAACAAAACTGTTAATGCCTCACTACTGCTATCCAATTTAGGTGCTTTATTAAACTGTAGTTTTAAAAGAATGCTTCTCAGAAGATACACTTTTCTGCTGAGTAAACCTCTGCAAGACCAGGTTGATAGAAAATGTCAATTTTCTCCTTCCGTTATCAAAGGAGAATTTTCTTTGAGTCCTATATAAGAAAAATTGATTTTATATATATATAAAACCATTCATTAATAAAAAGTCCTGGTACCATGTTAGCACTGGATCGGTTTCAAGCATGGGTGCAATGTGAGGACTGCTATCATTGGAAACTGAACACTGATTCAACCTAGTCTTGGGGGGGGGGGGAGTAGAGGAGTGTTCTTTGTTACAAGGCCAGAGCCCTCAGCTTTGGTTTGTAAGACAGGATCCAGCGCCAGCTGCAGGCAGCTGTAGATAGCATGGATTGAGGTAGGCCCAGATTTCCATGTGAATGAATTCCTTTGTTTCTGGCTTGCTACCAACCAACCAAAGGCTGCCGTCCCCAAGAAAAAAATCAATAGTTCAAGTAAACTGGGTCCAGGTGAAAGGATGGACTTCACATTGATAGATAAATAAAACCCATGTTATTATTATTATTATTATTATTATTATTATTATTATTATTATTATTATTATTATTATTATTATTATTATTATTATTATTATTATTATTATTGAAAAGGGTATGAACAAAAGATGGGAAAGAAGCCGGGATGCAAATGGAGGTGAGGGGTTCCTATGGTGGGGAGGTGAAGGCGGAGGTGGGTTATTGAATCCCTACAAGTACTAGTTGGGTACATCCAAGATAGAGGAAGAAAGGAGCGTGGAGAAGATCAGAGAAATATCACCAGAAATATAATAGATGGCTGGGATTCTTAGTAGCAAAGAGAGATGGAACACTTTCAACAACAAGAAAACAAGGAGCAGAGGTTTTGCTCAAGGCTACTTAAAATTGCTGTTGGAAGCCGCTCCCATTGCCTTAGCTTGCCATGTCTAAACATGAACCCCAAGATTATTTATTTATTTATTGAACATGCCAATCATCTTAGCATTTTATTTGAGTCCGTCTGGAAGATGTACACATCTATAACAGGTAAGGCACACACACTTCATGCACGAAAGTTCTTCTAGATTTTCCTTTCCCTCCATCTAGTTTTCTTCTTGTAAAAGATTCCTAGCCGCCACCACCACCCCCCAAAAAAAGAAAAGCAAGAAAGACAGACGGACATATGGAATCAATTTCGTATCCTGCCTTGGAGAAGCAGCAAATTCCTGTTGGCTTCTTAAAACCAGCTTCCATGGGGTCCCCCTGAATCTGCCACTTCTTGTCACTCAGTATGGTCCCCTTCTTGTAGTATTTAAGTCTTTATAAAAGAGAAACAGATATGCTTAGAAACCATCCGAATCGCCCGCAGCCGCCCGCCCCCCACCCCGCGCCCGCTTGGGATGGAGGCGGGAGGGGTGGGGAGAGAAATTGTCAAGTTTTTAAACAAAATCCTTCCTATCTTCGGGTTGCTACTGATGGACATTTCCCTTGGTGTGTCGGAAATTACTGTATTTTTCCCCTTTCAGGAATCCAAGCGCGCGCGCGCGCGCGCACACACACACACACACACACACACACACACACACACACACACACACACACACACACACACACACACACACACACACACACACACACACACACACACACACACCGCCAAGGGGGAAAGAAAAAAGAGTTACAAAGCTTTCTTGCGGTGGAAACCAAACCCCCAAAGCCATAAGACAAGACATTAGCTGCAAAATCTACCAGCTCTACTCCCGTAGGTTTCTCCTCCTCCTCCTCCTAAATCTGTTTGATTCCACTTCGTCCGAACCTCTGAGCAGACTTCGCTCCGCCTGCTGAAGTCCTTCAGTGGAGAGACACCGCAGGTAAGAGGGTTTGATTTTTTTGGAGGAAAAAAAACACACCACCACCAGAAAACAAGAGCGAAACGAAAAAGGAAAGGAAGAAATTAAACAAACAACAATCCCAGCCACTCTGCGACTCCGTCTGATCCTAGCATAGGAATTCCAGGGCGGTTGAGGTTTAATTAATAGCCCTGACAAACCCTTGGAAAGTCGTCTATTGGTCGGCCTCCATGCTAGCTTTTAAGCACACCCTTCCACCCCTCCCCAGAAAAACAACCACCCTTGCCTCTCAGCCCCACTTCTGTCGCCTGATTAAAATAACTGGTGATATCTTAAGTAAGGAATATTAACGATCTCCTGATAATGCTTCATTAGGGGGTGTCCACTACGGGGGGGGGAGAGGGAGGGGTAGGGGGGAGGCAGGCAGACCGGCAGGTTGCGTTCTTCTTCAAAGTGCATGTTTGAACCAAACGAAATCTTTCACCCCTCCCGGACCACATTTGTTGAAGGTTTAACGCCTCCGGGTTGTTTGAAAAGGAAAACTACAAACGCTTCTTTAAGGGAGGGGAAGAACCTTGGTGTTAAAGCCCAGAAATGTGATTTATGGCGTTGAGAAAGTTTTGTTTATTTGAGGCGGCTGCTGGCAGGACCAGTTTCCCCCCACCCCACCCTTAAAAGACCAAATCTGTCTCCCCTCCCTCCCTCCCCACTCCGATGCCACATATACATTCCTCCCTTTCGTGTCTGTGAGTTGTGGTTAAAAGTTTTCTTAATTGGAGTGTGAAGTCAATAGGGTTGTTCTCCACAGAGCCCGGAAGGGTAAAACGAAGTTGGCGTTGGCGGCGGAGCGGTCTTTGCTGTAAAGGGCCACGACTTAGGGTTTCAGATCCTGGGAAGCCTTACTTAGCTTATTTCCTCCGGTCCTCACATTTAACAGTGGTGCGGTTGGTCCAGCGGATATTTGAGGCTGAAGAATTAGCCACAGGGGCCACAACCTAAACGTCACGAAGAACCGTGGGTCGAATCCCGATCTGGCCGTGTTTAGACTCGCGGAAGGCAGATGCGCCCTCCTGTTTTCAACATTGATACGTCCGGGTCTGTTCTACCCACGAGCAAATCTAGAATCACGACGCGAACCGGCGCGTGCCTGTTGAATTGGGCGCGCCTTAACTCCCAGGTCTAGCGCGCAAAATCTTTTTTTTTCCCCCCACCGGAACGATAATGGGACGAAGCAACAGACCGATACTGAATTCTATTCCTGCGCTTAGGTTAACCGTCAGCCGGGGCAAACACGGTGTTCTTTCTCCCACATTAAAAAGCTCCATAAGGTTGGGGTGCGATTCCTTTCTAGAACTTCCCAGTGTTTTTTTTAAAAGGACTTAGGCGAGGTTTTGTAGCAGTCAGTTTTAGATTTTTCTCTGCAATTGAAATGTGTCTATGAATAGATGGTGTAGGTGTGGATTTGGTAAATAACGGAAACACAAGCAGTGGCGATGTGTTTTCTCTCTCCTCGCCGTCCTTTTAGTCCTTTAAAAAGGCTGCTAACATGAAGATTCCTCTCTACTAGAAAAGCAGCTGGCTCTTTTCCTCGGCATAATCTCTGCGTCTTCCACAGAGGTTGCTGTAGAACGGATGCCCCCTTCCCCTCCCCCCCCCCCAATATGGAATGTCAAACAGATAAAACCATGGTCCATGGCATTCTAGCGATGTTAATAACCTCGTCTTTGGACCCATGGACCAGCTATAAACGTAGACATTTAAAAGAACAACAGCACCACCACCACGACACACACACCCTCCCTCCCCGCTCCCATGTTTAATATTTCCTGCGGCAAAAGAAAAAGCCATATTGGAAGAGAAGGGGAACTCTTAACTCTCCGAGCTTCTCCCTTCTCTGAAAATTGCATTGCATTAAATTTCCTCTGCACCAGAATCATCTTCCTTACTAGCCTCCAGCGAAACTTGATTAAAAAAAAAAAGAAAGCTGCTTGATGCGTTGACAGATGAAATCCAAGAGGAAACCGCAAGGCCCTTAAGTGACCCTAATTTAATCGATTTTATCATAAATCATCAACTTGATGAAGAACCAAAGTTTTCATTGAAGGAAATTGATATTAATGGAGTGGTTGCTTCTTTAATTCAGATGTTGTTTTCCACCAGTTAGAAGTGGGGGAGCTCTGTTGACATTATGTAGGCAATGTATTTGGGAACTGTGTTTCCAAAAGTGAGAGGAGGGAGAGGTTATAATTAGGAGAGTTTATGCAGCAACACCACAACCAGTCATGAGTTTCTTGGGCATCAGCTGGTCTTTGCTGGAGCTCTGAAGATTAAGACTGCAGACATATTTTAATACATGCAGCAGCAAAGATGGGATTCCTAGCCTCTGATAACCCACCAGAGGGGGAATGTCTGTCTTCAGACAACAAGAGGCAGCTGGTCCCATATCGGTTATCTAGTTATCTGCTGAATACCCCCTCTTTTGAAATTCAGAGATCTAATTGCATGCTTTAAGAACCTGATACTTACTATATACGGTGGCACCTTAAAGTCTAACAAGTTTTGTTTGGCATGACCTTTTGTGGGCCATATCCCACTTCTTTGAAGGCTTTTGCAAAAAGGGGGGGCATTTATTTTTAAGGTGCTACAATGCTGTCTTTTTTGCTACAAGAGCTAACTACCACATTCTTAAACACACACACACACACACACACACACACACACACACACACACACACACACACACGAGAAATAGAAAGTCTGAAATTTTAATTTCAGGATGCAGCATCCTTGAATTTATAGGCATATTTGAGTGGTAGCAAGTTCCATACCATGACTCCTAAACCCAAGACATGCTTCACAATACTTCTATTGAAGGCCTGTTAAACATTGGCCACCCTGCAATTCTTCATCTTGCAATTAAAAATTAACTCTAGTTTTCAGCTCTGCATCCTTCTGTTATGGATGCCTAGGTCCCAATTAGCCTTTAGGTATGCTGATGAATTCCATAGATCAAAGGCTTTTGCAGAATTTCAGTAAGGCAGGAAATGCTAGAAAGCTGTTGGTTAATGTGAAACTTAAATTCAACTCATGGATGTAGCAAAATATACATACATACGCAAGAAGAAACATCCCCACCTTAAGCAGGTTTTCTTGGAATAAAATTTCATTGTGGTGCAGTTTACTTCCAAGTAAATTGCCAGAGTCAAGAGAATGAAGACAGGAAGCAGTTGGAAACAGAATCAGGCTCGGAAGAATATAAAGATGATTAACTGAAGTCTTGTAACACCTCAGAAATAGGTTTGGATGGTCTTTTTGACCAGAGTTTTAGAAAAGACTGGAGTCAGGCTAGCTGGAAGATTCTGGGAGCTGTAATTCAAAAGAGTAACTTCTTTCTTTGCATTCTTTTTTTTGATTGCCACAGGTTGCCCTAATATAGATTGTACTGTAGGGTTTGAAAGAGTTTAGCTTATTGGCTGGAAGCCAGTAACTTAGAAATGTAGACAATAGTCATGCCTTCATGTGGTTTTTTTTCTCTTTGTCCTTCTTCTTCCACTCTCTCATTCTTTTCCTAACTCTTCATCATTATACCAACCTGTCCATCTCCATTCATGGTACTTTCTGCTGAGGCTCAACAACTGTAATCTCCTCCAAGTGTGTGCTGATCAAACACATATACACACACACCAAAATATCAGAAGGGGCACAGATCCTGGCAACTCTGGGTTGCTGGTTTCCTTCATAGACTCTTTCATGTGTATAGATGGCAAAATGCCAAGGAAATTGAATGTGGAGTGGTTCCCCCCCCAATGCCCCCACAAAAAGTAATGTGACTATGTTTGTGAATATTAGTCATAACTTCCTCTCTCTGTGTGTCTTTTTTACACATATACACACTAACTATATGCACATGTGTTTTTATTATGATGTTATGGCAGATTTCAGGTGACATTCTATTTAAGAGAATGAGCCCAGCTTCTTATGGCTTTGCAAGAAGCCATTTCCAGTGATACTCTGATTATTGCTTACAACCTTGGGTTGTTTTTTTTTCAGTGTACGAGTAACTGAATACAGTAATAATAATAGCAGAAGTAAAAGTTTCCTTTAAAGCTGTTTTCTCCTCTTGTTCTCTAGGAGCCATTCTACCCGATGTTATCAAATTGTGGTCTTCTTTCCTGGGCATAAGTAAGTGGACTTTCAATCTTTAGCTGTCCATTCAGAGACTTTAAACTTGGGGTTTTTTTTCTGTAACAGAAAAAAAGTTGGTTTCAGCCATCCAAATCAACCACTAAAAACAATACATTACTCACATTGGTAGAAATAGTAGTTAGTATCGCAACTCCGCCCCTTTCTGTCCAACTCCAAAAAGTACTTTTTTCATACCAAGATATGTTTGTTTGAAAACTTACAGAACTCACCCCACCAACCCACAATTTCTTGACATTGGTATGGTTTTAAAAAAACAACTAAAGTTCTTTCTGGTTCTTATGCATCTACCTGGAAATAGATCTGTCTAAAAATAAATCTTAGTCTCTCACACTGTCCATTACCTGGTGTGATGTAGTGGACTGAGTGACTGAACTAGGACTCTGGAGGCCTGGGTTCAAATCCCCACTGAGCCATAAAAGCTGGGCTTAGCTTAAATATCTCACTTACCTTTAAGATCCCTAGTAGGGTTGCTGTAATTCAAACCCAACAACAGCACATAACAGCAACCAACATAAGGGGGCTTGTGTGCAAGGAAACATGGATAGGACTGCACTATTAGCCCATGGGCTGCATCTTAGATGTTACCAACCTTTCGCCCATCCTTTCTACTTCCTGAATCTTCCTCACCATCACCTTTGAACTGTAGAGCTGGAGGTGACCCTGTGGTCAACAAGGCACAGGGGGGGGGGGAGATGAGCTCCCCACCTCTGGTTCTGCAGCTAGATACTTCAGTCACTGGGTTGTTGTTGTCCGTGTGTGTGTGTGTGTGTGTGTGTGTGTGTGTGTGTGTGTGTGTGTGTGTGTGTGTGTGTGTGTGTGTGTGTGTGTGTGTGTGTGTGTGTGTGTGTGTTGTGTTGTGTTGTGTTGTGTTGTGTTGTGTTGTGTTGTTACAGACTCTTCATGACCCCATGTCCATGGAGTCTTCTTGGCAGGAATACTGGAGTGGTTTGCCAGTTCCTACTCTAGGCGCCTACAGCACCTGGTATTCCCTGGTGGTCACCCATCCAAGTACTAGCCAGGCCCGACCCTGCTTAGCTTCCAAATCAGGTGAGATCGGATGTGCTTAGGGCATCTAGGCAGCTTTGTTGTTGTCCTTAGGTACTGTTAAGTTGCTTCAAATTAAGAGTTTTGAAAAAAACAAGAAAGTCTCCATTTATTTAGAGATAGGTCGTCCTGAATTTAATTGGCACTTTCTTTCTAGTTAAGTACAGCTGAGGTTCCGATGCTGGTTGTATGCTTAGAAAATGGCCTCAGGCTTGAATGAAATTTTGTAGAAATCAAAAGAGGAAGGAACAAATCATAGCCTGATATAGTACCTCTATTTTCTTCCACTTAATGGTCTTATTGTAGTCCAGATTGTTAAGAGACAGAGAGTGGGTGTTGAAGTGGGCCTTCCCCGTGCCAGCTCCTAGTGAGTCTTACTAAAGTGCCTCTGCATGCTATCATGTTCTCCCCCAGGCAAGGCACGATGCCAACAGTGAAGTTTTGAATGCTAGGCTAGGAGCAGGCTGGAAAGGGGAGCCAAGGAAACTTCCCACTTTCCTAATCAATTTTACTTTTGTCTTGCTGACACTGAAAACACAGGGTTTGGTGCCTAAGTCTTATCAAGGCAACAATAAGAAAATACCCTCCCTCCCTCCCTTCCATTTTATTTTATCGTATTTTATTTTACTTTAGTTCTTACCTACCTCCTTATATGCACAAACACATAAGTATTAAAATCCAGGACCAACAACATAATTCACTAGGAGATGAGTGAGAACAGGTACTGAGTGTAATGGGACTCCCGGATATTATAAGAAAACACTGCCGGGTGGGGATGGAGGATGGGAAAGGAGGAAGACTGTGACCTCTTAGGAATTTCTGGATAAATGCCCCAAAGGTGGAAAGCCAAAGCTACGTGAAAACATATTTTAATCTTTCCTTACAGCATTTGAGAGAAGGGAACGTCTTGTTCTTTAAAGTCCACGTTAAAGGTGAAATCCCATTCGCTCCCCCCCCCCACCTATGGTGGGAGTTACATCCGAGTAAACAAGTTGTACATGTGTTCTAGAAGGGAACTCAACAGTACAGGACATCTCACCTGGAAGTGGATTGCTATGGAAATACACACACACACACACACACACACACACACACACACACACACACACACACACACACAGAGAGAGAGAGAGAGAGAGAGAGAGAGAGAGACAGACAGACAGACAGACAGACAGACAGACAGACAGACAGACAGACAGACAGCGAAATTAGCCAATTCCTCTAACTGTCCTGTCTATTCTAGTATATGTGGAGCCGGTGGGTGGTAGGAAGGACTACGGAACAACAGTCCTAAATCCAAGGCATAGCTTTATACTGGACAAACGGGCTTTTCCCGGAGGGTGGGGGTGGAGCATGGAGCAGACTGGAATTGTGGGAGTTCCCCACACCCTTTCGCTTGTGTTATTGTTTATGTTTTTATATAGTACTTTGTAATAAATTCAAAACTACTTCCCTCGATTGGCCATTAATCGCGTGAGTTATTAGGCTTCTAAACCAAGGGTCGTGAGGGGGGGAAGAGTTACAATCAATCAAGGGAAACAATCGGATGAAAATGCTGTTCTCTGCGAGTTGCCTTCTAGACTAAGTTCCGGGTCAAGCAATGCTTGTGTTGTATCACTTGAAAGTTACAATTGAAACGAACTTTCTGAAATGTACAGTGGCTCAATGAAAGCACTGCCTCATTAAGAATTTGGTCAGTATTGCCTAACACAGAACATTGGTTCTATGAATCCGTGAGGCTATTTGTTTGTTTGTTTGTTTGTTTGTTTGTTTGTTTGTTTGTTTTCTAGATAAAATATGTGTCCATGTGTGCAGTTACCAGGGAATTACAGTAAAAAGAAATGGAAATGTGTTTGGTAGCAGGCTTGACTGCATATAATTTTTTTTAAGCCACAGACCCTTGTCCCTAAACCAAGACTGAGTTATTTTTTAAGGACTGAAATCGTCCTGTGCCCTAAGGGAGATGATCTGATAGTGGTCGTTTTTATTATTATTATTATTATTATTATTATTATTATTATTATTATTATTATTATTATTATTATTATTATTATTATTTAAATCATTTTATTCTATTGTAGTCATTCCGTGCCACTAGCTTCAGAGGGCATAAGGTCTGAGGCGGGAAAAGACTTCCTTTTCTGAAAATTTTCAGCTTAGGCTCCCTCCTCTCCCCCTTGCTCTGACCACCATAGTATTGCTGTGATGATCAGCCATTTTCTCCAGTTTATTCACATTGTTAAAATGGACAGCGAGTGGATTCAGCCAGCAGATGCCAAATCTGATTGCCAATTTTCTGGGTGTCCATTAACCCATTATTTGGAACATTTCAGAGGTGAAGAAAAGATGAATTTGGATTTATTCCTTCCCAAGTATGTGTTTGGGAAGAAGGACACAAAGTTTGCCTTATGGATGGGACTCGAAACAAATTCCTAGGTTTGAAAAATCATTAGTTGTAAGTACTGTATATACGTACAAGATCTAGTCTACAGACCATGAGGCTCTTTTAAAAACAGAGCAGATCAGGCGAGAGGTAAACCTCCCCACTGTTTCAAAACTAATTATACAAATGTTCATATTACAGCTAACACCACAATCACAGATGTACATATATAGATTGATTTAAAATACTATGTTTAGCATCTAGGCTTTGTTGCATTTGATGGAGATCCACTGAAATCCTAACACTTTGGCTGCTTTTGTGTGGTCGGTCTGTGGCCAAATCTAGGTAATAAAATAATGAAACTGAAGCATAACCCACATCAAATTAATGAAATGGGGTCTGTACAGAGGGATCCTATAAAGACTTGCTTTACAATGTTCTGCTACTAATGATCGCCTTAAGACACAGAGTAGAAAGGTATATATTAACATGTTTATGTGAGTGCAGTATTTTGTGGGAGAGAGGGAGAGAGAGGGAGAGAAAAGGCTACTAAAGGCTACTGCAACTACTGACAACTGAGAAAGTCAGCAATTGCCCCTCTTTATAAGACACATGGACCACCTTAAGGTTTAGGAAGGCACCAGCAGCTACCTTTCCATATGAGAAAGAGAAAGAGAACAGCACGGTTAGTAATTATGGGGTAGTAATGCTATTGAGGTAGTACTGCTGTTGTTTGTAGAAACTTTATATGCCTTTTACTGGTGGATACTGGACTCTAACTCTCTGAATCTAACAAGAGCTGTGGAAAAACACAAGGGGCTTCTGGAGAGCTGACTTTATAAGGTTTCTCTGTAAGGGCTGTATTTTAGGATGTAAAATTTTTCAGACTAGGACCATGGTCACTTTGGGGCAGCGCCCATTCCAATCTACTTGTTTATTTTAGTGTATTTGTTTTCAGTGTTCTGTGCATTTGTGTGCTCTGTGATCTCTTCCAGTCCAAATGCACAGGTCCTCTTTCCTCTCAGTCTCTCCAATATATCAAAGAACAACTTTCATAATGCTGGACAGAAAGATAGTGCTAGTCCAACTAAGAGAGAACAGTGGGGTGGAGGAAAAGCTAGGGCAGTTGCAACTTTATCCCACCTCCCACTTGACTATTTTAAACGGCTTAGATTTTATACATGGGTTAAAAAAGAAACACAACTACACTATTCACTACATTTAATGGTGCTCAGCCTGTCCATATGTGAATATATACCACTCTGTGCCTTGCCCCTTGATTAATCCCAAGCTGGATAGCTCAAAGTTGAACATCAACATCAAACTAGTTATGAACAACACCAGTTGTAGCTTTAATAGTAGTGGTTGATCAGTTGGGGCTTTAATTTTATCTCCACTTGGATTTTGGATTTTTAACAATGAGATCTAGAAGCATGGAGAAATTGTTGCTGCTGCTGTTAAGAGAGAGAGAAAACATAAATTGGGTTTATAATAACGTTCAGAAGCAAATCACAATAAGCCGGCACCGACTTTGTGATCCACAGAAGGAGCAAATTGAAATTCCAAGCCAAAAATGGTAAGTCCACAGACTTGGTACAAATGGGTCAAAACCAGCTGGGTAGCCATGCAAATGGGGAGGTTAACTCCAGGAACAGCAAGAACTCCATGGAATTATGCTGGGAAGCATAGATAGAGACTGCAGAGCTGAAAAGGGGGAGGAATCATGTAGGACTTCGCTATCATGATTTATTTGCCTCTGTGACGGGCAGAAATGCCATATGGCAAAGCATGAGTGTGGGTTAAGCAGGCTTTTTTATTACAGATTAATAATATTAGCATTCAGAACTGAAATCTGGGTTATTAGAGCCAAATAATGTTTCCCTAAACGAAAATATTTTTAGATTATCTCTCTCGCCCTCCCTTTCTCAAGCTCCTTCCACAAAGTCTTGGTTAAGTGTTTGATGAAATCACTTTTTCTTCTTCTGTGAATTTCTCTTATCTAGGTGCATGAATGCCAGTTACCACATGAACATCCTTCTGCATTTTAATATACCTCAGTGGCATTAGAACCGAAGTATCAGATAGACTTCAAAATGAGAATAAGCACCTCAGTATATATACTGAGTGCTTGCCTATCACAAAGGCTCAAGAAAGCCAAGAATCTATGTACGCTTCTTTCTGCTCCTAGAAACTAAACGAGGCTTAAGTGCTGTTAATGAATATGGAGGTTATTAATATACTTAATTCTTTTTGCTTCCATTTGAAGAAGGAATATGCTCTCTCTTTTGTCTCAGCCCAACAGAGTCTCCCTCCCCATGATGATTTAAAAACCACATTTTAAGAATAATAGGAATAAACTGATGCATTTTATATAACATCCTTTCCCCCTCCCTTTGGAACTGAAAGTCTTGGAAGGGGGAGGAGGAATATGCGTATAATTATTGTAACACAAAAAGCTTAAAGGTTTGCTAACAGACATGTTTAATTATTTAAGAAACAACTTTGGTATTCCACTCTGACTGGAGGCAGTTAGAAAAAAAGTCTAATAATGATACACACATGTTTAGGGTAAAATAGGAGGATCCATAGCTATGCATCTTCTTTAACTTCACTTGGTTTCCTGGAATAAATATCTAAACATTAGCTATCAGCCTCCAAAAATGAAAGGCACCAGCATTTAAAAAAAGATGTCTGATGGAGAGTCTCCTTGATGACTCTTTAGGCGGTGGAAGAGACTGATGGGGTTATTTTGGCCCATTCAAGGCAATTTCTTCCACTCGTGTCCCAAACTGTCTGTTTTTAATTTTGACTTCTATCATGTCACCCAGTACTTGTCTGTTCCTTTCCTTTCCTTTCCATCCCATCCCATCCCATATCATCACTTAAAAAAAGATCTCCATCCTCACCTAAAGTATTTTTTTTTCATTATATCTTCCACATCAGTTGCCTGAGAAAGTAGTGACATCACTGATGCATTTGGCTCCCTATCAACAGCCCCCCTCGCACTATGCCAAATTCAAAGAGAAGTTAGGACTGTCTTCCTGATATTTTATCTCCTTATGGAAAGCTTCTCTCCTTTAATTCGGCAGATAAGCAGCTACTTTCTCCCCTCCTACATTACAATGCTATACCCATCAGAACTAAGTCCCAGTGAATTCAGTGAGACCTGTCCCTCCAGTGAAATGTGCAGAGCAGTGTGATTTTAAAGTACATGGGATATACTCTGAGGAAGTGAGAACAGATTCATTTGCAAAGACTGAAAGGGCAAAAGATGTTGAAATCCAAAATACAGATGGTTGCAAATACTCACACAAGTTTACAAATTCCAAAATGTACAAGAGCTATTTTATGGAAGCATATTGTATTCCAAACAGGGTTCTTTCTTTCTTTCTTTCTTTCTTTTTCTTTCTTTCTTTCTTTCTTTCTTTCTTTCTTTCTTTCTTTCTTTCTTTCTTTCTTTCTTTCTTTCTTTCTATGAAGTGTATCCATTGTGAAAGCTACATCTTCTCCATAGTGGGGAAGCAGTGTGACTCAGTAAATACTGAAGTTCACACAGCAGAGCTCGTGTTGTTGTGAAATCCTTCTGGAAAGTTTTTTTTCTGGCTGCTATTGAGCCTGGCGCCCACAGTTTTAGGATGGTGATCCAAAACTGAACGTAACTCACCACTGCTCAGAAGGTCCATGTCTTCTTCACCAACCTCATCCAAAAAGAGATAACAACAGCAGACAGTTATATGGTTTCCAGGTGGAGATGGTCACCTGTAAAGTGATAAGCCCTTGGTGGGTATAAAATCGAAGCTGGGTCTGGTAGAGGATGTGAAAAAACTTTTTTCCAATCCAGATTATTCCCAAAGCTATGAAAAAG
Source organism: Phrynocephalus guinanensis (assembly GCA_037367245.1). Classification (NCBI taxonomy): domain Eukaryota; kingdom Metazoa; phylum Chordata; class Lepidosauria; order Squamata; family Agamidae; genus Phrynocephalus; species Phrynocephalus guinanensis. The sequence goes on from CM074743.1 coordinate 20,839,958, forward strand.
CAAACAAAATGAGATCTGTAAGTGACAAAAGAGCTACCCATGAAGGAAAGGGGCATATTCCAAAGGGGCCTTCCTTTTGAAGGCCAGGTCGCCCTCGAATCAGCGATGAAGTACCCACCCTAAAAGTAAAGTTGGCCGAAAGAAGAGCATCACAATGGACGCCTCCCCCCCCCACCTTTGAGTCCCACACACGCACCCAAAAATGCGCAGACACCTCGATTTTTCCTTCCCACGCTCAGTTTGTAGCGGCAGCTCTTTTTACTGTCAGCCGCAGAAGCGACCAAAAGTTTTGTCTTGGCAAGCAAAGCTGCTTGCGAACAGTGACGGGGGTCATAAATCTTGAGAGACTTAGAAAGACGTCATCTATCTTGCGATCTCTCTGTCGATCGGGAAAGTTACACTTCTGAAAATGCTGGGGTAGGGGGATTCTGAGGTTCGTAATCCTCCAAAAAGGACTTTCCCCAGATCTATCTATCTGTCCATCGGCGTTTGTCTTCCACATCTCAGATGCTTTTTCCCCTTCCTGCTGCCAGTCAGTGAGTTGTAGTGGATAGAGTGAGGGGTCTTGTGCACTGGAGATGAGGGTTCGAATCCCCACTTGGCCAGGGAAGTTCACTGGGGGAGTGGAACTGGTAAAACTATTCCTTAAATATCTCACTTACCTTGAAGGTCCTATGAGAGTCGCAATAAATCGGTTCCGACTTGACGGCACAGAAAACAAACGCACACACACAACTTCTAGCCATCGTGTTTAGAAGTTCCGGCAGTCTGCTAGGAATTTATTTTTCATCCCTTTGAAATAAGGCCAAATCTGTAAATTCCCTCCTTCCTCCTTGTGTGTGTGTGTGTGTGTGTGTGTGTGTGTGTGTGTGTGTGTGTGTGTGTGTGAGAGAGAGAGAGAGAGAGAGAGAGAGAGAGAGTTTGGATATGTACACACGCATTCGCAGCACTCCAAAAGCAAAAACAGAACCCATCGTAAACCCACTATCTATCTATCTATCTATCTATCTATCTATCTATCTATCTATCTATCTATCTATCTATCTATCTATCTATCTATCTATCTATCTCTTCTTCCGAGTCACCCAGAATGCATTTATTTACGTAAACTTTAATAAAACCAGGACGCCAAGAATTTGTCAGGGACGAGGCTTATTTCTTAAAGTTACTGTACTTCATTCGGTGAAGTCTCTCTCCCGGGTCCCATCCGCCACAGAGAGGCTTGTCATAATTATGTCTTATCAGTAGTTCGTGCCATCTATTCCTCCTTCGTTGAGGGTTGTTGGTGGGTGTCCAGTGTCGTGGGTTGTCGTTTTACTATTTAAAAAAAAAGTCAGGGCAGGAAATCGGGAGCAGAGAGGGAAAAAAGAAGAGGAAGACTAGAGAAAACTGAAAACTGCTCCTCAGCCCAAGATTTATTACCATAACTTGACACCTAATTGCGAAGCACGGGAATCTAGGCAGCTTTTTTCCTTGCCTGCTAGGCCTCGGTCCACCACGAAGCTACTGTATTTGCATATTCTCTTTCCCTTACTGACGCCGCCAGGAAGCAACCTTGGCGTTTGCCCAAGCGGGTGTGTGTGTGTGTGGGGGGGGAGAATAAACCCCATCTCTCCCCCTCCTCCGCTCTTAGAATCGAAATATCTACGTATCTTTCTCCTTATTTCCCCCCTCCCCACCCCTTTCCGCTTCCCGTCGCCCGGTGTTTTCATCATTATTATTATTACTATTATTACTACTATTACTTTAATTGCTTCATTTTAAATCTCCATTTATGCATAGCCTTGTTGAGGATTTTATATTAGCTATTCTTTTTGTTTCCCACTACGTCTCTCTCTCTCTCTCTCTCTCTCTCTCTCTTCGTCTCCGCTTTCTCTCTCTCTCTCTCTCTCTCTCTCTCTCTCTCTTTCCATCTCTCTCCTGCCTTCTGCTGTAATGCCAGAGGCCATTGTTAACCGTGAACAGGGCGTACCGAGACTATAGGGCAGTCAGAATCAAAGGATTCCCTATACATCTTTGGAAGGCTGTCTAGAAATCTTGAGATTTCTACCTCTCCTCACCTTCCCCCCCCCTCCTTCCAAAACGGAGAGATTGAGAGGGAGAGAGAGAGAGAGAGAGAGAGAGAGAGAGAGAGAGAGAGAGAGAGAGAGAGAGAGAGAGTAGACCCGAGCATCCCTCACCGTTAGCTCCTATAGAGATGTCCCCCCCCCACCTCCTTTTGGCATTATGACCGGATTTCTCTCTCTAGATATTCCTTGAACATTTAAAAAAAAAAGCACGAGAGGAATGGGGGGAGCTCTCCTCGCTTATTGATTGCGTTGGTTGCTGGCTGCGAAAATATATTATGTCTGCTCGCCGCGCTGCTCTCGTCAGAGGCTAAGGTAAGGTGGACCGAAATAGGCTATCAGTTTGTGAATGGCGGAGACCGTGTCTCCATGATTTATAGCTGTATGACTCGCATCGCGGTTCATGAAGAGTTCACAAGCTTTAAGCTTCCTTCCACGCAGCGACTCTCTCTCTCTCTCTCTCCCCCTCTCCCTCTCCCTCTCTTCTCCCCCTCCTTCCCTCCCCTTCTTTCTACCCCATTTCCCCCTCTTTTTTTCTATTTTCACCCCTCTATTTTTCTCACCATTTTCTCTCCCCCCTTTTTTCATCTAGAAAGCGTTCTTTTCCCTCTCTTCTTTCCCTCTGATTTTTCTTTCTTCTCTCTCTCTTTCTGATGGGATGGGGAAAAAACAAGTTGGGATGGAGAATTTGTTGTTGTTGTTTAAACTAAGAGGAAATCTCAGTTTTGCACAGATAAAATGTTTAAGCTGTTTTGAAACTCCATTATTATTGTTGTCGTTCTTGTTTTCGGCCTAGTACTGTATAGGAAAGTGGGCTACCAGGGGCAGGGGTCTTCTATCCCCCCCCTTTCATACTGAGAGTATGAAAGAGAATTGTAGAATTCTTTTTCCATCATGGAGGTTAAAGAGGAAAGAAACAGCTCCTGTTTCTATTTCCCACCAACGGTAAAGCTTTCAATTTAGTCTTCTTACAAGCTGATAAGCCCTTTTAAAGCTTCTCCGTGCCTCTCCGATTCAAATTTAAAAGAAAAATATTACCCCTTTTGCCAAAGTTCCCAAGGAGAGGTGCGTTTATTTTGAAACCGGGTTCTTTTTTTGGATTTTTTTTTAAAAATGAAAGTTCTACCCAGGCAAAAGCAACTTCAGAGCTGAGGCTATCATTTCAAAGACTTAGTACAAATGTAATTTCTAATTTCAAATGAGATTTCGGCATATGTATGTGTGCATTTAAAAAACAACAACAGCCTTGACATTAATTCCTTGGAGTAAATCATTTGCCAATCCACCCGGCTTAGACTAAGATAAATGACCAACATTGGGGACATATTGAAAGATGAGATACAAAAGAGAACTGAAACCTTGACTACCGAACATACAAACCACTTAGGATTCTTCTTTTCTGAGAAGAGTAGAAAAGCAGATTAATTTTTAATATAGTATTTAATTTTAAGAAATCATTTGCCGCTTATGTCTTATAGGCTCTGCAGAGGTCCCAGAAAATCCAAAACAAGCCAATGAGGCCTAGTAAAATATCATTCTGGCTCAACTCCTCAGTCGATTTCAGCGAACCCAGTCTTTCATAATCAAATGAATAATCACCTTTTTATTTTTTTCTTCTTCTAATTAGTTCATTGAGAAGCGAACCCTAGACAGTTTATGTGTGCTAAGAAATACTCCTCTAGAAAGAGAAGCCAGCCACACTGTCTTTTGCAGGGACACCCAGAAAATATTTTAAGTGCTTTCTTGTGGAAAACAATGGTTAGAACTCAGCCATGGACAATGAACACAGCCTAGTATTTTGCAGCACTTATGCCAGCTATCCTTATGAACTGAAGAGAAGGAGGAGGTCAGGAAGGGAGTGTGATGAAGCCTGAATTATTTTTAGAATGTACACTACATAATTTAAGGGACATCAGGAGGGAAGGATAGCAATCCGTCACCATTCTTACCTCAAGATTTTCCACTATTCCCAGTGGTCTGAACTGTCTAATACAATACTATTTTTGGCTCTTGCAGGTACTAGACTATAGCTTACTAGAAAGAGGTAGTCAAAATTAAATACAGAACAGCAGAGTATCGGGGAAACAAGGATTTTTTTTAATGTATACACATATACCCACACAGGCAGACAGTCAGTTACTGAGATAAGATAACATGTATATTTCATCAGCTAATCCATTTTCTGGTCTTTTAAATCATTTCAGTCTCCTGTCATCCTCAGAGCTTAGAGAATTTTAATGTTTTTGTGAAGGGGTGTTCTTTTATTTTTATTTTTCTTATTTTTTTTTTTCAAGGGAGACATCTTCTCCCACCCTAAAGAAAAAGATGACAAACCAAACAGAGAACCAAATGGCTTGGTGATTAAGCTGGGCTTTGTTCAAAAGTCAAGATGAGAAGGAATAGGAGAAAACTGGCTTAGGAAAGAGGCCCGACTCACACCCTGAAGTGGCAAGTTTCCCTGCTCCGCTTCCAAACTGCAACAAGAGTCATAAAAACAACACACATATACATCAAAGGGGCCAGCTTCAAAGAATTTAATATAAACTTACAACTGTGACAATAATGTCAGCCTTCACTTGCTGTTTTCAAAACACAAGGCCATGCAAATTGGCTAGATTCGCAGAAATTGAACCCATTATTATCCATATTTTGCATTTTTTAAAAATATATGTGATGAATGGTTAATTTAATTGATGAGTTTAAAAGCTTAATCTTGATTAATTCTAAGACAACTGATAAATACAGTATTATTCTACCTATACTTGTGCACTTTGTTGCTGTTGATTCCCTGGGGCTCCTAACTCCTGAGAGAAAACAAATTAGATTAGGAGAATATTAAATCCTTGTATTGCAACATGATTTTGGGTTACAGCATCTTAACTTGAGGCCTATACCTCTGTGTATCTGTGTACAGGAAAACACGGAAATGCTAGTAATACTGGTGTAAAACAATTGAGGCAGAAAAGGTCAACCATGTGAGCTTATATTTCAGGTTTTCACTTTGTCTAGCATGGAAGTTAGCCCCTAAGGGAGTCCAGCAGAGCTTCTTCATCCATGCTAGGCTTTCTTCCTGGCTGAATCCCTGTAACATATGATAACTAGGTTGGGGTACACATGGAAAGCAAGGATGCTTTCACTTCTTTTCAGGGGGAGAGGGGCAGAATACCTGGTTCTTGTTTGTGTGTGCACATGTTTCTCCCTGAGGAGATAAAGACTGATCCGGCTGAAAGGCCTGCAAGAAATTCTGTTGCTGTTTTATAGTTAGGAGGATCTTACATCTACACGGGCAATTGATAGATCACGGCCCTTACACTCAACTGTAAAACAACAAATCGTAAACAACACCAGGGCGATATTATTGAGATCCTGATTGATTTTGTAACCAGGCGTGCACCGGCGGACAACCCCCCCACCACATAAACACCCATTTGGGTTTGCAATATTTGATGTGACTGCTCCTCAAAAGGCACAACCCAAAGCACCAGGAAGGCAGAAATTTGTTCGCAAGGGCTGCAAGAGCATCTGCCCTGGGCTCCCCACCCTCCTCCTCCTCCTCTGTAGCCAGCTAGCTAAGCTATTCATGTCAGGAGGCTTTTCAATGGCCAAGATGGATTCATAGGCCGTTTGGTATTATTGTGTGTTGCCTTCTAACCTTTCAGGTCAGCATCCAAAAGACACCGGGGAAGGCCCCACCACCACGTGACGTTGGGGGTGCCAATGTCCTTCCATGAGGGGGCCAACCCGAGCCTGGTAGCAGCGAGCGAGAACCCCGGGCAGCCCCAGCAGCCATGCAGAAGGCCACCTATTACGACACCTCGACCCTCTTTGGGGCGTACTCCTACCCGGGAGGGACCAACGGGTTCGGCTACGAGGGCCCGGCACCGCAAGCTTTCCAGCCGGCCGCTCACGTGGAGAACGACTACCAGAGGCCGGCCTGCACCCTCCAGTCTCTTGGCAACGCGGCGCCCTTGGCCAAAACGAAAGACCTGAATGGGAGTTGTATGCGACCCAGCTTGCCTCAGGAGCACCACCCGCCCCCGCCCATCTCGCCACCCTCCAACTCCATCACCACCCCGGCCAACAGCAGCAGCAGCAACGGCGGCGGCGGCGGCGGCGGCGGCGCCAGCAATAACCATAACCAGCCTGGGGGTCTCAAAAGTGCCTCCAGCAAATCCAGTCTGGGCTCTAGTAACGCCGCCCTCGCCAAGCAGATTTTCCCCTGGATGAAAGAGTCGAGGCAAAACTCCAAGCAGAAAAACAGCTCCCCTAGCGCAGGTATTTGCTTTTGGGGAATTACACTGTTTTACTGTAAGCCGCCTTGGGTCCTTTTACAAGGAGAAAGGCAGGGGGGAAATACTCTAAAATAAATAATAAAAGAAACACGTGCAAAACCCACGACCTCCCCTGGACACCAGGTCTTGGGAAAGTAACTTTGGGAGCAATCATTCCCAGAATCCCTTAGCTAGGATGGGCAAATACTGTACCATGCTGGCTGGGAGAGTCTTGGGAACAGGAGTCCAAAACATAATTTACAGCTTGTTACAGAACAAAAACAAAACAAACTAAAAAAAACAACAACAAAAAACAGCCATGTAAAAATTGTGGCTGGCACAGTGGCTGGATTCTTTGGTAACCCAGCCTGCAGATTCCTGGTGTTCCATGGTGGCATCCCATTCCACACACCAGCCAGGAGAATGACATTGGGCTGTTCAGAATGGGATAGTGTGATGATTTCGATGCCCTACCAAAACATCTCAGTGTTCCCCCACCATTTGAGGTGGGTTATATGCATTTCTTGGTCCACGACAGAGCAAGCCAGATCTGCTGCCTTTGAGGAACTTTTGCTTATTTTGTTCAGTGTGGAATTTCAGTCCTGCCCTAATGGCATCCCTGGCTAGCTGTCTAAATTCTCTTCTCGAGAAGAAGCCTGGGTGTGGGTGACATTGCATGAAAGGAGATGCTGATAGATGGGATCCAGCAGGATATTCTGCCAGGATATTCTCCTGTGCAAGTGGCACGGCAAATCAGTGTGGCAGCTCCCAGTCAGAATTGGTCACCTACCAGCTGCAGCTGGACAAGGGACAGTAGTGTTAGTTAGGCTCACTGTCCAAACATGTGCCAAGAGAGGAATTAGGGGAAAGTTCTGACAGTGAAGAGCAGAGAGAAGAGCAGAAAACCATGGGAAGGGTGATTGGGAACAGGAGCTTGTGCCTGAAAGAGGAATTTTATATGGAAATGTCCTGATGAGAAAGAAAGGGAGAAGCAGTGCCAGGGCAGGTTTTAGATCAGTGGTTCTCAACCTGTGGGTCCCCAGATGTTCCTGGACTGCAACTCCCAGAAGCCTTCACCACTTGCTGTGCTGGAAGGGATTTCTGGCAGTTGCAGTCCAGGAACATCTGGGGACCCACAGGTTGAGAACTACTGGTTTAGATTCTCCAGGGGTGGTGAACCTTCAGCACTCCAGATATTTTGGACCACAACTCCCACAGTTCATTGGCAACCTAGGCTTGGAATTCTGGGAGTTGTAGTCCAAAACATTTGGAGTGCTGAAGGTTCACCACCACTGGAGAATGGCAGACAAGACTGGGGCACAGCTTAGAAAAGTTATATGTATGTTTTTAAAAGAACTGGTCAAATCCTCTAGCCAGCTTGTCTACTAGCCATACTAAGTGAGGAATTCTTGTTCAACTACAACTTTTCTAGCTTCTGAACTGGGAGTACGTGATAATGGTGGCAATCTAATGATATCCATTTCTGAGGTGTGTAGGGAGGTAGAAGGGAAAAAGAAGGCAAGGAAATGGATTTGGGAGTGATCAGTCAAACTGGAAAAGCAGCCAGATATGCTGAACTGACCCCCCACCCCTAATTTTATTTCCTGGAGCAAAAATCTTGGGGATTCTTGTTCAAAGCATGTTTTATTCCAGATCAGCTTGCATAGGTTGGCAGCAGGTAGACAGAGGGCCTGATCCACCTGTGCAGCACAGAGACATAGTAGAGTAGACTGTACCTTTTCAGGCTAGAGGTGGGGAGAGCTGCTTTGGAGTGCTCCCCATGATAACCTTACACTTTAAAACTCCTTGGAATGAAACAGCACCTACAGGAGAAAAGTTCTATTATTCTCTCTTTCCTTTTGTGGAGATTAATTATTGCAGGGTTTTCTTAATTACTCAAAGGAAGCATTCAAACATTGACGTGGTGCTAGTATCACTGGAACTGTCACTTTCTTCCTCTGATCTCAGTGTGTAGAATGTAGAACAGGTCTTAGAACAAGACATTCTTGCTATAGTAGGTTCATCAAAAGTCCCTGATTTATAATGCTTGTTTTTGTTTACACCTGACGAGATGTGTTTTCATCAAAGCCCAAAGGTGTGTACTGTATTCCATTTTATAAACCATTGGCTTAGTGTGGATGCTCACAAACACTAGACAGAGAATGGCTGATTTGTTGCATACAGAAAGAGTGCTGTTGCACAATTTCCCCACTATTATATGAGATGAAATTGCCTTTGTCTGTATATAATCTATAATTTAGCACAAGTCCTCCCTTATAGAAAAACAGCATATTTGTGCTTGGTAGTTAAGAGTTTTTAAGCAGAAAAAAATGAAAGCCTCTAGGAGCCTCAGATTCTAGGAAGAATTTTCTATGTGAAGTCTTCTGTCTAAAACAGTGGTTCCCAACCTTGCGTCATCAGGTGTTTTTGGGCTCAAATTCCCAGAAGCCTTGACTACTAGCTGTGCTAGCCTGGATTTCTGGGAGTTGTAGTCCAAGAATTTCTTCGGACCCACAGTTTGGAACCAGTGGCCTAAATAAAAGTTATTATAATCCATTTTCTTTCAGAAAGTAGTTAAGTATGTCTTGATATGTTTTCAATATTAAAGCGCTAACATTAATTTACATTTTTAAAAATTAAAGATGAGAAACAGAGAGGTTATTAGAGCATGACACTTTAAAGCCTGACAGATTTATATCTGGCTGAGCTTTTGTGGATCAAAGCCCACTTCCTCAGACATGGTCTCTAGAGAAACCTATTTGAACTTGTGTCTGAAGAAGTGGCTTTTGTTCCATAAAATCTCACACTAAAATAAACCTGCTAGTCTTTAAAGTCCCAAAACATGTTGTTCACATACTCTTTCTTTTCTATCTCTCCCCACACCCCTTTAATTTAAGCAGTTCATAACAAGCTGTTCTCATGGAAAGTTTACTGTGCAGTCTGGAGAAATACTTAGAGTGTGCTATTGTATAAAATGCACCAGTTAATGTTAGAAATAAGGCTGCAGTCAGTTAACATGTTTACGTTATTGTTTAAATCTGCAAAAAATATAATTTGTAGGAAGTCTTGTCAGCTCTAGCCAGCCTAGCCAGTGGTGGGAAGCCTGATCCAAGACTATCTGTTGGGCTACCTAGAGAGAGAGAGAGAGAGAGAGAGAGAGAGAGAGAGAGAGAGAGAGAGAGAGAGAGAGAGAGACTCTATTGCAAGGATGGAGAAGATGTATCCCTATGGATATACCAACAGATACAAAGAAGGAGAAAGGCAGCTGACAAGCATTCTGAAACTACTTACATACTACCAATGATAAAAGCCGAAGCTCAAGTTTTCTGAGCAAATGTCCATAGAATCGGAGTCTACAATGGCATTTCTGAGTTACAATCATTATTACAATCACAGTATATTGGAGGTTTCAGTGGTTCACACATGCATGTCCTCCACTCAATCTCCAAGGCTCCTAGGTGAATGTGAAAATTCCATTCCTCCATTGGGAAAGGTGGTTCAGCACTGAGGTGATACACCACCTCTGTCCCTGATCCTTGGAGGCTGTTTAATTTACCGCTTCATGCTGCAGTCACTGTGAATTCAGCCCAGCTTCAACTGGAACCAGTTTAAGTTACTCTCAAGTAAATGTGGCAGCAATACTTGTGCCACTTGTCAAATGCCGTCAGAATGTCACATTTTCCAAATCACTGTCACTACAGAAATAGGAGTTTGCATTTCTCTATGGTCACAGTAGATCTGTCAATATATCTGGTTGCATGGTGTATGGGCCTGCTATGTCAGTTACTTGGATCTTCTACAGAGTCACTACATGCAGTGGAGGGACACGGTAGACCTTTGTGATTGTAGAACAAAATCCTAGTTTCAGATACTGGGTGTGGGTTTGCTTGCACAAAAAATGTTTCTCTGAATTTAAAGTATAGCCATGTATGTAGAGATGTAGTGTAACAGGGTGTAGAATAGACTAGAACCTTTGTCCCTGAAGTGCTAGTTTTCTTACTGCAGGGAGTTTTGAGAGAGAAAATGCTGTCAAACAGTATAGTGGATTACAATGTGAATAAAACCTCACTACATTACCTCTTCGTTGTCTTACTGATGTAGACTAGGGCTGAACCCCACTGAATCACAGTTGATTTTATAGTCCAAATAAAGGCCACAGCTTCCAAATAAACACCACTAGCTCATTAATCTGCACAGCAAAACCCATATTTATTTTTAAAGCCCCAGATTGCACCATCAGTGTTTAATTGTGAGAGAAAGGGATTCTGGGATTCTGGGCTATAGGCAAAGCAAGTATGCCTTTTTCTTTGGAAGCTTTAATTCCAATCTTTGATGCACGAATGTGGCTCCATTGAAAGGAAGGGGAGCTTTCTATTGAACGGTGGCCCCAATAACTGCAGTATGTCTGTGCATCTGAAAGAGAGAGAGAGGGTGAAAGAGAGAGATCTATTAGTAATTATATATTAAGACCTCTGTATTACAGGCATATGTAGAAGCATGCCTGTCCTTCTGAGCTCCTTAAACCCTGTAGAATCTCAAAGTAACTGACATAGCAGGCCTGTGTACACCAGCGCCTGATTAATTTTGCTTTCCAAACACTGCCCACTTGCCAGACGTAATTTCCTTTGAAAGGGTCTGTTTCAAAATAATCGACTCCCAAATAAATAGCCCTGGATTCCTTTTCTGCATGACATGATCAAATTTTCATAAAGCGAAGGGGCAGCTTCGGAGAACAGAACTCTTAATAAATGACATGATTATGGAGTGAGGACTGGAAGAGAAGGAGGAGGGGAGGCTGAATTCTTTCTCGCCTGTTGGAGGATTTATTAAGAGGCCTGTGCATTCAATTTTCTGCATGTAAGTAATTATCTTTGATTTCATTTCCCAACCTCCCTTTCCCCCAGAAAGCTGCAGTGGCGAGAAAAGCCCTCCGGGCAACTCCTCAGCTTCCAAGAGGGCCCGCACAGCTTACACCAGCGCCCAGTTAGTCGAGCTGGAGAAGGAGTTCCATTTCAACCGCTACCTTTGCAGGCCCCGCCGGGTGGAGATGGCCAACCTGTTGAATCTCAGCGAAAGGCAGATCAAGATCTGGTTCCAGAACCGGAGGATGAAATACAAAAAAGATCAGAAGTCAAAAGGCTTGGGCTCTTCCTCAGGGGGTCCTTCTCCGACAGGAAGCCCACCCCAAACCATGCAGTCTTCGGCAGGCTTCCTGAATGCCTTGCATCCCATGACTTCGAACTATGATGCCCCCTCGCCGCCTTCTTTCAACAAACCCCACCAGAATGCCTACGCCATGCCCGCTGCCTACCAAAACCCCATCAAAGGTTGCCCCACCCAACAGAAGTATGCTAACACAGCACCTGAGTATGATCCCCACTTACAGGGTAATGGAGGAGGAGGAGGTGGTGGTGGAGGCTATGCACCCCCCAACATGCAAGGCAGCCCGGTCTACGTAGGTGGCAGCTATGTGGATTCTATGCCCAACTCAGCTCCCTCGCTTTATGGGCTGAACCCTCTCCAACATCACCAGCCGCCAAGCATGGAATACAATGGGGGGCCCCCAATGGGCCCCAACCAACACCATGGACCATGCGAGTCCCACCCAACTTACACAGACCTTTCCACCCACCATGCTTCCACTCAGGGTAGAATCCAAGAGGCACCCAAGCTGACCCACCTGTGATGAGGGGCAGGACAGACTCAGGGGCAGGGGGAGTTAATGGAGAACCGGGACTGTGGTTGGGTGGGTGGGAGTTGGCTGGGTCCTTGGTCAGTTGATCAGCTTGTTGATTTTGTTAAAGTGTTGGTGGCTCTTTCTTTGAAAACCACAACCTTTGTGTTGAAAACCCTCAAAAATTTTCAGACCCATGGCCCCTTTCCAGATGTGCCAGGGTGCCATACCCATTGTCCAGAGCAGTGGTTCTCAACCTGTGGGTCCCCAGATGTCCCTGGACTGCAACTCCCAGAAGTCTTCATCACTAGCTGAGCTGGCCAGGATTTCTGGGAGTTGCAGTCCAGGAACATCTGGAGACCCACAGGTTGAGAACCACTGGTCTACAGCCAGCATCATATCATGTCGTCTGTGGAGGATGGTTGTTTTGGTTCAACACATTTGCGAAGCGGGCACAAGGTGGTGGAAGACTGCTTCAGGTGGTAATTTGGAAGCTGAAAACCCTTTGGCATCTAAATTTGCTGTAATTGCTTCTTGCCACTGCCATTCATTCCTCCCCTCCCAGAGAATAGAACATCAAGTTTAGTTTGGGGTTATTTTAGAGCTTGAAACAAGGTGATGGAAGCCTCCCACTTCCCTCTTTAATAATAAAAAGTGGTCTGTGTTTTCCCATGGAGAACCAAATGTACTCTGCACATGCTCACAGTAACAATGCCATACTTGCATGTTTGGAAGTCAAGCCTGTTAAACTAAAATCTCAAAGCTGGGCCCTGAAGGATATTGTAGCTTAAAGTATGTGGAGCAATCTCAATAAGGTTTCTTGGCCACCATGAATAAATAATCCTCCATTTTCTTCAGAGTGTCAAGAGCTCTTGCCTCTCACAGGCTGTATAGCCTGTAGAATGAATCATTCCTCTTACTCCCAAGTAAAACTAGGGTTTAAAGAGCCTCTGTTGGAAAGGGCATACAGTATACTGGTCAGCCAGTAAATAGATAATAATGTAAACTGTATTTCCAAATTAGAGGACATATGTGTTTATTTCTTTGGTTTGAGTGCTCCTAATCAAGCTCACACACTCACCAGGTAACCTCAAGAAGAGCAGGGGGTTCCAAGCCAACACTATCCTTCTGTGTCTCCCACATGGAATGGCAAAATATTAAATTCCCGCTTCTTAACTTTCATGGGTCACTTTTATCATCAAAAGCCTGAGTGGAGGTCCTGAACAGCCTGTCACTTATTGACCAAATCAAGTAGATATGGCCTTGTGTAATGCACTCTTTAAAGACCAACAAATGGGGAAATGATGTTATAAAGTCATCATAATACATATTGTTTAGTTATTAATAAAATTATGAAGGTTGCAATCCCATGCACGTTCACCTAGAAGAAAGCCTACTTAAAACAGTGGGACTTATTACCAAGTAGACATGTATAGACATGCTCTGTGATAGAGGCTGTCAGAGATTGTTGCAGGGCCACAAATTGCCATCACATTCATCTAGTAATGAGACCTTTACAACTGATGGACACAATCCGGAAACAAGTGTAACAAGCATCAATTGATGTTGTAAGGAGGGAAATTTCCTTTAATGGCACAGTGCCCCACACCTGGTGTATATACAGTATAAGTATTTTCAGGAGGAGGGCTAACAAAGACGTTTATGATTGTAAAGGACTACATAGCTGTTTACAGACAATCAAGTATCCATACCCAAATTCACACATTGATAGTGCAGTCCTATGCATGTTTACACAGAAGGCAGATCCATTAGATTCAGTAGGCCTTATTCCCTTCGGCCTCAGTCAAGTCCAACTGAAGGAGAACAAAGTAGGGGGGGGGGTCTTCAAATGTGAATTCCAACCCCCTCAGAAATCCCTTTTTGTTAATCTAATAAACCACTAGCAATTTATGGGGCCAATGAGAGGCTTTTTGTTTTTCATTTTCTTTATACCAGTGCTTTGACTCAAAGATTTTGCATATTGCAAGGTGTGGTGATTTTTAGACATATTAATGAATCCAACATAATACACAGTTTGTCCTTCTTCTTTTTTTTGAAGGGTAAAAATCCAACACCTCCTGAATTATGCACATAAAATTTTGGATGTGTAAATAAAAACATTTTTCTTCAGGCTATTGCTTGAAAACTAAAAAAAAAACAAATCACTCAAAAGGCAACAGGGTTCGCATTTTTAAAGATGGGAGGGGGAGAGAATCCTGAAGTAGAGAATCCCCTTGGCAGTCTTCCACTCTCACCTGTCCTCCACTACATGTTAAATTTCCTCTCCTGAACAGACTTCCTGCCCCCTTTGGTTTATTCCTTCCACCCCATTATCTGAAAAATAGACTCTATTTACAGTGTTATGTCCCCCATCATTTTAACTCCTATGCCTATCAGAATTAATTCAGAAAGGTAGATAAGTGAGGGTCCCCTTTAGGTTGTAATTTATGGGCTTGCATTTAAAAGGGGGGGGGGCAAAAAACATTTTCAGAAACACAAGGAAAGCAGAGACCACTTCCTCCTTCCTGGTGAAATGACCCCCTCACTCTTTTTTCTAATGGTTCATTTAGGGTTTGGGGGAAAGACTCACATGGTTGCGATCTGGTGCTTGTTTGCACCTCTTCTTTTAAACGTGAAAACAGGGTATATTTGAAGAGAAACTGTTATGTCCCCCAAAAGGAGGTGGAAGTAAATAGCCCTTTAAGAGAAGGCAGGGGCGCATTTACTGATGCTTCTTCTTTGGCTGGCAACCTTCTTGCACTTAGAGTTTACATTTTAATGGGTATATATATCAACTTTTGAAGGACACCCATTGGAGACGTCTTCAAGTGGGCGTGTGCTGTGTTCCAGTGAACATTCATATATAAATATATATATTATATATTTATTGGTTATAGCCAGTTTTAAACTATTTTTCTTTTGTTGGTTTTGTATTATTTATCCTTGACATTTATGTATTTATAAGAAAAATGTACTTTTTTTAGTATTTACTTGTTATAAAGGAATACGGTGTTTCTCCTTGTCATTGTATTACCAATTTTTATTTCTATTTTTGTTATTGTAATTTAGGGGAAAAGCCAGTAGTTACCTTCGTACTTAAAATAATGTGTTTAGTTCTACTGGAGGCATGAAACCAGAGCCAGGCTGTAAATGTATAGTCCTCAGTTAGAAGAGCTAGTTAAACCCCAGAGCCCCTTTTCTCCTCTTCCCCGCCACCTCTTCCTGTTCCTCCTCCTCCTCTTTTTTTGAAGCATCATTCTTTGTTCTTTACAGTAGATACTTTTATTTCTTTGCTTAAGGGTTGTCTGTTGAACAATTCTTGAATAAACGTTCTGTTCTTAATTCTCTCTTGTCCCACTGGTCGGATTTGAAAACACCAAGGGGGGGGGGATAAAGGAGAAACTTGGAACAAACAGTCAGATAGGGAAGTGCATTAAAAACAAAAAAGAAAACGTTTCTAAATTTTTCAGAAATCAACCAGAAAGGCGTCTATCTGTTTTCTCCTCTCCCCTTTAATCCCTAAGGTTATGGCTGCCGTTACTTTATTTTACGGTTTATAAAATTGGAACGGGTTTCCTAGGCTGATTGTGTTTACTGAAAAAAAGTTAATCGCTAGGGGGTTTATATCTCCTCCTCCTCCTCCTCACCCTACCTCTACCTCCTCCTTCCTCTCCACTTTTTTGAAAGCCATGTTCTAAATAGTCTCACGCCAATTAAAATTACCCCTCATCTTAGGCGAATACAAAGAAGGGCGATCACGTGCCATCCAGAGGAATCAGCCATTGGGCCTAAAATGAAAACAAAGGAAAATGATTAATCATAACAAAAGGCACACGGGGCTTTCTTGCTGAAATTAAGTGGGGGGGGGGGTTGGTGGGGGTGGAAGGAACGCACGATGAAATTAAATCAGTAAATAAAACAAGAAAGGAGTGGAAGACAGCTGCCGCTGAGCCGTAGAAAGTTGGAGGGGGGGAGGGGAGTGTGTTTTCCAAAGAGATTTTTTTTAAAAAAAGTTAAAAAAAAACACCAGACAGATAAAATCAAAGCACAAACTAATTTGTATTTTATGTTCTCAACCCTTAAAAAAACTTATTTTTACAAGCAGCGCGTTTCCATAAAACTTTTATGATGTTGGAAGCGAATGTAAATAGCCTGTCAAATTAGAGCGTCGTGTTTATATGGCTGCGAGTCCAGGGACTGAGAGCAAAATGTGAGTTTTATGGAAGAAAGACCTTGGGAAGTCGCTGGCTTGACTCCGCCATTCTGAGCCAAATGTGTTACTTGGCGCTGCTACTGCTATTGGGGTCAGTGGCATCAGCAGCCATCGTGTTGTTCCTTCCTTCACCGTTCCTGGACGACCGTCCCCACTGCTAAGAACACGTCTGCATTTTATTTATTCAGTGCGAACATGAAGCTGGCACTGTACAGATATCAAGTGAAGACTCTATTCTACCTTCTCCGCACCCCCCCCCCCTCTTTGACCCCCTTAAGACTTTTACTATTTATGCAGGGCTGGCCAGATGAGGTGTCAGCACCTACGGTAGGTGAGGAGGAAGCTGACCTACTCAGGGTGGCTCTGTGTGGCTTGAGCATCCTGTGGAATGGGAGGTCCCCCGCTGGCGGGAGCAACACCATGATTTTAGCCCTGACAAAGGAATGCAGGTCTCTTTAATACTAAAGTACGAAATGGACTTTTAACATCTGGGGACCCACAGGTTGAGAACCACTGATTTATTGTATCCCTGTCTAATTGGGGGGGGGGGTGTTTGCCCTATCTAAGGCCTAAATCCACTTGCTACTCCCACCTACAATAGGCTCTTTGGATCACAGGAATTAACTACCCGTGTTTTCCTGAAAACAAGACACTGTCTTATATTTATTTTTCCCCAAGAAGATACACTAGGGCTTATTTTTGGGGTAGTCTTATTTTTGGAAAAACAGGAACTGCAAGCCAACATGCTACAAAGTATGGTAACTTTGGTGGCCCAAGGGAAGGGAGGGGCAACATGCTCTCTCTCTCTCTCTCTCTTTCTGTGTGTGTGTGTGTGTGTGTGTGTGCAGGCACAGACACGCCCATCACTAGGTCTTATTATCGGGGTAGGGCTTATATTTAACAAATGCAAAGAAATCCTGCTACGGCTTATTTTTGGGGTAGCTCTTATTTTCTGGGAAACAGGGTATCAATCTAGTATTCAGCAAATAATTAATGCATCTTATTCTTACTGAGAGTAGCAACTGGATGTAGAGCTGAGCTAAATGAATGAATGAATGACACATTAAAGCTTTGTTCTGGATGCTGTGAGGCTCCTACTTGCCTCTGTTCTCACAACTGGCTTTGCTGGCTGGGGTTGTTGTGAGATGAAGGCCAACAACATTTGAACAGCCATAGGTTGTACAGTCTTGTGCCAAACAGTGGAACACATATTTACTTTCCAAGGTTTTGTAGTTCTTTAGGAGCCACCAAACTCCAGAAGACACTAACAGTGCTCTCGTTACAGGATATCATTTTCTTGAGTATCAGTCCTGAAGTTACTTCTGAAAGTTTTACTGGGAATGAGAAACATTTCTTTAAAATCAAATCAAATCAAATATTAGATCAGAGGCTGTGGGGGTAGGGGGGTAGCCAATATATTTATTTCTTTAAGGGGAGGGTTGGTGATGTGGAAAGTCATGTCTGAAAAGTCTTTCTCCCCCCCCCCCCAAAAAAAAATTATGGGCACTGAGGGGATTTCTGAAAGCAGAAAACAGGATTTTGTGCTGCATCCATGACATTTTTATGATTTACTATAGTGATCTAGCTAACTAGCTATACAGCTAGCTGTCATTATCCCTCATATACCAGAAACACAACTGCAATGAACAACCTAACCAAGTGTTCACTGGATATACCATACTGACTGTGGGATTCTAAGAGTTATGGTCTTTTATAAAGTAATTTTTCCAAACTTCAGTTACAACAGATGACTGCTACAAGTCCTCGCACTGAGCACTTACAGGACCCTTTTGTACACAGCTGCTTTCTAGATTAGGGGTATTATGAAGGAACAGCAAACTGTTGGTTGCTTACTGAATGGCAATTGAATTTTCATGGCCTGGGATGGAAAAAGGTATTTGTGGGATATACACTTCATGTTCTAAAATAGCTAGCTTGACTAACAGTACTATTTATTTATTTATTTATTTATTTATTTATTTATTTATTTATTTATTTATACAACTTATATGCCACCCACTAACCAAACGTCTCTTGGTGGCTTACAATCAAAAGAATTAAAACAGTTAAAACATAAAATATCAATAAATAATTAAAACAATAATAAAAACATTACACTAAAATTGCCATCAGAGGACCCACAATCTGTATTGTGTCAATTAAAAAACTTCTGAAACAGGAAGGTTTTTACCTGGCGCCAAAATGTCATTAATGTCTGCGCCAGGCGGATCTCACTCAGGAGGGCATTCCATAGCCTGGGGGCAGCTGCCGAGAAGGCTCTGTGTCCACAAGCCATCCCTCTCACTTCCTTGAGGGATGGCTCTTTCAAGAGGGTCCCCTGGCTCGATCTTAAATGCCTGGTAGGTTCATATGGAAGGAGGCAGTCCTTCAGGTATCTAGGTTCTAAGCCATTTAGGGCTTTCTATGTCAAAACAAGCACTCTGAATTGGGCTCAGGCAACAACTGGTAACCAATGCAGATTACGCAGAATCGGTGTGACGTGATCCCTAAAATCAGTTGCAATTGCCAAACCATCTTCAAAGGATGCCCCACGTAGAGCACATTGCAGTAATCAATACGGGATGTTATCAGTGCGTGCGTAATTGTCATGAGGCTCTGCCCATCCAGTTAGGGGCAGAGCTGGTATATTTTCCGCAGCTGAAGGAAGGCACCTCTGGCTACTGAATCCACCTGGGCTTCCAGAGTTGGACCGGGGTCCAGGAGCACCCCCAACCTGTGGACCCTGTCCCTTAGGTGGAGTGCAACTCCATCCAGGATAGGAATATGGCCCTCTAACCTCTCCGGCGAAGCACACATTAACAGCACTTCTGTCTTGTCTGGATTGAGTTTCAATTTATTAACCTTCATCCAGTCCATTATCTGGTCCAGACATGAGTTCAGCATAGAAACTGCCTCACCTGGATTGGTGGAGAATGAGAGGTAGAGCTGAGTATCATCAACATATTCCTGACTATTGCTGCAATTTTGGTAAGCTGCATGCCATTTGCTGCCCTGCTTCTGGTGTTGCAATGCCATGGGTGGGCAAAAACCACTGCATATCAAAAATGGCAAAGATGTAAATAGAATGTTGTCAGTTCTTTGTGTCATGGTGCCAATGCAGAGCAATGGCTACTAGTGCAGTGGTGGTGAATCTTCGGCACTCAAGATGTTTTGGACCACATCTCCCACAGTCCTTTGTCATTGGCAATGCATGCTTGGAATTCTGGGAGTGGTGGTCCAAAACATCTGAAGTGTCGAAGGTTCACCACCACTGATCTAGTGAAAGAGATAGTTAATATATCCTGTACAGGATATACAAAAAAATCTAGCTTGATTTTGTTCACCAACCATGAAAGCTATGCATTGCCTTCAAAATCAGAGGAACACAACTCTGAATATGAATTCCTGAGGAACAGCTGAAGATGGCCACGGTGCAGGTTTCCTGCTTGTTGGTGTCCCACAGGAGTTAGTCAGTGCCATCTGTGTAGATGCTTGACTGGAAAGGACTTTGGGACTGACACACCAGGGTTTCCCTTGCATACCTAACTAGAAACAACTGTTATTCCATCCCTAAATCATTTTAAATCCACACTGCCATATACTACTGTAAATACAAAAGCAACCATAATGTTATTTTACTGAACTTTACCTATATACATACATCTGGACCAGAAATTACCATTGAAGTGTAGTAGATACCTCCGTGTATGCTTCTCTTATGCCACAGCAATAATAATCTCTGTAAGGTGGAACCATCTGGGTAGGATTAACAGTATGGTTTCTTTCCCCCCCCCCCCATTAGAATCCTTCACTAATGGAAGCCAGTGACATCACTCTGGCAAGGAACCATTCATTGGCACAAGCTAACTGGGTTTTCTTGACCACACTAACACAGGCAAATGTTATGGTAGTCCTAACAAATGCTTGGTCTTATAAACAGGCAGGCGCCATCGTCACAGCATCTGTCATATCGGTTCAACAGTTCACAAACAGAATGGACACCAATTGCTGTCATGTTAATTTGACAAGGATGGGAAATCTTGGAGCTTGGGAAAGTTCATATTTTACACTCACCACTGGCCTTGCTGGCTATGGAATCCTGGAGGCTGTCATTCAAAAGCAACTTGCCCAAGATCTGAGCAACTCATCAAGGTGAAGGGGCTCCTTTCATGTCTGTTCTTCGTTCTGCCATATTTATACTGTAGTACCCTGCAGGATTATATCCATACTTCAAAGATAATAAATGAATGAAGTCATATACATAGAGATTTCTGGCAGCATCTTATAAGCAATTTACTGAAGTCTATAAAAACTGCACTGAAGTAATCATTCCTGGACTAGATCCTCCAAGCAGAGCTTCTGGGTATTGTTCTGTTTCCATAGCTACCTGTTTTACATGTTCTGCTGTAGTAATGCTCTATGAATTGGATTGTGATCACAGTCTGCACTCTACTGACTCCCAAACAGATTCATTAGCATACATGCATCAGAGGAAAATGAGATTAAGGGGTGGGATACATATATAATAAAGGATCCCTTTGCTTTAAAAACTCGTCCGTAGAAATTCTGTTGGTATCTAGCTCTGTCTTTAATTAATGTAGAACAGGAGAAATTGATTACATCCACAGATGGACATACACTTCAGACCAGACAGTTTTACAAGAAATATTATTTTAATCTGGTTTTATATTTGCTTTAGGTTGCTTGGTTTGGTATTTTAAGTTAAACTGATAATTACAGCCGTCCTACAAGCATAAGTAACATTAAAAAGCAAGCAAACAATATGAAGTGCTCTTTCCCTTGTGTCCATTACTGTAGCTGGGTTATGTTCATCCATGCAAGAAGTAATTTAATATTCTGTGATATTATAATTTAAAAGCACAAGACCGTGGAAACTTTGATTGGGATCTGATCAAACAACAATAGTCAAGAACGTAATGCCGCTGCCTCCTTCCCTCTCCCGTATCCTTTTGAATGTGATTTTATGGATGATATAACTGAGCTAAATATTGGCCTCCATGTTTCTCAGCACCATATGGAAAGGTTTCCTGAAATAAGTTAATGTAATGTCAGTCAAAAGGTCTAGTTCCTTGCACACCATAGTCATAAATAAATCTCATGGAGAAATAAGAGAATGAACAACCTTAGCTTGGGGCAGTGTTGCAACCACCAACCTCAATTGAAAGAAATGTCACTAAAGTTGTTCTGATCTGACTTTCAAAAGCATAAGCTTAGAATCTGATGTAGCCCTAGAAATCTCCCCCACACCCTTCTTTCTTTCTTTCTTTCTTTCTTTCTTTCTTTCTTTCTTTCTTTCTTTCTTTCTTTCTTTCTTTCTTTCTTTCTTTCTTTCTTTCTTTCTTTCTTTCTTTCCATGTGCTTGAGAATGTGCTTTGAAAGAAAGAATCATATTCTCAAGCACATTTGGCTTCAAAATGTATGAAATGAGGAAGACTTTGTGTACAGTAGTTTGATTTATTTAAATGCTTGCATGTTGTACTTGAACAGTGAAATCCAATACCTAAGAGATAGGTCTCATTCAGTTACATTGAGTTTAACCCCATGTAAATGTATATAGAATAACAGCCTAAATTTGCAATAGATTCAGTTTAAGTGAGCTTAAATTGCCAGGTTCTAAAGAGGCCAGACAGCTTCCTTGGTTGCACCTCCCAGCAAAACATCTATAGACTGAAAGACCTCCACCTACACACATAGTTTCTAAAACCTTTTGCAGTTGGAGTGGATTCCACTGAAAGAGGAATTATGGGCCAGTTCAATGCATAATGAGATACCTGTTTCTTAAAACTAAATATTGTTATAATATGGGCAGTGGTAGTAGTCTTAATTGCGGTTGAATGATTTATTTTTCTTCCCTACCTGTCCTCATGCAGAATTCCAGAATCTGAGAAGTTCCCAGTTAATCTGCCTTAAAAATCTTCATTATATATAGTTTTTCAGGCAGTAAACATAACTTGGGTAAGATCTTAATGTTTCCTAGTGTACCTCATTATCCTTCAGTATCTGGGCTTAAGAACAACAACCAGTTTTCATAATATAGATTTCACCCCAAACCACTTGGATTCTGTTTCACAGATCTTATAAATTCAAGAGACAAATGTTTGCAATACAGTATTTTGAACATGTACCAAATCATGATTCCCACTCTAAAGCACCCATATGTGTAGTTTGGTGCCATTCTATCTTGACATCAAAATGCAAAAGCTATTATGCAGTGTCACTGCAGATGAGCTGTGTATGAACAAAAACATTAGGGACCTTTAACCGAAGCTAGCCCCTGACAGCACTGACCAACTGAAAGTAGAAATGTAGTCAGCAGAAATCTGATAAGGCAAATGGATTTCCAGTAAAATCTGACACTTATTGCCTCAAAAGGGACCTGAAAGTTGATTTCTGCTACGACTCTGCAGGGCTCGTCTAAGCATTAAAAGGTACTCATCTCATTTCACTCTGTATTCTTTACCTTGTAAGAGAAGCTATGTTTGCAGTAGACTCTTCTGAAAGTTTGGCAGATATTCACCAGATGTTAGGAAATCTGTAACTACAGCTTTCCACATCATATTGTAATAAGACTAGACCATTTTTCCCTAAAACCACAGACTACTGATATTGTCTTAAAACTCCTACCAGGTGCTGCTTCCTGAGAAGTGTGAGAGTTACAGTTCAAAATATCTGAAAAAATACCCATTTGAAGCACGTACTGTTACTTCCCTGTCCTATTAAACACATGTTTTAAACGGCCTTTTCCTAGGCCCAGAATGAACATATGCCCCCCAGTCTAAACATAATTATTTCAGTACTATGTCCAAAAGGAACACTAGGATAATCTAAGTATTTTAAACCATATAGGCTCACAAACATTGTGTGGATTTGCAGGGGTGTTGGAGAAGAAATATAAAAGAAAGGTATACATGAAACCCAAAGGAATATCCTTGATTTTCCAAGTCCCATGCCATTCAAGAGGAGAAGTTAGCACTGGATTCTCCCATTTAAACTAGTGGCACACAAGAGTATACAAGGTTACTTTGATCATGGCTCATATCACTGCATTAAAATTAGCATATACCGTACTGTGCTGCTACTAATTGAGATGCAACCAGTGGTAGTCCTACAATTAGCAATTATACTTCCAAATGGCATCAAAAGTAGCCTTTTAAGAACTTATTTTGCAAGCAACATCTCTTAATATCCTTTCCTTCTCTGCAGCAGAACACAATCCTAAAGTATTGAAATATAGTTGTTGTTCAAAATGCAGTAATGGGAAAAAGTAGCAGGAGCCGCCATCCCAGTAATAACATCAATAGAGTTGTTATAGCAGTAAAGTACTGTAGATTTCAGAACAGATCTTGGATTAACAGGGCTTTGAGAGTCCTTTCTTTCACGCTTTCAAAATGTCCATTTGCTTTGGGTTTTGGCTTTCCATTTATTGCCACCCACACGGATGTTTGATTTGACAAAAGTTTCTAAGTGTTGTTCCATCCCTCAGTGATGTTGCCTTGCCCTACCATCTACTTTCCAGCAGGTTTGTGGATAGGGAGAAATACAGCTCAAATCAATCAAACAAGCAAACAAAAAGTATTCTAGGTGGGGTGGGGTAATCAATTTTTATTTCTCCTTTTCTAAATTTCCACCCTTCAGCCTCCAAAATGTCTCAGTTTTGTACCTTCACCAAACAGATCCGAACTGTTGGGTGCAGGGAGAATCTGCTCTTAGGAATTCTGATGAACGTCCAAATTCTTTAGTATTGTAGGAGAGGCCGGGCTGTCACAAGCTTTTGGTGAGACAAGATTGATCGCTTCTCTGATGCTCTCCCTCTCCCTTCCCCTTCCCCTCTCCCCCACACTCGCTACTCGGGTTTTGTGTACAAGTTTTTTAAAAATGCCTGAAAATATTCTTGGGCACATGTTGCAAACTTGTATTACAAAATAAAATTGATGTGGGATGCATTTTTGAGGGGGGGGAGAGAAACATGTCATTGTATCTTTTCTTTCTCTCTCCTCCCCTTACTTTTAAATTTATTTTTTCCTGCTTATATTTAGTTAATAAATTCACTAACCTACCCTGTTCTGCAAAATCCCTTTAAACATTCTTACTGGTCCCAGCACAGTCTCAAGTAGGGCAACCTTTCCTTAAGAACTCTGTCTAACTTCCTTTCATACTGACCTGAATTCACCAGCTGAATTTACCACTTTAGAACTTTTAAAAATTGCAAGTCCAGTTAGATGCACATTTCCAATTTCGCTTGGTTTTCTCTGGTCAGGTTTCAGCATGGCTGGTCATAACCCAGATGTCCCAGGATGCTCCTGGGACCATTTCATCTCCTCTCATCTCTGAAGGCCCCTCCTGTCCTCTGGGACACGATTCAGGGTTCCCTCCTTTCCTCATTCCTCCCTCCTTGTTATTGAGCCCACATCAGTGGCTCAGCCCTGGGGAGAGAGGAGTCAGAAGGCACCTTGTACTCAGCCAGTCTTATCATCCCTTCCTAACATTGTCCTTTGGGCTCACCTTTCTAACCCAAAGACCACTGCAATAGACTGTGCCTCTCCAAATGCCATGATCACTATTGCTATTGTTGTTGTTGTTGTTGTTGTTGTTGTTGTTGTTGTTGTTGTTGTTGTTGTTGTTGTTGTTATTGTTGTTATTATTATTATTATTATTATTATTATTATTATTATTATTATTATTATTATTATTATTACTGGCCTTTAAACGAGGAGGGGGGTTCTGTTTTCAACTAGGCTGGTCATCCTATTGGACAAGCCAGGCCACGTGACCAGGAATTGGCTGCAATTTATCCCTGCTCGTCAGTTTAATAGAGCAAGGGTCCCCATACGCCTGTATTATCAGCAATATAAGATTTTTTTAAAAGGGGGGAGGGAGGGGGAGGAGGTTGCAAATAACATTCATACTAAAGCGATATAAAATATTGGAAGGGGGCTTCAAGATCAATCCTTCCTTTCCCTCCCACCCACCCACCGCATTTCTCCCCCCTCGTTCCCCCTCCCTTCTGCACCGGGCCCCTGGAAAAAGCCATGAATTTTGAATTTGAGAGGGAGATAGGTTTCATAAACAGCCAGCCATCGCTAGCAGAGTGCCTGACGTCCCTTCCCGCTGTCCTGGAGACATTTCAAACTTCATCAATCAAGGAACCACCGACGTTAATTCCTCCTCCTTCGGAACAAACCCTTCTCGGCTTGGATCCTTGTTCCTCCTACAGTAACATCAGCAGCAGCAACAGCAGCAGCAGCAGCAGCAGCAGTAACCAGCCCACGCTAAGGAGCCAAAAGAGACCGAGGCATGGGCAGGCCCAGAAACCCACGCTCCAGCCTCCTCCTGCTCCTTCTTCCTCCCTGGCGGGAGAATTTCCCTGGATGAAGGAGAAGAAATCTTTTAAGAAAGCCACTCAAGCCCCTGCTTCCACCTCCCCCTCCTCCTCCTCTTCCTCCTTGCCCGGATCTGCCGCCGGTTCTCCTTCAGGTCGGTATACCGGGAAAAAAGGGGGGACGGCAAAGGCGAAGGATGAGAACTGGGGAGGCAAGGGCGGATGGAGCCGAGTTTCTGGTATTTCATGGTTCTCGATCTGAATCCCTCTTAAATGATGATTAAATATTTCATGGTTCCCGATCCGAATCCCTCTTAAATGATGATTTTTTTAAAAAAGGAGAAGGTCGATTCTTTCTTTTTCTTTCTTTCTTTCTTTCTTTCTTTCTTTCTTTCTTTCTTTCTTTCTTTCTTTCTTTCTTTCTTTCTTTCTTTCATTGACGAGTCCTTAGAATATAAAAAAGCCACCCTTCTTTACGGTCTGTATTAATTTCTGGCCCTCCTGTCAAAAGCACCTTCTCTGGTGCCTAATGTAGTCGTGTAAGCTTTGACTGTTATCCATTCTTAACAGAAGAATACCGTAATCTGGCGAATTTTTTAAGGTCAAGGTGTTTTTTTTTTAAGGTCAGGGACTTTTTTAATGTCAGGGAGGCAGAGCAGCTCTTCTTTTTTGCCCACCTTCCAAAAATAACCTTATCTACCCCGCGTCCTGTCCATCCATGGAAGGATCTTCCTTTTCCTGTGGTACCAGTTAAGCCCCCTGCCATCGCCCTAAATCACCAAGTAGGGAAAGGGGAAGAAGATCTTGCTTCTATCTTCTGGTGTCCCCTTTCCACTTATGTCCACCCGGACGTGGGTTGCCCACAGATACAAATCTTTGAAAAGATTAGCATTCTGGAGTCCGAAACTTGAAGAGGGAGAGAGACTCCAGGAGCCCTGACTAGTCAGCCTGAGATGGTGCGCTTTTCGGACTCTGCTTTCCCCAAATTATGTTACAGATAAACAGGAATGCAACGGTTTTATTTCCTCCATATCTTCGATATTTTTGTCTCCTTTTCCCCCTTAACGTGCCACGTACCTATGGAAAGAAATACTGTATCTTCTAACATAGGAACACGCCAGAATGCGACAGGGGGTGGGGGTGGGGGATAAGAGCAGGGAACTGCCTTCTCTGTCTTCCCGGAAGGCGGCTTTAATGCTTATTTCCCCAAGCTCAAGAGTGAGATTGAGGGGAAATGTTTTCCTTTTGGTCAGGCCCTGTCCAAATACGCACAGGCGCGCACCTACCAGGCTTGCCCTGATCCCTGATGGTCAGACTCAGGAACTTAAATCTGCTCCCGTGTGTCTGGAATCAAAGTAGAACCCCCAGGCCCTTTTATCTGAGAGGCACACACACACACACACACACACACACACACTTCCATCCCACAAGGCGGGTTCCCTTTTGAGACGCCTCTAACACTTGGGCGCAAAATTGCCTGCTTCGCACGGTCCTTGGGGTCGTCTACTTTAGTTTTGTGTCGTTATTTTTATTGTCACTGTTATTACGGTTGTTCTCCTGTTGTGATTCTCCTCCGCCAAGACGCCCAGGGCATCTCGGAGGGCAGCGGGACCGGCTCCCGGCGGCTGAGGACGGCTTATACCAACACGCAGCTGCTGGAGCTGGAGAAGGAGTTCCATTTCAACAAATACCTCTGCCGACCCCGTCGGGTGGAGATCGCCGCTTTGCTGGACTTGACGGAAAGGCAAGTCAAGGTCTGGTTCCAGAACCGACGCATGAAACATAAGCGGCAAACGCAGCACAAGGACATCCCCGACGGAGGGGACCTCCGCTTGCGCCAAGGCAGCGAAGAGCTGGTCGAGGAGGAGGAGGAGGAGGAGGAGGAGGAGGAGGTGGAGGTGGAGGAAGAAGAAGAGGAGGGCAGCTCTCCATTTGGAGGCGCCCTGGAGATCCCTTGCCATTACCCAGCCGACTCCAATAGGGAGCTGTCGAGGCCCCCCGCTGGTTACCTGACACCGACAGAAGAGGCTGCCCCCAACGCCGAACCAAATGGGACAGCTGGCACTCGCTCTTCCTCCTCCTCCTCCTCCTCCTCCTCCTCTTCCTCTTCCACCTCCTCCTCCTCCTCCTCCTCCTCGGACAATGCCTTCCTCGCAAGCCAGAAGTCTCCTTTGTTACCGCCAGATCTGAATGTCTTCTCGGTGGATTCCTGCCCACAGACCTCCGAAGGGCTTTCTCCCAGCCTCCAGGGGTTCTTAGACAGCCCTGTCAGTTTCTCCGTCGAGGACCTGGACTTCTTTACCAGCACGCTGTGTACCCTTGATCTGCCGCATTTGAATTTCCAGTAAACCCCGAGAACGACCTTTCCTTATCTGCCTTGGGTGATGTGCCCCCCTATGAATGCACACAAGCACACACACCAACTTTCCCCAGCCATTTAAGAAGTCAAAAGGCGCCGCAGCCACCCTTTCGATCACCGCCTCCTCAGTTCCCGTCGGCGTCCTCTTCGAAAGACAGGGGCGGTTGTCTTTAGTGGATTCGTCTCTTTAAAAATATTAGCCGCGTTTCAGAAAAAAAAGATACAGTATGCTTTGGTCATTTCTATCACTATACTGTACTTTTTTATTCTGCGGGTGCCTACGTACAGTATTAGAAATACAAAATATAGAACAAGAAGATATAACCCACCCGAAAATTTACACTTCTTTGGAGCTCAGATTCCCTTCCCACCTCCACCACCACCGCATCCGTGTCCACTTACATTCGAAATTTTTGAGCAGTTGTAAACAAGAAAAGTGTCTGCCAGTTTTTTTAAAAATGCTGAATTTCTCAGGAAGCCAAACAAGACGTTTAGATTTCTTAATTTAAAAACAAAATAGAAATAAGGAAGAGTTTTTAAAAACACCGGAGGTTTTGTCCTTCCTTTATCGTTTTAGAGGTAGATTATTTATCCAAATGCTTTAATAGTCAAATGCAAATTATTTATTGTACATTATTTTCATAGATTAAATAAATGGCTTTATAGTCTTCAAATACTGCACTCCTGTTTTCTGTGGATATTTCTTGAAGAAAAAGAAGAAAATATGTACATGTTTTGTCTCTCTTAGGAAGTTTTATTCCAATTAGACTGTTTTAACAAAGAGAAAAGGGAGGCTACAGGGTGGTGGAGTAGAAAGGCTTTACTGTTTACAGTATATGTATTTGAAGGCTTACAAATCTAAAATGTACTTTAAAATCATTTAGTTTTCTGGGTTTTAAAAGGGGAACTACTAATCTTTTACGTTATTATTGGTGAAATTTGTAAATGATAATGCAAAGAAATAATGCAAAGATGTACCTGTCATTATTAAAAACTAAAATTATCCGGCTGGGAAAATTTAAAGGAGTGTATTTCAAAATCCTTGGGATGGTGTGTGGCGGGTGGGGGTGGGGGGAGATAAACTGAGCCAGATTACTAAACATATCAGTAGCGGAAAGACCAATGAATCCATGGTGTGCTACAAAGTGAATGTGGAATTAGAGATGGTAAATACGAACATAAAACTTTCAAACGAAAAATGATCGAAGTGAGGGTTAAAAAAATAGCGGTTAATGTTAGAACAGTTTGGTTGTGTTTTTTTAATTGATAAGGCATCTTGGGGTGAAAAAGCATCCGTAATGGTCGAGAAAAAAAATAGGAATTAAGTGACATTATCCATGCCAGAACTTAAAAAATAGGTTTGGAAAATCGAGGGATTGTTAGGATGGTACGGTTTTCAGGACATTTTTCCAACAGTTAAAACAGAGCAAGCCTCCCTTGTGAATAAACACACCAAAGATATTTTATGTAAGCTGTCTTTGGAGGGATTTTATAGGATTGTTTAACGGGGGGAAACATCGTTATTTGTACAATATTTCGATGATCTGGAAGAAACGCGCGTTCTGAAATGAAAACACAGCCACCCAAAAGAGGGAGAAGGCAAGGGAGGGTGGAATCGAGGCGATGGGCATTTTCCCATACAGACCGAGGATCTTCAGCTATTCTAAATATTTTTTTTAAAAAAGAGAGCTTTCTTTCTTTGTCTCTCGTATTCGCCCATTCTCTGTTCTTTTCTTAAGGAGAAGATAAAAAGACTAACTCAGAATTAACCAGAGGCGGCTCGTGGATCGGAGTGGGGGAAGGGAATTTTGAGGTGACCCCCCCCCCTTCCACGAGCCTCCCACGCATTCACATACATGGATGGCTTCCGCCCCTCGTTGCAGTGCTGCTGACCCTTTATTTAGATCGCCTCATCTCCAATCTTTCGTTTTAAAACCCGAAAAGAGCGATTTTTGTAAAGGGGGTGGGTGGGTTTGAGGCCGGGGTTGTTCAGGGTGGGGAGTGGGGACTCAGTGTCGACGCGACAGGCACAATGTTAAAGCGGGAGCGAGCTCACGCACACACGCACACACGGACCCCAAATAAATCACATTACGTCTTCTGCTAAGTCACTGGTGTTTCCCTTAACATGGCAGGATTTTGGGAGGTATTCAACTCGCAATTGCGGGCCAAAGCAACACACAGAGATCCGTGAGAGGAAGGTGGCAGGACACGGATTGGAGCGGGGGATGCCGGGGGGGGGGGGAGAGAAGCAACTCAAAATGGCGCAGAGATCTAAGTCTACTCAAGTAAAAAGGGGCAGCGCGGAGCTACGCAGGCAGCCATTATAGCTGGAAGAAAGTGTTTCATTATCTATGGTGGGAGGGGGGCGGCGCAGCCGGGCGAACGTGGGCTGGTGGAATGTGGACCAGCGGACATGATTCCGAATAGGCCAGGGGGCTTTTGAAATCGCACCATCTCCCTGCCTTAACATTTTATACAGTCTCTCTCTCTCTCTCTCTCTCTCTCTCTCTCTCTCTCTCTCTCTCACACACACACACACACACACACACACACACACGAATTACATTTCAAGATCCCCTGATGCAAGCTCCCCCCCCCACACACACACACACCCACATATGAACGACATTTTAAGATCCTCTAATGGAAGCTTCCCCTGCTATATATTGTTTATTTTATTTCTGTTCCTGGATATTTTTCCTCCATTTAACAAAAATTCACACCTTAGCATGATGAATCTCAGACGTCTAAGATCCATATTTACAGCAGCAGGAACAGCCAAGGCCTCCTCTGTACATAGGGTGGGCTACTCTTTCCCTTCCAGGAGCACAGAGAGAAAAATAAGGCAGAAAGTATGCTTTTCGAATCCACTATATTATAACCATTATTGGTATGCAAAGCATAAAAATGTGCAGAAAAGCCTGTTAATTGCCCCCTTACAAACGAACTGAAATCGGAACCTACACACACAATCAGACAGACATCTATATATCAATGTAGACTCCAAAGCAATAAGCATTTACCTGGGAGTAAGACCTACTGAAAATAATGGAATTTATTTCAGAGTCAATATCTATTGACTTGCACTGTGAAACTGCGCTATTAAGCATATAACTATCTAGGAGTCAGCCCCACTGAACACAATGGGACTAACTTCTGAGCCAGCACACACAGGACAGCAGTGTGAGACTGAAATTATTGTCCACAATTACAAAGAAGTAAATACCATGGAGCCCACTGGGACATCTGGGTAAAGACTCACAGGATTATGCCATTATTTGTATGCTATTTGTATGTTATTCATCAATTTATTTTCCGTTCTATCCAAATGGAGCATCGTTCCAAAGCAATGGCAAGAAGTTACATGATCTAACTATTCCTTTCCACATTTTTTATTTCCTTTTTTAAAATAGGTACTCTGCTCCTTTGTTTCTATAAAGGTCACTGAGAGTGTGTGTGCAAATTATTCTGATCATGTTTTGAAGCATTTTTCCTGATCCTGCACACAATAATCTGATTCTATTATGTGGAATCCAGAAGTTCTGTTGCGTGTAAGAGATAGATGGTTGTGATAAGGCTCAGTTGTGATACAGGATTGTGTTGGGGGGTGGAATTGCACCTCTGCAATACTTGTTCTCAAAATCAGTTTCCATGGAACAACCACGTTCCACACATTTTGACAATCATTCTGCATCCTGCTGCAAAGGATTTTGAGAAGCATTGGGAGTATTGCTCCGTCATTAGGTGCTCACAGAAATATACCGGTAATCAACCCATTTAATGTAGTCAATGTAGACAACAGACCATATCTAGCAGAAGCAGGTCTTTTGTAAAGGTAATAGATCTTGTGATACCCGGTGTGGTATAGTGGATATAGTGATGGCCTAGGGGAGACCTGAGTTCCCATACCCAGCTGGCCATGGGAATTCATGGAGGGGAGGTTGTGAAACTGGTAAAACTAGCCCTTAAGTATCTCACTTACTTTGAAAGTTGCATTAGGGCACCATTTTAAGAGCATTTTTACCCCATCTTTCTCCTTGGAAAAGGACCCAAGGTGGCTTACAGTAATGAGGATTAATATACAATCCAGTACAATTAATACATGTTCAGGTATTGGGTTCCAACATGACAACATTACATACCATGGACATTTCCTCCCATTCAAGATCAGGATACTCCCAATTACTTTGACTAGTGGATAGCTTGAAACAGGACAGGGTTGCTGGTGAAAATATACCTTCTTCCCCAGTTATGGTGAACATTCAAACCAACTAGCTCAATTTTAATTTGTGTATTTGCTAACTGAAAAAGTCCCAATTACAGATAGGCACCAACCAGTTCAACCCAAATCATCCCAGTTCATAAAGTCACTACTGATTCCCTCCCAACCTCCCCTGGTTCAGTAAACCTTTCACCTGGCCTGGCATGCTAGCTTCCTGCACCTCCTCAGTTGATCTTCCAGTCCTGGCTCAGACTTCTCTGCTCTACCCTCTTGGCTGATCTCCCACTCAGACAAAATGGCAGGGGGGAGAGTCCTGTGCTGTTGCTCATGACTGGGGGATTAGTCAAGGAGTGCCTGATCAGCAGAAGGAGCTGGGGATTTGGAGCAGCTGCACCTGTACTGCTGACTTTATGAAACAGTATGAACTGGGATGAATTGGTTCATGACCATTTGTAGTCCCGGTGCATTGATCCCGTGAGCCCTAGCTTCACTGCATCAAGAATTAAATTTAACTTTCTGCCTGTGTGGGTGGGTGTGAATGCAACAAATTCACTCCCCTCCCATACATACATATTCTCCTGCCAATAAAATGGAAGTGGGATTGGCATGAGAGACAGTGACGAGCTTCATGGCTGAGTGAGAATCTGGGTGAGAAATGTTTTCCTGTGTCTGATGCTCTAACCACTATACCGTTTCTGCTGTTCCAGAGTTGGACTCTATTCTGTGGAGCCTTGGCTCATGGGTTTTGGACAAGGGATGACATCAAAAGCATTGTTGAGCACAGTGAACACACTGCTACAGTAATACCTTGGTTTGCGAGCATAATTTGTTCTGGAAACATGCTTGTAAACCAAAACACTCTTGTATCAAGCCAAATTTCCCCATAAGAAATAATGGAAACTCAGATGATGCGTATTGGGTTTCCATAGACCACATACTGTACACACAAAATGCCTAAACCCACAAAAGAAGTTGGCTAGAAGTCCACATCCACACCGTGGTTTACATACCTGGCTGTGGAATCTACTCTGCTTGGGACTAACAACTGGATTTTACTCAATATTTTTAATGTGACAATAATAAAGTGCAATTTATAGCCCTATACACACTTGACTAGCTGCCCCATGACTAGAAATGGTTTGAAAAAATAAGAAAGAATGTTGAAAACAAATTAAATAATATAAATAAAACACTAACCTGCACTCCTCTTTGAAAATGTTCCTGGCTTATGCAAGGGAGACCTCTATCCCCGTCTCCGACCTCTGTTTTGGAGGCTGCCTGTTTTTTTCTAAAGCAGTAAATGAATAACTATATCAACTTTATTCATCATCTTTTTTTTTTGCATATATCTTAATGCTATTTCTCCATACAATATAAGGAAACATTTATTGGTTTCTCTCCATTTTATATTCACAACAACCTTGTAAGGTAGACTAGATGAAAGCTACAATGGCCAGCTAAAGTCCCATACTCAGCATTTTTCATAGAGCTGCTGATTTTGGAAACATGTCTTATCAGTAATTAATAAAAGGGCTGGGCAGCAGAATTTCTAAATACAATAAAAGATTCTGGTGGGAAGGATGTCAGTTCTGCCTGACACTTTTCCTGGGTCATTGATGCTCAACTTTTAGCCTATTCTGGTGCAATTTATTGTACTACATTTATCAATAGGATTTTGGCCATTGCCTATAACAGTAACCTATACATTCTGGAGACAACTTTTCAAACTGCTGCAGGTATGTATAGTAAACACTACCATATTTGAAATGGAAATAAAGTCTGCACACCAATGCTTGGAAGGTTAACTGTTGTGGATCACAATTCCCAGATTCTCCTAAGCAAACTTGCCATTAATTGCCATTAACTGTAGTTTGAGGGAGGGGATTTCCCAGGCCTTTTCGCAAACATGACTTAGATATACTGTACTTCAAAGAATTACCTTCCACTACAGTTTCCTATCTAGGCTCAGCACTTTCTATCATACTATAAAATACATGGATGCTTGCATCCAGGAATTTGTTACATTTAGTGAGAAGTGACCCATGTAACCTGCCGATATGCATACCTTCTTTCTTTAAACAACATGTTTATTTGGTCTTGTTTGCAGAAGAGTTTGGAAAAAAAAATTTTCCAGGGTGACCTCAGAAGAAAGGAGTGGTAAACCACTTCTGAGTATTCTTTACTTAGTAAACCTGAAAGTCAGAATTGATTTGACAGCACATGATTATTACAAGGTATTTATTTAGAGAATTAACAAAATGATGCACTGTCTCAAATATTCTACTGAATATAGTGTGTGCGACTTATCTCTCTGTCACTTGTCATAGGATTTCATCCTTGCTGGACAAATCTTGTGCATCTGTCTGTCTATTTAGTTTTATGCCATCCTTTAATAAAAAAGTGATGGTGGTTTACACAAGAGGAAAATGTGTGGGAATTTGGCCCATTTAATTCACTGGGATTTATTTCTAAATAATCATGCATAGAATTGTGTTCTACATACATTCAAGCCAACACTATTAGTTGCTCACACAGAGCCCTTTTCAGAGAAACACTACAATTCTCAGCTTCATTCGAACTGATCCCTGACCATAAAGATCAGTAATCACTAATGACTCTTCTCTGTCTATATCAGTCTGTAGCAATTAGAAAGATAACTGTATCATCCGCTTATTAGAAGTCTTAACTTCGAATAAGTCTGCACACATTCAGTTTACCTGGGGAGTCAGTGTGGTGCAACGGTTGCAGCCCAGGTTGGAGGATTCTCAAACTGGTAATCTAAAATCGTACGACGACAACAACCGCTACTACTAGTTGTCTTCGTTGTAGTCATAGTAGTAGTCATTGTCGTCGTTGTCAGCCCAGTCTGCTTCACAGGGGGGTTGTGGGGAAAAGTGGGAAGTCAAAGAGCCACATACATTTCCTTGGAATTATTAGAGGAAAGGGGATTAAAATGCAACTAATAAAATGTTAGATAAATCCAAAAGTACAGCAAAATGGATTAGGAAGAAGAGGAGAAAAATGAACAAAGGTAATGGATTGTTGTGAATTTCTGGGGGTGGGGGTGGGAATCGTCTGGTGGTTCTCACCACCCTTCTCATAAGTTATTGTTGAGGGGGAAAATAACAGAAAGCCATTTTTTCTGGTTGATTAGCCGTCCTAATTAAAATATATGGTGTCCCCAAATGAACTAAAGCCCATGCGCTTGAGGTGGGGAGTAGTAGATATAGTCTATCTCTTCAAGACTAGGTCATGAGTGGGAAAAGTGTGGCCTTGCAAGAAAGAGAGGGGGCAGATTTCCTTTTTGTTCTCAAGCATGGCTCTCTCCAACCTGATTTCCCCAACCTGTAGCACTCCACGTAACTAGACTACAACTTTAATCAAATCCAGTCAGCTGGCTATTGACAATATGGTGAGAGAGGATGGGAGTCATAGTCATCTGAGGTGCTCCAGACAGTGAAGGCTGAGATAGATCTTGAATGCAAAAGATAATCAATCCCCTGGAAGTGGCATTGAAAGCCAAAACTCCTGCTGCTTATAATGTCTCTATTTATTATTTTATTTATTTTAGAATATTTTTACCCCACCTTTCTCCTTGGAAAAGGACCCAAGGCGGCTTACAGTAATGAGGGTTAATATACAGACCAGTACAATTAAGACATGTTCAAGTATTTGAGAACAAGGAATTGAGAGACATCTTATAGCATTAATAGACAATATTACATTAAAGCAACATGGTTATAAGTAGTCATAAACACAAAGTCTATGTAGGATAAGCTATGCATATACATACATGGAAATGCATTATATTTACCACAGTTTAAAAAAAAACACCAACCAAAAAAACCCAAAAATGCACAATCTTTGGAAGAAAAGAATTAAAGGCAGAAAATTTAAAGGAAAAAAATACATATTCAAAGAACATAGTGAGGTATAAAAAAGTATTTCTCTTCTCTTTTTTTCTTTTGTTTTCCTCCTCTTCTTGCTATAGAGTTCCTCTACTAGTAAATATTGCAATAGCCAGGCCTCACGAACTGGGGGGGGGTCTGTCCCACTTGCAGGGGGGTTCACGTCACTTCAGTAAGGGGCAAATCGGCTGTAGCCACCTGGGTATAAACTTGCCACAGCGCCAACTCCATAGCTAGCAGCAGGGGCAAGGGCATGGTAAGGATCAGCTGTGTACACTCTGCCATAACCATCGCTGTAAGCCGCAGTAGCCGGCTGTGCGTATCTGTACGCTGCGTATCCACCATAGAGGTCAACACCGTAAAATCCATCCTGGTAAACCACACCTGGATAAGCTGGGATGGCTGTCGGAGGTACTGCTCGCACTGCACCATACACTGTCCGTGTCTGGGCCATAAACCGCT
Organism: Phrynocephalus guinanensis; assembly: GCA_037367245.1. Taxonomy (NCBI): domain Eukaryota; kingdom Metazoa; phylum Chordata; class Lepidosauria; order Squamata; family Agamidae; genus Phrynocephalus; species Phrynocephalus guinanensis. Next base: position 20,876,476 of record CM074743.1, read on the forward strand.
CCAACCACTGGACTCAACTTCCAACCATTTGCATATGGTGTGACCATTTTCTTATTTGTCATCACTCGTGCAGTGGCATTATTAACCTCGATTTTACGGCCCTCAACCACAGTGCCGTGTAATTTCTCCCTGGCCCTGTCTGCATCAGCACTATTCTCGAAAGTTATGAACCCGAATCCCTTAGAACCACGTTCATTGAAGATTATCTCTACATCAAGGATTTTGCCGAATTGCCCAAATAACTGTCGAAGGTCAGGATCCCGAAAGCGGAAGGGAATGTTGGAGACATGCAGCCGTTTGGGAGTAGATTTGCTCTCGGTATTCTCGCTGCTTTGTGTCTGTGACTGCTCGCCGTTTGTCTGTGCCCCTCCTTCTGTCTGCGTAAGAGATCCATTTTGTGTGGTGGCTGTATTTGTGTTCTGTTCTCCATGTGCCTGTGTACTTCCATAGAGCACAATCTGACAATCTACGGAAGTACACACAAAGTCTATGTGAACCCATAGATTCATATAAAATACACATGATAATCCATCATTCAGGGAAAGCTTGCCTGAAGAGAAAGGTCTTTGCCTATTTCCATAAGGACAATAGAGATGAGGCAGTTCTGGTCTCTAGTCAGAGGGAGTTCCAGAGTCTGGGCGCAGCAGTCGAGAAGGCCCTTTCATGGGTTCCCATCAGACGTACCTGTGAGGGCGGCGGGATGGAGAGAAGGGCCTCTCCTGATGACCTTAACACCCGAGTTGGTTCATACTGTGAGATTCGATCTTTGAGGTAGCTAGGACCCAGGTCATATAGTGCTTTGTAGGTCAAGGTCCTATAGTCCTTGATGACCTAGTAAAGGGCTGCCAAGTTAATTTAAACCTATTAATCTACTGCTCCATATGTTTACATCGCAGAGCTCCTTGCAGTGTGTAGGTTGAGCCTGCTGAACATGTGAGACATTCATCAGAGCACATACAGTGTTTTCAACATTGTATTGACAACTGGTACCTATACACATGGAGTGAAAAATAAGGATATCTCAATCAGAGGTACCTGGCATTCTGGAAGTGTTGAAAAACGAACCTTTCCTAGTTCTAGCTGAGGGTTAACATCTCTGCTTTGCAATATCAAGTTCTAAATCCACCAATATTTGGTCTAGGGTGGGTTAGTTTGCTGAGACTTTGTTTGATACTACTAAGACATATATAATATTATTTACTCTAACAGGCATAGACTACTCCAGTAGGTAATTCTATTTGGGAGTAGGGTTAGGAAGGCTACTTATGTCAGAATGTTCTAGAAACATGTGTGAATAGACCATAAAGAGCCTCAGTAACTCTATAGGCCTCTGTTTCCTCCTTCAAGTCCAGAGACGTATCAGAATAAATAGCTTATTTCTCAACCGTGTCTGGCATTTCTCACGCCCTACTTGAGCATCTTCCAGAAGCTAGTGATATTAAATAAAATTGTGAATAATGAATAGCTTTCCTTGGTGCTTTGGACATGGCTGACCCCAGGAGGGAATATCCTGAGAAGAGATGAGTGGTACTCGAAAGAGAAATACATTTATTGCAGCGAAATAAATGCAAATAAATAAAATAAAATAAAATTGTAGGCAAGATGCTAAGGAAGAGCATTTCCGTTAAGCCCATGCCAGATTCTTTGTTAAGCTAAGTAACAATGTTAAGAAGAGGCTAGCCTAAACACCCATCAGCTACCCCCATGAGGGCTGAGGCAGCTGCAGGGGGATGATTTGGAGCGGAGAAAATGGCCAACAGGGAAAGGATTAACAGCTCCCTCACAGCCTCTCAAGGCAGCTTTTGATTGAGGAAAAAAAAATAACAACAGGGTTTTGTTTCCCACATGTGTATATAGTTTGCATCAGTTCTACCATGGAGTCAGTGGTGACTATTTGAGAGGATAAATAAAGCCCAAGCCCCATGTACTGAGACCTGGGATGACTTCTTTCCTTCTTAGATATACCTATGTACTCAAATAAAGGTCAAGTTTTTCAGCCCTTATTTTGGGCTGGAAAAAAGGCCCTCAACTTATATTCGGGTGAAGGAGAAGCGGCAGTTTATTAAAACTTTTTTTTCTTTCCCGAAGCTTCAGGAGAGGGGGAAAAAGTTTTTAAAACCTGCCAATTCTCCCCCCTCCATCAGAAGAGGAGGAGGAGGAGGAGGAGGAAGAGGAGGGGGGAACCGCAGCAGCAGCAGCAGCAGCGGGAATTATTGACTCGGGTTATACTCGAGTCAATCAATTTTCCCACTTTTAAAAGTCAAAATTAGGGGCCTCAGCTTATACTTGGGCCGACTTATACTCGAGTATATACGGTAAGTTTCTGTTCAGTGATGAGTTCTAGGTTCATCCATAGTAAAAGAGAACTAAAAAAAATATCCTAGGCATGTCCAAACTTCGGCCACAACTCCCAGAATTCCAAGCCTGTATTTCCAATGGCAAAGGACTGTGGGAGTTGTGGTCTAAAACATCTGGAGGGCCGAAGTTTGGACATGACTGTTCAGAACAGTCAGAACCTGAACAAGATGACGTTTTTGGACAGCATTTATTTACCCTCCAGGCAGCAGTGAAGCGATCTTCCAAAAAAGCAATTTTTCCAAACACCGGTGATAACCACATAGGTAGCTCTGCTGTCATTCAATTATGTGAGAGCAGACAGTAACCGAAACTTTCCTAGAAATCAGTATTTCTCTATACTCAGAATTAGGAGGCTGTCTCCTGTCATATGACACAAGGAGTCCAAAGCCGCTATTAACACTCTGACTACAACTATTGGTGGTGGAGGAAGAGGTGGTGGTGGTGGCAGTGGTGGTGGTGGCGGTGGTGACAGCAGCAGCAAAAACAACAACATATTATTTTATTTATTTATTTATTTATTTAAATACTTATATCCCGCTCCATCTTCCCAGCGGGAACTCTGGGCGGCTAACAGTGCAAAAAAGCTAAAAAGCAAGGGCAGCGGAGGGCAAGATGGCGGCAAATGGTAAGGCAAAGAAAAGAAGGAGAAACTAACTAATAAGGACACCATAAGCTTCTTTGAAGAGGAAGGTCTTCAAAGCCCTCTTAAAGGCGGGCAGGGACTCCAGCAGGCGCAGCTCAGGAGGAAGATGGTTCCAGAGTGAGGGCCCCACCACAGAGAAAGCGCGGTTCCGCGTACGTGTTTTCCGCGCCTCTCTGGGTGTGGCCACTCTCAAGGAGCGCGCCTGCGACGATCTCGTGGGTCTGGATCCGGATGCCCTCAGGGAGATGCGCTATCTTTCCACCAATTATCTTGAGCCAGAGTACACAGCTCCTCTCTTCCATCCTTGACCCTTTCAACAACCCTATGAGATGGATTAGAGCAATGACCATCAGTGACCAGCCCAAAGTCACCTAGTGAGCATCACAGCTGAGTGAGCCAACGTCTCCAGAGCCCTGGAGCAATGCTTTGCGCTTCACGCTCTTCAGTGGCTGCACAGCCACAGCATGCACAATTAAGGTAAATGAGCCTACTCACAAGTAGGGGTTATTACCCTCATGCAACTACGTCCTGTTGTTAAATTACTAACATATGACAAGACTTCAAAGACGGGTGGCATGTTGACAATTAGGAAGTGCGGCATGGAAATGTTGGATTTACAGCAGCCCCTCCTCAAGCTACTACAGCTGTCTTTCCCCCCCCCCCCCAGTGTATAGCAAGCTACATCTCCCACGGCACCCCACCCCACCTCCTTACCCCTTTGCTCATCTCACTCCACCCCATTCTTTTGTTCTGCCTGTAATGGGAAGCTCCATGACCTAAGGCTGTGCAGACTATTTTCATTTTTCGATGGGTCACCTGTCAGGAAAATGGAAGTGTCCCCATTCAATGGACATAGCAAAGACTAATCCAGACTAGACCTTAAAACTACACGCACATAGGCACAGCCTGAGCTTTCAGAGCTGATCGTCCACTGCCATCAGTGGCATAGCAAAGCAACAGTGTTTATGCGCTCTGTTCATTTGGCTGTTCACTGTTACAGTTTGAAGTCCAGGGGCTCCTCATGCTTGTCCATACATGGCAAGAAGAGTTCAAAGGTTCAGTCAATTGCAACAGACCTACCAGTTTTCATCTCTACTAGGAGTGGGTTTTTTTGTAAAGTTAATTAGACTTAATAAATAATAATAATAATAATAATAATAATAATAATAATAATAATAATAATAATAATAATAATAATAATAATAAATAAATAAATAAATAAATAAATAAATAAATAAATAAATAAATAAATAAATAAATAAATTTATTTTTATGCCGCCTTTCTCCCCAAAGGGACCCAAGGAGGCTTACAACAAATTCAAAAAGTACAGTAAAATCAATACAATGTAAAAACAACAAAATACCAATAAAATACTATTAAAATACTATACAATATAATACAATAAAAAACAAGATTAAAAACAGTAGCTGCAGCAGAGTTTAAAAGGACTCCCCAGCCAATAGATTACCTATTCAGGAGCAAGTCACTTCCATAGAATGCTTTTATGTGACAATTAACTCACAGCCATGTATATTACTGCTAGAAAAGTCTGTCTCCTTGCCTCTTCTATACCAGCTACCAGCTACTGTGTGGAATGAACTTAAGCTCAGAAGAAATGGGGAAGTATGAAAAGGCTGGCAGATAATGTTGTTCTACTAATCAAAATGCCTGGCTCTTATTGCTGCCCATAGGTTAACTATGCTGACTGATATGCCTCCTCCATGTTCACATAGTAACCTATGGTGGGGTCTGCTTTGATAGCTAATCACACATACTGCATGTAAAATTCATCAGCAATATTATGTGTCACCTTAGACCATGAACATTACATTTGATAGGCAGCCTTTTCTTTTGCATTATTGATTTTATCTACTGATTTCTATATCTACTTTAAATTGTATCTTTCTTTTTCTCTTGCTAGAAAGTTTTTTTTTCTTTCATCTCTGTAGTCTTGGGTCTTTGATGCCCTGGCTGCACAACAACACACCTTTTCATTAGTTTTTGTGAGGCAAGCTCTCTGTGCCTGATACTGTCATGGCGAATGCTTTTGCCAGTTGTGGTTGGTAGGGGCAGAAGGCACAAAGCACAGGGACACAAGTGGACACACACACACACACACACACACACACACACACACACACACACACACAGTAGGCATGTAAGCAGCCATTTATATAAAAAATGCCTAAGCAGGCAATCTTTGACTCATCCTCACCCCTCTCCATTCATTCCTATCATGTTATACCTCTGCTCATGCTGATGCAAAGGTTAACCTGAGTCTGAGATGGAGTTGTGATCCATTTCCCTCCATGGGAACAGCCTCTACTAAACTCCTAACTGGACTATGTTATGTCAGATCCTATCTGTGCCACAAAGACCACACTTGGCCTGTAGTCCCTTTGCTTGGGAAGATCCAGGTCTTTTGGTACTGATTCACACCTGAATTCATGGCCTGTCAGGCAGGTGAAAACTCAGTGCTGGGTAGAGACAGACAGAGAGAGACAGAGATTCAGGGAGAGGGGTTAATGCTCTGAGAAGACCGATGCAAAACAACTGACACCTTATCAATACAAATCTCTAGCTAGGGCCCTTCTGAGGATCATTATGACTCCTCCAAATTGCTGCAGGTTCAGGCAACATGCCACTCACAACCACCAATCAATTCTCCACCCACAGAAGGCGACTTAATAAATTGGGGGGGGGGGGCTTGCCACTTATTATCCTTGCTCACAGCAAACCCTTCTTATTTATCCTAATTAGCAAGACCTGAGTGTCAGAGGAAAGAAAGGAGTATATTCAATAAAATCTAAAAATTGATTTCACCAATGACCTTCTGAAACGAGAAACACGTTTTCTTTAAAAAAAAAACCTTTCTTTCGCTCTGGGGGGTACATTTTTTACCTTCTCGGAAACGTCAAATGCCAAAAGAAACACAAGCTTGTCTTAAAAAAAAACCTTTGTCCCATCCCCGAGGCCTTGGTTGTATCGGCCATTGTGTACTTGAACAGCCACAACACATTCTGCCTATAGCCACACAGGCAAAGCTGAGTATCTCTAGCAAGCTGGACTTTGCCAAGTGGATCACCTCAAAATGATGCCGAAAACTGCTTTGGGAATGCCCATATGGAAGATAAGTTAACATAAAGTATTTGTACACGTCCCCTAAACTCCGCAGCAAATGGCTGCCAGCTCCGGAGCTTACAATTGTTTCCCCACCAGCTCCGGAGTTTGCAGGAAATTAAGTGCGACCACGCCCACCTAAGCGCGTCCCAGCGCACTTTTCTTGTACCTGCTCTAGGAAGGTGAAAATCCCCAGGTCCGGATTTAATCTGGTGAGTGCGGGGCTCTCCTTGCTTCTGTTTTTTTTTTTTTTTGCCTCCCGCCCCTTTAAGAGAAGGGGCGGGAGGCAAAAAAAAAAAAAAAACAGAAGAGAAGAGAAGGAATCAGGATGACGGGGCTTCGACCGGCTTCGGAGGTGAGCCTGCATTTTTTCCTCTCTTTCTTCCTCCCTCCCCTCGCGCAGACAGGATCAAGGAATTGCGGAGGGGTGGGGACGCAGGAAGAGCAACGAACGCCCAAGATCCCTGGTCCGAATTTAAGTGGCCAGCGGATCTTAGGGGTCGTGTGAAAAGGCCCTATAGACTCTGCATCTTGGCACTGTTGTCATGAGTTTTTTCTCCCTTCCCCTTGCTAGCCGGTTTCTGTTAGTGGTAGCCTAAGGCACATCCGATCTCACCTGATTTCGGAAGCTAAGCAGGGTCGGCCCTGGTTAGTACTTGGATGGGAGACCACCAGGGAATACCAGGTGCTGTAGGCGCCTGGAGTAGGAACTGGCAAGCCACTCCAGTATTTCTGCCAAGAAAACTCCATGGACATGGGGTCACAAAGAGTTGGTCACGACTGTAACGACACAGCACAAGATGAAGAAACTCAGCAGGGGAAGCACTTCTAGACCTTGACCCCTCTGGAGGTGCGTTTTGTACAGCCCATTTCTTGTCCTGGGATATGGCTTGGGATGTTCTCCATTTCCAATATTCATCCAGCTGCCCAGTCCATTAAAGGGGGCTGAGGAGGCATGTGTGGGAGAATGTATATGGGATGGAGAAGGATATGATTTTCTGCTTTTGTTTAGGCAGGAAAAAAATATCAGCCAGTTCTGGTCATCTCTTGTCTGTCTTTCTGTCTTCATCCTCTTTCAAATGGGTGAGGTAGAGGGAGGCCTAGAAGAGTCTTCTGCCTTTTGACTGCTATTACTGTATTAGTTAAAAGCATCAGCTATGAGCTAGCCCCATGGCGCAGTGGTTAAATGCCTGTACTGCAGGTAAAACTGTGCTCACGGCCTGGGGTTCAATCCCCAGTAGCCGCCTCACGGTTGACTCAGCCTTCCATCCTTCTGAGGTTGGTAAAATGAGTACCCAGCTTACTGAGGGTGGGGTGGGCAATGTGTAGCCTACATACTGCAATTAAACTGTAAACTGCCCAGAGACTGCTTGAAGTGGTATGGGGCGGTATATAAGCAGAACACTTTGCTTTGCTTTCTTTCAACACTGAGATCAGTCATCAGTTCATTTCAGAAATTATTTCTCCTTTTCATCATACTCCATATGCAACATTGAAATAATAATTCTTGCCTAATAATTAGAAAGTATTTATTGTTTTTTCAGTATGCAAGGCACTTCATATTTCCCCAGATAATCTTACAATAGGCCTAAAATATAGGCCTGCCTTTCCCAAGTCTCTACGTCTAGATGTGCTGAATCCTAGCACACAGTATGTGTTTGAGGTCCACATCTTCAAGGCAGCCAGAGTTGATTTCCCTCTTGCCACACAGTTTTATAAAATCCTAACACGTCTCACATGTTTTGAAAGAAACCACCAGTCCCAATGAGCCATGAGCGGAGATTATGGGGTATTGTAACCCAACAGCTTTCAGATGGCCCTGTGTCACAATGAGAAAATACTGACCCACACCTGTCTCTACATTTCTGAAATAAAGACAGTACAGTACTGAAGTTGGTTATGAGTTCCCGGTTCCCATGAGAAAGGCTGAATACATAAATAGAAAGCACTAGGGGTAAATCTTATTTAGTGCAAATGTGTGCCACAAACCATCTTCCCTCTATTAGTGGCAGTCTCTGGTGCTCAGCAGAGAGATAGACAGAGGATTGACCCAACTTAGAGCTCAGACTGTTACTTTTTTTACTCAGTACTCCCTAAACCCCTCCCTCAGGTTCCAGGAGATTTCATCCAGAAAAGCAACTTAGTCAAACTTTTCCAAGATTGCCTACGGGGAAATGTGTTCCTGATCTCAGTGGCCAACAACTTTAGTGAAACTAAGCAAGAAATGCTGGTGGAAAATAATCTTTCAAAACATCTCCAACCCGGTAAGAAGTCTTTGCTCCCACAACTTTTCTGGAGAGACTGTTCCAGAACTTTACACCACTATTAATAAAAAACATCCTTCTGATTGCTTTTCTTCACAGTAAAAATGGGGCAGGGGAAGAGGAATGAAGCCTCATCAACTCGAAGTGAGCATTAAGAGAGAGGTTTGTTATCTGTTGTGCTTTAGGGGATAAGAATAATTAGTGACACTATCGCCTCTCTAAATACACAAGTGAAAATGAAGCAGTAAATATAATTAAAGGCTAATGTCTAATTAAATATTTTTAGGAAGCAAGGAAAAAAGATCACCCCTGATACTTGATGGAATACACCATCTCTTTTAATTGCAGTAGTCTGATGGGATCCCATTATTATTTTGTTGTTTGAAACCTTCAAGATTTTTCTTGTATACACTAACCAAAAAGAAGATTGCTAATTCGGAGACTGAAGGAAATATAAAACAAAGGAGACACCAGCTGCATCGTCACCATCCTGGGTCTTCTTGCTAAAGGGCCTTATTGAAACACACAGTGGTGCTCTGGGAATGCATGGGAGGCGGCGCAAACAAGGGACATGAAAACAATAAGGTATATATAAACATATAGATTCTAGTTTCTGACTCCTCTTCCATGGTCCAGTTTCCCTTCCATTGCTGTAAAGATGTTGAGAACTCTGGCAGGACAGAGAAAGAGGGGAGGTATTGTGTCTCTTTATGGTCCACTGGGACACATTACACCCCACTTCTCTGGGCCCTGATGTTAGCAGAGAGTGAGCAAAGGAATGAAAAAGGCCAATGCTCAGCCTTTACTTACTCCAAGGAAGTGGTAGCAGGATTGTTATTGACAACAAAGATCCTGGAGGAAGACAAGATATTTGACCAGGTTGGAAAACGCTCATGGCTGAAGGTTACGGACAAGAATTCTCAGGTTGTATTAAATGTGTAGACTTGGAGGTGCCATAAGACTCTTTGTTGTTTTGAGTGATAGATAAAAGGGAGCCTAGGGCTGCCATGTAATAAAAAAAGACTTGTCTGTTGTGGATCTCTCAAGGAACACAACTGAGCATCCTTTCCCAACCAGTTTGCTTTCCAGATGTGCTGATTATGCCTGGGTGGGGATTTTTGGCATGCAGTTTTTATTATGTAGCTGAACTCAGGATATGTATACAGAAAAACATGTGTAGCTGAAAGTTGATAAATGTACAGGTGGAATCAAGGAATAAAATTAAGATACATACTGTTCATATATTTATAAGAACACAAATGTCTAGCAATGTCAAGGGTAGTATGTAACAGAAACTCTTGGGATAAAGTATATTTAGGTTTTATATCTTTAGAACATTAGCCAGCCTATATTAAAAACATCTTTATTATTTGTTTTGAATAACTTCTTTGCATTCATCTTCAGGCAACAAACAGTTAGATGAATCCTTCTGGATGTTATTAAAATATTCATAAACTCACACCCTATATTCCTTCTGTAGTACCTACAAAGAGCTAGTCTTGGTTCCCAGGTAGACCATGGCAGCATCTTAAAATTGATGTAGAGATACAAGATTATCCTTTGGTCAGCCAGATCCTGATTTTTAATTCAAGAACAATGCTTACACTTATAAACCTCCTGATGTTAGCAGTTTGAGCTTTGGTCACAAGTATGCAAGCAAGGTTATAGAAATATTTCTTGGAATTCAATGACTCTGAGAGTGCTCAATATTTACTCTTACTCCATCCCTACATTTGTGAGATTCAAGTCAGTGCACTGAATAACTTCTTAAAATCTGCATCTAAGAAGGAAGGTAGAAAATGTTTTAGCAATACTTGATGCCAGGTCTGTCCTCAGAGAAGTTGAGGACAATATGTTTGATGCAAACAACCTCCACATTTTGGAGCATCAATTACAGTGGAACCTTGACTTACATACTGCTTGACTTGCATCATATTTGACTTGCAGCAAGAAGGGGCCTGTTTGACTTGAGTCGCAGGCTTTGACTTACATCTCGGAGCCCCGGCGCAAGGCACCGGAATTGGGCGGCAGCCACAACCCAGCATCGCGGCTGCCGCCTCCAAACTGCTCCTGCCTTCTTCCCCTCCTCCGGCAGCGGCGGCTTCGGCGAGGCCAGCTCAGAGCACCTGCAGCTTGTCCTTGGCCTCACCGAAGCCGCCACTGCTACCAGAGGAGAAGAAGGGCCGGGAGCTCGGGGCTGGCCTCATTGGTTAGACACTCGGCTCAGTCTTGTAAAAAATCTGGCTGCAGAAGTCTGGTCCACAATAGAAGCATTTTAGTTGGGGAGCTGTAAAGTTGTGGGGGACTCTAATGGTAAGCATAGAGTTGTTCAGAACTTGGAACGTCAGGTTAAAAATCAGTAAAACTTAAATGTTAGACATTGTTGCTATGAACATTAAAAAGTGGAGGCATATAACTTGTGGACTATAATTCCACTGCCGCCTCCTCTCTTTGAAGAGACATTTCATTTACATCCCCAGAAGCAATTTCCTATCCCAGTCAAATTTGTGTTAAATTGCTGTTTTCGGGGGGTCTTTTTCATCATCTGGAACGGATTAATCCGCTTTCCCATTACTTTCTATGGGAAACGTTCATTTGACTTAAGTCATGTTTGACTTAAATCTAGACCACTGGAACGAATTAATGATGTAAGTCAAGGTTCCACTGTACAAATATATGTGCTCATGTATCCCTACATGACGTCTGCAGAATTAAGATAACCGCTTTCCATTGCTTAATCTAATTTATGCCCATTTCAGTGATTTCATATATTCACCTGTCAAATAGGTTTCCCTCTGAAACGTCTGGTTTTGGGGCCTGAGCATCACTGTTATCCTCAACATGGCCAGAACAGTGTTTCCACTTAACACTATTTTCATTATATGCTAAACACAAAAAGCCATGAGTTTTAGGTTTTCCTGTGTAACATGGTAGGTCAAGCATCTCCTGCTACTGTCCTTTGATCAAAGGACACAATGAGTGTATGCCAGGAGTAAAGATATGAATTCATGCAGGGAAAAAGAATATTCCAGTCACTGTACCATGGACATGGCTGGGAACAACAGCAAGAAATTTGACTCCTACTGTTTTGGTACATATGTACTAGAGAGCAACAGAAAGTAAGAAGCAGCTCGAACCTGGCTTCTGGAATGCATCACTCACTTCAGTGTTGCACCAGCTGGACCTGTGGGTGTGGCATCATGTAACAGTAAGTGAGATGCTGTTATCAGTATCTTACATATACTTTTTCCTCCAGTACTGCAATCCTGCTTCAGTCACGGTGCAAGAGGGGTGTTTGAAAATGTGTCCGGCATCACAGTCTCCAACTGTGCCTTTGAAACACACTTCAGATACAGCCATGCTCTGAGATCATTAACTCTTCTGCTCATGAGAAGTGTTGCTCCTTTCTTCTATATCTGGAGGGCAACAAAGGAATGTGTTGAGTGTCTGGTGTGCCAATTTACCCTACCTCAGTGCTCTCACACAGCATCTACCACGAATGTTCCAAACTACTCTCTGTGATGCAGTGCAGGAATTCATGGTGACCCTTTCAGATTACATATTGAAAATCAATAGGAACTTTGTTCAATAGCTTGCAAAGCATAGAGTGACCACTACATTAGTTGCATAATATCTATCTCATTATATGAAATTAGAGAATCACAAAACCAGAGAATTATAAAAGATCTCTCAGCCCTGGACCTTGTCCAACTTCTCCATATCCTTCTTAAACTGTGGTGCCCAAACACAGTGTTCCAGATAGGTCTGACCAGGATAGAGGAGATGGGCATAATTGCTACTCTTGATTGGGGCACCTTACTTCGGTTGGTACAGATGAGCATCGCATTAGCCTCTTCTGTTGGTGCATCACACTGCCAATTCACATTTTGCTTGTTGTTTTCTAAATCCTTTCAGATTTACTACTATTGAGCCAACTATCTCCTATCTCACATTTGATCTTTTCTGCAGAACTTTACATTTTCCCCCAGTTGAAACTTGTTTTCTTTGTTTTGTTCAGTCCTCCATTCTGTTAAGGGCTTCCTGAACCCAGATTCTATCTTCTGAAGTATTAGTCACATTTTCAAGTTTAGTGTCACCCACAAATCTAATAAGCGTCTCTTCCAGTCCCTTTTCCAACTCATTTATGAAAATTCTGAACAACATAAGACTTAGGACAAAAGCTCATGGCACTCCACTAGCCACTCTTCTCCAGAATAATAAGGAAATATTAGTAAGCATTCTTTGTACATGATTTGTCAATCAGCTACAAATCCACATAATGTTAGCATGATCTGTCTCATATTATACCAGTCTGGCCACAAGAATATCATGAAGGTCCTTGTCAGAAGCCACGTTGAAATCAAGATGTACTACATTAACTGCATTCCCTTCAACATGGGTGCTATTTGTATAAACTAGTATCCTAAATACAGTATATCATACACTTGGATGTATCCCTAGGTGCACAACAGAAGGTGAAGAAATCGTGAAAACCACTTGTTTTATTTATTTTATTATATTTATTTAGAGTATTTTTACCCCACCTTTCTCACTGGAAAAGGATCCAAGGTGGCTTACAGTAAGTAATGAGGGACAATATACAGTACAATACAATTAAGACATATTCAAGTTTGAGAATTGAGGGACATCTTAAAGCATTAACAACAACATTAAAGCTACAAGAGAACGTGAGCAGTTAAAGTGAAAGTAAAAATTCCATGTAATCATGCATGGTCAACCCTCCAAAATAGAGATATAAACATATTTTAAAGCAAAGTGTTCTGCTTATATACCGCCCCATACTACTACAAGTAGTCTCTGGGCGGTTTACAATTTTAATTACAGAGTGTAGGCTACACATTGCCCCCCCCCCAGCAAGCTGGGTACTCATTTTACCGACCTCGGAAGGATGGAAGGCTGAGTGAACCTTGAGCCTGCTACCGGGGATTGAACCCAGGTCGTGAGCACAGTTTTACTTGCAGTACAGGCATTTAACCACTGCGCCACGAGGATATAAGCACAAAGGTTATAAGCACAAAGTCTATGTAATCACGTATGGTAGATTCCTATAGAGACACATAATAGGTAGTCCATCATTCAGGGAAAGCTTGCCTGAAGGGAAAGGTCTTTGCCTGTTTCCGGAAAGACAGCAGAGATGGGGCAGTCCTGGCCTCTAGTAGGAGGGAGTTCCAGAGTCTGGCCGCAGAGTCTGGAAACTTGTTCAGTTTCCCCTATGGTCATAGTATTCTGTAAGAAGGTTCGGGGCATTATTTAAAATATCAACAAATAGAGAACCACAGATACAGAAGCAAGACAGTTAACAAAGAAAATAGTATTCATCCACATCACAAACCTTTCAGGAATTGGCTTAGGACAACCTGATATTAAGTTATCTTTATACCATTGGTTCTTAAACATTAGCCCTGAAGATATTTTGGACTTGCTCTCTCACAGTCCCTTACGTTGGCTATGCTGTTGGAGGCCTCGGGAGGTGAGGCCCAAAACATCTGGAGGATCAAACTTTGAGAACCAATGTTCTAGATCACATGTTCCCAACCTTGGTCCCCCAGATGTTTTTGGACTAAATCTCCCAGATGAACTGAACAAGATATTGGGGAATTTTAATCCAAGTACATCTGGGGAGCCAAGCTTGCTAAGTTCTATTCTAGATAGGTACCCTCATCCAGTTTTAAAATACTGTACAGTATTATGCATTTCTGCAGTTACTTTCTGGTTAAGACTGAACAAATTCACCCAGAGGCAAGCATCAGTATTGCAGAGTCTGAGCAGATAATCTTAAAGGAAAATTCAAACCATAAATACATACAGTCCACCCAGCCTGAGAGGTAAAAAGTACCAACCACAAGGTAAGTCAGGTCAAAGGTTGAAGAATCAAGAAAACAGCAATAGCAACTAAAGCAGCAGCAGCAGCAGCAGCAGCAGCAGCAACAACAACAACAACAACAACAACAACAACAACTTTTGAACTGCAGAGCAGGAAACAATCCTGCAAATGATTGAGTCTAGCTCTGTCAAGGAAGCACATTGGGGAATTGAACTCTGAATCTCTGACTTTTCATCCACAGACCTAATCCACTGAGCTATCCAGCAGCTCTTGTGAGTTTTCAAAAGAATTCTCAAAGCAAAATATAATCTAAGTATAGTACTATATAACCTGAATTAAACCACATATGTCAAGAAAGAAAGAAAGAAAGAAAGAAAGAAAGAAAGAAAGAAAGAAAGAAAGAAAGAAAGAAAAAGAAAAAGAAAAAGAAAGAAAGAATTATTTGATTTTCTTCTTGATATAACCCCTCCTTGTAACATTAAAACATCTTTGATTTCCTCTCTCATTCTCCCTAATTTAGCTGTTCTTAATCCAGCTGATCTGTCTAATTCACTGGTTCTTACCTGTTTCTGGAGATGTCAGAGAATCTGATGAAAACTATGGACCCCTTCCCTGGAAACTGACTCTCTCACACAGAGAGAGAGATTATGCACAGTTTAGGGTCCTACTGATGGCCATCCATAGGCCCCCATTCATAGGTCAAGAAGTCTTGCTCTAACTGCTGCACTTATGAATGTGCCCAGTTAGGCTGATTCTGTATTGACTGATATGGCTGTCACAAGGACTGCAGAATTTTTCAAACAAATTAAATTTTGCAAAGACATTAAGAATGATAGGCAAATCTGATTATATATAAATACAGACCTTCTCCCTTCACATCATTCCCAAAATTTGATTGGGTTGTCTGTGTTGAAAACCACTGAAGTGTCAAGAGAAAAGTTCAGGGTATATGCAGAGTACAAACTAAAAATAAAAGTGGGAAAAGAACATATTCTCTGTGTGTTATTCACTCAAGACTGACTCAATGTTGCAGTAGGGCTTTTTTTTCTTCCTTCAGTGGGCTGCAGCAGTCGGAGTACAAATGGCTGATGTGAGCGGTGCCTCTCCCCCTTCCTCAACTCCAGGAAGTAAGACCTGTCTTTTACACAATGAATCTTTTCATTAAGAAAATACAGTGTGTGTTTCCATCCTATGACATGGAGCCTGAGGCTGAATCTCCTCCACTCAGGCAATCAAGAGCCATCATAGGGACTGCAATCCAGGGAAAGCATGGACGATGGCTAAGCGTGTGCAAGAAAGTAGCAGGCCACCCTCAGCACTGAATTCCCCCCTCCCAAGTGGGGATGGTATGGAGCAATGCTGCCAAGAACTCTATCCCACCTTTACTTCCATGTCTTTCCAGTATTACAGTATTTCCCCCGTGTATATGGCTATATTTTTGTCTAAAATTGTTATGACTAAAAATTGAGGGTCATCTTATACATGGAAGTAAGCCCAGGAGAGAACCGCACGGTTGCAGAACTGTAATTGGAAAAATGGAGGTCGTCTTCTACATGGGGGCATCTTATAGGTGGGAAAATGCAAGTATTCTCTCCTACACATCAGATGCTTTCCTTTTTCCTTGGCCGATTGCCCCGGGTCCATTTTCAGCCTGAAGAATACGTTAGGAGCTGAAACATGCACAGCCATTGTTGGCTGAAGAACTGAAGTGTTGAAGAGCCACAAAGATGTGACTCTATGAATGCACTTTGTTGTATGAGTAGCGCCTTCTCTTCCAGGAATAACAGAAATTCTGCAGTGGGGAAGGGGAGGAACAAGCTCCTTACCCTTCTTCTCGCCACAATCCTTATTTATTTCAAAGCCACTGGGATAAAAACAACCCACAAAAGTGAAGTCTGAATACTTGGGAGGAAGGGAAGTTGCTTCCCTACCCCCAACAAAATTAAAATGAAGTTCTATAGCATCATCCTCATACCTCCTATAATATACCTACTTGTACCTACTTTTCTTTACCAGCTAGCTGTTCCCGACAAGTAGAATGGGCATGTCCATATTACTTTGAGCCATGCCACCTAGGCATTCGTTTTTGTGATCATTTGCTGTTCCCCACATCCCACCCAACCTTTTCGACCAATCTTTGCCTGCCCAGCTGACACTTGATGCATTTAATGAAGCGGGCTGTAGTCTGTGAAACTTCATGCCACAAGACTGTGCAAGAAAACTTATATTTTTTTAAAAAAAAATATTTATTTTCTACACTAAGTTACATAAAGCAAATAGATTGCTTGTCTTCTTCTAGAGGAAACAACGTCCCTGGTTTCTCTCAATTTGAATCATTCTGGCAAATGTCCTGACATGCAGCCAAAGCTTCTGATGACCCTAAATTTTTTGGAAAGCAAAGATGGGACAGGGAGGGGAACCGGGAGGGGAAGAATGTAATACAGCCTCCCCTAAGTCATCACCCTTAGAGAGCAGATGGTGAGCGGCCCTGGAGTGCCAAGGGAGAATGCAAAGAAGAGAAACCAGCTCTCTCTCTCTCTCTCTCTCTCTCTCTCTCTCTCTCTCTCTCTCACACACACACACACACACACACACACACACACACACACACACACACACACACACACAGAGAGAGAGAGAGAGAGAGAGAGAGAGAGAGACTGAGAGAGAGAGAGAGAGAGAGCACTTTGGAAAGATCTCCTTCCCCAGACTGGTTATCTATTTTGTTGGTTTTATCAAGTTATACTCTACTAGATTAGTTGGGCCTGGGAATGAGTGAAGTTTAAAATCATCAACAAGAAAAACCACTACTCAGTCGTTTAAATCTGCCAGGTAGATCCCGGCTTAAAATTTTGTAACAGTTTATTGCTGTTAGGAGCTTTCTTCAGAAGACAGCCGGCTGCATCAGAAGGATAACAACAAAGGATAGTGGCCAGCTATGTAAACCAGACCTCGCCTCCTCCCAACCCGGCGCTCCCCCGGTTGTGTTGAGCTACTAATCGCGGACTTTGAGGGTTGTATTTTGATGCATCCCGGAGCGCAGTTGGTTGGAGAAAGTTGACGACCACCAAAGAGGCGGGACATGAACAGGGACGAACGTTGAGATTTAGAAGACAGAAGGCAAATGCGGAGGCAGTTAAACAGCCATCGGGGATGGGAGCGAAGTGCGAAGGCTTAGCGTTCGCGGAAACGTCTCTGTACACATTGCTTTTATATCAGAGGGGAAGCTCCAGTGATACAGCCACGCCCTTAAAACGCATTTAAATCTTCGGCTGCTCCCCATTCCTTTCTTTCTCTAAGTATATATATACTTAATCTTCCTGTGATCACCATTTGATGTCTCTTCTTATAAAAGGCGAATTACTCTTGCCTTTAACTAGCCTAGTCCGAAAATTAATAGTGGCACTGGGACCTGAGCTTGGTCTCACTTTTCATCCCGGAACCACTTTCCGTTTTAAAGGTAGCATTCCTTAGGCACAGAAGTCTTAAGCGGAGGTTTTAGGGTTTTGTTTTTCCCTTCAGTTTAATCTAGGCCTAAAGGCTGGCAGCTCAGGTTTCTAAAGGTGGCAAGAAGTTTAACGCGGAGAGCAACGGATTGCTTCCCACGCTGTGGTTGCGGGAGACTTTAGTTTGCTTGTTCTAAGATGCCAGATCCAGGAGTACAGCTAGCTAATGCGTGAAGGAACGGAAGACAAGTATTTCCTAATGTTAAGTTACCTATTATGTAACTGAATGCACTGCAAAAAGGGTAAACTACATAACTGTTCCTCCTTCCTTCCCTTCCTTCCCTTCCGCTCTCTCGCTCAATCCTTCTCTTTCCTTCGTTTCTCCTTCCTCCTTTTCCTTTCCTCCAGGAGCAGTTTTCGTTATTCTATTCGGGTTCTCCTTTCCACCTTCTCAAACTCGTTTACTTCTCAGGTACAAGCTTCCTCTTCATTCTCCTTCTCTTCATGGCCTAGAATGCAACTGGAACCCATTAAGTACCAACTCCATAAAAATCGCTTTTCTTGTTTGGCATGGTGATAGGAACCAACACCAGGAAGGTCTACACTTCATCCCAGCTCAGACCCCTTTCAGAGGAAGATTTTCCAATTAAGTTCCTTTGATATTTTTTTCCTCTCCGATGGTCGCTGCCTTTCAGCCCTGTTTTTTATCTTCTCTCCTCCTCTGGCTGGGATCCGCTTGAGGCGTCTTCAAAAGGTTTACTTCTTTGGAGTCCATAAATTGATGAGTCGGGGCTTTCCTTTCTGGAGGGCTCAGCCTCCTCTAACTCATGTGCATTGACAAAGGCAGGGAGAGTAAGCCACTTCATGCTGCATATAATGGAAAGCCAGGCAAGCAACATTTATTTACTTGTTAGCACATGGAAGACAAGGGTAACTTCTAATCTGACGCCCACGGTCATTTGTTACTTGTCAGGATATTTACAGGGCGTTCAGCCCACGGACGGAGCCTCAGAGGTTCCCAGCCGGCCAAAAGTTCACTCAGAGACCTAGACAGTTGTTGCTGTTGCTGTTTTAATCGGTGCAATTTGGCCTTCAGGAACATTTGTCTGGAAAGGATAAGAGAAGTCGAGTCTCCACCCCTTTCCAAATGAAAATAAAATAAATAAAGTAAAACCAACATATCCCAATCGGTATGAATCTATATCAAAAGGGCAGTCGTTCTTCTACAGGCTAGACTGTAGATCTCTTTTCGTTGCACTTTGGTTCTAATGATGTATGGTTCGGAAAGTGACCTTCCGGGGTCGTTGGTTGGTTGGTTGGTTGGTTTCCTTGTTTGTCTGTTATTTCATTTCTCGGAAGGATTTGCGGTAATAAACCCTCCCAGTCCCAGCGCTCAAAGCAGGCAAACCCAAGCCCAGTGACTGCCAGAAAGTGTTACTGTAGTCATGTGTGATTGGAAAAGGGGGAAAGGGGGGGAGTGGACAGGAGAACAAAAAGATCATATTAGAAAGTTGGGGTGGAAATGATAGGAGAGCAAAATAAAATAAAAATAAAAGCCAATAACGAATAGATGGATAGGACTTCAATTTCATTTCGCCTCCCCCCCCTTCCATCCACAACAGACAATTGTGCTTCTAACGTTATTTCACAACTCATTAGAATGTTGATTGAATTAAATTGCTCCTAAGCATTCTGCTTCTTAAACACAAAGGGGATAAGCAAAGGAAAGCTATTTGGGTTTGTGGGCCCTTTTTTGTCTTTTGTTTTCCAAGGGGCAGCACAAAGCACTTTGAGCAAACTCCATAAACATTTAAGTAGCTTTTCGGTAAGTAATTTTTTAATGAGGAAAAAGAACATTTACTTTCATAAAGACGTTTTCCCTGCCTCTTCCCCTCTTCTTCTCCCCCCACCCCCACTCACTGCGTTAGGGGAGCTTCTGTAAATGGCATGAGGACCACAGCTCTCCTCAGTTAGGGAGCCCTCAGTTAGGGAGGAACGTTGTGATGATTTTTGACACCATCTTATGAATTGGGGGAGGAAGATGCCTACCTTTTTTTAACACATAGAAGAAATCTTGGCTAGCCCCAACTTTCTCTCTTCCCCTCTGCTTTCCTTCCACCCCTTTCCATTCCCCCAACCCCTTTCTATCACTTCCTCTTTTCTTCTTCTTCTTCTTCTCCCCCCCCCCAAAGTCTTTGAGGGGAGAAACCTTTTGACGCATCCGTGTTGTTAATCAGATCGATGGGGAAAAGTTTGATTGAAGCCCTTTTGTCATGCAAATGTCAAGGGCTTGATGGATGATGGTAGATATCTGACAAACTTCGGGAGGCATTGGCTCATTGGGCTTAAAGGCCACCACGTGGTCCAGACCCCCTTCCATCCTAACCCCCAACCTCCCCCCTCCCCCTCTGAAAGCTTTTGGGAGGAGGGGTGGGGGGCCTGGGGGGCGCCAAGGCTAGAGAGCCATCGATGGGAAGGGCCTCTCTTCCTCCCTCTCCCCCTTCTTCCCTTCCTCTCTCTCTCTCTCTTTTTCCCCCTCTGGTTAACTTTGACATACTGTCTAAAGGTTGTAGGGCAGAAGAAACCCCCGTAAAACAGGGGCGACCCTCTTCCATCATTGGCAAAGGAACAATACCTAGAATGAACTTCTTCTTAGACTATGCAATTTGTAACCGTGGGAGGACCAGCGCCTACGCGCCCAAGGAGTACCAGCATTTTGACCAAGGGAGCCCTTCCTTCCCATCTTGCGCAGGTACCTCTCCTTCCTGTGACAGCTATCCTTCAGAGGGACGTTTCGGAGCGACGGGGGTGGGCGCTGCTGGTGGGCCCAACGCCCACCACCACCACGAGCACCACCAACACCATCATCCCCAAGAGCAGAGCTCGAGCTACCCTCCTCCTCCTCCTCCTCCTCCTCCTCCTCTTCCCCCCAACCCAGCGGGCCTTGGCATCCCCTTCGCAGGATCCTCTCCTCCGCCAGGAGGAGGCACCTACTCTGCCACCCCGGGCCAAAGCTTCCTCCACCAGCAGTTCTACTTCGGCCCTTCGGAGACCACCACGGATGGAGGAGGCTACTTCCAGGCGGCCGCCTACCCAGCTCCTGCTCCTGCGGCTACCACGACGGCCGCTTCTTCGCTGCCTTCTTCCGGCCTGGGAGGCTTACCCGAGGGCTTCCCCTGTGCCCCTACGGGCCCGTTCCAGCCGCATCTCTATGGGCCCGAACAGGGGGGCTATTTGCAAGGGGCATTTGGCAGCCTTTCCCCACCTTTGCAGGACCACAAGGACCCGAGGGCCCCGCCGTGCCCCGTGGCTGCCGCCGCCAACGTCCCCGCCAGCCCAACCTTTGACTGGATGAAAGTGAAACGGAATCCGCCCAAAACAGGTAAAAAACACACACCATGTAAGGCGCCCAGAAGGCAGGCAAGACGCTAAATTTCCTGGCCAGAATCGTTTCGAGGGGTGTTGCGGTTTGGGGGGGGGGGAGAAGAGGAGAGGCTGGCAGCTGGTCCTTTCCGGGATTCCCTGTATTTTGATCACAGTGGTTTCCACCGTGCCCAATTCCGGACCACTCCCGGAGCATCTTCCTCTGTTCCCCACCAGATCGGACGAGCAACTCTTAACAAACAGCGCTTGGGAAAAGTTACTTGTTTGACTACAGCTCCCAGAATCCCCAGTCACCCTAACCCCTGCCTGCGCCCACTGAGGCTTCTGAGAGCGGTAGAGGTCCCGCCCCGCAGCCACTCCATCCCACCCCAAACTCTCACTTCCCTCCCTTCGCCTGTAAGACAAACTGCAGAGGTTGGGCCAAGGAAACGTGTGTGTGGACCAGGGAATTGGGTAGTCATGGTGCTCTATTTCAAAAAGGTGCTAAAAAAGAAAAGAGGAAGCTACCATCCCTCACCTTAATGAGGGTAGGATCAAAGGTAACCAGCTCAAATTGCAGTGGTTGGGAGTTGAGGTTTAAGACACTGGGAAAATATTTGTTCCCTCAGAGCAGTAACAGTTTCACCTACTTCTAGACTGTATTGGTGGCACTTAGAATCCTCTCTCTCCAGCAAACTGTGGTTTGAGAAGCTTTCCCCCTGTTATGAAGCACTTGGGCATATTTCTTTTTTTTAAAAAAAATGTTTAAATGCTTCTCCTTCTTTCCAGATGAAATCAAATGTCTCATGTCAGTCCAAGGAAAAACTACTTGGATTACAGGGGGGGAGTAAACAAAGAGCCTTGTGGCACCTTGGAGGCTAATATGTTTTATTAGGCATCATCTTTGGTGGATATTAGCCAACTTCATGTTCACAAAAGTGTCTGCTGAATAAAATCCAAGATTAAAATGACACAAGATTCTTGGCATGTGTGCATGTCTGCTGCGAGAGCTTAACAAGGCTAAGTTTCTACCCCACCATTACAAAACACAAGACACACACCACTGGCTTCTTCTTCAAAACATTGGTCTACACCTACTAGTGAGAAGTCGGCCAGTATGTGTTAATTGAAAAAGTTGGTGAGGGGTTGGACTACTTTCTCACTGTGGTCCTTGCTTACACCCTGGAATCAGGACTGCTTCACAGATTTTTCCTCCCTGATGTGAACTGGCCCATTCAAGGACAAACCTACTTCTGTTAGAACTTGGGAAAATGCCTTTTTCAAGTGCAGCTTCCACGATCTTCTTTTCTGGGAGCCGTAGTCCAAGAAAGTAACTTTTCTAAGTTCTGTTTCTACAACAGTTATCAGATACAACAAAAGTCAACAAGAGTCTCACACACGCGCGCGCGCGCGCACACACAATATCTACTTTTTCATTCACAAAATATCAGAAACACTGGTGTTTAAGCACAGGTCCATTTCCAGCATCAAATTTCAATACTTCTTGCTTATCCTCTCACTAAAATGTATACCTCTTGCTAAAATTTAGCATGCTCCCAGAAAGTGCCTGCTGCTGATCCATAGGTACCAGCTGAATTAATAGCGGCACAACTGTCTTTAGGTCTGTGGATCATTTGCCTCAAATCTCTGGGTAACAGAACACAGGGTACAATCCATTAGGAAGTTTTCCTGGGTGCTTTTTCAGGCCTTTCAGCCCTAAAATGTACCTTCGTGTTCCTATACTGTGTTATATTTCAACCAAACTCAACTGTCTGGCTTTATTTTACATCTTCAAAAAGAAACAGAGCAGCATCAGCAACAACAAAACACTCTGCCCACACCCACCCTTGAAAAGGAAAATGAGCTGCAGTTAGACCTGAAAGGAAAGAAATAGCAGCCTGAATTGGGTTGCTGAGCCTTCTGTGTACAGTGGACCCTTGTATAACAAACAGCTTGTATAACAAAAAATTTGTACAACATAAAAAATTCCAGAGATAGGAGAAATTTGCTTAACATAATTGCCTATGGGGAAAATCCGTACAACATAAAAATGGGATCACTCTGTTTTCAATGCATTCCTATGGGAATTTGTATAAAGGAAAATTTGCTTAACATAATTTTATTTGGAACAAATTAATTCCTTTATACAAGGTACCACTGTATTTTAAACCCACTGCATCAGTAGGTAAAGTCAGTACTTACAGAATTACTGTATTCTGGATTCCTTAGGTTGGCTCTTATGGAGACTAGCAATTGGATTTAGGCCTTTGACTGTATCACTAGCCTGTAAGTTGAGACCCTGCATCTGTTTCTATGGCCTCCCAGGCTCATCCCTCAAATGTATACAGAGTTAGGAGGAAGTTCTCCTGAGCTGGTACAGATAGTGCAGCAACTCTACAGAGAACCTCCTCAAGAGAAGAATTGGTAATGGCTTTCTCAAAAAAAAAAAAAGATGGTATTTCCAGATAGGTTTGAACCCCAGCATGTCTTTCCCCCCTATCAATGTCGTGTTCCCTAGAATGTTTTCAGAGGCAGGGAATAGCTTCTTATGTATATCAATCAAATCCTGTACTAAATTCATCAACATTTAGCCTGGGGCCCTGTTTCTGGATCCTGTGACCTTGCTTATTTAGCTGGTATCAATCCGTCAGACAGATGAATTACAGAGCAACGCATCCAAGGCCATGTATAAACTTGTAATGTGACATAACATTATCAAATGACAGCAAGCCAAAGAGTAAGGGCGTGAGGTTTGGCTGCGTTGATATGGTAAACAGCCTTAGGGGCTGTGATGGACAGGAGGGCCTGTACAAGTGCAATATTCAAACAGAAAGACTGTGGAGGGTGTTTCAAAGGGCAGCAAGAAAAACCAAGGGGAAGTGTCCTAAGGACGACAATCCTTTCCCCTGAGGCCTCTGGAGTTGAGGATTCTCACAAGCAAGCCAGAGGCCCTCATAGGAAGAGTAGAGCTAATGTCCGTGTAGATTAACCTCTAATCCAGAGAACAGGTCCAGGGGCAAGTTCCCTTTTTCCCTGGAATGCAACTGTCAGGTTCCCTGCTGCCCACGTTGGTTGCAGGATGGTGAGAAGGAGCTCAACAAAAACGAGTCCCACCGCGACGTGTGGTGTGTGGGTGTCCCACCCCACCCCTCCTCCCTGCCACATAAGGGAGTGGGGGGAGACCCAGTCTGAAAGGTTCCAGATCGATCTGGGAATGAGGCTGGAGGGATGGCCGGGCGAGGGCCTTTTTCGTATCAAGGAAAGAAAGGGCTGGGTTTCTTCTAACTGCGGTCTTCTCTCTCTCCCCCCCCCCCCCCCGATTTCTCCCTTGTGGCTCGTGTGTGGACAGCGAAAGTGTGCGACTACGGCTTGGCCGCCGCCCACCCCAGCAGCACCCTCCGGACCAACTTCACCACCAAGCAGCTGACGGAGCTGGAGAAGGAATTCCACTTCAGCAAGTACCTCACCCGAGCGCGGCGGGTGGAAATCGCCGCCACGCTGGAGCTCAACGAGACCCAGGTGAAGATCTGGTTCCAAAACCGGAGGATGAAGCAAAAGAAGAGGGAGAAGGAAGGGCTGGCCGGGCCCTCGACCGCCTCCCTTGGCGCGGCTAAGGAACCGGCCGAGGCCCCCTCCGAGGGCTCCCCCAGCAGCAGCAGCAGCAGCAGCAGCGCCTCCACGCCAGACGCCTCCCCCGGCTCGGTCACCTCGTGAAAGAGGGCTGACAAGCTCCCCACCCCACCCCACCTCCGGCCTCTCCCCACCCCCCACCCCACCCCGAATAAGGAAGCCGCCCCGCTTTGAACAGAACGCGGCGCCCCGAGGCAGGCTTGTTGGCCTCAGCAGGTTAGAAGATCGCGTCTCGCTAGCAAACCTCCCGACACACGTGCGCCGTGCATCCACACGCTCAGGTCAACCTCTGCGTGCAGCGTGAAAACAAACCGCGCCTGCTTGCAAACACGGACCTCCGAACACCTTCCCAACTGAAACGCGCCAAGATTTTCCTGGGTACACGGGCGCCTTGGCCCTTGTTGTCAGGACCTTCCTTTGCGGCTCCTGATAGCTGGACGTTTTTCAACTCCTTCTCCCATTAACTTCATAGATATCTGTTAAGTTGCCGTCCCGCGCACAGATAACACGTTTGTTTCCTTACTAGGTTAAGGAAGCACGGCCCCGTTTTCTCTTGCAATGCACGCAGAAGCACCCTCCATACAGAAAAATGCAGCACCATCTTTAAGGGGCAGAAGGGTGGTCCCTCCCCAGAGTCTGAAAATTAATCCGCTTTCAACTTCTCCCGTCCCTCCCCGGTTTATTTTACAACACCCCGCCTGGGACGAGCGAGACCTGCCCCAAGAAGGCTGATCCTTTGTGCTGTCCTGTTTAACCAGGCCAATGTATCTCAGGGACAACCGTTTCAGTTCTTCCATCTTCCTTTCCTCCCACAGGATACGCACTTTCAACTACAACAAAAGTTGGCGTCGGGGGTGGGGGAGATGTGTTTTTGTTTTGTTTTTTGAAGCGTTTCTGCTCTTGAAGTGACTTGGATACAAACAGAGGGGAAAAGACCTCTGGAACTTTCTGCTGGAGACTTGATTGCCTTGGTTCTTTTGCTGCTTGTTGCTGATCTTTTTCCCCCCAGAGGTTTCTTAAGGAAAGGTGTTCAAATGGTACAGGTTGGACTGAATGTCACACGGAGGCCTTGGAGAACGAATTCCCTCCCGACCCCAGCTTGCAAAAGTTAGGTCTTGGACTAAAGTTTCCAGAATGCGCCAGCCACGAGATCCTGCTCAGCAATCTGGGAGCTGTAGTCCCCGAAAGGAACTGCTTCAGGTTCTTCTCCCGCTTTCCGTTTTGCACTAGGAAAAAAAGAGTGCCGCTGCGTGTTAATCACGGCTAAGGCGAAGTAGTTTGGTTACAGGGAATTGCTTTCATGGAACGGGTATAGTTACCATGGAGAGCCTTCCTGGGCAACATTCGGAAACAGAAACGAGATAACCATTTGCAAAGGGGTTCTCCTTTCTGATTCTTCTTTGATGTCCTGTCAGTTCATTTTTGTTCACAAGGCTTCTGGTAGCGGTGTTTTGAGGGAACATCCCTGAACCTAATAATCTCTCGCCCTCCACTTAGTCCAGTCTTTCTCCAGGATTTATTTTAAATTTAGATAACAAGAATCAAACAAAAAGCTGCCTAGATGCCCTAAGTACATCCCATCTCGCCTGATTTAGGAAGCTAAGCAGGGTCGGCCCTGGTTAGTACTTGGATGGGAAACCACCAGGGAATACCAGGTGCTGTAGGCGCCTCGAATAGGAACTGGCAAACCACTCCAGTATCCCTGCCAAGAAAACTCCATGGACTGGAGTCAGAAGGGTCGGTAACGACACACAATCAAACAAAGCTGGACTTTTAAAAATGGGGATACCTATTACATTGCTGGGTAGGTTAATGTAGGAATAGGCAAATTCCAGAGCTTCACAGACCTCTGGATCAGCTGGAGCTTCCTCTTCTAAAGGAAAGGCTTGCTTTCAGCAAACACTCCACCCATTGGACAAACAAGGCAGGGACCAAACAGGTCCACTCCCACCTAGGAAATGCAGGGTACCCAAACTCTTTGTTTTTCTGCAGCTCATCATTGGTCCTCATCTTCCAGGTTCTGGGAAGGAAGCCACTTCCACTCAAGCTTGCAGATTGCTTCCAAGTCAGAGCCGGATTCCTTTTTCAGACTGAATCCAGATTTAATCATACGTAGCCATTTTAATGAATAGAGTCATTAGAATCAAACAGTTACCCTAGTCATAAAAAAGGTGTGAACATTACATGGAGGGACTGGAGTCTTGGTTGACATTTAATTGCTCTAGCAGTGGATGTCAGCAAATGACCCTCATATTTATTATTTTTGGCATAGATTAATCCCTATCCATGCAAATGGGGCAGCTTCGCACTCGCAGTTGAAGCGTTTTGCAACCGGATGCATAGTACCCTAGAAAGGAACTGTAAAAAGTGGAAAGCTTATTGATTTTGTTGTTATTATTCTTAAATATTATTATTTAGATGTTAATGAAATAATCTAGTAAGATGGAGATGTTTTTTTCTGCCTTCTTTATATTTTGAACCAAAAACTACCTCAGCCTAAATAAAGTTTACTTTTTTCTGGAACTCATGGCTTGGCCATTCCCACCCCCCTCCTCTTCCTCATCATGTGTGGGGTCTGTACTGTCAAGTCCAAACCAACTTATAAGGACCCTAATAGGGTTTTTCAAGGTGAGATGTTTAAGGTTTTATGAGTTTCACACCCCTTGTGAGTTTTCATGGCCAAGTGGGGATTTGAACCCTGTTCTCCAGAGTTCTAGCCAGTCACCTTATCTATCACACCACACTTCCTCATCATAGCACATCCCCTTTTCTAAGCAAAACCAGTATCTCCACAAAGGTAAGTCCCCAAAAGAAATGAAAAGATTATTTTGCACCTTCTTATATCAAGCTTCTCATGCGGAATCGATTTACCTCCAGTTGTTATTTGATTGTGGATCTTAAAAGCATTGCTGAGCATAGCTTATGGTGAGAGGTTATAGGAGTGGCAATCCAACAACAACTGGGGGCTTTCACGTTACTGGTCCCTGATATGAGCACTGGATCTAGCCAAGATGAAACGTTTCTTAAAGCCACTGAATTTCAGTGGGAAGCCCAGTTACTGCTCCCACATTCCCTGGACCCTGCTCTACATCATTAAAAAAAGAAAAAGAAAAAGAAATGAAATAAAGTTCCTAACACTGAAACCAGCATTTTCCCCCAAAAAAGAAAGGAACACATCCTTCAGTTTGTTAAAAACAAGGCTCCCATCCAAGGATCATGGACGTTAAAGCCCTGTAAAAGAATCCTTTGCCAAATATTCTTCTTTGTTTTTTGGCTTGGCATTCAGTAGGACCTGAAAAGGAAAGAGAACCAATCTGTCACCTATTGCAAGGCTGGTCATTATAATGAAGACCATTCTCCCAACTTTCTATGTATGGTTTGCCTCTTGCACAGATCATAAATGGGGCTACCATTTCATAGCAGTGGGGAATATTTCTTGTTAAAGTACTCCTGAAGAAAAGGAAATGCCTGCTTGGGAACAATTAGCAAGTTATGGACTGCACCCTCCTCTTTTGCATGCAAGTCTACTATACAGTGGTACCTCATATAAAGGAATTGATTGCTTCCAAATGAAATTCTGTTAAGCAAAATTTCCTTTATGCAAAGTTCCCATAGGAATGCATTGAAAACGGAGTAATCCCTAATCACGATCATTTTTATGTTGTACAGATTCACCCCATATGCGATTCTGTTAAGCAATTTTTTTTAATGTTGTACAGATTTTATGTTATACAAGCCGTTTGTTATTCGAGGGTCCACTGCATATGGAAAGGCAACTCTTAGAGTCATCAGCCCCCAGCCTGAACGGGTGGTTCCCCAGGAACAGCTTTGCCAAATGACTCTATGGATGGGGTCATCTGGCCCTTTCTTGTCTCCAAGTGGCTTCTGCTTCCAGCAAGAAATCTAGCAGGATGCTGCAAGGTCCTTTGTAGGTAAGGACTGGCTTGATTTGAATTTCAAAAGTGATTGCCAACTAAGTCAGGTGGCCAGAAAAAGGTCATGCTTTGGTCAGCTTGTCCAGATGACAAAAACTCTCCTGGGCTCCATCTGAAATTCAAAATGAGTTTCCCCAGAAGACCCTGTGAAACTGAGTCTTCCCTTTCTTTTTGCAAGTCTAAAGCTTTATGTCCCTTACATAGCAGAACCCAAGTCTTTTGCTTCTCCTTTGTATCTTTAAAGTTGATCTAAGGGTTAGTGTTTTGGGCATGGCTGGATGTTGAATGTGAGGCCCAATGTCCAGGCGTCTCAGCCCAAACTCCCACACACTGAGATGTAGGGGGTAGGGCACTGAAAAACCAACAAACTTGAAAACACTCCTAAGCTCTGTAGATGCCATCCCAGGAACAGAAAGTGATTAAAAACAGGGAGGGTGGAAGACCCAGGGACATCCTGGGAGCTGATTTATAGTGGATGGATTGGCTCCTAGGTATCCCTAGCTCTAATCCAACAAACCAACCATTATACCACACTGGTTCTCTTGTCTTGGATAATGTGTCAGAATTTAGACCAAGTGACTCCACCCATGCAGAAGAGGGAACTCTCAGCAGACATGGAGTAACAGAGACGGACAGAGATATGAAGGCATTTCATGTTGCTACTGTTGCTAAACCAAATTGTTGTAGCATACTTTTAATAAGTAGCTAGTGATGGGATGCTAGGTATACCTATCTATAAATAAGGCCCAGAGTAACTTTCCTCTTAGAGGGTGTACAGAAGGTTGTGCCCAAATGATTACCCAAATAACAGTCAGATAATGATGTAACATTTTACCCCATGATTTCTGCAGTGGACTGGTTTCCCTTCTGCTTCATTCATCCACAGATCCTCAGTTTTCTTAAGTTTTCTATCTAGTTTTATTGTCTCCCTAATTTCTTTATGGGTTTTTTTCTTCCTTTTCTTTATTCTTTTCATATTGTTGTTTCTCTTAATCTTTCATCCATCTGCCCATCATCTGTCACTTCCATTTTCTACCCTCCTCTACTATTACTTCTTTTCCACTGTTTCATCCACTCGCTTATCACCTTCTTTCCATCTTCAATGCTCCTTCCTTCCTTCCTTCCTTCCTTCCTTCCTTCCTTCCTTCCTTCCTTCCTTCCTTCCTTCCTTCCTTCCTTCCTTCCTTCCTTCCTTCCAAAATCAAGGACAACAATTGCCTCTCTAATATATGTCTCCTGTAACATCCCTCTGCCTGATTTATTCATTTTCCCTTTGTAGTAAGTGACATGTTTATTTCTGGCACAGATCTTGAACCAAACTGCCCAATCCATCATTTCTCTCTCATCATTGGATGTGCAGGGATCACAGACTTTCCAGACATCTGAGGTCCATTCATTTTCCTAAACAAGAGGGGAATTCCCAGCTCCTTTGCTTTTTTATTTTGAAAGGGCTTCTCAATAATTTATGATGGCTACTTGGCTAGATGTGCTCACCTTTTCTTCTGAAGGAATGTTCTTCAGAAGGTCTCTTGAGCAGACCACCTCCCACATTCTGTCTGGGATCACAGGCAACAGAGGGGGGGTCCAGGAGTCCCTTTGGCTCCTTGGGAACTACATCAGGGCCATCTGGTCCTACCCCTTGGTGTGATTTCCCCACTTCTGTCACTCCTTAAAGCATTTGTTCTCACAACATGAAGCCTTTTGATCTTAGAAAACCACTTTTTACTTAAAGGAAAGAAAGTGAAGATTTTTAGGCTTCTTGTAACTTTCCCACTGAAATGACAGGTCCTTTCACAGTGTGCCTTTTTATGCTGTCTACAGCAGCTTGTCTGGATAACAAGACCAAATTACAAAAGGAAGTGTGTTGATGTTGTTGTCCTCGTTCTTGTTTTCCCGGTCGAAGCAAGGTTTTGTGGGTTCTTGTCCTTGTAGAACTGTTCAAAGTTTAGCTAAAGTCATGTATTTTTTTAAACATAAGCCCTCGCTGATCAGTCTGTTGCTAAATAACTAGATATTTTGTAAATTGTAAATAATTTATTCTTTATTTTATTTATTGGATTTTTATACTGCCCCTCTGGCAGTGAGGCCACTCTGGGTAGTTAGCAACAATTAGTTAATACAATACAATACAAGATAAACACCTATAACTCATACAGTAAAAAAAAACGTACAAATAGTAAATGTAATAAAAATAAAATTTAAATGGCATAAAATAAAAGCAAAGCAAAAGCAAAGTGTTCTGCTTATATACCGCCCCATACCACTACAAGTAGTCTCTGGGCGGTTTACAATTTTGATTACAGTGTGCAGGCTACACATTGCCCCCCCCCAGCAAGCTGGGTACTCATTTTACCGACCTCGGAAGGATGGAAGGCTGAGTGAACCTTGAGCCTGCTACCGGGGATTGAACCCAGGTCGTGAGCACAGTTTTACCTGCAGTACAGGCATTTAACCACTGCGCCACGAACCTATGATGTTATTAACTTCCCATGTAATATATTCCTTTTCCCAAAGACAACAAACATAACAAATCACAAGCGTGATGTAACTTAATAAGAGATATCCTCACCACTTTGGGAATATTTGTAATTTCTTTGTTGCTTTTATTTTTGTTTGTTTGTTTGTTTGTAGTTCTAAGGATATAGCCTCATTGAATGGTGAAGGAGAAGGACCAATGGTTCAGCTTCTGGTGCTTATTGTGCCTCACACTACTGCCTTGTGTGAAATGTATTTTATACCACACTCCAGTGGCTTGTAGAACCCAGATGTTTTCAATTTTAATTACAAAGTAACTAAACAATTTTAGTTATTTATGAAAATAGAGAAGTAAGCAGATACTTTTAAAAATACATCTAATACCATGACTAACTATTTCAAGGGGCCTTGGGGCTATCATTATATTAACTGCTTTCTTAAATTAGGTTTCTAGATGCCCTAAGCCAGAGATGTCCAAACTTCGTCCCTCCTGATGTTTTGGACCACAACTCCCAGAATTCTAAGCCTGTATTTCCAGTGGCAAAGGACTGTTGGGGGTTGTGGTCCAAAACATCTGGAGGGCCTAAGTTTGGACATGCCTGCCCTAAGCACATCCTATCTCTCTTGGTCTTGGAAGCTACGCAGGTTCAGCCCTGGTTAGTACTTGGATGGGAGACCACCAGGGAATACCAAGTGCTGTAGGCGCCTGGAGTAGGAACTGGCAAGCCACTGTAACGATGCAAAACACACACACACACACACACACACACACACACACACACACACAATCTGGATATCATAATCATTTTATGTAGCTGAGGTCTCTTGATGAAATCTGCATTAGTCAGTTAAAGAAGAAGAGACAAAAGAGAAGTGTTCCTGGTGGCTACCATATATAAAAGCCTCTTCTATTAACAGTTTTTAAAATAAATCTTCCATAAATAATATAGAGTTCTCATTATTCAGAGAACTAAAAGTGTTAAGGAATTCTTACAGTATTTTTGAAGAACAGAAATCTGCATAATTCTAAGCAATCTAAGCAAACAAAATATGAATATAACTTGCTGAGCTATGAAAATGACTACTGTACTGGGTTTTTCATATTTCTATTTAAAGTTTTTGCATTAACATAGTTATCATTTTATGGCATGTGTTTACATGTACAGTAACTGCCCAGATAACCATGCTAAATTTCAAGGAAATTATATATCAACATGGCTTCATGGCTTCCAGTGACAGGTTGATTAGGAAGGGAAAAAATAATAAGTAAACCTACAAAAATGTATCTGAGCAAGAATCCTAGTAAACTATTTGCCCCACCAGTATGCTTCTGCTTAGTCTCTATTGCACCAGCAAAGATGATAGAATTTAAAGAAAGAGCACTTCTGTTTGCTCTATAAACTAATGGTCAATTCCTTATAGAAGTACTGTAAATATCTAACTCAGTGGTTCTCAACCTGTGGGTCCCCAGATGTTCTTTGACTGCAATTCCCAGAAATCCTGGCCAGCTCAGCTAGTGATGAAGACTTCTGGGAGGTGCAGTCCAGGAACATCTGGGGACCCACAGGTTGAGAACCACTGATCAGTTAGCAAGTGGAATGACAGGAGAGCATATTGCCTCTAATCATCAGGGAAGCAGCACACTGCCCGTGGCTCAATGTGGTCCATGACCATTTCTGTGTCACCTCACTCATGATCTAACAGTTTAAATGGGTGTTGAGTCTCAATCCATTATAGCACAATACTTTCTGGAGAAGGATCCCCCCCCTTTCATACTTCTGCTGCTCAGGCTATCTGTATTAAAAAGTAGATGGACTTGATGGGCGGTATAAAAAGCTAATAAATAAATAAATATTAAATAACAACACAATCAAATGCTTGTTTAAATAGAATATTGTTCCAGAAGAACACCGATTAAAAGGAAGATGACCTTAGAATAGGGAATGCCCCGTATAGAATGCCACTATAAAGAAAGTCCTCTTATGAGCTGCCACCAACTGTGCCTTTGAAGGCAGTAGCAAATACAACAGCAGCACAAGAGCTGATCTGAAAAGATCATAGTAGGAAATGGATGTGGAGCGGTAGATGGAGCGGTATATAAAATAAATAAATAAATAAATAAATAATGGGAAATGGTTTTTCAAACAACCAGATCCTAAGGTGTTTAGAACTTTCAAGGTGATGGCCAGCACTGCTGAATGGCATTGGGAAACAAACTAGAATACAAACAAACGAGTCACAGGATATCAGGACTCCATAGGCATTGATCACCAACAGGCTTTCATCCAAGTTGTATTTTGGCCGCACAGTGCATTTTCCCTCCATTCAAACCACAATATTGTTTCACTGAGAAGATGTAACTCCTTCCTTCCTATTCCACATCTGCTGTGATTAGGAGTTTACATGAATGTCCCAAGAATGTACTGTATATTTAAAAAAGAGAGGAAAAGAGGACCTCTTTGGCACCTGAGCTTCACTATTAAGAGGGAGGCAAGGAAATTGTCATGACTACATCAGACCATCCGTTGATCCATTCCAGTATTAAATCACCTGATTTGAACCTGGTTGCCAGTGTTTGGAGTAGGATTTTTCCTTCACATAAACTGGAAATCTCTGGTAATTCTTTGTGCATCTCATCAAAGTACAAACCAGGTCTGATACTGTTTAGCTTCCAAAAGCAGAAGAGAGTGGGTGTGTTTTAGGCAGTACAGCACATGACAGTCACACCAGAGTACAGAAAAATCTGTGAAGGTTTTATAAGAAATATTTAGTGGTATGTGAGGCTGCTATGTTTCTTTGTTGTAATGACCTCAAGTATTGTGAAGCTTGAGCAACATCTAAAGGAAAGTGTTTATGTGGAAGTCTCACTGAAATGAATGTGCACTTCACATTCTATTTTATTTTATTCCCAATAATTTATAGTCATGCCGCCCTTGATTAAATTTTTAAAAATAGCACTATGCACCCATAGTAAAGCAGTCCCCTCTGCAGCCAATCCCCTTAACTTTATGAATTGACTTTTACCTTATTGGTCATTGCTTTAAAAAGTCTTGGAAAAAGGAATGAACAAGGCATATTTCTCATTTAGGACAGGTGACTGACCTATTGGCAGGGCTGGCAGAGGACAGGAAGGCAGCACCCCACCCCTAGCTAACTTCAATCCATTTCCTTTTTCCTCACAATTTTTTTTTCTGGACTGCCACTCCCAGAATCCCCAGACAATATGCAGCACAGTGGCCATGAGGCAGGAAGATTCTGGAAACTTAAATTCAACAAGGAAGCATTTCTGAGCTCTTCCAGTTCCAAACAGGAAAGCTAAAAACATCACAGGAGTTCGTACTTCAACACACTGATGGAATAGCATCTTCCCTTCAGGATTGGCCCGGTCAAAACAACCTACCCTCACTGTTGCCACTGCAACCACCTTGATAGGTGTATCCACGCAGCAGTGGGGAGCCTCGCATGGCAGAGATTGTGGATGGGCAACAACTATTGTCACCGTATGGCGATGGTGGCTAGGGTTGCCTTATTTTAGTATTCCAAAATCAGGGTGAACTAATTTGCATGTTCTGCAAATGTGCATAAATACAGTACCCATTAATATGGATTTTTCATATACAGTAGGATCCTGGTATCCACTGAGGATCATTTCCAGGCATTCCCATGGATAACAAAAACCATGGATAATAGAGAACACCTAAAACCCCCAAAACTCCTGTTTTATGACAGTAGCTTGCTTTACAGCTGTTTTATGACAAAAGCTTGCTTTACAGCTGCTGTTTGTCTGCTGAATTATTTATTTAATTTTTTCCTCTGCCAACCATGGATAACTGAATCAGTGGTTAATGCATCAGTGGATATGGAGGTCCTACTATAATATTTTTTTTCTATCAATATATTACAACCTTGGAATCATTTATAAATAACCAGTGATCTGAGAGGAAAAGTACAGTGTAACAAAATGTTGGGTTTGAAACTGGGAAGTACAAATTCAGATCCCTACTTAATCACAAAGTTTATGCAGTATCCTTGGGTTAGTTAATTCTTCTCAACCATACCCATCTCATAGAGTTTTTCTCCGAATAAAATGGGGAGAAGAGAAACATGGGAAGCAACCATGTATACTGCTGGCAGATAATAAATAAAGAACAACATTGTACCATGCACACTGGGAATCTGGTGATTCTTATGAAATGGCTTCTATTATTTGTCATCAGTGTTTATTGATGGCAATTGACAACCTGTCCTCCTGCAGATCCATAAGAATATCACAAAAACTACCACAGATGACACACTGTCACCTCATTTGCAAGAAAAATGCAGGGGAAAGTAAAGAAAAGGTATAAAAATCATAGGAGGAAGTTAAGGTTTCATTTTCTTCAGTTTATGCACCTTCTCCTCCCCCCCCCAACCACGTCTCACCCACTGTGCAAGATGGGCCAGATCCTGGGGGAACAGTGGGGGAGGGGAAGACGGGTATCTCCTTCTTATGCCCTCTTTGTGGGTCTCCTTTCCAGTTAAGGTTCTCCTGTGCAAACAACATAGCGTGCGGGTAGCGCCAAGCAGCTGATTCCCCCCCCCAAGCATCACCTCCATAGCATGCGTCCCCTTCCTCCTTTCCCCTGGCTAAGTCTGGGGAAAGGAGGAGAGGGAAGCAGGCGATTGCATACCCCAGGGCAAATGCACCCTTCCGCCCCTCCCTAGCTATGCCAGTGTTGCTGGCAGTTACCCACATGAGAATGTATATGCATGCCCAATGGTGTGTGTTGCATCATTACAGTTGTGACCTACTCTTCGTAACCCCATGTCCATGGAGTTTTTCTTGGCAGGAATACTGGAGTGGTTTGCCAGTTCCTACTCCAGGCGCCTACAGCACCTGGTATTCCCTGGTGGTCTCCCATCCAAGTACTAACCAGGGCCGACCCTGCTTAGCTTCTGAAATCAGGCAAGATCAGAAGTGCTTAGGCCATCTAGGCAGCTCAGGCCGTCTAGGCAGCTCATGCCCAATGGTACTGTGTGCCATTGTGTCTCCCCCACATAGGGGAATAGGAGGT
Source organism: Phrynocephalus guinanensis (assembly GCA_037367245.1). NCBI lineage: Eukaryota > Metazoa > Chordata > Lepidosauria > Squamata > Agamidae > Phrynocephalus > Phrynocephalus guinanensis. The sequence goes on from CM074743.1 coordinate 20,912,610, forward strand.
AACCTCCCTATGGCTCTGATCTCTAACCCAAAGCTTGGAATAGAATCATTTTGGACTGAAACTCCCCCAGTCCTGCAGTCAACAATGAACTATCACCAGCTTCTGGAATATGCTGAAGTATGGCATGAGAATTGCCAGAAACTCTGTAGAAATGAGCTATTTATTCTCTCTTGTGTGTGTGTGTGTGCCCTTTGCAAAGCAGGGATTGACAAACTGAAATCAACTCAGAGTCCTCTTTCACAGTTATAACAGGTTTCAAGAATGCAGGAGCACATGATATCTTTACTGGGCTATTAAGAAAATAAAGCATGTTTAAAGAACTATATCATTCCTAACCTGCCTAAACCTACTGCTGGGATACTGTGAAAAATTTAGCCTGGGCCTGCTGGAGTCAATAATGACTTTAGAACTGAGTAGCTTAAGACATTCAAACCATTGACCAAAGATTGTGGGTTTTGGAGCCTTGACTGTCCTGTTGTGTAACTTCTATTGTAGACAAAAAAAAAAAACTACTGTTAGGGCACCATGTGGAGAGACATAATGGTTTCCTATAGGAAAAGGTGTCAGACAAGGGTGTGTTTCATACCCTTATCTGTTCAGTCTGTACATAGAACATATCATATGGAAAGTAAAATTAGATTCAGATGAAGGTGGAGTGAAAATTGGTGGAAGAAACATGAGTAATTTAAAATATGCAGATGATACCATCTTACTGGCGGAAAACATCTTTAAGGAAAGTAAAATATGAAAGTGCCAAAGCAGGATTGCAGTTGACCATTAAGAGGACAAAATCATGGCTACAGAAGAATGACACAACTTTCATGTTCACAATGAAGAAACTGAAATAGTAAAACATTTTGTATATTTTGGTTCAGTCATCAATCCAAATGGAGACTACAGCCAAGAAATCAGAAGACCAAGACTTCTGAGAAATTAGAAAGATCATCAAGTATAAGAATGTGTCACTTGAGACCAAGGACAAGTTCATCCACATTCTTGTACAGTGACCCCCAGCCTATCGCTGGGGTTAGGGACCCGACCTGACCTGTGATAATTGAAAATCCGTGATATGCGGATGCAGGTTGAGTCAGGCCTGGGGGGCCTAGCTGGGGGCCCTTGTACTTACCCCCAGCCTGGCCCTACCCCGAACGGGCCTGTGAGAGCCTTCCCGAGCCTTCTGGGGCCCCCAAAAGGACCTCCCTGCGAACTGAAAGTGTTTTCCGGTAAACCGGAAACCATTTCTGTGGCCTTCGATAGGCCTAGAAAGTCTCTCAGAGGCCTCAGAAATGATTTTCAGTTATCTGGAAGTCACTTCCGGTTTGCAGGGAGGCCCTTTTGGGGCCTCCAGAAGGCCCGGGAAGGCCCTCACATGCCTGTTTGGGGCACTTCCAGTCCTGGGGTAAGTATGGGAGGCTTGAAACAGGACTTTCCCCCCTTACCCTAGGGCAGTGTTGGCGAACCTATGGCATGGGTGCCAAAGGTGGCACTCAGAACCCTTTCTGTGGGCACCCGACTTTGGCCCTTCACAGCCACCAGGATTCAGTTTAAATTGCTGTATTGGCACTTGGCAAAAACATTAGTGGTTTCTGAATCGCAGTTTGGGCACTCAGTCTCTAAAAGGTTTGCCATCACTGCCCTAGGGGACCTTTTTCATATATTGAGGTCCCGCAATATAGCGGAACCGCAATATATGAACTGCAAAAGGGCGGGGGACCACTGTATTCCTGATCACCATGTATGGATGTAAATGCTGCCAATAATCAAATCAGACAGGAAAAATGGTGCTGGAAGAGAGCTCTGGAGATATTCTGGACTGTCAGAAAGATGAAGTGGATGATAGAGCAAATCCAGACTGGAACTGGACAGAAATGATGGAACTGATGTTGCCATACTCTGGGCTCTTATACAGGAAGACAAGTTTTGCTGGGAAAGACAACAATGCTGGGAAAAGTTGAAAACAGAAAGAGGAAAACCAAGTATGAGATTGTTTGACTCCACAAAGGAAATTACAGGCTTTTATAAGATCCGAGCATGGCTGTTGAGAACAAGACATTTTCGTGAACATTCATTCATACGGTCACCATAAGTTAGATGTGACTTGATGGCATGTCCGATGACAAGTCTGATGTTTTTCCATCTTTGGCTCTCATATGCATTCAAGCTCCCTCTTTAGTTCCGGGGAGAATGAATGAGTATTGCTGCTAGTGCTCACCTATTCCTTCCTCAGTCTACACATTGGCTCGACAGCTTCATTTCCAAACCCTACCTCTCACTTTAGGCTTGTTCAATATTTACTCAGGTTGATCTGTTTGCCTCCAGCTCTGCTCTTCTGTCTGCCTTGCCCCGCTAGCTCCTCTTCCCCTCCAGCATCGGTTCACCGAAAGTTCAACCCTAAATGAATTCACCGAAGGACAGGCTCGGGCTGTCCAGAGGACCAAAGTTGGGGTCAAGCATAGGTCTTCCCACACAACCAGTGCTTTCCAAAGCTCACCACTCCGTCATCACTCCAGGCAAGAGGTCTGCTTTGAAAAATTATTTTGGATTGCAGGAGTCGGGTGGAGGAACAAACCACAAGCTGGTAACAAGAGAATGCCAAGCATATTCCGGGGTAGGCTTTCAACAAATGGATCAGAGGTCAAGCCTTCAGGGAAGGTGAGAAAAGTTCACAAATGCCCAAAGGTTCGTACAGTTCCGGAAAGGTATAATTGTGCACAAATTGTGAGTTGTACAGAGAGGGGGGGGAGTCTGTGCCTCTGTGTATTTGTACCATATTATTCTCTACATCCTAATATACAAAATTTCTCACTGCTCAGACCACAGGCTGACTTTACCCAAAGTCAGCCAGGTTATCATAGCACAGGAAACAAAAAACCCCAGAGGCATACAGACAATTTCTGTATGTATAGTTATGGGTGAAGTTCTGTTTTATAATAATGTCTGAAAGTGACAGTATAATTGGAGCTGATTTGTGTATAGGATAGGGTAGGATAATAGTGAGTTGCTTCATCTTGCCCAATGACAAACAGAGCCTCACTTAAAGTCTAGCCTAGCCCAGCCCAGCCCAGTTTGCATTACCGTATGTTTGATGCTGAGCAGGAACTAGAGATCAAGGTTCTAGTCTCTGGGGTGAATACTCAGTGGATGGGTTTGGACTAGCCAGTGTCCCTCATCCTAACCAACCTAGTAGAGTTAAGGTGAGAATAAAGTAGGGAAGGAGACAGCTGAATATGCTGCTGCCAACTTATGAATATAAGTAATACTATGCTTCACACAAGTAGTAAAAATTGCTGGTAATATTCCAGAGAAGTACTGCATTGCTGTGAAACTGCACAACCCAGCATGTTAAGCCTTGACAGTCCAAGGCCATTAAACATGAGCTGACTTCTGCATATTTCCTCATAGAGTTTAAAAAAACCACAGCTGAATCCAAACTCTTTTAAAAACAGATAATAAGAGAGAAAGCTCCGAGTTATCTGGGAAGGTAAGATTTTGGAATGTTGTGCCATCCCAAAGTATTTGAGCACCACTCTGGATGGAATCCTGACTTTAAAAATCATTATCTAAACACTGAACAGAAAGATCCTGCCAGAAGTAACATACTGTACTTAGGAAACTAGCTGGGCCAAACTGGGGTCTATCCCCACAGAGAAGAAAAATAACAGCTGGATGTAGCTCTTAATGAATCATGCAGGATTATTACTGGGAACATGAAACCTATCACCATGGGAAAAGTCCATTATTTGACTGGCACTGCCCCTCCAGAAGTACGTGAAAAGTTGTTAGGAAATCATGGACAAAATAGGGTGAAAACAGCACCAAACCCCATCTACTTAATGGGCACCAATCCTCTAGACCAGTGGTCTCCATACTTGGGTAACCCAAGTGTTCTTGGGTTGCAACTCCCAGAAACAAGAACATCTAGGTTATCCAAAGTTGTGAACCACTGCCCTAGATGACAGATAAAATTGAGGAAAAGTCTCAGGCTCTAAATATTAAACCAGAAGAGGCTAATCCAAACCCATGGAGAACAAAAACAACACACCTTGCCTAATGGATGAATGCTGAAGAGTTTCTCCTGCCAGGATAAGAGTTGAGCTGAAGCATCTTGGAGCCACTTAGTAGACTTTGAAGCAAGGTAGGATAACCAAAGAAAAATTGAGTAAAATGGTATCATTTGGATACAGGACAAATTTTCTGTGACTGCGGATAAATTCAATCAATGCAGCACTATGTCCCACCATGTGTAAAAAAGAAGATTTAACAAATGGCCAAGATAATGCTATTGAAGTATCCTGTTTCCAGTCACAAATATTTGGATTATCCTCACAGTTTAATTTGTTTTTAATACGTCCATCATTTTAAATTGGGCATCACTCTGATATGAATTCTTGATGCTTACTCCAACACTCAGCCAATGAGTTATCCAGCCTGCTGGCTGTTTGTCAAAGCACTGTGCCTGGGTCCAGATTCTCTGTGGAGCTTCTACTGTATTGGCTTACTAAGGATACAGAGGTACTTTGTCCATGCTCAAAGGTTTACATATTAGTTAGAACTGTGTCACAAATTTTGGTAGCAAGATGGCTGAGGTCAATTGAAAGGGAAAAGAAGCTCCATATAAAAACAACTTTGGGTGGAAAGGATTTCCTGAAATACTAAGGATTGTGGGTGACTTTTGCCTTGGTTGTGACTGAGTTTTTTGCTTCTATTTCAAATGTGAACACTCTTCCTGTGAACAGCTTTTTTGTATGTCTTCTTGCTCGCGGCACGAGCAATGCTTGGGTGCGACTGACATTCAGGAAATAATGATAACAAATTATTGCCAGCATCACCATGAACCTGGAAGTGTATCTTTTCCTGCAAAAATATAAAAGAAGGAACATCACAATATTTTACCTTATTTTTGAATATTTTGCAAAATGTCAGGAAAAGGAGGGGATTTTGACTCATTACTGCGTATTAAGTCATTTATATTTACATTTTCAAGTCTCTTCAATTTTGAAGGAATGGTGTACTCTGAGATTCTGGATGCATCTTTTGAATTAGGCACACAACCCCTTAATTGGTTACAATGCCATGGAATAATTTGAACCTGGCTTTCGGAGCTTTAAGCATTTTGATTTCTAGGGCTCATCTTGTGGGTGGAGGAGAAGAAAAAGTGTACCTCTGAGAATGTGCAGAGTACATACCCCTAACCACAATCTTCTCTGGTGTAACAACTCAGAGAACGAAGTGCAGGTTAGAGACTGACATTCCCAAGGAAGCTAGAACTCTCTGGAAGTTTCTTCTGAGACCAAGCACCACTCAGCAGAAAGCATTAGTTTACTCTTAAGGGTTGTTTCTTTCAATCTTTCTTTCCACCATAATTCCCATTTGATCCAGTATTGTTTTTCCACCTTTAATTCTACCGCCTTCTACCCTGTGTTGACCCTCCATAGGACAAAGTCCTTATTCATTTATGGAGGAATTCTCTTGAGTTACAGCCTTGTGTGATTTGAAGCTCACATTTACCCCTCTGTTGGAAGAGCTGTCAAATTCCATATTTATATGCTGATGAAGGGATGGTGTGGCTTGGAAACAGCAGGGGAATCTTCATGCAAGCCATAAAAACAGGCATTGGGTATCAAAGGCAAAATTTACACAGCCTCTCCCTCTGCGAACAGCACGTGAGAGCATTATTATCTAGAATTGCAGCAATCTGATACTGAAATTCCTTCATGGCATCACACACACAAAAAGTTGAACCATCTATTGGCTAGGCCCCCTACAGTATTAAAAAAATAGTCTGTATTAAAAAAAAATAAGAATAGCAATCTAAATTCTGTGCTACAGTAACATATATTTGTGGACCAAGAAAAATGAATTAGGTCAGTTGGCTTCAGTGTTAGTTATGTTCAAATGAGCTGCACTGAAATTAATGGGATATATGTTAGTAATTTCAGTAGGTCTCCCTGAAGTGTGACTAAGTCTTGATCATTATTTATTGATAAATATGTCTCATCATGTTAATTCTAGCCTAATGGCGACCCTCCTAGGGTGTTCTAGGCGAAGCGTGGGGACTGGGGAGATGTGAGTCTCCCAGCCCCTCATTCTAGTGCTGCTCTTGGATTGTACTGCTTGGCCAAGGCCACCCAGGTGGCAGGGTATCAATCCCATCAGCCACATACAATCTTGGCTGGCTCTTCCCCCAGGAGGTGCTGTGGGTATTTGAACTCCTAGCCCAGGGGTCCTCAACCTAAGGCCCCGGGGCCGGATGCGGCCCGCCAAGGTCCTGAATCCGGCCCCTGGGACCAATTGAACCCCACCACCACCACCTACCCTCTGCTTTGCGAGCAAGCCAGCCTCCGCAGCTGCTTCTATTGCTGAGGCAGTTCAAAGCAGTGGGCTATGTCGCTTCTCCCACTCCCCCCCCCCAACTACAGCCCAGATGATCAGCATGCTGGCTAATGGGGCATTCAAAGTGGGAGGGCCACAGCAAGGTCCCTCACTCCCCCCATCCACCCACCAGATGGTCAGGGCGCCGGGTGCAGCCTAGTGGGGCAATTTAAACAGGAGGGCTGCAGCAAGGTCTCCCACTCCCTCCATGGCCCCAAGGCCCTGAGGCTCCATCCACTTGCCCCTCCCTCCCCCTTTTTTCCATATTGGCCTTTTTTTTGGGGGGGGGGGACTGTGGTCCGGCCCCCAGTGGTGTCTGGGGCGTGGTGGACCGGCCCGCTGTTTGAAAACTTTGAGGACCCCTGTCCTAGCCCATAGCTCTGCAGCCAGGCACTTCAACCTACTGAGCAACGCCAGCTGGCTACATTTGTTTTATGAGTTACATCATATAAATCCCATCCTTCCTCCAGTCTGCTCAAGACAGTGTACATGGCTCTCCTGTTCCTCATTTGGTCGACGCAGAGACAACCATCCTGGGAGGTAGGTCAGGCGGAGAGAGGCTGAGATCCCAGTGTAGGGATAGGCACTTCAGATGTTGGAGTGGAGGGTGTGTGTGTTGTAGCCTACAAAGCTAATAATGAAGGCTACAGAGCATTGGCATCCAGTGATATTTATTATCCATATATTTATTATTTATATATCAGGGCCGACAGTGTTCAGCTGCAGTGATGAACTGGATGAGGATGAACAAAATGAAACTAAACCCAGACAAGACAGAGGTGCTCCTGCTCAGTCGAAAGGGAGAACCTGTACCGGATGGGGTCACCCTCCAATTGAAAAATCAGGTACGCAGTTTGGGGGTGGTCTTGGATTCATTCTTGAGTTTGGATGCCCAGGTCATGGCTGTGGCTGGGAGTGCATTTCCACAATTAAGGCTAGTATGCAAGTTACGCTCCTTTCTTGAGAAACCAGCTCTGGCTACGGTGACACATGCCCTAGTGATGGCCTGGCTGGACTACTGTAATGAGCTCTATGTGGGGCTACCGATGAAAAGTCTCAGGAAACTTCAATGGGTCCAAAATGCAGCAGCCAGACTGCTGACTGGGGTGGGGTACAGAGATCACATTACACCCCTATTAAAACAGCTCCACTGGCTGCCAATCAGCTATTGAGCACAATTCAAGTTGCTGACCTTGACCTACAAAGCACTGTATGACTTGGGTCCTAGCTACCGCAAAGATTGAATCTCACAGTATGAACCAACTCGGGTGTTAAGATCATCTGGAAAGGCCCTTCTCTCCATCCCACCACCCTCACAGGTACGTCTCGTGGGAACCCATGAGAGGGCCTTCTTGACTGCTGCGCCCAGACTCTGGAACTCCCTCCCACCAGAGGCCAGGACTCATCTCTGTTGTCCTTCCAGAAACAGGCAAAGACCTTTCTCTTCAGGCAAGCTTTCGCTGAATGATGGACTACCATGTGTATGTTATATGAATCTATAGGTTCACATAGACTTTGTGTTTATAACTACTTATAACCTTTTAGCTTTAATGTAATGTTGTCTATTAATGCTGTAAGATGTCTCTTAATTCCTTGTTCTCAAATACTTGAACATGTCTTAAATACTTGAATATACAGTACTGGACTGTATATTATCCCTCATTACTGTAAGTCGCCTTGGTTCCTTTTCCAAGGAGAAAGGTGGGGTATAAATAATCTAATAAATAAATAAATAAATAAATAAAATAAAAAATGGTGGAAGGAACATGAATCTTTTAAGAAATGTAGATGATGGAAAGCAGCAATTACTTGAATTGACTTTTAGTGAAAGTGAAAGAAGAAAGTGCCAAAGCAGGACTGCAGTTGAACATTAAGAAGATAAAAACCATGAGTACAAAACATCATTGTTAACTATATATATATATATAACTGTCTTCATACATTCAATGAAGACACTGAAATAATGAAAGATTTTGTATAACTTGGTTCAATCATCAATCCAAATGGAGAGTGCAGCCAAGTAACCAGCAGAAGACTGACACTAGAAAGGAGAGCATTGAAGGAATTAGGAAAGGTCATTATAGGTAAGGATGGGTCATTGGAGACCAAGATCAAGATTATCCACTTTCTTGTATTTCTGATCACCATGTATGCGTGTGAAAGATGGACAATAAAGTGTTCTGCAGACAAGGAAAATGATTTGTTTAAAATATGATGCTGGAAGAGAACTTTGCAGATACCCTGGAGTGCTAGAAAGAGGAGCAAATGGGTTCTAGATCAACTCAAGTCTGAACAACCTCTGGAGGGAAAAATGTCAAAATGGAGGCTGTTCTACTTTGGATTCTCTAAAAGACAATAATGCTGGAAAAGGTTGAACAAAGCAGAAAAATAGGAACTAGATAATAATTTCACATGTCTACAAGTGAACATAGCATTTCCTTTTTCATGTTTTAATGTTAGTAGAAAATTGTTATGCTGTAAGTCATTTTCATTTCATTTGCTGAAAAAAGCCAGGGATCAACTTTCTAAAACTGTTGTTGTTGTTGTTGTTGTTGTTGTTGTTGTTGTTGTTGTTGTTGTTGTTGTTGTTTGTTGTCGTCGTCGTCGTCGTCGTCGTCGTCGTCGTCGTCGTCGTCGTCGTCGTCGTCGTCGTCAAATGTATTCAGAACTACTTTATGTTCGTAGAGTGACCTTAGCTGCCAGATGGTAGTTACAACAACAACAACAACAACAACAACAACCCGATATGAGGATCTGAAAATTGAACTTCAGAGACTCTGGCATAAACTGGTACTGGTGATCCCAGTGGTAATTGGCACGCTGGGTGCGGTGCCTAAAGAGCTAAGCAAGTATTTAGAAGAAATTGGAGTGGGCAAAGTCACCATCAGTCAGCTGCAAAATTCGCCGATACATCACATAGTCCTAAATGCTTGGGAAGCGTTCGACTAGTGATACAAAACCCAGCGTAGTCTGCTGTTTGATAATAATAATAATAATAATAATAATAATAATAATAATAATAATAATAATAATAATAATAATAATAATAATAATAATAATAATAATAATAATAATAAAGGGAACTAAACAGCCACATCACTGCAGTGATTCCTCCATGCCCACTCCATATCAAAATGTTTGGATGTAAAACATCAAGTATCAACTCTAAATTCAAATACTTCATTAGATGACCTGAGTCGTGGTCATTGCGTGATTTGTCTTCCTAGATTACGATCAGAGAAATATTGGGGCCTGCAGCAAAAACTCTAAATGGTACCTTTGCCTTCCATGCTGTAAACCTGGGGCATAGTCTTGAAGAGCTCCTGTATACAGAGGTACCTTGTATAAAGGAATTAATTTGTTCCAAATGAAATTATATTAAGCAAAATTTCCTTTATACAAATTTCCCATAGGAATGCATTGAAAACAGAGCAATCCCTAATCGCGACCATTTTATGTTGTATGGATTCACCCCATAGTCGATTCTGTTAAGCAAATTTCCCCTATCTCCGGAATTTTTTATGTTGTACAGATTTTATGTTATACAAACTGTTTGTTATTCGAGGGTCCACTTGTACTGACTTCATTAAGCTTTCTGAGGGAGATGATCTTGGTGAATTGAGCCCCATTGGCCGGGTCCTGTGCTTCTACCACTTTTCATAGCTTCCCAGTCCATGACTTATTAAGGTAACTGGCTAACATGGCCCCTTGCAAGGCCAGCTCTGAGAGTTAGGGAATGGAGATTGGGTGGGTTGGGGGGGGGGAGTAGGACCCTTCAAAAGAAGCAAGTTTTATTGGTGAGGTGGTGAGGGGAGGGGACCTTGCTTACTTGCCTTTGTAAATGAAATACTCACTCCCATTTCTTTCCTTGCTCTTTTCTTCTCCCTTTCTGCTTCAAATTTATTAATGGGTTTGGCAAACCTTGTCGCCCTTTCTCCAGATTATGCCTGCAAACGTTAAGGCTTCCCTTGATGAATGAGGAGCAGTGCTTTAAATCAGTCCCCAACGGATACAAATTATTTTAATGTGCCCCTTTTATGATTTACTGGGTTTTTATGAAGTAGCCAGCTATGTTGTAAGACTTGATTATGGACTTGGGCTGCCTTAAAAGATAAAATGCCCTCCAAGGAGAAGAGGTTTCCCCCACCACTTTTAAATAAATGGTACGTGGCTGCTTTAGACGGCTCACGAAAGCCAAGCTGCCTGGGCTGAATAAGGTACAAACTTCCCTCTGTCTTGGATTTTAGGTAAGATGTAGTCCCCTTTAAAGTACACTTCAAACATCAGTATATGCAGTTGTGAGAAAGTGTGTGTGTGTGTGTGTGTGTGTGTGTGTGTGTGTGTGTGTGTGCTCACTCCTTTTTTCATAAATCAAAACTGAGCAGCATTTTTATATCTTTATGTTTCTTTATCCATATATTTTAGTTATGCATAAATTAGATGGATCAGTATCAAAGCATGAAAGCTGTGCCTTTTGGATTATAGAACCCAGAAGACTTGGAGTATTGCCCATGCTTCTGCAATATTCTTTCAAACAATTGTATTACCAAACAACAACAACAAACAACAACAACAACAACAACAAAATATATATATATATATATATATTTAAGGAAGGATGAAGAAAGAGTGCACTTGGAAGAACTTAAAAGAAATTTTAAAGTTTCGAGGAGGCAAATATTAAATACAGTACTACTGTGTACTAATGCACCCCATTATTTTGACTAATGGACAAAAAATGAAGAATTCTGCTATAAACCAAATGTTCCTGTTCTGGTTCTGCTCCAGAGGTTGAAATATAGGTCAGGCCCCAAAGGAATGGACACAATCCCATCTCTCCAACTCTATGATGTGTAGCAGGGAGGAAAAAGCACAGTGTAGTCTCCACACTCTCTTCGGAATCCAAGAGGTTATCAAAGTCAAATGCCTTTACTGGAGTTAAATGTTTGAGAAATACTGGAAAACATTTTAAAGATATTTATAGGCCCCTTCGTTTTCAGCTTCTATGCCTCTTTCATTTTAAAACTGAGAAGAAAAAAAGTGGTTTCTAATTATCAAACTTGTTTCAGAACAAGGATTTCTGTTCAAGTAGTCACTTGGCCACCGTTGCTTCACAGACTGGCAGCACGTTAATGCTCAGAAATTAAGGCCTGCTAGGTGTATTTTGTGAGAGGGAGAAGAGCTTCCCTCTATCCGCTTTACTCATGCCCTGCATTATTTTGTACGTCTCAATCATATCCCCCCTCAGGTGCTTTTTTTCCAGACTAAAGAGCCCGAAATGCTGTAGCCTTTCCTCATACGGAAGGTCCCCCAGCCCAGTAATCATTTAAGTCGCTCTCTTCTGCATCTTTTCCAGTTCCACTATGTCTTTCTGAGATGTGGTGACCAGAATTGTACACAATACTAAAGTTGTGGCCTTAATATCATTTTGTACAATGGCATTACAGTGGTACCTTGACTTACAAATTTAATCCATTCTGAATGCATGTTCTTAAGTCGAACTACTCTTAAGTCGGGGTACCTATCTAAAAATGGGGGGGGGGAGTCAAAAAATAAAAAATGAAAAAAAATTGTAAGTCAAGCAGATCATATCTAAAATTTGTAAGGCACCAGTTAAAATGCCAACAGTTTCCCGCTCATAAGTCAAATTGCTCTTAAGCCGAGCTGCTCTTAAGTCGGGGTACCACTGTATAATGTTGGCTTTTATTTTCAATCCCCCTTTTGATAATCCCTAGCATGGAATTGGCCTTCTTCACTGCTGCCACACATTGGGTAGACACTTAAAAGGTTAAATGAGAATTGTTCCCTGTTCCTTTCTTGTTGAGCTGAACCCTGATGGGAGTAGAAAAGAAGTGTTATCAGATAAGGCCATCAAATATTTTGCTGTTGGAGGTTTCCTGGGTGGTTAGGAGGAGTGAAACTGTTTAAATATCAGATGTTCTTTCAGTAGGTTGGGGGAGCCACTGTTGAGTAATGGCTGTATTCCCTAAAGCATCTTATGTTTTGCCATCAGTGTGTTATCACTGCTGCCCTTCAACTTTCTAGAGAACCAGGGTTTAAAAAGTGCTTCTTTTTTTCTAATCCCGCATCTCAGCCTGAAGCCTTTTCAACTGAAACAGGGAGACTGTTTACAGAAGATTAAAGATCCTCACCCAGCACCTGGTTTATGTCTACAACCATGGTGGACAAGGAGTGAAGTTGCTGCTCTATTTATCTTGGCCTGTTCCTTTTGTGAGAAAAGCCTGCTTTTGGTATGAGGAATATATGCTCTTTAAGCCTGCAAAAACAGTAAGGACTTTGAGATGGGAAATTGGCAAGGCAGTGAAATGTTAATACAGTGGACCCTCGTATAACAAATGGTTTGTATAAGATAAAATATGTACAACATAAAACATTCTGGAGATAGGGGAAATTTGCTTAACAGAATCGCCTATAGGGCAAATCCATACAACATAAAAATGGTTCCGTTTCAATGCATTCCTATGGGAAATTGTAAAAAGGAAAATTTGCTTAACAGAATTTCATTTGGAACTAATTAATTCCTTTATACAAGGTACCAGCTATATTCTGTGATTATTTATTTATTTATTTATTTATTTATTTATTTAATATACTGCAACCATCTAGCAAAAAAGCTACTCTGGGCGGTTTACATACATAGACAAAATACAAAAACAGATTAAATAACTTAAAATACTAAATAAAATACTCATCAATCAGACCAACATGAGGTAAATAATCAAATCATCATAATAAAAAGAACAAATAAGCAAATAAGCACAAATACAATGAATCAAAACCACTTAACAATTCAAAATAAGAACAGATGGAAAAAATAAAGAACGAATAGAAAATTATCATAAAGTGGGGAGAAATAACAGTGTCCTGTTTATAGAAGGAGGTTGAAACAGGATGATCAGGGAAGGCCAACCAATAAAGCCAGGTTTTCAGTAATTTCTTGAAGGCTTGTAGTGAGGGCGCCAGGCGAATCTCTTGCGGGACCTGATTCCACAGGTGTGGTGTGACCACTGAGAAGGCTCATTTTCTTGTTGATAGTTTCCGGGTGTCCCTCGGGGTTGGTACCTGCAGGTAGCCCACCTGGCTTGAACGAGTTATCCTGGCAGTTCTTTTTGAGAGGATCTGTTCTGTCAGATACTGAGGTCCCAAACAGTTTAGGGCTTTGTATGCTAATACCAAAACCTTGAAGTCAATGCAGTAGTGAATAGGCAGCTAGTGCAGAGCAGTCAGGACAGGGATAATATGCAGGTGAAGGGAGAGGATCTCTAGTCCTGGACAGTCCATGCTATTCCACAAAAAAATGAGTGAAAGAGAGGGAGAAAGTGCCATTTGCTTTGCAGGTAATACCTTACATAGGGTGTAAGGTAAAGATCGCCCCACCCCCACCCCGCACTTGAGTGCTAGTCATGTCCGACTTTAGGGGCAGCACTCGTCTCAATTTCTAAGCCAAAGAGCTAGTGTTGTGCAAGTCCATGGCCATGTGGCCGGCATGGCCAAACACATTTCTGTGCATGGAAGACTGTTTACTTGCCTGCATTTTATGGTGGTACCTATTTATATACTTACATTTACATGCTTTCAAACTGCTAGGTTGGCAGGAACTGGGGTTAACAGCGGGAGCACACTCCGCTGTGTGGCACCTGGGATTTGAACTGCAGCACCACGCCCCTCACTGTGGACTGAATAGCCCAACCTCCCCTTGCGTGTTTGTACTGAAGCGTGCACAAGATGATTGTACAAATGGAATTAGTATCTTCCAAGCCAGTAATTCTAAATCTGGGAGAGGCAGGAAAGTGATTGGGAGGAAGTTTTACTTGGCAGCCCAGAAGCTAAATCAGGAGGAAGCACAACATGCTGCTGTCCAGCCAGCCTGATGCAGCTTCTCCAAACTTGACAATTGGCTTTAGGAGCACCTTGTTCTGCAGACAAGGCAAAGATAAAACATAACAAGCCCTCATAATGAGCACTAAGTTGTCACCAGATAAACTGTCACCACTTGAATACTCATTTGCTACCTCTGGCTCACTAGTCCACTGAGAGCTCATGTAAACAGCAGTATTGCAAAGTTTAAACTAATTCAATTATTACTTCTTTCTTAAACTAGAGCGGAAATTTATGACTGTGATTTCTACCGTTTATTGCCATTATTGCAAAAGCTGATACATTTGTATTATAATTTTAAAAAAACTGTGATGAACTGGTTGGGTGCCCTGCTGCACCCATCCAGTGCAGGGTTGATGGCAAATCCATCATCCATTCCCATGTCCACTTGGCCAGGCTCAGGAACAACAGGATTTATTAGAACTGTGGAAGGGAAACCAACAGGTTCAGGAGCTACCTTCACTCCTAGAGGTATTTTCTAGAGCAGTGGTTCTCAACCTGTGTGTTCCCAGATGTTCCTGGACTGCAGCTCCCAGAAACCCCTTCCAGCACAATGAGTGGTGGAGGCTTCTGGGAATTGCAGTCCAGGAACATCTGGGGACCCACAGGTTGAGAACCACTGTTCCAGAGCCAAGTTAATGACACCTGTCCCTGCAGATTCACAGTCCAGTGTTGGCCCTGAATGAGGTCCACTGGGTCCTGAGAGTCCTTTGTTTCTTTCAATTGAAGCAAAACATGTTGGGGAGCCATGTAGCCATCCCAATATGGTGATACCTTTAGGCTACTAGAAAAATAACAAAAAAGTTGCTAATATTTCGAGGGCAAAACTCTCTTCCTCAGAGTTGTACCAACAGGTTAAAACATCGCAAAAGATGGAGCTGCCAGGAATTATTTTTTAGATGCAAAGTCCTTGGCAAAATGGAAAATATGCCAGGTAGTTTCTTAGTTGATGCCTGGAGCTTCCAAGGGAGGCCTCCAAGGGGCCCAAAGGTGAGAGCTCCAAAGAGGGACATCTTATAAGCCCAAAACCTGGAAAGGGACTCAGGCTCATGCATGTTGGTAGTGGCAACCTGCCGCTCTGCTAATTTTGTCTTTTGTGTTTCCAGTGTTGTCTAGTGGAGCTGGTTTGGTCTGGTATCAGCTGTCAGCATTGTACTAGGGCCAGGGAAGAAATATGTGTGCGTGGGGGGGGGGGCTTCCTCAGACTGGCTGGCCTGTCTCCAAGGGACATGGAGCTAGACCAGATCTTCATGACAGAAGCACAACAGATGAGGGTCTGTCCCCACGCTTGTCTCACATCTCCCCATGGCACTTCCTTCTCTGAGCTGGAACATTCCCCCTTCAGACATAGGTGGCACTCATCTCCTGCCAAACCTCACTGACCTCCCCCAAGGCCTCTTTTTATGTCCCTCAGCTACAGGGTACTACAAATCTCATGGACAGCAAGGATTACCAACATCGAAGTCCTAGATAGTCAAACCAAAAATATCCCAGGAAGCCAAGATCTCCAAACAAAAATGGTCATACTTCAGTCATATTATGCAAGCTGACTCACTCGAAAAGACAATTATGCTGGGATTGGCCAGCGGCAAAAGAAGGGGCTGCCTGAGAACTCATCGGTTTGAAACCATCAGAAGGGACACTGGAATGACTTTGTTCCACAAAGTCTAACAGGATTGAATGGATAGAAGGAACAGCAGTAGCAGCTGCTACTGCGGGGTAGCTCTAATTCCCACATCCTTCACCAGGTGGCTCTCCTCTGCAGTGCCCTCCTCCTTCTCCAAGGCTGATTGCTCCTGCCTTACGTAGGTCTAAGGCAGGCATGTCCAAACTTCGGTCTTCCTGATAATTTTGGACCACAACTCCCAGAATTCCAAGCCTATATTTCCAATGGAAAAGGACTGTGGGCGTTGTGGTCCAAAACATCTGAAGGGCCAAAGTTTGGATGTGCCTGGTAAGGTCTAAGGTCTAAGGATCTTGACACAATGCTTGGGGTGGAGGCTATTGACCAGCGGCAGTCTCTCACACAAATACTCCTTCCTTTTTATTTTTTTAACCCACACAAAAACACAAATATGTTCAAAAATTCTTCCAAATTGCCTCAAAAATATTTTGAAGTAAATGAGCAAATGTTACTTATTATACCCCAACTCTCTAATAATGTTAACAGCTGTTATCTTCAGAAGTAAATTTAGCCCTCATTATCCTTAAAAAGTAATACATTATAAGTAACATCATTACTTGCAAGTGTTTAACCTCCAAGTGCCCACTTCCATTGATGAACAGAATCAAATGTAGGGATTTCAACATGTGGAAGTGGAGAAACACTGCATTTCTTAAGCATAAAATTGTTTAACAGAACTTTTGGCATTCTGTATTTTTTTCTTTTTTTGGTTAAATTGTAGAGTAAATAAATAGGGTGGAATTAGACTGTGTTGGAGTGAACACCTGTCCACCTGTGTATGTGCTGTTCTTATCTTCTCCCACTACTATTGGGTGCTGTATTTTCTGGCTAACCATCCCCAATGGACACCAGCTTCTGGATAGCTGGATGGATGCTTGAAACATTTTTTTTGCAATTGTTATTTAGTTATCAAATATCATGAGTTTCACCAATCTCTTCATATGCCAGCACACAAAACTACTAGTAGACTATGATCAAGTCTCCAGTTCTGGAGGTGACTGCAACAGCCACCTCTTTGGAGCCTATCAACCACTAAGAATTCGATTCATACTGACAGACCATGACTTTGCCCAAACTACAAGCAAGGTAGAAAGTGTCAGTAAACTATAAATACCCTGCTTAAAAATAAAGTTGCCCATAAATCTCCAGACATGTTGAGTGAGGCAGTGGAAAGAGGCATTAAACTGAAGGCTGAAAATACCCCCTGTCACCACACAGGAGGGCAAGCCAAGCCGTCAGCCTGTCTGCCGGGTGTCTGCATCGCTCTCTCTCTCTCTCTCTCTCTCCTGGTTTTCCGTGGTTGCCTCTTAACAGCTTTTAATTCACAAAACTGAAATGAAGCAATCAGTTTTCATTTCAAATGCAGCCTGGCTTTGAAAAGAATGAAGTCATTTAGTCATTCCCCCCTTCTTTCCCTCCTTCTACCTACATCTCTCTCTCTCTCTCTCTCTCTCTCTCTCTCTCTCTCTCTCTCTCTCTCCCTTTCTCTCTTTTTTCTTTAGTCTTTCCAAAGTTCTATTTAAAAAAAACCCAAAAAGAGGAAAAAGAAGAAAGAGAACAGTCCACAAGACATTTTGAGGCTGAAATTAGGCAGCTGGTAGTTGATTTATGAAGTGCTGAAAAGCATCTTCAGAGCTGTCATTTATCTTAAAGCCTTCTGCCTAAGTAAACAAAGATCACACACACCCTTTCCCCTCCCCACACTAATTATAGTTACAGTAGAAACACAAGCCGGAGGCCCATTAACCAGCAACCTAAAAAGGACAGCACCTTTGGAACTTCTACCTTGTGACTCCAAGCAAAGGTAGCACTGAGGAGAAACCTATCGGCATATTTGAGGAGAGCCAGATTGCCGGCACAAGCTGACAAGTTAGATTCTGGCTCAAAGTGATGCCTATTTTAATACATGAATGGAGGTGAAATTCCACACGTTAGCTGTCATGCAACTGCAATAACTGAGGTTCATGAGATTATGAGAAGGGGTCTGTCCCTCTGTCATGAGATGGGGTGGGGGTGGAGAATTAGAAAATAAAATACATTGCACAGGGCTGAGGCCTGCCTTGAGGCACGTGACTTGGCTTCCTCACTATTGTTGTTGTTTGTTGTTGTTGTTGTGAGAGTTATGACTGACTCTACATGAATCCATGCCCATGGAGTTTTCCTGGCAGGAATACTGGAGTGGCTTGCCAGTTCCTACTCCAGGCGTCTACAGCACCTGGTATTCCCTGGTGGTCTCCCATCCAAGTACTAGCCAGGCCTTACCTTGCTTAGCTTCTGAGATCAGGCAAGACTGAATGTGTTCAGGGCAACTAGGTAGCCTCCTACAATTATTTTGCACTTTTCTCTGGCAGACCAGTGCTCTCTCTGCCTTTTGGCATGCTATATTGGTTGCCCAGTGTGTGCTGAGGTAGCCCACAGAGAAATTGTCCTGGCAGCGAATTTGAACATACGGCCCCTTCGTTTTCACCCCATTCCAATTATGATTCTATAAACTCATGTGGGGACCAAACTACCATATATATTTCCAAATTTCAAACACGCACGTGTGGATCCTGAAACTGCATATTTTATTTATTTATTTATTTATTTATTTATTTATTTATTTATTTATTTATTTTTACACTTTTATACTGCACCATTTCCCAAAGGGACTCTGGGCGGTTTACGATAAAAAATCAGATAAAACAGCTAATAAGAACAGCAGTGGGGGGACAACAATAAGGGCACTAGAAGGGGAGCCCTCAACAAGAGGCAAGGGGCGCAAAAAATAATAATAAGTAGAAATAAGGTCGCCATAAGCCTCCTTAAAAAGCATAGTTTTTAAAGCCTTTTTGAAGGCGGGCAGGGATGATGCAAGGCACAACTCACTCGGTAGTTGATTCCATAATGAAGGGCCAATCACCGAGAACGCGCAGCTACGCATTATCGACTTCCGCGCCCCCCTAAGGGTGGCCACCCTGAGTGAGCTCGCCCGCGACATTCTGGTGGGCCTGGCCTCTGCTGATCTCTGAGATATACACTCCGCCAGGTAATCAAGTCCCAAGCTGTGGAGGGTTTTGAAAACCAAAACCAGGACCTTGAACCTTATCCGGAGAGCCATGGGCAACCCATGCAGGCGGGCCAGAACTGGGGTGATGTGATCATATTTATGAGCACCCACCACCAGTCTGGCCACCACATTCTGTACCCGTTGGAGTCTCCGGACAAGGGTCAAGGGCAACCCCATGTAGAGTGTGTTGCAGTAGTCAATCCTTGATAGCACTAGGGCCTGCACAACTGTTCTCAGGGAGGACTTATCGAGGTACGGGCAATGCTGTCTGAACATAGCACAGACCTTGGAAAGTTGACTTTAAAAGTAATTAGTGATCGCCACAACTGCATGCTCCTCTTAGTAGTTAGTTAACTGTGTACTTAAGGGTTGTTGCTGTTTTTTAAAAAGAGAAGTATTTTGTTATCTTCCTGTTTATCATAAGTAATGAGAACAGTTTCTCTTTAGTTGCCTTTAAAAAATCAGATTGAAAGGTTCTGTTGGCCTACATTACAAAATAAATACTCACCTAAAATGAAATCTTAGGAGGTTACATAGCATATTCCCACTAGCCGTTACAGTTGTTTACTGAGTTGTCTAAAGAAAATGACATCTCCCATTATTTTTATTTTATTTTTTTCATTTCATTTTTGGGGGAAAAAATTAGGACTGAAAAGAGTTGATTAAAATACAGGGATATTCCTGTCAAAATGCCACTGAAAATACTTTAAAATGCTCATTAAACAAAACCTTTAAAGTAACTGATAGGAATCACTTATTTCATCAGTAACACTATTCTCACTTGCTACACTCATTACTTTCAAGATTTGTCAACAGCAGAATACACTGCAGATCAGAAGCACTACTTTCAAACAATGTGTACAACAGAATACACAACATGAACTATGCAGTATTCTTCTAACATCATTTAGTGAAGCTAACCCGCCAAGAAATCTGAAGATTACAGAAATTCAGAAGGACAGCAACAAAGGAATTAAAAATCTGATAAGAAAATAATTGATTAATTTGAAACATAGTACTGGAGAAGAGCTCTAGGCATACCTTGGATGGTCAGAAAGACAAACAAGGGGGTCCTAGAGCAAATCAACCCTGTACTACCTCTGAAAGCAAAAATGATGAAACTGAGGCTGCTATACTTTAGGCTTATCATGAGAAGGCAAGATTGTCTAGCAAAGAAAAGAACATTGGGAAAGGTTAAAAACAAGAAGATCAAATATAAGATGGATTGAGTCCCTAAAGCAGGGGTGGGGAATCTTCGGCTTTCCACATCATAACTGCCATAGTCCTTTATCATTGGCAATACAGGCTCAGAATTCTGAGAGTTGTGGTACAAAACATCTGGAGGGCTTAAAGTTCCCCACACCTGCCTAATGAAAGCTGCAGGCTTGAGTTTGCAAGAGCAGACCAGAACGGTCAAGGCCAATACATTATGGGGATTGCTCATTAATAGGGTCTCCATAAATTGGAGGCAACTTGATGGCTCATAACAACAACGTACTGTACTTATAGCTACAAAAGTGTTAAAGTTACAGCAACACAATGTTAAATTTAGCCCCTTGGTTATTTACAGTCATAAATTAACTGTGTATATGTTTATAATTATAATTTGTAAAATCAGAATAGCAATAAAATATAACTTGTTTATACCATAATGACTTCCAAGCTCTGTTGTAGTGATATCATGGGACTTACATCAAAAGGATTAGGGCTACAATTTGATGAAGATTCACCTGCAAAAAGCACATTGGATGTATTCAATAGGAACACATAGGACTGTACAGTGGTACCTTGTATAAAGGAATTAATTCATTCCAAATGAAATTCTGTTAAGCAAATTTTCCTTTATACAAATTTCCCATAGGAATGCATTGAAAACTGAGTAATCCCTAATCATGACCATTTTTATGTTGTACGGATTCGCCCCATAGGCAATTCTGTTAAGCAAATTTCCCCTATCTCCAGACTTTTTTATGTTGTACAGATTTTGTTATACATTTGTTATACGAGGGTCCACTGTACTCTGAATGAGGCACTGGGTTACAAAATTTAACCACCTGAGAACGTTTGCCTCTAGATAATAATAATAATAATAATAATAATAATAATAATAATAATAATAATAATAATAATAATAATAATAATAATAATAAAAGTGGGGGAAAGGAATATATCTACCATAAGTTTCCAGCAACAGATCATATTCTGTCTAACCTAGTTCCTTCCAAATATGCTAGCTGAAGCTGGTGGGAATTGTAGTCCAAACTGATGAATTCTGTATGATGGAATTTTAGAATGTCCAAGGTGGTTGTTTGAATAGATTCTCCAATAATCAAGATTCTAAGTGACTTCTCCCTTCCTGTCTCCCTACGTCTGTGCATGACTGGAACACACAACAAAGTAGGCCTCAAAACAGAGTACTGTATCTTACTGTCAACTTTTCAGAACAGCTGACTGCAGTTCATTGGAGAGAGTGCTTTGGGCAGTCTTTCTACCAACACACAATGTGGACTAGGGAACTGTTCTTCTTTTGTAGAACTGGTGTGATGGTCCAGAACATGAAATGTGATATAGAAAATCCAAAGTAGTTCTGAAACCACAAACCATGGTGGCATCTTATCCAGACCTTATACATTTGGAATCTTTACTGACCAAGTTTTTTCTTTTCTTTCCATTCATTATCAGCCTCAGAGAAAGTTATCTCATTTGCTAGTTTCTTTTGTGCTTGAAATGTGCATGGCGTGAATCCCATATTCTGTCATTCTGTTATGGCAGGTCTGTTTGGCTTTTGACAGGGCAGAGTCTTCATCTCATGCAACTGCTCACTTGCACCCTCCCTCTCTCACATTCTCTCTCTGTGTGTACATGTGAGAGAAAGGTTGTTTCCTGTGATGAGAAACAGAAACCTACACTTAGCTAAAAACATACATCTGAATATTTAACAGACACTTAACAGGAAAATATGCATGCAATGTGGAAAATTTCTGGTAATGTATGCCCCACCTGACACGCCTTTTTGGTAGTATGATGAACTGAACCTTCTAGCTCTTTGCAGCTGCTACGTCTATTGTCATCTTTCTTCAGTATATTTACAGTATGAGTTCTAATTACCAGTGCTTTGTTTGTTTTTGTTTGTTTCTATCTATTGATTTAATTAAATATCTGTCCTTTCTTTCCTTCAGTGTAGGGACCCAAGGTGCCTCACAAATGAATAAAACAAACAAACAAATAAACAAAACAGTGATAGGTAGAAACACTGTAATTTGTAGTATTTAAAACATTTGAACAGATAATAGGGCCATCGGTTTAAAATACCTGAAAAATATTTAGCATACACACACGCGAGAAAGCAATGCCTATATACAGATTCAGCAACAGAAATCTTTCCCAAATTATCCAATTCAGTTCCTAAATGCCTGTCTGAAAAGAAAGATCTGTGCCAGCCCAGCAGAAGGACAAGAGGAAATGGGCAAAGCTGACATCCCATGGGAAGTATTTCACAACTGGAGAGGAGCCACTGACATAGCCTTTTCAGACATGACTGTCAGCATGGGGAGACTGAGAGAAGGGTCCGTCCTGAAGACCTTAAAAACCATGGAGGCTCTTTTGGGGAGAAGCAATTCTTAAGACAAGCTGGGACTCGACTTCTATAGGACTCTAGCAGTGATAAGCAGCTCTTTGAATTGAGCTCAAAAATGGGGCATCACCCTGCAAAACTATTGGAACCCAAAATGATATGCTTCCTGTAACTGGATATGCTCCCTAGTTAAAAGTCATATGGCACCATTTTGGAGCGACTGAAATTTCTGAAGCCTCTTCAAAGGCACCTGCATATACCACATATTACAATAAGGTAGGAAGGATGTCGCTAAGGCATGTTTCTTCATAGTCAGCTCCAAGTTTTCCAGAAATGAACACAGCTGATGCACAAGATTCAAATCTACAAAAATATTCTTGGCTACCACCAGATTCTGGGTATCCAACCACAAGGTTGCATCCAAGGCATACCCATGTTGCAAACTGGAGTTGTAGCCCCATCTCACCAGGAGCACCTCTGTCTTGTCTGGATTAAGCTTCAATTTGCTCATCCTCATCCAATTCATTACCAACATCTGCTACAACTTTGGAATAGATAGAGCTTCTTGGAATTGGATGGAAAGAGAGATAAAGTTAGGTGCCATTTCCATATTGGTGGCACCAGAAAAGCATTTCCTGTGATTTCTTCTCTATGCTAAATTGTACTGGAGACAGAACAGGCTCCTTAGAAATCCAGAGGCCAGCAGGTGTGTGTATGTGTATGCAGGTGTGGTTGTGGTTGTTATATGGGCTCTGAATGTCTTTGAAGATTCTCAGTCATCCAGGTGAGTTTATCTGGAAGTTAAGTCATGGCAACTGGGCTTTTTTTCTCGAGAGATCGAAATGTTTCGTTGCTCCTTCAAGCTGCTTTGTCAGACTGACAAAGCTGCTTCGATGAGTAGCGAAACGTTTTGATCTCTCAAGAAAAGAAGTCCAGTTGCCATGACTCAGCTTCCAGATATGGGCTCTGAATTGATGTCAAAGGCTTCGTAGCATCCTCAAGTCACAGATATTTTTGTTTTATCCCATCATGCTTTCTCCATTTCTGGATGTATGGAAACTTAAAGATTATATTGCAGACCCAGAGAGGGAGTGGGTTGGAATATCTTCTAAGGGGTACAGAGCACATTGGCCGAAGCCTGTATGCCCTTTATTTGGGTGGAGGTTAGACCAGGGATTTCTGGACACCCCTAGTTTTATGATAGAAGCCTTGCAAACTCCGTTTCACCTCTATGAAGCTCCATTAGAGGGAGCAACCCGGTGCCCTCCATATATATTGGCCCATAACCCTTACCACTCCCTAGCACACATGCTGACTGAGCACAATGGGAATTACAGTGAAACACATATGGGGAGCACCATACTGAAGAAAACTAAGAAATAGACCAATATCTATTGGAGGAGATTTCCCCTCTTCCTTGAGATCTTTCTCATCTATCTTCATATAATGCCACATATGATAGTTGTAGTGGCAATGGAAACAGAGGAGTTATTACCGTAGGGCCCCCATATCTGATGGGGATTGGTTCAAAGCCCCACTCCCATGGATACTGAAAACCTGATAAAGGGAAGGAGGGATAAAAAAAATTCTTCACATGCATTAGCAGAATGGGTCCCTAGAGGGCAGCAAATAACAGACTATGTATTCTTCAATAACAAATATTCATTACAGTTTCTGACTCCCTCTAGTGGCCAGCTCTGGTAATACATGTAAAAGAAGGTGTTCCCCCTCCCCCACTCAATTTTTAAAAATATTTTTAATAGTTGCAAATATGAATAAGGGAAACTGTGGCTACTGGTTCTGCAGATACAGGGATCCTTCTGCACTTTCCCAAGGAACATCCAAGCTCTTTTCTAGAAATGGGGAACATTGCTTTTTTGGCTTGCAAGCCAGCATCCCCAATGAGCCAGTTGGCCCCTCTAATGTCAATCAAAACTTTACCATTCAGATATATGTGGCAGCTGTAGGAAAAATATGCACAGCTTGGAAAAGTTTGGGATTTGTTTTAAAAATGGGGGGGGGAGAAGGATCTGGGAGTCATTATCCAAAAAAGTAACTTTCTTTCCCAAGTTCTGGAGATATGCTGCCTTCATAACATGTTTGGAACTTCCAGAAGGAAACCCACTGACCACTGTTACAAGCAGGAGACTGGTAATACATGATCTCTTGATAAGATCCAACATAACCACAGGTAGGTGCTTCACATCACATCAGATCATCTGTCCACACAGCTTGGGATTGCATAAACTGCTCAGTAGCTGCTTTTGCAAGTTTCAGGCTTGTTCTGTCCTATCTGACAATTCAAAAGATCAAATGTGGAAACTTTTGAATGCAGAGCAGGTGCTCTTTCACTGAGCTGGAGCCCTTCTGGTATTCTTAACCACACATCTGCCAATTTTATTTTGATCGACGTTTGCTTACACATTTGCCTTCCCTTTTTATTTATATTTATCTCACTTTGATGCAGGCATTTAGATTCATGGGGTACTGCTCTACCACACAGCAATCACACCATTTATCCATATGCAGCATTAGTATATATACCTGTTTTAGAATCTGTTTGCACTCCTCCATTTCTCCTGCTCCCTCCCTAGCGCTCTCTCTCTCTCTCTCTCTCTAACACACACACACACACACACACACACACACACACACACACACACACACACACACACACTTTACTTTTCATTCTCTGCACTTTTAATATGCCATTGCTCTTCCCCTCCTCCTTTAATTGCCTTGAGACAAGAATGGAGATTGTGCTAACAAAGCCATAGATTTTTGATCACCTCCTACCCATTTGTTCCATTGTACACGACAGAAAATGCATGTTAATGCCTCTGGGTTTGGAGCCCCATCCAAAGGACCAGATGCTTGTCAGCCACAGAGCTGGCTGAGATGAACAGATGAAAAGACGTCTCCACTTCTGAGTGAATTCCATCAGATCATACGCAGCTGCTCCTGGTTGCTCTGAAAGCACCAAATACTCATGAATAAATATTAAGTGAAGGGTTGGGAGAAGGGGGGGAGCAGGCAGTCAAAGAACAAAAGGAGGAAAAGAGAAGACAACGCCAAGAGAGGCTCTGGTCTTTTATACTGGAGAAAATGTGAAATGTTCATCATTGCACACAAGCATACAAATGCTTCTTTCTCTGAGTGAAGGGTTTGGGTACCGTAAGTATGGATAGCAAGCCCTGTCCACAGGAAAACAGTTGCAATCTCTCCCTCTCTCTTTTACACACACACACACACACAGAGAGAGAGAGAGAGAGAGAGAGAGAGAGAGAGAGAGAGACAGAGAGACAGAGAGACTTTGCCTTTAAGCCTCTTACCTCCCTGGCTAGTATCCGAATGTGTCATGGTCGGGCATGGTGAGGACTTGGGGCAAAGAACTGCCATTGTTGAGTTCACTTCACCCATGACTGGTCCCTGTGAGGAATGATTGAAGGAGGTATGTTTAGCCTGGAGATGAGAAGATAAAAAGAGGTAACATGATAGCCATCTTCAGATATCTAAAGGCCTGTCACGTGAAAGATGAAGCAAACTTGATTTCTGCAGCTCCAGAGCATGGAAATCAAACTAACAGATTCAAATTGCAAGAAATATGATTTCAGCCATGCATTAGTAAGAATTTGCAGGCAGTAAAACCTATGCAACAATGGAATGGAAGACCTCAGAGCTTGTGAACTCTATTTCAGCAGAGGTTTTTAACAGAATTTGGGTGGCCAGGAATCCTTTAGTTGAGGACTTTCTGCACCAGCAAGGGGCTGAGCTCTGTCACCCCGGGAGTCCCTTCCAGTCTGCAATCCTCTGATTGCCCCATTGAGGCTCCATAGATCATATTAAAGTTGCTGCCATAAGGTAGTACCAGAAGGAGTTTCAGTTCCAGGCTGAATTGTAGACAAAAAAAAAAGGGATTTGGGGGCCCCAGAGTGAGAATGGAAGAGATTGCACCTCCCTCGTTTGCTACTGTGGGAGTGATGAGAAACTGCCCCCTGCGATCTATGTTTTAATAGGTGTGGGCTTTAATGACATGCATCACATCTACAGTAGTTGGTCCATGAGTATGTCTCAAGTCTAGACCCCCAGCATGGTTGGCCCAGGAAAGTCTGCTCCTTGCACCTTGGCAGTAAAAAATATAGTAATAACTAATTAAATAGCACTTTCCCCCCCTTTTTGTTTCTGATAACACTCCAAATCTGCTGCCTGAGATGAGCAAGGTTTAGCCCAGGAATTGGAAAACTGCAGCTCTCCAGATGTTATACATCTGTCAGTTGAAGCCAGCATAATCAACAGTGGGAGGTGATGAGACCTGCAGTTTGCAGGACCTGCTCTGGTGCATGCTATTCACCTCTTATCTTCAGGAAAATGCCATGCATCTGCCCTCTTGACCCTGAAACATAACTACTTGTGTCCTAACTCTGCTGTACCTCATTAGCCTCTTACATCCCAAAAGTTAGATGACCTAGTTTTATTATGAAGCTTGAAATTTTTTTGAGGTTCAAGGAAATAGAGGATGTCCACATGTCGACTGGGACTAGGGAAGATTTTTTGGGATTGCACTGGTCTACCATAATGGGGTGTGGTGGCTCAGCGGGCTAGAGCATTGAAAACTGTTGGCTACAAAGTCAGCAGCTCAGTGGTTCGAATCCCGGGTGCCACGCAGCGGAGTGAGCTCCCGCTACTAACCCCAGCTCCTGTCAACCTAGCAGTTCGAAAGCATGTAGATGCAAGTACATAAATCGGTACTGCTGTAAAAAGTGGGAAGGTAAAATAGTGTTTCCGTGCAGCCATGCCAGCCACATGGCCATGAACTTGCACAACACTGGCTCTTCAGCTTTAATGCAGAGATGAGCACCACCCCTAGAAGTTGGACATGACTAGCACGCATATGCAGGGGGAACCACTACCTTTTTACCTTTACCATACTCCCCATGACCCATAGAATCATAGAATCACAGAGTTGGAAGAGACTTCAAGGGTCATCTAGTCCAATCCCCTGCCATGCGGGAACCCCATCACAATATTTCTGACAGATAGCCACCCAGCCTCTGCTTAAAAACCTTCAAAGAAGGAGACTCCACCACCCTTTGTGGCAGCATATTCCACTGCCGAACAGCTCTAACTGTCATTAAGTTTTCCTAATGTTCAAATGGAATCTCTTTTCCTGTAGTTTGAGACCATTGCCCCGAGTCCTAGTCTCTGAAACCATGGAAAACAAACCAGTCCCCTCTTCAATGTGACATCCTTTTAAATATTTAAACATACAGTAGCTATCATATAGGACTCTATCTTCCGGAGCTGCCAACCTTTGTCTCTGTGGCACTCCTGAAGTCCCCCAAACTCTTTGTAGTGCAGAGCAGAGCAGGAGGAGGCTAGAGAGTATCTGGAGGTGGGCCCTGATGGAAGCTAATTTAACAGCTATCAAAAATCGTGTCCACTATTTATTTAACAAGGTTTAAGGCCACAAGGATATCTTATTTTGCTAACCAGATAAGCAAAGCCCAAAACCATCAGGCTGAATTATTTTGTATAGTGGGTGATCCATCCAGAGTTGGTCACAATGATAAGCCTCCCTCTATTATTTCCTGTGACAAATTTGTGGCATTTTTAAAAGCCAAAAGTTGAGGCCATCTGGCAGGACCTAGCCCAGTAATGGCGAACCTTTTAGAGACCGAGTGCCCAAACTGCAATTCAAAACCCACTAATTTTTCACAAAGAGCCAATACAGCAATTTAACCTGAATAGAGGTGGTTGTGAAGGGGCAATGTCGGGTGCCCACAGAAATGGCTCTGAGTGTCACCTTTGGCACCCGTGCCATAGGTTCACCAACACTGACCTAGACCACCATTTACAGACAGTAGCTCGTGCAGAAATGTCCAGTGCATTGCCTTGTCTGGGTAATTTACACAATTTTAACCTGTGACCTCAATAGACATGTATGGAGTCACTACCTCCTCCCTGGAACCTTGCCCAGCCTGGCTCATAAAATCATGGAGGCCGGTTACAACTGAGTGGGCCACTGCAATAATTAATGGGTATCTCCAAGAGGGCAGGCTTCCCCATGCCCTCAAGGAGACACTCATTATGGCCATGTGGAAAAACCCAAATGCAGCAGTGGATCAAACTGACAACTACAGACCTGTTGACAACATTGCATTCCTAAGCAAGGGATTGGAGAGGGGGGTGGCAGACCAACTTTAGGCACTTCTGGATGAAACAAACACCATTGATCCATTCCAGTCTGGGTTCAGGTCACGTCTTGGAAACAGCATAGGTCATCTTGCATGAGTGTAGGCCCCTATCCCACGTCCATTTAAATGTAGATTAAATTTGTAGATAAACTGTGTCCAAAAATGCCATCCCCATGGCCAGAAAAAAAGAAAAAGAAAAAGAAAGGAAAAAAAAGAAAAAGAAAAAGAAAACCCAGTAATGCCCCCTTAAGCAAGGTTTCCAAGACTTACTGGAGAGGTAGGGATTTTTTTGCCTAGCTTAAAAAATCCACCTTTTAAAGAGGCAGACATCGTGGGACCCGTAGATGATCCGGTTTTCTTTGTTCTGTTTTTCCCATAGCGCCAACCAGCTGCTCCTGGGGCAGATCGGCGCTGGTTTTTTATTTATTTATTAATTTTCCCCACCCTCTGAGCACCAGGAAGCTCCCTCTAGTGTTTTAACTTCTGCAAGCCAGTTGGTCCTTTTTAAAAATCCTAGCGCCACCTGCTGGCCATGGGGCTGAACTGCGCTTTAAAAAAACCTTTGAATGGGAACTGCTATCCCACATATTCAGTCACATGATGGGAGGAAGAGGAAAAGCCGGACCTTCAGAAGATCAGGATCTTCCCCAGGTGAGATAGCAGCCATGTCTCCTTTTGAGGGAGACTGACATGGACAAAATGTCCCTGTTGGTCCTCCTTGACCTCTTGGTGGCCTGGGCTCTCTCCTGGACTGGATGAGAGCAAATAGACTGAGGTTGAACCCGGACAAGACAGAAGTCCTCTGTGTCAGCCATCCCAGTGTTGACAGATTGGAAACTTCTTCTCTTCTTTTAGAGGGTGTGTGAATCTGCCCATGATGGTTGAGTTGTACAGTCTGGGTGTTGTCTTGGACCCAACACTCACCATGGAATCCCAAGTGAAGTCCATTCCACACATTTCCAACTGCAGCAGATGGCCTAGCACTGGGGCCTTCACCACGTTGGTTCATGTATCTGTAGAACTGAGATTAAACTACTATAGTGCTCTTTATGTAGGACTGCCTACGAGTTTAATGCAGAAGCTGAAGCTAGTGCAGAACACAGTGGCCTCTCTGCACTGGCTACTGATTCACTTCTACATTGGCTTCAAGGTTTTGATGATAATATATAAAGCACTAAATTGTTAAGAATCACAATATTCTTCCACAGAGAACTGCCTGTGTCACTCGCTCTTCCCAGGCTGGGCGCCTGATGTTACTGACTCCGAGGGAAGTCCGGAAGCTTGTAACAAAGAACGGGACCTTCTCTGCATTCACCCCTCCCCTGTTATGGAACCAGCTTCCCCCAGACATATTCAAACACATTTGAAAAACATGGCTTTTCAAACAAGCTTTCCTGGAGCTTGGTTGATTAGTGGTTTCAGAGAGGGTAGCCATGTTAGTCTTTTCAAGAATTTCAGGTGCCACATGTTTGTGTCTTTTGTTTTGTTTTGTTTTGTTTTTCTTTGATTTTTGTCTGAAGTTGATTAGTGGGATGCCTATAACACCATATGTGCCCACCTCTGCTTCTAATTTCCTTTTTGTTGGTTTATAGCTTATGTTACTATTAATTGATTATATTTGTATGACTATGTGTTTTAATATGCTTAATTCTTGTATGACTTCAGTAATTCATTAATATATATGTAATTTGTTCTTTATTATTTTGTACACCATCCAGAGTAGCCTATAGGCTAGATGGAGATGCATATAGGTCAGATAGATAGATAGATAGATAGATAGATAGATAGATAGATAGATAGATAGATAGATAGATAGATAGATTGATTGATTGATTGATTGATTGATTGATTGATTGATTGATTGATAAGATCTGACTTGTTCATCTTTCTGGCAGTTCAGGGTATCTGCAAAGATTTCCTCCAGCATCTGGAAGTTGAGTCATGGCAACCGGACTTTTTTTCTTGAGAGATTGAAACATTTCACTACTCATTCAAGCAGCTTCGAGAGTCTAACTCTTCTCTGATTGATGAAGCTGTTTGGATGAGCAGCAAAACGTTTCAGTCTCTCAAGAAAAAAGTCCAGTTGCCACGAGTCAACAGATAAACTCACCTGGATGACTGTGAATCTACACAGACTTTCCTCCAGCACTACATACATTTCAAATGAATCTATTTTTTTCCTGCCTTAATTGTCCAGTTTTAACATCCACACCTGGTGCATCGTTACATTTGATTATCTTTTTTAATTCCTTCATTGCTGCCCTTCTGAGTCTTTTAACGATTTTAACTAGGGATCAGCAAAAATAGCCTAGCGTCAGATAAGAACACTGAGACAAGATAGTATTTACAAGTGGCAAAATTAGTGAATACAGGATTGAACAGAATTTGTCAACACTTTTGTGAGTGACCAAAGAAGAAAAATTCTCAAGACGTTTTGCCTGTAAATAAAACTGCTAAATTTTGACTAAAATGACCATTTTCATTTTCAGCTAAAATGACGTTTTCTCAAAAACAGAAGTAGACCTTTAATTGCTTTCACTGCCAAATTCTGGCAACAACAGCCAGGGTCAGGAAGTGAAAGAGGCTGCATTTGACCCTAGGAAGGTAGAATTCCTACCTAAGCCTCCCTTTGCTTAATCTTAGAGCTAGCCTTGCACTCCTCTGTTCTGTACAATTGCTATCACACTCCTGCAATAAATCAGTATGTAATCTGGAGTAATTTCCTCAGACATCAAGAAAGTTAGAACCAATCTTTTTAAAATATGAAACCCCGAACCTATTTCTCAAGGCATAGGTTTCTGCACAGTACAGGAAATTCCAGTTCTTGGACATTTCAGTGGGGTTTGTTCAAGTTAAATGTCTAGTCACTTATGTTCCACTGCCCAGGTATGTTTGATACTCATTCTGCAACTCTCATAAGAATGATGTGTGCTCAAGTTGATTGCGACTTGCGGCAACCCTTGCCAGGATTTTCCAGGTATAAACTACTCAGAAGGAATTTACCATTCATTTCTTCTGCCAATGCCCTAAAATGAAATGAAATATCTTGTTTAAAGCTATCCAGGTTGGCTGTTCTCTTAGGAGACACAGTAGTATATCATGCTCCAGACTCCTAGCTCCATAGAAATCTATTTGTATTTTATTTATTTATTTAATTAAAATATTTTACCCTGCCATTCCCCATGGTGGCTTACATAATTAAAATACAGCATTAAAGCTAACAACAGTGATTACACAAATGCTAAAAGGATTGAACGAATACCATACTAAAAAAAAGTAAGGAACACCAAAATACATGCAATACAGCAAATACTCCATTGAAAAAAACCCACTTAGACAGCCAGTCACTCAGGAAAAGCTTGCCTGAAGAAAAGCTTGCCTCCACAAGTATAGAAAATGTTCTCAGAACAAACACGTGCATAAAAATTTAAGCAATGCTAGCTATAGCTCTCAAGCAGGTTTTCTGAGGAGTTTAGGGTATTCCCCACAAGCCCTGAGATACTGGTTTTATGATGACAGGAACACAAATAACTCTTGAACACAGAGAGCAGCTTAAAAAAAAATGCCATGCCTCTGGAAATCTAGCTTGCACAATTTACAAAGTCATAATCATGCTAGTACATTGCAGTGAAAGCACCAGAGAGTCCTATAACCCCCTGCCAGAAGAAGTGGTGGCAGCTGCCAGCATTGACAGCTTTAAGAAAGGGTTAGACAAGCTCATGGAGAAAAAGGGCATCAATGGCTATCATTATGGATGCCTAAGGACAACCTCTGGGTTCGAGAGATAGGCAGGATATCTCTCAATGCCATTTGCAGGGAATCATAAGCAGGTGAAGACATCTGCTTGGGAATACCCTGAAGCAAATGGTGAACTGCTGTGTGAGACAGAATGCTGGACTGGATGGGCTGTGGCCTGTTCCAGGAAAGGTGTTCTTATGTTCTTATGTTTCTGTGACGCCTTACAGGCTAAGCTCAGTACCCTAAACACAGCATTGGCAGGCAACCATTCAAGTGTCTGCTTCCTCAGAGGAGCCCACACCTGCTTTTGCACTGGTTGTGAGGTTGATTGTGCCACTGCTCATGCAACACGAAGCCTGCAGGACACTTATCTGAAGCTGTTCTGATTCCAGTTTAGGTTACAAGATAGTGACCTAACGAATGTATTATTGCATGCACTTTTGTGGATGATAACTCACTATATCAGAAGCATATGATGAATTGTTTGCTAGTCTGATTTAGAAAAATAATATTCCTTAAGCTGTCATAAAATTCTTTTTTGGTTTCATCTCTGTAAGATTCTTTCCTCCCACACTTCGACTGGGGGAATCCTCTGGCTTGGTTAGAAAAAAAAACCTGACTTCCCAGCGGAAGAAAATGAATTCTACTTAGACAGAGTAAAGTAAATCAATGTAATCAACAAAGCTTAGGATTTTTTAAAAATTAAAAATCCATGGGCTGCCATTAGGATGGCTGAAGCAACTTTTTGCACAATGATTTAATGCTTCCATAACAATAACTCTTATTAATTTATTGTTTGCTTTTCCTTCTAGTAAGTTTTCTCATTTGCCCTTTAATGGAATATGCTCCTATTACAGCCAATGTTCAGATCTCTCCAGGGTAATGTGAGATCAAAAACTGACCTCTCTCTACCACAAAGTGCTTCCATTGTTGCTCAGGGCCAAGGGACAACACTGGGCTCTCTTCCTTTCCACGTCCTGAACCCAGATGAGCTGATGCTTGAACCCTGCTTAAACAATGACCAACAGGTTAGGGCCCTCCACCGTACCTGCAGGCAGAAGACTGCTTTTAGATGTCCAAGATGGACTGTGCAAACCAAGAGGGTTTTTTTTCTGAGACAGAAACATTGTTTTGGTGGCTCAGAAGGAATAGATTACATGCTGCCCTTATTGTCTGCTTCAGCATCTGTCTCCGAGGTTGTTAGCCACCACCTAATGATAGAGCTGGTCCTGCCTGGCACTTCCAGACAGAATAAGAGCAAGGGAGAAATGTGGAGCCTTTCGATTTAATGATGGTTCAAGCCATTCATTCATTCATTCATTCATTCATTCATTCATTCATTCATTCATTCATTTAACAGAAACCAGGGAGGCATATGGCGACTTAATTTAATTTAATTTAATTTAATTTAATTTAATTTAATTTAATTTCTTTTTTTTGTCAACTGCCCTCTGATCCATCTTGATGTATTGTTTTTGTTTTTGTTTTTGTATTGTTCTTTTTTAATCCTGTAAACCGCCCAGAGTTCCATATTGGAAGATGGGCAGCATAAAAATGAAACAAACAAACAAATAAATAAATAATAAAGCATATGTTCTACACCTCCATGGTTAGATTGTTTCTTCATGGGAAATACATACCAAGTCTCTCACATTTTTGGGAGGTGACTGCATTTTTTACTTTATTGGCTTTAAAAAAAATTCCCCTCCATATTCATTATATAAATTGTAATAATGCTTGTATCTTTATCATATTTCCCATTATCATGTCAGCTCTTTATCTTGCTTTGGCTGTCCACCCTAAGCATCCACAAAGAGCAATATGTACATTTTCAACTTAAGCAAACTTAAGCAAATGGTTATGGCACTTATTTCTGTGTTAGCTTAATAAACTTTTAATAGAATTTTACATACGCAAATCTATCCCTAGCAGTCTTCTTTCAGAAGGCAAAACAGATGAAAATAAACATATTTATTTAATTTATTATATCAATTAACTTACTGTCTGTCAAGTTGTTTACCATAAAGCACCATCAATTATAACAAAGCACATCCATTTGCTGGAAATACCTATATCTTTTCCAATAGAGTATCCTGCAGATATGATGACTAATTATGATGGCGAGGGTAATGGGAATAACAGTCCAAAGCATTTGAAGAACAGCTCACTAGGGGAGGGTGCAATATGTTCTTCTTAAGCATTCCCTACTAATTCCCATAATATGCCTATTATGGATTCAGGTGTATGCACATCATGGACCTCTAGGTATGGCTGAATTGCAATTTCCTTTACACTTAACCAGCAGGTAAGAGATGCCAGGAACTGCTATCAAACAATATCAGGGAGGCCACAGACTATCCACCTTAGCCCTATATAAACAGTCAAATATACAGGAATGGGTTACATACTTCTTACATACTGGCAAATCCATCTTTTGCCATGTTAAAACCTACTGGTACTGCTCTGAGGAAGAGGATTTTGCCCCCGAAATATTAGCAATGCTTTGTTATTTATATTGTAGCCTAAAGCTATCACCTGTCCCACTTTTATACTTCTTAGAGTACTGCTTCCCTGCCTTGGGTCCCAAATATGTTCTTGGACTCCATCTCCCAGAAATTCTGGCCAGCACAGCTAGTGGTGATGGGTTCTGGGAGTTTTAATTGAAGAATATCTGGGAATCCAAAGTTGGAAGTCATTGGCTTAGAACTTGGGGTGGGAAACCAAGGAATAACTCACCCTTCCTACAATCTCGTATTGCTCTACATGATTGCTCCAAACTATCCTGCTGTTTTCGAAAAGCTTACAATGCCTATTTTATCTGTCAACCAATATTGAGATATTGAATCTGTCAGCAAAACTTTCAATGGTAGTTTTTCAGCAGCAATTTTTAAAAGGTCTCCTCCACCCTCCGGGGAAGAGATGAGGGGAGAAAAGTACAATCTTTTTTGCAGTTCAGCACCATGCAACTTCAACTACGTGTTGCTCTCTTCAATTTTCTCCTCCACCAAATCTTGTCGAGTTTAATAACAATAAATCAGGAGAACTGCTGCAGTGCTGGCGAGTTAGAGAAAGTTGGGGAGGGATTACAACATGTCTAACCTTTGCCTTTTGGAATTTGCCTTGAAAGAATTCCCACATCTGGACTTCATTCAGCATAAAGTGATGACAATCTCCAATAAATGTTAATGGGGAATCCTACATAGCCTATACACTGAAACCATAATTCAGTGTCTCAGTCCATCTGTTGAATGTTTTAACATGTACAGCTACAGAAACATCTTTACCAGGAAGGCCTAGCAAAGAACTGCATCGATTGTGAGATGTTGGTACCATTAAGGACAAAAATGGACCAAGTGTGGCCTTCCAAGTGTTGTTGGATTTCAGCTCCCATAAGACCTAGTCAGCACGACCACTGGTAAAGAAGTACATTAACTATAGTCCGACAACATCTGGTGGGAGTGCATTTCCCCATCGCTGACTGAGAGGGTAGAAGAATGGGAGGCAAGTGGAATGGACTGTAGGGTATTCAGAAATTATTCTTTTCAACTCACTGTGAACTTAGTAGGAACTAAGAGCAAAGAGGCACATGCTGGAGAACTATTCAACAGTGTTACATTTTAATTAATACCCATTGAGATTCCATCCTATCCTCACAAGTCTAGTGTCATATGTCTAAGGCTGATACTTCATGTCCATCTCATCGCTGTTTGCGGTCCCGCTGGGGACCGGTACGAAGAAATCTAACCGCAAGTCCCTTGCGGGACAGAACCGCAAGAAGACCACGTGACCGCGACCGACATCAACACGCAACAAACTTCCTCCCAGGAGGAGAGTGGACGTGAAGTAACCGTCTAAGTTTGAATGTAGGCAAAACCCAATTTCCCAGACACTGAAGGCCTCCTCCAATGCAACAGAGTCTGTATGAGCCTGCATATCTTCATCAGGGGCAGTAAAGGATATTAAAGGATCGTAAGAATATTAAAGGATCTCTGCTGGATTAGACAAGAAGGCCATCTTGTGCAGCCTAGTATTCCCACAGTAGCCAACTAAATGCCTATGAAAACCCACAAGCAGGAAGAAATAGCTAATTGGAAGAAAGATGGGACATGAATATAAGTAATGAGATAATAAAGTATAAAAACAGTAATAAATAGTGATCGTTATTAAGTAGCGATAAGTACCAGGTTCAGGAAAGCTGTGTTCATTGCCTATTATGGATTCAGTGCCTGCTTCATTTTAATCTACAGTGAAATTACTGTTCTACATTCCATGCTTAAGATATTTAGTAAGCTGATGGGAAAAGCTGTAGTCAAATGTGGACTGCTGTTTTGATAAGTTACTCAACACACAGCTCCAATGGAAGTAATGAAGTCCATTACTTGGTTGTTCAGTGGGATATTATGAAAGTGGTCTTGAAAATTATTTACAAGTTACAGTGAAAATGGATTTTCAGAAAAGGATGTTAAGAAAATATTATCAATACCAGGACAATTTGAAGCCAGTATCAGTAAAAATTATAAAATGGATAACTAATTAGTTGGTCTGTCAGCTCTTAGAAAACAACATTGTAATTACTAAAAGCAAAGTGTTCTGCTTATATACCACAAAACATTTCAATCTCTCAAGAAAAGAAGTCCAGTTGCCATGACTCAACTTCCAGACTTCTTGCCAAAGCTGCTAAACTCTGAGCTATATCAGTGATTCCCAACCTTGGGACCCCACATGGTCTTGGATTACAATTCCCAGAAATAATGGCCAGCACAGGTAGTGATGATGGTCTCTGGGAGTTTCAGTCCAAGAACATCTGGGGATCTAGGGTTGGGTATCACTGGGCTGAAATATTGCTACATTGATTTGTAACCAGTTGATGGGCTGTCCTCAAAGAGTACTTTTCAATGATTCCACATTAGACATGGGCACAAAGCACATCATAGCACTTCACCACAGGTGCCAAGCTGGCTGATCTTCCACCTATCTCTGGCTACCCAGGCCACTTACCCTGCTTCATGTGCTGCTGGGGTCCTTCTTCTCTGGCTGCACTCCACTCTGCAGAGCCCAGGCATCCAGTCCCCACCTCCTCAAGCACCTGAAACGCCAATAAGGGGTTGGGATGGGGATTATCCTTATTGAGCCATAAGGAGGAATTATTTCCTGATCTCCAGTAGGCGGGTCTCCCAGGCCTGTAGATTCTCCAAAAAATGGCATTGGCTACAGCCCTATCCTACCAGACTGATGACTCACTAACAAGGAGCTGTCCATGGTGCCAATGACATGCTGTTAAAACAAAGAAAATTATTCACCAATCATCACCTGATAATACGTTCATCACGAGTTATGCTTGTGCAGGTAATTATGGGCTGACACTGTTATTTTTGAAGCCTGGAAAAAATATTTTGGGACAGAAGCCTTCAGAATCCACATAACCAGTGTGACCCCTGGCCATGGCAACAGGGGGATTCTAAAAATCATCCTTAAAAATTCCTGTCTTTGGCTCTTTTATGTTAACCTAGACCAGATTATTATCAGAAAGTCTGTATTCTCCACCCACACAGATTGAAAAATATGCCAAAATAAATTTCTGTGAAATTCTGCAACCTGGTAAGATAAAACTGAGATAATTTTTTGCCTGATATGGAACAGTAACTAATGGCCTATCCAGTGAAGATGCATAGTAATCATAGCAAGTAGCATTATTTTGGCACATGAAGCAGAAAATCTCACAAGTGTAATCATACATCCTTTTCTTCTTCTTCTTCTTCTTCTTCTTCGTGCCATGTCCTTGTAGAACATTGGTGATCAGTACCATACTCTTTTTTATCTAAAGCTATTCTAAATAGAGAAGCTGTATTCACTTCCAACCATTGGCTTAAATTCTTAAATGCTCCAGGACATGATTCCAATCTATCTTTCCTTGAAGGACAACCTGCAGCAGATGGTATTTGTTATTGCATTGCTCCTTGTTAGACCTGAAAATATACTTGAAGATAAAAATGCAAAATCAGCTGCCCGCCCTTTTATCAGCTGCCTCATGCAGTTTATTTACCAAATCTAGTAGCTTGTTTTGTCTTGCCTGCACCTGGAGAAATACAGGACATCGGCCAAATTTCATTGTGAAAGTATGTGTTGCTGCACATATTCTTCAGGTGGTAGGAGCACAAAAAGTAGGCCCTTCTACTTCTTGTGCTCCTGTCACAGGCCTATCTAGGACCACTCAATCCTTAAGATATCTTGGGTCACCAGTTTAATTGACATAGGCACAAACATACACATTCTAATTTGAATTTAATGTAAAGAACGGGGAACTGGGTTATTTTGCTTGGATTCCACCACCCCTAATTATAAATGCATCTCAAATCTACAAAGTTTCATTTCTCCTCTTAGCATTGTGGAACAAGGTAGCACAAAAATATTCCACTAGAGGTTTTTTCCCTGCTGCTTGGACCATGAACTAGCTTTGCCAGCATTTCTGTGAAGATTCTCAGTCATCCAGATGAGTTTATCTGGAAGATGAGTCATGGTGACTCGACTTCTTTTCTTGAGAGATTGAAATGTTTCGCTGCTCATCCAAACAGCTTCGTCAGTCAGAGGAGAGTTAGTTGTGAGTCATCCATTTTATAGTTCATTTTGGCATGTCACCCTGGTCTGAAATACGCTCATAAGATGAACAATGGCCTGAATAGACTCCTTAGGTCAGGGGTCCTCAAAGTTTTCAAACAGCGGGGTGGTCCACCATGCCCCAGACACCGCTGGGGGAAGCCCAGGCAAATTCAGGCCCCTCATCACCTTATAGGCAGCCACTCAAGATGAGGAGCAGCAGCCGCAGCAAGGGCGGCAAAGCTGGCGCCCCTGCACGCGGATCCAGCCGTGTGCCCTGGCCATCACATCCTCACTGTGCCCTGGAGGGAAAGCTGCCTCCTCTCTTGGCCTGGCCCGGCCTGGCCCGACTTGATGCACTGCAAGGGAGGGAGGGAGGGAGGGAGGGAGGGCTGGGAAGGAGGAAGGGGGGGGCAGGAAGGCATGCCCAAAGCCACCTGCAGCCTGCTCACTGTCGGAGTCCAGCCAGGCTGCGGTGCTCTCTTGGCTCACCATCCCACCCATCACCAACTGGGGACAAATGCAGCCCCGCCAGCCTCCCACGAACCAGGCACAGGCCACCGTTGGCTTTCTCTTCCCTTCTCTTCTTTCTCCACCACCTCCTCCTTGCTGGTCTCTAACCCGGTGATGTTGGTGGCAGCTTCAGCCTCCGGCCATGGCTGTGCTCCCTCCTCCCCTCCCTTGCTCCACGGAGCAAGGCAGTAGCTCAGAGGGGACTGGGTGGGCAGGAAATAACTCCGTTTCACCCTCGGTCACCTGCCGTCCATCCCTCCAGCGGTCCACTGCCATGGCTGCTCTGGCTCGGAAGGCTGGCTGGCGCTGCCTCCGCCTGCCCCCTTCATTCCTCACAACTACAATGATACAGGCGGCAGCCACACAAGCAAGGCAGGTGGGCAGGGTGGAGGAGGAGCAGGGGTGGGGCCTCAGGGCCATGGAGGCAGTGGGAGACCTTGCCGCAGCCCTCCCACTTTGAATGCTCCACTAGCCATCATGCTGATCATCTGGGCGGTAGTTGGGGGGAGTGGGAGAAGCGACATAGCCCACTGTTTTGAACTGCCTCAGCAATAGAAGCAGCTGCGGAGTCTGGCTTGCTCGCAAAGCAGGGGGTAGGTGGGGGGTTGCAATTGGTCCCGGGGGGGGGGGCAGATTCAGGACCTTGGGGGTCTGCATCCGCCCCTGGGGCCTTAGGTTGAGGACCCCTGCCTTAGGTGGACAATGGCCTAAGGTACATGAAAGTCCCACCTTTAACCTTCCCAACACCCATTAAGTCTCTCCAACAGTCTCTCTGCTACTTATCAGGCAGTGATTTCAACAATTCCCAGACAAATCAAAAATACTTCACACCTCCACCACCAAGGCCATAGCTAATGACCCATACTTTAGGGGTTTCAGCACCTTAGGCCATTGTTCACATAAAGGCCTTTGAGACTATTGTCCACCTAACAAGCCTCTTCAGACCATTGTTCATCTTATAAGCCTATTTCAGACCAGGGTGACATGAGGTCAAAGTGAGCTATAAAATGGGGGACTCGCAAGTACGTTTCCTCTGACTGACAAGGCTACTTGGATGAGCAGCGAAATGTTTCAATCTTCCAAGAAAAGAAGCCTTTGCCAGTATTTATTTTTATATTAATCTTTATGTTTTGGTTTACTGTATAGGGTTTGACATTTCATTTATTGTTTACTATCTTATGTAGTGAACTGTCCTGAGTGGCCTCTGAGTAGATGGGTGGCATATAACATAATCAATCAATCAATCAATCAAACAAACAAACAAATCTGTTCTTCACTGTAAGGTATTGGACAGAACTTAAAGCTCTCTTTCCCCTTTGCTGGATCTCCTCCTATGACATTTCGTAATGAGATCTTTCTTGAATGTTAGGGTGGGGAACACCATAAGCTTACAAACCTCCATCTGTATATGGTCTCTTCATCCAGCACAGCAGCCCCAAGTTAATCCAGCAAAGGCAGGAAAAGTCATCAAAACTCTCTACTCCTGGCTTTCACAACCAGCACCTGAGGCAGGGGAGTACAACGGGAGTTTCTTTTCCTGCCCAGTTAAAATGACAAATTGGTACATGAGTGTTTAATGAAAGATGCTGGAAACGTCCGTGAAGATCAGAAAAATCACCTCACAGAGCTGACAGGCAAGCCATCTGCATTCCCGCGTCCCTATTAATTCCCTAACGATAAACGACAGGAGAGCCTAGAGGGTTAACAGCTTAATTCAATCTTCCTCAAACTCCCCTTCCAGGGCCCTGTCTCTATCTCGAATTAGAAAGGCATTTATAAAGCATTATTTGCACACTGGATACTTATTTTCATGGGGCTTCTTGTGTCAGATATCAATCATATCCTTCCTTCCACCTTTACCACCATCCAACTCCCCAGTCCTCCTCACCAACAGCAACACAATGTGGCTATGCATCACATCCTCTTTACAGAAACAAATGAGCCACCTCTTTGTGACATCTCCCACCCAGACATGTGACCTTATAGATCTTACTTGTTGGCTGACTTTTTACTCCCTGGCTGATAGACCTTGACTGGCAATATGCATCCCAGTTCTTTCTGTATTTATTTAGAAGTAATACTCAGACAGCTGAATTGCTTTGCTTTCAACTTCTAATCTCCAGGCATTATTTTTAAGCATTTTAGTAGTATGCTTAGATCTTAGCACTCTTCTACACTGGGGCAACTTTTACTTTGGTTTTGTATACTGCCCTTTTTGCTGATTATTTTATCTTCAACTTGTTATGCACTTCCTCTTGTTGTCATTTTGTTGCTTGTGTCATCTATATCTATATCTATAAAGTATTAATGCTATGTGTATACCATATAAACAACTTTGTTTACTGGGCATTTTAATGGTGCAATGTAAATGAACACAAACATAAATAAAAATAAATGTAGCATGCGTGGAATTTTAGTACTAGCAGGTCTAGCCCAAGACATTTGGCTACCTGAGGCAAAAGAACATAATGGCCACCACCATTCATTACCTCTATATAAACTAACTGAACTGGCAGCTGAATTTTAACAATGGAACACCATACTTGAAAAGCACAGAACAAGGTACATGGGATACACAGAATGCCACTTGTATCTGAAATCTAATGCAGAGGCCACAATGTGGCCAGTGAGAAGATGTGCCCTATTACCGTAACTTGTTCAGAGCAAGTAACTTTAGACTATTCACATATTTGTGCATTATTTCCAGTACAACATGGGAGGAACCCACTCTGAAGAATGTGAATACATTGAGATGTTCTCTGATGAATGACCCTCAGCTGATTTTACCACTCCAGAAGTATCAACATACGGTGACTTCCTGTATGAACAACAGCACTGACAAATACACACAAAATACTAGACTTTTAATCCTAGCAGTTTGTTTTCTATCTGTCATATGCAAATTCCTGGATTAAGTGAGGAAGACACAGACCCTGTGGGCAGAAATGGGTTTTGGAGGAGGAGAGATGGGAATGAGTCGAGGCCTCAGGAACTGTTCTGGCAGAACGCAGTAGAATGGTATAAAGCAAATAATGAGCAGACAAGCCGGGGCCTGAGAAAACCATGGGAGGAAGAGACTAAGAAGAAAGAAGAAAGCCCTCACATGTAAAATTTTCCTCAGGATGATCAGGTGCACAGACAGGAAAGTGTGGTGCCAACCCTTCTCTCTTCTCCTTCCACTTGCTCTCCTTTTATTCCTTTATCTCCCCACAACTCATTCCCATCCAGTATTAATTGTAGGTATATGAGTCAAACACTTATGAAGGCCTTTTTGATGTTAGATTGATATCTACATGCTGCTTACTCAGGCAGAAATGTCTCAGCTCTAGTAGTGTTTAAACATTCCACAATAGTGATATTTAACCCACCCCTGGTGAATTCATAGGTTTGTGACACATTATTCTGAGGGGCTACAGTTCTGTTGTGTTCAGCAACAACCCAGTAGCACTGGCACTGCAGTTAAGCAGGTGATGCATTGTATCAGATAGCAGATTTGGGGGGTTATGAAAGGGTGATGAGTTCTTATTTTCTATAAAAGCAGAATGTAGCCACATGCTTATTCAGGAGGTGGAAAGAAGACCAGGCCACCAAAGAAGTGTATAGACAAGTAGCAAGGAAATGCAGGGATGCCATTAGGCGAGCAAAAGCAGAGAATGAGCTGAGATTAGCTAGAGGCACTAAAAGAACCAGTTACTTACCTGTAAAGGTGGTTCTTCAAGTGGACCTTCGTGAAGCCACACAGATGGGTTCTCCGATATGCCTGCGTGAGGCTCCAGACCTTCCTAGCAATAGGAAAGGTCGTTTGTCTCCTCCCCCTACCACTGCGCATGAGGCTTCCCACTCAAACCTCTCAGTTCCCTCCCAGCCGCAGCGTGCATGGTAAGTACCAGACACAGCGTAACAACTGGAGGGGAGGAGGGCAGGTGCTGGGTGGCTTCACGAAGGTCCACTCGAAGAGCCACCTTTACAGATAATTGGTTCTCCTCCTTCGTGGCCTTCATGAAGCCACACAGATGGGTGATTGCAAGCATACTCACAGGATGGTGGGCAGTTGCGCTGTCACAAAAGACAAGACAGCCCTGCCGAAGGCTGTGGTAGATCACATGTGGGCATCCATCCTGTAGTGCTTCATGAAGGTAAGTGACTGAGCCCAGGTAGCCGAATTACAGATGTCTTCCAAGGGAACACCTCTTTAAAAAGCCACAGAGGAGAAAACCGTTCTGCTTGAGTGAGCCTGAATCTGGGCAAGGTAAGTCCTTCTTTGCTAAGTTGTAACATAACTCAATGGTAGAAACAATCCAATGAGAAAATCTCTGGGAAGAAACAGGAGACCCTTTTGAACTAGGGTCATAACAAATGAACAATCTCAGGGGGAGAGAACTTGTACGAGAGGTATAACAAGCCAAAGCTCTGCACACATCTAGCATATGAAAGTCCTTTTCAGTTGGAGTAGCAGGGTTAGGGAAGAAAGTAGGTAGGTTAATAGGCTGAGATGAGTGAAGAGAGGAGACAA
Source organism: Phrynocephalus guinanensis (assembly GCA_037367245.1). NCBI lineage: Eukaryota > Metazoa > Chordata > Lepidosauria > Squamata > Agamidae > Phrynocephalus > Phrynocephalus guinanensis. Next base: position 20,956,740 of record CM074743.1, read on the forward strand.
CCTTAGGCAAAAAAGAAACGTCCGGGTAGGCCACCACCTTATCCTTATAAAATTGAACATACGATGAATCACATCTAAGTGCACAAAGTTCACTAGCACATCTTGAAGAGGTAATAGCCACCAGAAAGGCTGTTTAGAAAGTTAACAAATGTAGGTCGCATGTAACTAAGGGCTCAAAGGGTGGTCGCATTAGACATTGGAGGACCGATGAAAGAGACCACTGGGGAGGAATTTTTTTTTTTTTTTTTTTTTTGACAGGAAAGGAATTTTGAAGGCCTTTTAGGAATTTCTTGAGTCTAGGATGACGAAAGAACATCAAAGCGGAGGGGTTCTCCAGTTGGTTGGCTACTATGGATGATAGGTGGACTTTCAAAGAGGATAGTGTGATTCCAGATCTCTTAAGATACAAACGATACTGAAGTATCTGAATAAGAGAAGGGTCAATTGTGGAGAAACCCTTGTCCAAAGCATAGGATGTGAACCTTTTCCATTTGTAGGCATATAACCGCTGAGCAGATAGTTTGCGTGCAGCATACACATGCCCCTCTTGTCCATTGACTGGAGGACATAATTGTCCTCTGAAAGATGACCCATGTATGCCAAAGCATAATGGTGATTTGCTCCTTCTTTTATGTTCCTTATAGCTGTCTAGGTGGAATTGTTGTTTTTGTATCATGGAGTTTTTCTTGGCAGGAATACTGGAGTGGCTTGCCAGTTCCTACTCCAGGTGCCTACAGCACCTGGTATTCCTTGGTGGTCTCCCATCCAAGTATTAGCCAGGCCTGACCCTGCTTAGCTTCCGAAATCAGGTGAGATCGGATGTGCTTAGGGCATCTAGGGAGCTGTCTAGGTGGAATACATGTGTCCAATGTTTAGTCTAAGAGAGAACTGGTTGGTACTAGATGTGATCATATTTGCAAGGGCCCTATAAAAATCAATGGGACTTACTGGCAATTATTCTGGGTAACCTAACTCCTATTTAAATGGCCTTAGACCAAACACAATTACCTCTGGAACCAACTCATTCACTCACCTAAGGTGTCTCAGTGAAGTTAACAGCCAGGTGTAGATTTGAAGCTGGAAACCTAGCTAGAAATTCCATTATAAAGAAGATTTCAGACAGAGGTTGTATATTCCCCTCCGCTCAACTCTTAGTGACTGGAGGTAGCAGGAACTCTTCATCCTGCTTCCTTTAGCCAAATGGAGCTAAAGTTTTGGGAGGCAAAGAGGTGGACCAAATCCACATTAGGTCACCAGACCAAGCTTTCCCCAGTTCTGTCCTGGCATCATACTACTCTGTAGATTCTGAGTTAATCTCCAAAGTTAGTATTGTTTCCCTTCAAATTTTTTGATGCGATGACATTTTCTTTATCATCCTCTACTCTCCCTCCATTCTCCCTCCATTTCATTTTCAAAGGCAGTTAGCAAAGGACTGAATGTATGAATGATATAAATGTGTGGGTTCTTTCAGCTGCTCAGCCAACTTGACAAAGCCTCTTTACCTTTAAATATCAGCCACCCATGGTGAAGCAACTCTGACTCCATGTTGGCAGTGCAAGGGGTTTCCATAGAGACAGAAGTGCAGGTCACAACCTCTGTAAATGTAATCAGAGCAACTGGAGCTGTTTGTGTGTGTGTAGACAGGTTTAATTCTCTGGGTACTTGGAGTTCAGTAATACGGCATGTATGTATAAGCACTGCCTCTTGGTGACTGACAACCTGTTATCTTCAAGATGGCTCAGCTCAGAGCACAGCCGCCAGTCCATCTTTTAGAGCTGTCTCCTCTGCTGCCTTTTCATACACTAATTCCACCACCGACCCCCATTGGGCCTGCTTGTCAGCATGCAAGAGCTTGAAAATATAATAACCATTCCAGCTATACTCCGTCTGTCTGGGTTTTACAGCTGCCTCCTCACAATGTCAATTTTAGGAAATCACATTTGGAGGCCCTCGTTGGTTTCTCACCTCCAACATGATATATACTGTATATATGTGGATTGGCTTCTTAATTTCAAGGAAAAGTAATTGTAAAAGGTCTCATTGTTGCTGTTCCATATCTGTGCCTTATCCCAGCCCATCCTCTCCTCCTTCTGTAGAGCTCTTATTCTGGACGTATGGTTTCCTGCCACTGACATCAAGACTAAGTTGCCTCAGGTAGAGAAATCTATAATCCTCATATCTTGCTTTTCAAAACTCCGTGATGCTACATATGGTGTCATCACAAATGAATGCCTTTCTTAACAACTGTTTACCTTTGAGCAAAATAAGGTAGAGTGGTCCTCAACCAAATTCTTCTGGTTCAATCGATATTTTAGCCTGGACTAGCAGGCAATCTGAGTGAATGTAACTCACTAACACAACATTTACATCTGATTCAGTGAAATCAAGCTGGGACAAATACCAGTAACTAGATGTAGACCTTCAAATGTTAACTGCTTATGAAATATTGAGAATATTGTCCAAATGCATTATTTTCAACATTCCAGATTACAGGTGGATCTGAGGACGTGGCAATCATAGAAAAACTGAATTGGGCAATATAGTTCATAATTGCCTTCATTAACGCAACTTAAAGGATCTTACCAAGTCAAGTTTAAAAAGAATTTCTGAATTGTCAGCCAGAAACACAGGGATGTAAAACAAATGTGGGGATTTAAATTAAAGTTTTCAGAAAAAGCTTGTGAGTCTATTTCAAAAACCACCGTCAAGGCCAAAAGTATATACATATATAAATGTGTGATTTTTCCTGGATTATAATTTATTTGTATTTTTGAAGGCTTTCTTGGCAGGGATCTGATAGCTGTTGTGAGTTTTTTGAGCTGTTTGGCCATGTTCTGGAAGTTTTCCTGACATTTTGCCAGACTCTGTGGCTGGCATCTTTGGAGGGCAAGGAGCTCAGGGAACCAGGAGTTCTCTCTGTACTCTGGGGTATAGAGTGAGATCGTTACTGTTAAAGTGATGAGCTTCATTATTACCAGCATAGTATACATGATATCCATCTACTTCACATGTTCCTGAATTAGACCAATACATCTGACTAATACCAAGGATATCAATATTAAGTCTTTCCATTTCCCTGATCGCGTTGTGGGCTTTTCCACTTTGAAATAAACTGTGAACATTCCAGGTAGCTATTCTTCTCATGGCTGGCCCAGAGATTCTTAGTACCCACTGCCCACTGAAGGGCTGCCGGGGACTGGGGGCCATGGCTTTAGGTTTTCCAGTCATGCTAAAGATTTGCCTGAGCACAGAGAGAACTCCTAGTTCCCTGAGCTCCTTGCCCCCTGAAGATGCCAGCCACAGAGTCTGGTGAAACATCAGGAAGAAAAACTTCCAGAACGTGACCAAACAGCCCAAAAAACTCACAACAGCTATAATTTATTTCTCAAATGCATTTGGTTTGGTTTAGTATCGCTTTGGGGTTAAAAATCAAAACTCATAGAAGATGAGGAACATGGTGTACAAAGTACCTAAACTGATAGGAAAATCTTTCATTTTAATCACTGTTACTACAAATAAGTCACATTTTCTTCCCATTTGTTTTGAAATAGCTGGTATCCCACTTGTTTGTTGTTTTGGTCAGCATCATTGCAGGGAGAACAATATGGAATAGACCACCAATTGCCTACCTCTGTCCTAGTGCTTTGGGATGGGTTGAGGCATTTGCTTCCATCCTGGGAACATTTCATTATACACAGTACTGTATAAGTGAAATACATGTGAGCAACATGTGACTACCATAAATACTTAAAGGTTCCTGCAAGGCTCCTTTCTAAAAAAATTGCCTTCTTTTATTTTGAAACGAAAAATAATACACCAGACTACACTAAATGATAATTACATTTTACTTTTTTCCAAGATTCCCTTCTTATTTCTATACAGTAATTAGAAAGAGTTGTTCTTTTTACAGCTATAGCTATATATAATATAAAGCATTCCATAACTCCTCCAAATGTACTGAGACTCTGACTCACCTTACAGCACAATCCAATCAAACGTAAACACTTAAATATCCTAATCATTTTCTTGTCTACTTACCAGTAAGTCCCACTGAGATTGAACAGATTCTCTTATGTAATGCACTTCTATGCACACTTGCCTTGGAGTAAGACCCACTAAACATTCTTCCCAAGGTCAATAAAAGGAGTACCCACCTCACTGGGGAGCAAAGTGGGGTCTGTTTGCTTGTTTTTTATTTTGCATAATTATGTTGTACACTGCCCAGGAAGTGTTCTAGCACTATGGGGCAGTATAAAAGTAAAAACAACAGCAATAATATTTGTGGGACTGACACCACGGCTCATACTGTGACAAACTTCACTGTACAGTATAGGCAACTTGAGTATTTATTTATTTATTTATTTATTTATTTATTTATTTATTTATTTATTTATTTATAATATTTTACCTCACCTTTCTCCTTGGAAAAGGACCCAAGGTGGCTTACAATAATGAAGGACAATATACAGCCTAGAACAGTGGTGGCAAACCTTTGGCACTCCAGATGTTTTGGACCGCAACTCCCAGAATTTCAAGCCTGTAATGCTAATGACAAAGGGCTGTGGGAGTTGTGGTCAAAAACATATGGAGTGCCGAGGGTTAGCCACCACTGGTCTAGAACATTTGACATATTCAAGTTAAGAACAGGGAAATAGAAGGGCATCTTAGAACATTAAAAGGTAACATTAAAGCTGCAAATAGCACGCCAAAAGAAAAAATTCCATTATGTGGGGTGGAAAGTAAACAAGGAAACACTGGTGTTCTTATGAAATCAGTCAATGCAGTCATGTATGGTAATCCATATAAAAGTCACATAGTAATTAGTCTCTCATTCCGGGAAAGCAAATAATACTTATCATGGTCCTTATGCCAAATACATCTTTAATGGTGACTTGATTCTCTTTTTATTTTACATTTGTTTACTAATTTGCCAAGGCAGCCTACAGGCTTTCTTATTCTCTACTTTATTCTCACATAAGACATAACCCTTTAAGGTAGGTCCACGGAGAGTGTTCTGGCCTAGAGTCACTCCCCAAGTGTCATAACTCCTTGAGGGCCTAGTAGTTTAATTCTGTCTGATTTAATGTGGAGTCTGATATATGTGCTTCTGGTCTCTTTTTGAGAAGGAAACCAGTACAAATATATAGTAATGCAAGCAAGGCACTCTGGTAAAGGGATAATAATACTGTAAGGGCGTGTTTGCTGGCAGTAGGAAGGGAGGAAATGGCTTCCCTGATGTAGCCTGAGGCTTCAAGGCCCTTTTGTGTGAGGAACTGGCGGGGAAGGAAGGCAGCGGGAACGGGATCCAGGCAGGTGGATGGCCGCGGGGAGAATTTTTTCCCCTCCACCTTTGATCTCAGACTGTCCTGTTCAGCTGAGCGGAATACCAAGTGAGGGTGCCTAAGAGCCGGCGCTTCACCTCCGCCGCGCCACCGGCGAGGGAGAAGCACGGAGCGAGACCGACAGACTGTCACTGGCAAAATGAACTGTCACCTCCCATTTTTCAGAGGCGCGCAGGGATGAATTGCGGCTTTGAACCGTGTGGCCCGTTGTTGATTGAGTTCCGCTGTCTTCGAACCCCAGCGAACAAGGCAAGTTCATTTCAGGCTGACATTCCCTCCGCTGCTCCGTCCGGGAGCCCGGGAAATTAACCGCTTCAGAGCTGATTTCCTCCCACGTCCGGAGGAGCCGTCTTTCTTTGGGAAGTCCCGCCACAGCTCGGAGGGATCACCTTGCTGGTGCAGACTTTTGGCCTCTCCAAAACGGCTGGTTGGGAAAGGAGGGGATCCAGCTCCCTAGATCGGGGAGAGAGAGCCGTCTGACAGCTCTGTTCCAACAGGAATTTACGCTTCAGAAACAGCTAACGACGACCGACAGGTGGGAAGTCCCCACTTCCAAAAACAACTACAATAGGCATTAGGCAGAGGGAGAATGGGGGCAGGGAAACCGATGGTCCCAGGAGGAACAAGACATTCCTAAAGAGGTATCCGTGTACTAACTAGTACTTCGGAGGGTCTTGATCTTGAATAGTCAGTTAAGACCCAACAGCTTTACAAAAGACCTGCTGCTGTCAAAAAATGAAAGCAAATACTGTACTGTACTGTACACTGAAGTATTGTTTTTTTGAAAAAAAAACATGACTATCTACATTCTTGGGTTTGAGGAAGGGAGGAGAGGACAGAAACTGTCACAATGCCAGTAAGTCCAACAATTGCACCTATATCTCTAGTTTTGAGATAAGATCCCTCAACAGCCAGACCCTGTCTGAATTAATTAAATCGCCCAGAGTGGCTGTGTTGGCAGGTGCGTGTATAGAAAATATAAATAAATAAATAAACTAAATAAATAAATAAATAAATAAGATGTATCATACAATTTTCCTTTAGGAGGATTTCAAATGCCACAGAATTATTTGGAAGGGAAGGCTAAATGGTACTAAAACCCCAGTGCCTTGTGTGGTGGCATAAAGTAAGGAGGATACAGCACTATGGTGTATTCTCACAAGTGACAGAGTCAGTATCAGCACTGAGTCCACGAAACAGCAAACACCCATGCTGTTTCTTAAATTCATAAAAATTGCTTCCAAGGTGACTGGTAAGAACATAAGAACAGCCTTGCTGGAACAGGCCACAGCCCATCCAGTCCAGCATTCTGTCTCACACAGTGGTTCGCCATTTGCTTCAGGGTATTCCCAAGCAGATGTCTTCACCTGCTTACGATTCCCTGCAAATGGCATTGAGAGATATCCTGCCTATCTCTCCAACCCGGAGGTTGTCCTTAGGCATCCATAATGATAGCCTTCATGACAAGTTCTTCATGAACTTGTCTAATCCTTTCTTAAAGCTGTCAATGCTGGCTGCTACCACCACTTCTTCTGGCAGGGAGTTCCATAGACCAGTGATCCTCTGGGTGGAACTGAATCGGTTACTGGTGTAACTGATATGATTCTGCCCAGAGAATGCCAAAAATGTGACCAAAAGTTGTGATCATAGGATCATAGTTTAGACTCATCCAAAAAGCAGGTTTATACTGAATGAATTAGTCACTGCCTCTAACAATAATCAGCAAATTCAGCTTGCAAATATCCATTATAAAATTAATTCTAAACTACAGACCTCATGAATACAACATCTGGCTGAATTTCTAGATGTTTCTGTTTCTTTCCTGACCACCTGCAGTTTGTATCACCTATACCAGCTTTGCCAACCTGATGCTCAACAGATGTGATTGAAAATGGCTTTCATGATACAGTACCTATTCGGTGGGTTATAAGCATTGGAAAGAACTGGAAAAGGGTTTGATGTAACAGTACATCTGGGTATATTACATGCAAGACATTGCGATGCTGGCTTCAGAAAGACTGGCTGCTATCAAACTAAGGCAAATTGTTAGTGAATTAGTGGTATTATTTTTACAAATATCTTGCTATCGCAGGTGTCTAAATAACGTAGTTGACTTCAGCCACTGCATATCTTTACTTTAGTAGGAAAGGGCATACTTTGTGGTTTTGCTATTTGGCCTCAAGTAACAAAATATGCAGGCAGCCATGTGAATATGATTGCTAGTGGCTGAAGCCCAGGTTTCAGCACCCTGCATAACTCCTCCTTCTTCTTTACAACTAGGAAAACTAGAGTACTCTATGCTATTATTCCCACCTCCCCCATTCAGTTTGGACTCATTCTTGGTTCAATAGTTCTAAGCCATCAGCACATACACAGCTCTGTCCTCTGCCAGAGGGCAGGGGCACAGGGCATATCAGAAATGGCCTAAGGGGCTGGCACTCCATTCACTCTAACATCTGTCCACTGCCTACTGCGACAGTAGCTTTCCTCCATCCTAATGGTAAGGCTGGCTATGTATTCCAGTGTATATGGATGGTGCTTACGGTGTGAAGAAGGCTGGACATGTATCAATGACCAAGAGCTTGCAGACAGATGGTCTTCTCTGACTGCCAGGCTGGCACACTGGCTGAATTCATCATCAGTCAAGGCTTCATCTTACCAGATATGTCTTGTTCAAGAACTGAGCTGTCTCTGTTCAGCTGTCCCCATAGCAACTGAAATCAGCATGTCTGCTCATACAAAGATAAAGTGGATGTCCACTGTTCTCCAAGCCACAATAGGGTCACTAAAGAGAATGCAGGCCTCCCTGTGTCGCTGGTGGATAGGGAGGGCACCAAAGAGGGCCATATAAAAATTTCTGTCCTTGGATTTTCTTGAACAAGAAATCTTCTTTATGGGTTGTGCGCTTCATGAATAAACACGTGGCAAATGCTATCTGGCATTTAGTTTTATCAGCGGCCCTAGTGCCGTAGTTTTAGCACAAACTTTCTTTCCTTCCCTTTTAGATATTTAGTCTTGAAGTATTAATTTATAACACTAAATAATTTGCTGCTGTCCCTTCTGCTTATATTAATACACTTAAAGTTTTAAAAGTATTATTATAATTCTATTATTTGAGAAAAATGCCCGTTTTATAGATTGTTAATCGTTTGATTGCAAATTGCCATGAAAGATGAATCCTACTCATCTGAAATGTGTTGGGCTGCAATACATTTTCACTGCTTGCCCTTTGGAGAACTAGCTCATCTTTTTGCATTTCCCCCCAGATTGCTTTTATCAAAGCCACTTTGAAATGTTCAGGGTAGTCTCAGGATGTGGTGGTTACACTTTTATGGTATAAAGAAGCATTTACAGAAACAAATTGTATGTCTGCCTACTTGGAGCTATGGTCCACTAAACTTAATGAAGATTACTCCTACTAAGGGGGCACCGGATTGCCCTGTAGAACAACGTTGTCTCGTTGGTGCTATATTAAATCTTCAAGTGACATGTATTGTAAATCCTGACATAAATTGGAGGTAGACTTCAGGAGGAAGGTATATACAGCACAGGCTTGGTTAGCTAAGTTGAATGCCATGTTGACTGCCATGTCGACTGTGTGAGTAGCAGACACTGCATGACAGCCAGTTTCTATTTCTCTCTGGGACTGGCCAGTTATGATAATAGTGAGAGAGAATGTGCTGAGAAAGAGTATACCGTAGGACCCTCATATCCACTGATTCATTATCCACTGATTCAGTTATCCACGGATGGCGGAGACAAAAATCAAATAAATAATTCAGCAGCCACAAAGCAAGCTACTGTCACAAACAGCAACTGTAAAGCAAGCTACTGTCATAAAACAGCAGCCGTAAAGCAAGCTACTGTCACAAACAGCAGCCGTAAAGCAAGCTACTGTCATAAAACAGCAGCTGTAAAGTAAGCTACTGTCACAAAACAGCAGTTTGGGGGAATTTTTTGGTGTTTTCTCTTATCCACGGTTTTCATTATCCACGGGAAGGTCTGGAACCAATCCCCAGCGGATACCGGGGTCCTACTGTAATGGCTAAGAAGCAGACCTTGGAAACATTCATACTTTGGGACTGTACATCCCAGAATCCTCCAGCTTGCCATGCTAGCTATGGAATACTGGAACACATGGAAACCGCAAAGCAATTTCCCCCAATTTTGCTTATAGACAATGCGTGCCTATGGAATATGTTCCCACATACTTTCTCTCATAAGGTGGGATGGCAAATAGCTTTTAAAATTGATTCAACTTATTTATATGTAAACTCTATGATAGCTAAATGGCATCTCTCTCTCTATAAATGAAGCTTATTTCTAATGGTGAGTCAGTTCGGTGACTGACCATGACTTGGGGCTGAGTTGCCACTCAGCCATGCAAACTCACTAGGAAGCAAATCTACTCCTAAAACATCTCACATAGCTTGAAAACCTATTATGGTTTCTCTAAGTCAGATGCAACTGGACGGCATAAAACACACACGTACTTCTGACTATCAGGACAGTGAAAACAAACTACAGAGGATGGTTGTCATCGTCTTCATGCCTAGCTTGTAAGTTTCTGGAGGCATCTGGCTGGCTGTTGACAGAAACAATACATTGTCCTTTTTTTGTCCAGAAGAAACCTGGAGGCTGGAAGAGGGCTGGGGGCTGCAAAAATAGCCTTGGATAGCCCTTGGGTCACTCCTCATTTAGAGGTCAACGTCTGTCTCCTGTAATTTTGAAAAGACAAAAGCTTTTCATATGAATACACAGATCAATCTGTGTAACTAGGCTAGGATGTTTATATTACTATCAAACTACTGTTTTTAGTCAACACAGTTCAGATAATGTTTTTACCCACTATATCTGAATTTCCCCACACATCCAAGCATGTGTATAAATATGTACCTCCTCAGTTAACCCTCCATGCATTTAATGAGGAGCTGCAGTCCTTACAACTTTATGCCAGATAAAACTTGTGAGCTTTTAAAGGGTGACAGTCCCTCCAAGAGGGATCAGAACCCTGGCCCCTAACTCGGAGAGCCTCTCCAGAAGGAGGATGTCAAAGACTGCTGAGAGTTTGAGGAGGACCAGCCTACATCAGTCTCCCTCAAGAGATCATCATGTTGTAGAGCAACCCATGTTGTCTCCGTACCATAGAAACTGGACTAGAATGGATTGAGAGCATCAGTTTCATTCAGGAGTTCTGAAGATGGTCTGAAGTTGTTTTAACTATTAGAATAGTTACATTCATTGTTTTATTGTGTTGTTTTAATTTTTATTGTGTATTGTTGCTCTCTCAATTGTTGTAAGCCGCCCAGAGTTCCTTCGGGAAGATGGGTGGGGTATAAATATAATAAATAAATAAATAAATAAATAAATAAATAAATAAATAAATAAATAATGGTTTGCTATCACCCTCTCCAACACCTTGCTTAAAAATGAAATTTTGGTGATGGGTCAATAGTTGTCAATTTGATCTACTGGCAAGCTAGATTTTTCCAAATGGGCCTAATGAGTATCTCCTGGAAAGACCCATTTAGGGCTGCAGTGGCCCATTCAGTAGTTACCAGCCTGGCTGCTTTTATAAGCTAGGCTGGGCAAGGATGAAGGGAGATAGTGGCCTGATACTGGTCAGGGAATCTGTCCACTTCAGTTAGTGTCACAGGTCAAAAGTTAGTAAGCACAGCCGGGCAAGATAATGCACTGGACATCTAGGCTTGATCTACTGACAATTGGGATCGTAGGTCCTGGTGGATGGCCTCCACCTTTGGTTTTAAAAATGCTGCAAATTGGTCACAGAAAATTCTAGAGGGAAGCCTATCACTGTGACCAGTCCTGAATAGAGCATGAACTATGTGGTATAATTCAGCCTGATGGTTCGAAGCTTTGTATATCCGGTTAATGAAGTATGATCTTCTTGTAGCTTTAATCTTGATAAATGGAGGACATGATCATGATGGCTGCTAAATTAATTTCCATTGGGTTCTTCCTCCAAATGTTCTCTAGCCACTTCAAGGTCCACAACTCATGGCCAAACAACAGTGCTGGACAAATTCAATGATGGTTGGGTCATTCAGGAGTGATCACGTTGATAGCCCTGGTAGTAGAGGTGAACCATGTATTTACCAGGCTATCGATAGGAGCGCTACCTAGGTCAATTGAAACACCCAGCAAGGTCTCCTGGAAGTGACTAGAATCCAGTAACCTGTGGGGGCGGACCATCTTAATATGTCCATGCTACCTGCAGAGGGAATATGGCCACTGCAAGGCTGCATATTAATAGGTGGTGATCTGACCATGATAAAATCAGCCCAGAGATTTTAGGAAATGGACTACTATGCAGGATTGCAATCCAAATTTGTTCCTGAATAAGTTTTGCATTTATCAGACATTCATATCATTGTTATAAATTTGGCAAGTCCATATTTTCTATTTATTTTTTCTTCATTCATATGTATGTCTTTTCTTTCTATAAATAAATTACAAATAGTATCATACAAATTATAATGGTTTAACTTTGCTGTCTCTGGGAAGCTCTAGGGGTGTCAGTATCAACTTAGGGCCTTTTTACATGACCCCTAAGATCCGCTGGCCACTTAAATTCGGACCAGAGATCTTAGGGGTTCCTCGCTCTTCCTCTGTCCCCACCTCCCTCCGCACTTCCTGGTTGCTGGCTGCCTGAGGGAGGGAGAAAAAAGAAAGAAAAGAATGCCTTCTTACCTCCGTTTTGTTCCCGGCAGCATTCAGATCTCTTAAAGGGGTGGGGAGCAAAAAAAGAACAAAAGGAAGCCAGGAGAGCCCCGCACTCACTATCCTTACACCGGATCAAATATTTGTCACCATCAAAGACCAGGTACAAGAAAACTGCTGTTTGGTCGCGCTAAAGTGGGCGGGGTCGCACTTAATTGTCTGCAAAGTCCGGAGCTGGTGGGTAAACATTTTTAAGGTCCGGACCTTGCAGCCATTTGCGGCGGAGCTTAGGGGTCGTGTATAAACGCCCTTAGTTAGGGAATTAATTAGAGAGATCTCCACTTTTGCCTTTTACAAATTAACTCTTGAGTAGTTGATCCATAACCCACAGAAAGGCTTGCATTTTTCAGACTACTTTTGTTCTCTCTCTCTCATACAATCATTTCTGCTATTGCACACCTGGAGTGTCCTATGTTTATATAAACAAAAACACACCACAGAATCTGCAATAAAGCTATATAAACAAACTGCAGTCTGATGTGCTGGGGTGGCAAACCATCCATTGCTCCTTTTGTCTTGTTTATCCCTGTTATTTTCGGGGTGGTGGTGGTGGTTGTGTTGTACTGACTAATGGCACAGGTGTCCCTTATTGATTCTGTTCACAGTGTGTACCTACGTGTTCAATTTAGCAGTATGAGACATGTCACGTACTCTTGTGGGGGGGGGGAAACAACATACAGAACTCAAACAGCAAATGCCAGAAAGTAAATTCTCTCCCATTGTATCCAACAAAAATCTATTTATAATCAAGGCATTGGCTGATGGTCCAGAAAAAGAAAACATTTTCCCCCAAGTGCAGTAGCAATCTATGAACTAATGTGAGATTGTGAAGTAGAAAAAGTCATATCTGAAACATAAGCTATCTGTGCTCAACAGGCCTTTCCCATCAAATACATCAGGGAATCCTAATTCAGTTCTGGAGGGCAAGGACCTTGATAGTTCCTGGACAGATCTTGGAATCTTTATAGATACCAAGAGTACACAGACCTTGAACTGAATTAGACAATGGATCCATTTAGTCTAGCACTGTCAACTCTGCTTGGGAATGGCTCTCCAAGGTTCTAGACAGCATTATTTTCTAGCCCGAACTGAAGACCCCTAGTATTCTCTAAGGTCACCTTTGGAAGGGTGCAGGTACACCAGAGGCAGGGAAGACGCTAGCGTGGGCTGCTTTGAATCATTGGGCTTTACTGGAACAATCTAATCGAGCCTGGCTGTTCACATGGGAATAGCTCCTGCCAATATTGTAAAGTGACTTTAAAAGAAAGCCTCTTCAATGCAAATTAATCACTCTTCCTGCTCAGGAGAAGGCAGGGGAAGTATGGAAGGGTGTTTTTTTTTAAATCATATATAGACTATCACTGATACACTACACCAGTTATATTAAAAAGCTCTTTTCTTTGCCTTTTCTTAGATGTCCAGCTGAGAAACTGCCTGTAGCCAAAGCCACAGCTGTAGACTCAAATGTGGGTGGTTTCTCAACTGGCCTTTTAAGACAAGGAAACAAAAAATTTAAATATATAATCTATGCAGCACATCTATTATAGACTAAATACTGTCAAAAATATGGATTTTACTTCCCCTGCCCTCTGCTAGGCAGAGGAAGTGTTTAATTTGCCAACATCCTGAAGTGGCTCATTTATTTGCATATTATTTGTGTATCAATTTTCTATATTTTTGTATTTTGTATTTTTGTTGGTGTGTTTATTTATTTATTTGAGTTTTATACCACCCATCTAGCCCTAGGGCTACTCTGGGCGGTTTACAACATAGAATAGCAAAATAACAAAGTAACACATTTAAAAAACCAAAGTACAAACAATATAATATAAATAAAATATACATAAATCAACAACAATAACTAAAATAAAACTAAAATGAAAGTAAAAATTACCAGGTGTTTGCTTAAATAAAAAATAGGGGGGGAAAGATAAGTGGTAGAAAAAAGAATAGTGTCTGACTATATCATGCATGTACAAACTTCAGCCCTCCTTATTACGTAGTGAGTCCAGACATAACAGCATGCTACGGTAGTCTTCTTTATTCCACAAACGACATGCATAACATAACACACACATTCCATAAATACCCATAGCTCCACCCCCCAGTTCACCCCAATAGGCGTTACCTCATTACAAGGTCCACCTGTCTTCGACTGCAGTATGCCTTGCTCTTAAAATACACAATACCCTATACACTACACCTGTGTTCGCTGAGATCGTCTCAGGCTGTTATCATCAGCCTGCCTGTCCAGCTCCAATGGCTCAGCTTGTCCTGCCCTTGATGTCAATGACAAAGGACTGTAGGAGTTCTGGTCCAAAACATCTGGAGGGCCAAAGTTTGGACATGCCTGTACTAGATGTTTGGGAGATCAGGAAAGGCCGTTCTGTACAACCAAGTTTTCAATAGTGTTTTAAAACTTTCAAGCGAGGGTGCTAGGCAAATTTCTGGAGGTAGATGATTCCATAACTGGGGAGCCACCACCGAGAAGGCCCTGCTACTCGTTACAACTTTCCAGGCCTCCCTCGGGGTTGGAACCCCCAGATGTCCTGCCTGGCTAGCTCGGGTAATCCAGGCAGTTCGTCTTAGGAGGAGCCATTGTGTCAGATACTGAGGTCCCAAACCATTTAGGGCCTTGTATGTTAACGTCAAAACCTTGAAGTCAAGGTGGTAGCGTACCGGCAAACAGTGCAGAGCTGCCAGCACAGAAGTAATATTCTGGTACCTTTTTTGCCCCATTAGATGTCTGGCAGCTGTATTCTGCACTAGCTGCAATCTCTGCATTAACATCAAGAGCAGCACCACGTAAAGAGCACTACAATAGTCTATTCTCGAGATTACAAGCACATGAACCCATGCAGTTAACGCTGTGATGTTAAGGAGGGCCCGCAGCTGGGCAACCCTCCACAGTTGATAATGAGCGAAACAGACCACTGACACTACCTGGGTTTCCATGGTAAGCGCTGGGTCCAGCAGGACACCCAAACTCCGTACCACATCCTTGGCGGAGAGAGTCGCCTCCCAAAAGCTGAGGGAGTTCCCCACCTGCAGACCCCAGGGGGACCCACACACAGGATTTCTGTCTTGCCCGGGTTCAACCTCAGCCTATTAGCCCCCATCCAGTCCAAGAGGGCCGACAAGCAGAACTCAAAGAATGGAATGGCATCTGTGGCAGAAGATGGAAAGGATATATAGAGCTGGGTATCATCAGCATATTGGTGACACGAAGCTCCATACCCTCTTATGACCCTTCCCAGCAGCCTCATATAAATGGGAGAGATGACCGACCCCTGTGGCACCCCACAATTGAGGGACCAAGGGGCAGAAGTCATCTCACCCAACTGCACTCGCTAGAGACTGTCCTCCAAGAAGGAACAGAACCACTGCAAAGCAGTGCCTCCAGTCCCCAACTTGGAGAGCCTCCCCAGGAGGATATCATGGTTGATGGTATCAAAGGTTGCTGAGAGATCAAGGAGGATCAACAGGGACATTTTGCCTCTGTCGGACCCCCTCAAAAAGGTCATTCCATTTCTGTACTATGGAACGGCCTGAAGCCCAAATGAAAAGGATTGAGGGTGTTTGTGCCATCCAGTATTATTATGTGGTTTTTACTCCTGTTGCTTGTTAGCTATATTTGAATGTTGTTAGCCACCCAGAGTGGCCATTCGACCAGATGGGTGGTACTGTATATCAATACAATAAATATTAAGCCATTTCACAATATTGGCAAATTGAAATTGGAAGGCTTGATTTGGATCAGTTGATCACAATCAGTGGACCTGATCCAAACCAGGCCAATCCTATCCTGACCGGAACAAAATAGAAGCCACTTAAACCAGGCCACAAAGGTATGGGTAAGACTGCTTGGGGCAGTTTTGTGTGCTCTAGCAAATACGTCCTCTGATCTCCCTCTTATAAGAGCATACGCCCCTTCGGTACTCCAAGCAATGGGCTAAACACAAATGTAATCAGCCTCTAAGTATGAGCCAGGACCAGTCCTGGTCAGCTTCTGAAATCAGATGAAATCTGGTGTTTCATTGTGTTATGAAGGTTACTGAGACACTGGCTAATTGTTCACAACAGTAAAAATGGCAAAGTGTCTCCCTCTTGGGCAGGGGCAACTTACAGTAGAGCAATAAACAGGCACCAGATTTTATTTGAGGTTTGTTTGATAGAGATATATAAATGATACTGTTGGATATACTACAGTATATCGAATATTAAATTGTTAAAAAGCAATTGTATTGTCTTACTTGTTATTGTACTTCATATGTCACAATAATTTAAGCAAGGCTAGCAACAGGTTATCTTCTTTTAAATAGAAAATGTTTGTGTCTGCCTATTATTTAACATGCAGGATTATTTATTGTTATACTATAATTTTTTATAGAAATAGTGAAAGCTATTTATTGTAAGAAGTGCCAATCAGTGAAAGGTCTAGTTACACTTTTAAATTTAGTATCTCAAAATATTCCACTGGAGCACTAGCATGGGGCAAATTCATATAAAACACAACTGAGACAGAAACCTGCATCCAATTACCTTCTTTTTAAAAAGCCAGTGTAGCATTGGGTTACAAGCTGAGGTGGCTGTGGGGGTAATAAACTCACTTAAATGTTTCCAGTACTTTTAATTAAATCAAGCAACATGCCATAAAAGTGTCCTGGAATGGAAGGGCCCTGTAAGGAAAACAGAACAGAACAGTGGATGACTTTTTACAGATTGTTAAAATGGATAGGGTGTTGGATCAATTGCTGACAGAGGCCATTTAATTTATTTAAACACAAATAAATTTCATTTTTATTATGTCAGCTTCTAACAGTGAACAGGCAAGCATTACATCAAACTGGAAGGCAACTTTGTTTTAAAAAAAAAAAACAACTCCCAAAACTTTAAGTGCATTATAGTGTTTTTGCTTGGAAGTAATACCATTGAGTTCAGTGACCCTCACTCTCAGGGAAGTGTGTGTACAGTAGTGTGTAGAATATGTGACCTGCCATATGTTGTTGCACTGTAAATGATATCAGTCATAACAGGTAAACCAGTGGTGAAGGATGGGATTTTGCAGGCTGCATCTGGAGGGCTACACATTCCCATTCATTGGTAGGACTGTAGAGCAACAGAGCAATGCTCTATAACAGTGATGGCGAACCTTTTAGAGACCGAGTGTGCCCAAACTGTGATTCAAAACCCACTAATTTTTCCACAAAGTGCCAATACAGCCATTTAACCTGAACACAGGTGGCTGTGAAGGGGCAATGTCAGGTGCCCACAGAAAGGGCTCCGGGTGCCAACTTTGGCACCCGTGCCATAGGTTCGCCAACACTGCTCTATAACTTCTGCTTTCTTAAGTAAGACTTGTTGACTTCAACAGAGATGAGGGATTTCTATTTTACTTGGGCTATAACACCCACTTATTTTTAAAATTAACTTTCTCTTTCCATTGCTCCCAAATAGAGGGAAATAAACTAGGTAATTTGCATGGTCAATATGGTTGTCATCTAACCCCCACCCTCATCCCCACCCCAATTCCCCAGGATGTATTGGTAAAATGGAGAATTTTGGAATCTATGGATTCATACATTCTCCTAACATGATCCTGGCTCTCCTTGTAGTTTACAATGCTGGCATTCCACTAAAACACCAGTTGCAGACCCATAAGGCAGCTCTAAAGTTGGATCTCCTCTGACATCAAGACATCTCTTTCCTACACCTCCCAAGTGAGGAATCCATCACCTCCTGTGGCTCGATTCTAAATGAACTAGAGGCAGGGGAGATATTCAGAGCCACTCTAACTTAATTTTACGCAAGGACAACAGAATTACATATTCAAATCCATGTTTTAAAAGGAAAATATTAGGTTTGTTATTTTAATAAAAGTATGTTAAGATTTAATTTAGCAAGCTGACACTTGTATCCAAAATATTCAGTGAGTTTTATAGATTCAATACTTAGAAACAAGTCTTGTCCTGTTCAAGGGAGATTATTCCCTGATATACATGAAGAAGATTGCAACTGTAAATACAGGAGAGTGTGTTCTTATTGTTGATCTAATATGTCTACAGGCCAAATAACTGTTCACCCACCCTCTCCAAGTATGCAACAAAAAGAGAAGTAGCATACTACAGTATATTTGATTTGCACCATGCCTCTGGAGAGTTGTGTGAATTGAGTCCACGTGGAGAAGACTACTTCATGAGCTTTAAGTGCTTGCAATGGGTCCATCCATGGAGAGAAGTGCTCCCTGAGGTCCAGAGCCTGGAAAACTTCTTTTTTCAGATTACTGATTGCAGCATCTTAACAATTTCCATGCTCATTAGCCATAATTGTTGAAGAAGGACTTGTCTTTGGTGAAAAAATATTTTTTTCAAGCTTTGCTGAGGTTATCTGGAACTTTATGCCCCAACCCTCAGTTTGCTTTTGCTGAAGTCTGGCTTTGTGCTGCCCGATTCCTGGCTTCTGCTTGCAGTTGCTACATTGACAACCTCATTGTTGATACTGGCTGTGCAATTTACTCCTGTGCTTTGCCATCTGTAGTTAACTGATATACCATTCTCTGGTGCTGGCTGCCATTTTGGCACTAAGATGTATAGCCTATTCCTGCTGGCACTTAAAATGGCTTCTATCTTCCTACTCCATCATAGCTTTCCTACCAAAAATCAACCTGCTGTAATCTGGAGCTCTCCAGATGTGTTGGACTACAGGTTTTGTCTGATCCCTGGCAATACTGGCGGGAACTGACAGGAGTTACTGATTCAAAGCAAAATCTGGTTTAAACTAAGTTTGGAAAATAGTTATGGGTTTGCAGTTAAAGGTATCTCATAAATGAACAATACAGTATACTTAACACCAATTGTACGCTTTTTGCTTTCTCTTCTCACAATCCAGAATGCTGGGAATTATGTGCTGGTGCATTGCTAAGATGATAAAGCTTCATCATGGGCTGATTTGGAATTTGGTCAAATTACTTTTTAGGACTACAATTCCAAGTATTCATGCTGGCTAGAAGATTCTGCGAATGGTGGTCTTGTAAGTAACTTTTCAAGCTCAGCACAGTGTCCTTTACATCTTTGTAGACCATCATGCATTTATTCATATATTTCAGCCTTGTTATTTAGGAGAGGAAACCCATAAGGCAAGGCAGCCTACAAAAATTATAATTATAAATGAAAGAAGAAAACAAATTAAAAATAAGACCAGAACAGTCAAGGGCTCTAATAAAAGCACTGTTTTATTTAAAATAAGCATGCCAGCACAAAAACAAAGATCCATCTCCCCATCTATGCCTACACAATGAGGGGCTTGATAGTTTTCCCCAGGGACAGGATTTCCCACTCCAGAAAACACCCTGTGTCTGGTATTTGTTAAGTGGATCTGTGTCCACTTATGGTCTCCCCCCCTCTCTCTTTCTGGGTGCTAGAGCCTATGCTTACTTTGGTCCAAATGCATTTCACTAAGTTTTGATGAATCATCTAGGACTAATTACTAAGGTTGCTGTTTCAGAGAGGGTAGCCCTGTTAGTCCTTTCAAGAATTGCAGGCAAAAATCAAAGAAAAACAAAACAAAAGACACAAAACATGTGGCACTTTAAAGACTAATTTTCATATTTTAATGTAACGTTTCATGGACACGTCCACTTCTTCAGACATACAGCAGCAGAATGAGGTGTGTAATATATGTGATGAGATATACATTTCATACCAGATGTTCATTGGTGGATAGGGGAGGGGGAAGAGGTAGGGGAGATGATGATTAGTTATAGAAGTGGTGGGATGATTTGACCAGGGGCCGTAGATATGTTAAGCATTGTTAATGGCTTTGTGGGCTGGGTCTGTAGAAATGTTAAGTGTGGTTTTAAGGTAAATTCCTCAAGAGTCAGAAACCAGAATCAGATAGAGTGGGGTTGGGGGTTGGAAAAGAGGGGTGAGAGAGTGGGAGTTTTTAACCTTAGGGTCCAGGTGGGAGATAAACTTCCATGAAAAAGTGGCAATATAGTAATATTAAATTTGATAATGACTCAAGAAACCCAGACTTATGTTTAATCCATTCTTGTGTGTCATCATGCATATGATTTTTATCTCAGCTGTTTCTCTTTGTATTCTGGATTTGTAATGATTTTGTTCTAAAACAGTGAACTTCAAATTCTTCAAGGATGTCCTAGGAGACTAAAATGGTTTGAGACAGGTTTCTGTGTATCATGGTTTCTTATGTCAAACTTGTGTTCATTGATGCGTTTTCTTAGAGATTGTCCTGTTTGTCCATTGTAGAGTGCAAATGATTATTGTTGTCAAAAGATGGCATAGATCACATTGGTTGAGGAGCAGGTGAAGTTTGCCATTGATATTGTATGTGACATTGTTAGGTCCTGTGATTGTGTTGCCAGAGTAGATGTATGGGCAGAGTTGGCATTGGGGTTTTTGGCAAGGTTTAGTTCCATTGTCCATGTTGCTGTTTTCTAATCTTGTGTGCATTAGTATTTGTTTGAGGTTGGGAGGTTGTCTGTAGGCAAGTATGGGTCCCCCACCAAGAGCTTTGGAGAGTGATGTGCTCTTGTCAAGGATGGGCTGGAGATCATTTAAGATGTGTTTGAGTGGTCTCACTTGTGGACTGTAAGTGACAACCAGTGGTGTTCTGTCATTTGGCCCTTTGGATCTGTCTTGTAGCAGGCTATATCTTGCTTTGTTGATTTATTTCTTAACCGTGTGAGGTGGGTACTGTAGTCTGAGGAGAGCATTTTGTAGCTCCTTGAGTTTGAAGTCTCTATCCTGTGGGTCAGAGCAGATGCGGTTGTATCTAAGGGCTTGGCTATATACGATTGGTTTTGTTGTGTGTTCAGGATGGAAGCTTGAAGAATGCAGATAGGTATACCGGTTGGTTGGTTTTTAGTACAGTGTGATACTAAGATGCCCATGTTGTAGTTTCACAGTAGTATCCAGAAAGTTCACCTGTTGTGTGGCTTGTTCAAGGGTGAGGTTGATGTTTGGGTGAAAACCATTGAAGTCCTAGTGGAATTTTTTAAGGGATTCCTCTCCATGGGTCCAGATCAGAAAAATGTCATCAATGTATCTCAGATAGAAAAGTGGCTTCTAGGTGCAGTCAGCCATGAATATGTTTGCATATTGTGGGGCCATGCAAGTGCTCATTGCGGTTCCACTGAATTGGAGGTAGCTTTTATTGTCAAAAGAGAAATAGTTGTGTGTGACCACATAAGTCACAGAAGGTGGTGATTATGTGGGATTCTTCTTTGTTTTGGATGGTGTTTGTGATAGCTTGTAGTCCATCCGCATGTGGTATGTTGGTATAGAGAGCCTCTACATCCATTGTAGCTAGGATGGTATTATTGGGTAGCTTCTGCGTGAACTGAAGTTTCCGTAGGATGTCTGTGGTGTCCCTTACATTACTGGGTGCATTGGTAGCATAGGGTTTGAGAACGTTGCTGTGAGACCAAGAATGGGATCTAAATGTAGTGTGAGAGATTGTGAGCCTAAAATTTATTACAGTATTTATGTAAACAGATCCTACATCTTTAAAGATAAGTATTAGGACCTATAGAACTGTTCTGCAGCTGTCACCTCATTATAAACCCAAGGCTGGAAAAGTTGGTCTTTTAAGCACTGTTGTCCAATGGGTCCCCCCATTCTATCTTGCAAGTGATGTGTGACCTAGCTTCTGCATGTTCTCTCATAAACCAATAGTGGCAGCTCTGTCCCTGATATGGCTGTTCACAAAGCATTCCATTTTAGCACTCCTTCCCAACACACACACAGAGCAGACCTCCTCATTAACGCTCAGACTTGTCAATAAAAAAGCCATTAGAGGAGATGTTGGAAGAAAGGAGCTGCAATACTGAAGACATCCAAGAGGACAAGGAGGTGCAGCTCCATCTCTTCTGACTGCAAAGGCAAAGAATCAATGAACTCCTCAGCTTTGAACTGAGGTCCATCTGTCAGTGGTAGGGAATAAAAAGGCTATGGGAGAATTATCTTATGTCTCATCACTACCTAATGTTCCTTGCATTCATTCTTCCCTTCTTTCCCTTCAAATATCTGATCAATGGCAGCTCCCTTTTCCCTCTCAGAAATCATGGCTAGTATCTCTGTCCTATCTTTGTCATTCTTCTTAGCCTTTCTGTTCTTTACAGATTCTTAGGCAGTTAATCCATCTTGTTTGTTACTAGTCAGTTTTACTGTGATCTTCTGTTGTGTATGGACTCACCATAAGAATATGAACTTATAACAACACCAAATGGAACTGCTGACCCTCAGCACCACCATTCTTTTCTTCAAACCCATCAGACCAGGTGAGGTATGGTCCTACTTTTTAGGAAGAGTGAAACAGTTGTTCCTGGTGTTAAATTTTGATCCCCTGAAAGGTCAGCAATTTGCCCATTATGTGCTGTAGCTGCATTTTTATCAGCAGAGAGAAAGAGATGTAGAATCATTTACTGCTTCATCTAATGCAGCAGATGTTTTTTGATGGCCTCTGCTATTAGGTTAAAAATAAGGTGTGACTTCTGATAACAGATTACAGGTGGAGGCAGTGCAAATGCAGCCTCCAGACTGCTTCCTTTTGTACACGAAAAATACAAGGGCCTCGTGACTTCCCTTAAACCCTCCTCACCAGCTTACTCTTCTACCAGGTGCCAGCACTGAAATTTGTACTGCTTCTGGAAGTGCAGTGTTTTGTTTTGCTTCCAGATCATCATCATCATCATCATCATCATCATCCTGAACCAAGCTGAGCACCAAAAAGAAAGCTGACTTTCTCTGATATTTAAATACCATTTCAGATCATGGATTAATCTGTTTAGTGATGATTTCTGAAACATCCTCTCTGGGTTTTCTGTGCCTCTGATATCTTTTGTTCTTTTAAAAAAATGAGATTTAAGGTTGTGGACTCAACTGTTTCTGCAAAAGTTTGAATTTATAGCAGGAGTGGGCAATGTGTGGTCCTCAATATAGAGGTATTTTCCCCTACAGCTCCCTTCAGCTGTAGCCAACATATGGCGCCTTTTTTTTGGTCCTGCTGGGATTGTGGTTAAGGAGCAAAAATTACTGAGAAAATGAAGTGTTTTTTTAGCCATAGCTTTGATCACTGTCTGTCTTCTGGCTTTGTTCTGTTCTTCTGGAAGCGCCCTGAAATGTTATACTTGTTCTACATTTCCCTGCAACGCTAATAAAACATGTTCACCTGATCAAGATGCTTGCATGAAGGTAGACCTTGTGTCAAGAATTGAAAAAACCTGCTGGAAATATTCTGAATGCGATGTGGATATAGTTGCGAAGTACTACGCCACTCAAAACCTGAAACTCTCCTGCTGCCAAAGGGACTTGTGTAATGGCAGCCCAATGATAGGGGGTAGTAAGCTCGTCCTTGGCCTAGCTTCTTTGTTGGCAGTATTCCAAATGCTCAGCTTCTAATGTGGAATAAAATATACCTTTTTTAATATTTAAAACTGAGTTAATAAACTTGTTTGTGAGGCACTTACCGAGAGGGAATAAAACAACAGTGTACATTTGCTGAGCCAACATAGCCAAATATGACGGAATTACTTCCAATGTCATGTGGAGGCACAGTTGTTCATCTACGATTTACAGTATCCTGCTGCAGTTTGTATTGGACATTCCCAAGTATAAATCCTCAAAGATTCAGAAGAAGATATAGACACTGAAATGAAGACAGACAAATGGACAGACACCCAAGTATTGAGTTCAGCAATGTTACATAACTATCTTTGGTATATATATATATTCAAGTTTAGTGGACAATATGCTTAGCTTTGTTGTCATGGGGAAGTGGCATTAACAGTAGTGACAGACTACCATTAAATACATAGTTCTGCTTTGATTCTGGGCCACGCTGAGGCTAAGTCCTGTGGACCCTGAAATAAAAGGAGGGCTCTTTAATAAGTGACTACATGCTGCTGCCAGTGGCATAATTCCCACTGCACTGGTGGAGCAACAGAACAGGATTTAGGGCCTTAGGCCATTATTTCCTTTCGTTTAAAATGCCTCTTTAATTTGACTTTCAAAATTGAAATATACAACTTTTCCCACTTAATATCAACATCCCCTTTTTAAATTAAAAAGTTGGAATCTCTCTCCCCCCCAATTTTACTACTAGCAGTCTAGTTGGCTTCTGTGCACAGAATCTTGGCTCCTTCAAGAAAATGCCATAAGCCAGATTCGCCTCTCCATCTACTGCTTGCTGGGAACTGCTACACCTTTGTGAATGGCAGATATAGTGCATTTTCAGCATGTATCAAACAACCTTTGCTGCCTATTCCTTATCTTCCATTAATTTCAAGAAAATTCAGATTAACTTCTGGGTTGCCATTTGAAGGAGAGAGAAAAAAGGCTTCCATTGGACTCAGTTGGTGTAGCTTAACCCTGTCATCCTTTGCTGTTAACCTTTTAGCAGAGGCAGGAAGAGAAGGAGGGAGTGATCTGGCTAAGATTTTGATGTTGCAGGAAAAAGCAACAGAGACGAGACGGTGACCTAAATGCATTTGAGTATTCAGATGCTCTATCAGGTTGTTGTGACAGGATAAGCTGGACTATTTACCTCCTGTGACAGGTGCTGGGTTCCAGCCATACAGAAACTCTCTTGCAGCAGCACTGTCTCCTCTGCCAGCCTCTCTCTATCCTCTGCTATTCCAATGCCAAAGCACGGCCTGACTTTCGATTACAGAGTATTTTTCTCCCCTTTTTAACCTTGCCACTCTTTCGACTCTTTTCAAGTCTTCCTCTCCACTCCCCGCACCCTCCTGAGCTCAGTTTCCATAGTTACTCCCAATCAGATCTCCTGACTTTGCTGGGGAAAATTGGATTTCAAAATCAAGAGGAGGCTTCAAAGGAATGTGTCCATTTAATAGGCTATCACTAAAGAGCGAGGCTGCCTGCTGAACTCAGAAGAGCCTGAGATGAATAAGGTGGAGCGCTTATCGTGCTGTGTTAGGGGAGGCAGCTTGGCATCTCAGGCACAAGAAATGTTGATGAGATATGGCAGCAGTGCAGTAGAATTTGCCAGTCACTACCAGCAGCCTCCCTCTCTCTTTCTCTTTGTCTCACTGGCTCCAGATTGGTCCCTGACAGTGATTAATTTCTGAAATGACAAGTGCCAGGGCTCAAAGCTATCTGGAAGCTATGTATTTCCAACCTACATGACTCCCCTAAAATGTGTGGCTGGCTGGCTGCACTACAGGGATGAGAGATGTACTTTGTATATGCAAAGATAACAATGCACACAACACACATGCACATCTTCTTACGTTCGAAAGCTGAGCAAATTTCCTTGCACTGAAAAAAATTCTGAATGCATGCCATATTCACATCTATGTATATGGCAGAGCATGAACAGATACCATGTGCAAACCTGATGGGACTTACTCTGCAGCACTAACCACAGACCTCAATGAGACTATTGACTTGCTATTTAATGGTAATACTAGGTATGTATTAGAGATGGGCACAAATCGAAAAAAATGGCGATTCGTTTTGGTTTGTTTCATTTGTTTTGTTTCATTTTTAATGATTTTTTTTGAAAAATGTTTCATTGGTTTGTTGATTTGTTGTTCGTTTCCCCCCGCTTTGCACCATTTAATCCATTTGACAGCGCGGGTGGGGAAAAACATTCCAAAAAAAAAAAAACCCACCACAGACCTTAATTGCACAAACTGGACTGGCAGCATCCTCATCTTCATCATCCACATCATCCTCATCATCTTCAATCATCCTTATGGTGGCGGTAGCGGCGGGGCGATCCTAGCCCTTGTGGCAGGGGCTTTTTGAGGTGCTGGTTTGGGGCCAGCACCCCCCCCCCAAGCGTCGACTGTGCAGCCCCTGGGGCCGGGTTGGTGCTGGTTTTAATTTTTTAAAATATTTTCTTGTTTTTAGGGTGTCATCCCGCCTACCCCCAGGGCTGGGTCAGTGCTCCTTTTAAAAAAAATTTAAAATTTATTTTATTTTACTTTTATTGTTTTTTTTTTTTTACTCTGACCACCTGGCCCGCACTACAGCTGTAGCACGAGCTGATCAGCTTTTTTTTCTTTGCCAGCCGTGCTTGCCTCGGTGGCTAAAAGTCATTTTAAACATCACACACCGCTCCCCCAGCTCACAAAGGAGGAGCTACCAGGCCTTCTGCATTTCCCACCCAAGACTTATACTCAAATCAATAAGTTTCCCCAGTTTTTTTGGGTTAAATTAGGGGCCTCAACTTATACTCGGGTCGATTTACAGTATACTCGAGTATATACGGTATTTCCCCCCAGTGTTTTGCCAATATGAGAGAATATCTGTTTCACTTGTGATAGGGAGAATGCTTTTTCATGTCTTTTAAATAGCTTGCCTGGATTCTCCATTTTTATCCTCTCCAACACCCAACCCATCAAACTGTCTATTCCTTGTGTGATTGCTCTTAGTTATATAAAACATAGCAGGATTCTCATCAGTGGCTTTGCAGTAAAAATAAACAGTTGGCAATAGCAAATAGAGAGTTTTGGGATCTTTCCAAGACCTCTTCCATGTTGCAGAACTGTTTCAACCAAACCCTGTGATTTCCAAATGGGAATCTTGATGGATTGTTGCTTCCCTCCTGATTACCACCATCTTCTTTCACTTCCAGGTTACCTGAGGAGCTTGCCCCATTTAACATTGCAATAGGGATACCTCTTGTGGAACACTTGGTAAAGAATGCAGAGAAGGACACTGGTTCAGTCTCTGGCATCTTGGTTTAAAGCAGGGGTCCTCAAAGTTTTCAAACAGCGGGCTGGTCCAACACGCCCCAGACACCACTGGGGGCCGGACCACAGTAAAAAAAAAAGGCCAACATGAAAAAGGGGGGAGGGAAGGGCAAGTGGGCGGAGCCTCCCACAATTGGCCCATGATCATTGTGTCTCCAGGGCCCCAGCAATGCTTCCTGTTCCAGATCACCACCCTGAGGTGACACCACTGGGATCCCTCTGCTGCGCCTCTTCCTCCTCCTCCTCCTCCTCCTCCTCCTCCTCCTCCAGTGGCAGTGGCTGGAGTGACTCTCCTTCCTTCCTTCCTTCCTTGCGTCGGGAAGGAGGTGGCAGCCCAGGCAAACTCAGGCCCCTCATCACCTTATAAGCAGCCACTCAAGATGAGGAGCAGCAGCCGCAGCAAGGGCGGCAAAGCTGGCGCCCCTGCACGCGGATCCAGCCGTGTGCCCTGGCCATCACGTCCTCACTGTGCCCTGGAGGAAAAGCTGCCTCCTCTCTTAGCCTGGCCCAGCCTGGCCTGACTTGGTGCGCTGCGCGTGAGGGAGGGAGGGAGGGAGGAAGGGCTGGGAAGGAGGGGGGGAGGCAGGAAGGCCTGCCCAAAGCCACCTGCAGCCCACTCACTGTCCGAGTCCAGCCAGGCTGCGGTGCTCTGTTGGCTCGCCAGCCCACCCATCACCAACTGGGGACAAATGCAGCCCCGCCAGCCTCCCAGGAACCAGGCCCAGGCCACTGTTGGCTTTCTCTTCTCTTCCCTTCTCTTCTTTCTCCACCACCTCCTCCTTGCTGGTCTCTAACCCGGTGATGTTGGTGGCAGCTTCAGCCTCCGGCCATGGCTGTGCTCCCTCCTCCCCTCCACGGAGCAAGGCAGCAAATCAGAGGGGGCTGAGGGGGCGGGAAGTAGCTCCATTTCCCCCTTGGTCGCCTGCCGTCCATCCCTCCAGCGGTCCACTGCCATGGCTGCTCTGGCTCAGAAGGCTGGCTGGCGCTGCCTCCACCTGCCCCCTTCATTCCTCACAACTACAATAACACAGGCGGCAGCCACACAAGGAAGGCAGGTGGGCAGGGTGGAGGATGAGCAGGGGTGGGGCCTCAGGGCCATGGAGGGAGTGGGAGACCTTGCCGCAGCCCTCCTGTTTTAAATTGCCCCGCTCGGCTGCACCCGGTGCCCCGACCATCTGAGCAGTGGGTGGGGGGAGTGGGGGACCTTGCTGTAGCCCTCCCACTTCGAATGCCCCACTAGCCAGAATACTGATCATCTGGGCAGTAGTTGGGGGGGAGTGGGAGAAGCGACATAGCCCACTGCTTTGAACTGCCTCAGCAATAGAAGCTGCGGAGGCTGGCTTGCTCGCAAAGCAGGGGGTAGGTGGGGGGGGGTTGCAATTGGTCCTGGGGGCCGGATTCAGGACCTTGGGGGGGAGCGCATCCGGCTCTGGGGCCTTAGGTTGAGGACCCCTGGTTTAAAGGAACACATATCAGCCCAGCTGTTATGGAAAACCTCAGCCAAAGGCCTCAAACAACAATTACAGTCAGAGCAGGTCACACAAGACTAGATGAATAGCATTTAAGAAAACCTCCCATACATACAGCCACCATGCTTATTTTAAAAAAGGTGATATAGTATAATGAACAAAGAGTGCCAACATGTATCTCTTACTGTATTAAGGCATGTCAGAGAAAAGGTGGAATTTATCTCCTGAGTTGTACAGAGATATAAAACCTATTTGAAAAAAAAATTCTGCCCTCTAGAGGGTGGACGGAGGTAGTATTCTAGAAACAGCTAACAACAGTGCTTAAAGTGGGGCCTAAGTGAAAAATGGATGGTGAGGAAATTGAAATAGAGAATAAACTATAAGGGGTTTATAGTTTATTATACTCTTATACAGTATTTGGAACACACTGCTTTGCTACTCCAAACCACCCTACTCCTGTAGTGGCTCTTCTTGAAATAAAAGAGCTCTCAGGTTTGAATACACATTTTTGCAAACAACAATATCAGAAGGTCTCATACCTTACTCTGAATACATGGACCATATGGTGGTATTCTGAGGACTACACATCCTACCCTAGCACCACTCATTTCCAGAATTTCAAATTATCTTTCCCTCCCCTGATGAGCATTCTGTGGATGTTTATGAGCAGGTGTTTTTCTTTGTGATTAAGGCATAAGCCTGTCCAGACTGGCATATACAGACTGCAATTCAGTATGATCCTAATTACTGTATCTCATTGTGTAGCAGGTATGTACGGTTAGTTCATATCCAAATGGGTGCTAATACCAGAGGCAATGACCCTGCAATGTAACAGGTAGATTGTGACATTTCAAGGGAGGACACAGAAACACCCTCTTATATTTCTGTTTCTTTTCTTTTCTCAAACATTTCCCTAACTAAGCACACTTATAATATTATGCTAGGGATGCATTGCTCTTTTGATATGCCACTAAGTTTATTTAACCAACCAACCAACCAACCAACCAACCAATCAATCAATCAATCAATCAATCAATCAATCAATCAATCAATCAATCAATTAATTAATTAATTAAGGAAAGCCATGGCAGTTGGTTGAACGACAGCTGAGGGAAAAGGTAGGAATGGTGCTATGTTGACTCCATGTATTCTACCCAAACAAGGCAGTGCAGCTCCAGCAGTGTCCTGGCTGAGAATAAATGTGGAGCTTACCTCCCTTCCATTTCCCCAACCTTCATCTCAAAGTTTTTCTCTTATGGCATTTCTGCTGCTCTGAGCTCACCACACCACTGCTGTCCTCTACTGCGGCCTACTTACTTGTAAGCAAACCTGGTGAATTTGCACATAAGCAAAACCATGATCAAAAGGCTTGCATCAACCCATCTCACGGGAGAATAAACATTTCTAGTGTAAGAGATAAAAACATTGCATTAAAGATAAGGACCTTTTAAGTTAGTGGTTCCCAGCCTGGGGGACCCCTTTGGGGGTTGAATGACAATTTCACAGGGGTCACCATGAGCCAGTGAAGAAAAAGGCACAAATGGTTGGGTCTGGAGGAGGAGTGGGAAGAAGGGGGGGCAAGAGTGAGTTACAGCTTGATAGGTTGAAGGGGATGTCAGTCAATGGCACTGGAGGCTGCGATTGGCTGAGGGTGCCTGTAGAGAGGGAAGTTCTCTATGGCACCTGCAGCAATGGCCTGCCAAAGGGGGCTTGTGGCCTCTTCCAAGCAGGGCAAGGGGTCACCACAACATGAGGAACTGTATTAAAGGGTCGCGACACTAGTAAGGTTGAGAACCACTGTTTTAAGAGCAAACCAAAAGGTTCAGAATTCCCCTGTCTGGATGGACCCATGAAGAGATTTTCTATGTTTGAAAAGGACCTCTTCAATGGGAGTATCCTGTCTAAAAAATCAGGTGCTCTTTTTGTATATATTGTATGTGAAATGCAGTTATCTGTTTCTTATAAATATCTTTTGCATAATAACCAGGAGTGTGTGGAGTCTGCATTATATCCGGGCAGGCCTTTGCACTTCCATCCACACAGTATCTTCATATACAGAAATGCCTGTGTATATTTCTACTTCCATATTGTATAACAGCAACAAAAGCAACATGCTGATTCTGGTTTGCACTGGCCCTTTCCAGGGTTTCCTAGATGCAAAACACTCTAAAGTGATTTACCCTTCTCTTATTCTGGGGGCAATCTGTGGCTACGTAGTTTGCCCAAGACCACACAGGCTAGCTCTTCTCTTACATGGTACAGTGGGGAATCACATCTCCAATCCTTGGTTCTACAGTTAAATGCTCAAGCTTTAATAATAATAATTATCCTGGCTTATTGCCCTAGTTTTCTAGAGACAGAAACAATTAGACTCTTTCCCATAGCAAAATGCTGTCAGGAATACAGAAAGTGTATTTCGCATTTCTGATTAACATGTTTTAGGAGAGGCTTAGATTAAAGCAAAAAGCAAAGCAAAGTGTTCTGCTTATATACCGCCCCATACCACTTAAAGTAGTCTCTGGGCAGTTTACAGTTTTTTTTTTAGTTACAGTAATGCAGGCTACACATTGCCACCCCCCTCCCAGCAAGCTGGGTACTCATTTTACCAACCTCGGAAGAATGGAAGGCTGAGTGAACCTTGAGCCTGCTACCGGGAATTGAACCCCAGGTTGTGAGCACAGTGTTAGCTGCAGTACAGGCATTTAACCACTGCACCACCAGGCTCCTAATACGTATGTGGAATTATATCAAGCCTAAGTCCTCCTCAAGATAAATACAAATAAATTAGGATAAAATCATTATACACTTATATGGTTGACTTTATGAGATCTCTAAAAGGTTCACCATCACTGTCCTAGAAGATCTGGGAAATTCTTGGTAAGAACCAGAGGCAATTGTACCATAAGCTGGAGCTAATACAAAAGTAGTACTGTACAGGGAACATAGATTTCTTCACTGCAGCAACACCAAAGAGTGGAGTTAAAATAAGGCAGCTAACAACAAAGTCCACCAAATTGCCAGTTTCTAACAGAGAGTAATGGAGTTCAAGGCTGCTTAAAAGCTGTATGCTGCACATGTAATCTTACATGAGGGCAGGCAGATTTATCCGGAAGGAAATGCATCCTATGCCATTCCTTTTAGTTTGCACAAGCCAGGACCTTAAGAATGAACCTTGGTCAGAATTTGCAGGTTCCAGTCTTGGGAAGCCTGGGCTAAATAGTTCAGGGACAGCAGTTTCTATAAAGGGATGCTGTCTTTGCCTTGCCATAACCATCCGGCAATTAATCTTGCACTCTATCTGATTCAAACACACCACATCCTTTTTCCTCTTGTTGTCTCTTTTCCCTGCAGTTCAGAAACTGGGTCAGCCTTGCTTTATTGAAGCTACTCATGCAAGTTTCCAAAATACATGCACACTGTAATACATGTCATGTCATCTGTTTTATATACACCGAGACAGATGTACATCTAGTAAAAATTTCTTTTGTGTAAATGACCTTAAGACTGTAGTTAAAATATGATTTTTTGCCTCCAAAAGCCAATTTTGATCTCAATTGCAGCCTAGTTATTGCAACTGAAGCTGACATTTCTCATTATTTTATGCTTTAAAACAATCTTATATTTTAACATTCTTTTCAAAAAGATAGTTTTAAAATATAAGCATTATTTTATATTGTAACCTTAATATTTTGCAACAAATGATGGTTTTCTTTCTGATTTTCCTTGTGAGTAGAATAAGTATGTAAAATGGCTTCATACATTTTACAAGGCCAGAAAAAGAACAAGACTCATTACCATAAAAGGTGAGGTGGGAGTAAAAGATTATTAACGCAGTGTATATGCTCTCATTTAAGTAGGCATAAGATTGAAGCTAAAGTCCAGATTATCTATCTATATGGGATGCCTTTCTCCATCCAAGGTGACTTACATTTTTAAAGGAACTAAATCTGAAAGCTAAATAAAACATTACACAATTTTTAAAAAGGATTCAACAGATATATTAAAACATATAAGAAGAGAGTATTAAAAACAGATGTCAACACAGAATGAAATGATTCCTTAAAAAAAAAGCCTTGGTCAATCAGTCATTTAAAGGAAAGCTTGCTTGAGGTAGGACAAAATGCCACACCAACCCCATAATAATCACAACTCCTCCCCCCTCCCCCCCCAGCCCCTGTCGGCTCAGGTTTCCTTGTTCAAGAGAAGCTGGGACCTGCAGCTGTAAAAGGCGGGCTTTTTAGCCACAAATATACACAGCCCTACAGTCCCTCCACCCTCTTTCTCTCACATTCAGTTTTATTTTCCTCGGTTTCCTGTCTTCTTCAGAGACGAATAGTTAACGCAGGAGCAAAGCAAACAACTACAGCTGCTGTGGGTTTGTTTTGTGTTGAAAGTTCAGGTGGATTCCCCCTAATGCAGGCTACAGGAGAGCCTCTTCCAGAAGATGTCGGGAAGGTGTTGGAAGGTAACGTTCTTCGGAATAACTGGGGCTCATGCCCTACTCTTTATTAGGTAGATGCCGTGTAGGCCTCCACCTCACCCCCAGTCTTGTTACAAAACTCAAACTATCTTTTTAAAAAGCCTTATTATTAGGGGATTTTTTAAGACAAAAAGGGGCCTGGTTTTCATAGTATCTCTTGGGGTTTTCATGTGTGGTGGTGGAACAGGAATTGTGTGAGGACAGAGCTGAGCTTGAGGGCAAGAGGCCCGACATCTTGGTGGCTGCATACATTTTACCTCAGTGTGGCCCTATTTGGTAATCAAATAACAGAATGGTGGACATCGTATGCTTTAGGCCAGTGATGGCGAACCTTTTAGAAACAGAGTGCCCAAATTGCGATTCAAAATCCACTATTATTATTTTTTTGCAAAGTGCCAATACAGCAATTTAACCTGAATACAAGTGGCTGCGAAGGGGCAATGTGAGGTGCCCACAGAAAGGGCTCCGAGTACCACCTTTGGCACCCATGCCATAGGTTTGCCAAGGCCTAGGCTTTACCCTAAAATAGGTTAAATACAGCACTACTAATAACTGCCTTGTTTCCTTCACTCCCACCCCGGTTCGACAAAGAATCCGAGTCTGTAAATATTTACTTATTTTTCTCTGCCCTTAGAATTTGATGGGACCTGCTGCCGAATAAGGAGACCTTTGCAGTGTTCATTCTTTCTATCAGAAGCACCATAGTAGAATACAATAAAAAACAGGCAGTATCCTGTGTATCAACACATATAAAATACACAGTGGTTTAGAAAAATGAAATTGTAAAGCTTAGATAAATATTCCAGACAATTTTCTGTCAGTAATGGACACTAGCAAGAGCTTTAGGGCAGCTGCCACCAAAATCTTCCATAGTATAGTACTGTACTTATTGAGTGGCATACTACACACTTATATGTTCATATCTTGCCTGAAAAAGAGGAATTGCATGTTCAGAAATCACCGCTATAATATATGTCTGTTCAGTTTGCTGCTTAGGAGGTTTTTACTGATGGGCTCTTCCTTTTTCAGAGTTCATTACCTAAAGATCCCTTCAAACAGAGGAGTGTACTCTGTAAAGAGACAACTCTTTTAAGGACACTTAACCCAATGTTAAAAGTCTTTACATTTTTCTTCCAGTAATATAACTTTCTTCATATCTATATTTAGTTTACCTCTTTATTTGTTCTACATTGATTTTTTTAAAAAGTAATACAGTGACCCCCCCCGCCATTTCGCGGTTCAGGCATTGCGGTCCCACTATTTATTTATTTATTTATTTATTGTGGGACTTATATACCGCCCATCTTCCTGGTGGGGAACTCCGGGCGGTTTACAGCATATTAAAAGACAACAGAAACACAATGTAATAAAAAACTAAACAGATAAAACAGCAAAGTGCAGGAAATGGCGATGGCGGGAGAGGGAAAAAAAATCAACCAAATGCCTCCCGGAAGAGAAGGGTTTTAAGAGCTTTCCGGAAGGCAGGCAGGGACTCTGCTAGGCGCACTTCTGCTGGTAGGTGGTTCCACAGCGTCGGGCCAGCCACA
Organism: Phrynocephalus guinanensis; assembly: GCA_037367245.1. NCBI lineage: Eukaryota > Metazoa > Chordata > Lepidosauria > Squamata > Agamidae > Phrynocephalus > Phrynocephalus guinanensis. Next base: position 20,991,059 of record CM074743.1, read on the forward strand.
GAGAAGGCTCGGGAGCGGGTGGAAGTTCTCCGAGCCTCCCTGGGCGTGGCCACGCGCAGCATGTGCGCCCGCGACAACCTAGTTGGACGGGCCGAAGTTGACCGCTGGTCGATCCGCTCTGTCAGGTAGCCAGGTCCTAGGCCATGGAGTGTTTTGTAAACCAAAACCAGGACCTTGAATCTGATTCGGGCCGCAACGGGTAACCAGTGCAGGCGAGCCAGAACTGGGGTGATGTGCTCGAATCGACGCACACCCGCCACCAGTCTGGCCGCCGCATTTTGGACCCGCTGCAGACGCCGAATCAGATTCAAGGGCAACACCATGTAGAGCGCGTTGCAATAGTCCAGTCTCGAGATCACCAACGCCTGGACCACTGTTCTAAGGGAGTCCCCATCCAGGTACGGACGAATCTGGGCAATTCTACGAAGGTGGAAAAAGGCAGCCCTGGACACGGCGGACACCTGGGCCTCCATGGTGAGCGCCAGGTCCAGGACAACTCCCAGATTCCGGACTGAGTCCGATGGCCTGAGGGAAACACCCTCCAAGGTGGGAAACGGGCCACCGTAGCTGGATGGGGTAGCCCCGAAGAACATAACCTCGGTCTTATCGGGGTTGAGTTTGAGCCTGTTAATTCTGGTCCATTCCATAACTGCACCCAAGCACCGATCGAGGGTCCGGACAGCCTCATCTGCAGCGGTGGAAAAGGAGACATAGAGCTGCGTGTCATCAGCGTACTGATGACAGCAGACTCCATGTCCCCTAATGACCTCTGCCAGTGGCCTGATGTAAATGTTGAACAGCATGGGAGAGAGAGACGACCCCTGTGGAACCCCACAAGGGAGTATCCAAGGAGCCGACAACTCGCCCCCATGCTGTACCTGCTGGGGGCGGTCTCCGAGGAAGGATCGGAACCAACTGTGAACAGTGCCTCCGATCCCAGCCCCGGAGAGCTGATCCAGCAGGATTCCGTGGTCGACGGTATCAAAGGCTGCTGACAAGTCCAGAAGGACCAACAAGGAGGAACACCCCCTGTCGGCCCCCCGGAGGAGGTCATCTTGCAGAGCGACCAAGACTGTCTCGGTCCCCCGGCCGGGCCTGAACCCAGACTGGAATGGACCCAGGATATGCTGACCCTCCAGATGTGTTTGAAGCCGGATCGCGGCCACCCTCTCGATCACCTTGCCCATGAAAGGAACATTAGCAATCGGGCGATAGTTGGATAAATCACCCGATGCTAGTCTCCTTCAGGCGAGAGGGAAAAATCCCTTCCCTTAAGGAGGCTGTGGCGATGATAGATGCCCATTCTGATATGCTCCCTCCAACGGCTTTCAAGAGCCAAGATGGGCAAGGGTCGAAGGGGGTTGACGCGGGCCGGCAGTGGGCAATTGCCCTGGAGGCCTCAAGTGAGGTAACAGGCCCAAACTCAACCATGCGAGGAGACCGAGGGGGCGCAGCCGTCGGGGGTGCCGAGAGTGGGCTAGAGCAACAGGATTCAAAACCGGTACGGATGGCCTCAATTTTCGATCGAAAAAAGGCTGCGAAATGCTCACTACTGAAATCAGTAGGAGGAGGCCTGGACAGTCCAGGATTAGTGAGGTCACGAACCACATGGAATAGCTCCGCTTGACGGTTCGAGGCCTCACTAATTCTCAGGGTGTTGTGAGATCTTCTGGCCACCCTGATTGCGTGAACATAGCGCCTGGACTGTGCGATGACAGCAGCCTTCTTAGTCGCCGACCGGTTCTTCCTCCAGCTGCGTTCCAGCCTCTTCCGTTCTTGCTTCATCGCTCGAAGCTCTTCCGTGAACCACGGTGAGGAACGAGCTCGGCAGCGGATGAGGCGCCTAGGGGCGATCTGGTCGACAACCCGGGATGTTTCGTCAAACCATTGGTCTACCATGGAGTCAACCAGGTCGTCAGCCAGTCCGCCAGGGGGGCCTCCGAAGACTTCACGAAACCTATCAGGGTCAAGGAGTCTTCGGGGGCGGGCCCATACAGATGGCCGGAGGTCCCCGCGGGGTGGGGCGGCGATTGATACAGAGAAAGACAGCAGGTGATGGTCTGACCATGACACGGGGGTGGGAACAATGTCCCAGACCCTCAGACACGAATCCTCAGACGTGGAGGAAAATACCAGATCCAGGGTGTGTCCAGATCTGTGAGTTGGGCATAAAACATGCTGGGACAGATTCATGGAGGTCATGGACTCCATGAAATCCAGAGCAGCACCAGACAGGTCACCGCCAGCATGCACGTTGAGATCACCCACCACCAAAAGGCGGGGGGTTCTCAACAGAGCTGCGGCGATGAACTCGGTGAGCTCTGGTAGGGATTGTGCTGGGTTGCGGGGAGCGCGGTAACCGAGCACAATGCCAATCCTGTCCTGCTGCCCAACCAACAGATGGACACATTCCAAACCTGGAATCACCAACGTCGAGGCCCTGCTGATTTGAATGGTATCTCTGTAAACAATGGCCACCCCACCCCCCTTACGACCCTCCGATCTTCCCACCCCCTGTACCAGAAACCCAGGGGGGCACAGCAGGGCGAGGGACGCCCCCCCCTCTGCACCCACCCAGGTCTCGGTGACATACGCCAAGTCGGTGCTCCCATCAGTGATGGTGTCACGGATGATGGGTATTTTATTATGAACCGACCTGGCGTTCAACAGGAGGCAGGAAAGATCGGAGGTGCTGGCGGAGTGGCTCCGAGGCTCGTGACAGTGAGCTGAGGGGTCAGAACGGGGGACAGGCGCAAGATGCCTGGCCCGAGTTCTTCTTATCCGACTAACCCGCCAGCCCCTAGCGTACCGACCACGACCCGACACAACTGGTATGGTGGTCCCTGCCTGCATGATGGGAAAAAAAAAGTAGAGCACTACATTGCGGGACCGCAGTACCTGCACCTGGGGGGCGGCGGGGAGTGGTGGTCGGGTCGCTCCGCACCCCGCCCGCACCTCCGAGAAGCCTCCGGGGTATGTGGGAGGGCGACCGGGGGGGGGGGATCTGGTCGCTCCAGGCGGCCCTCCCTCGCACCCCCCTGAGAAGGCTCCGGGGTGCATGGGCGGGCGGCGGCGGGTGATCCGGTCGCTCCGCGCGGCCCTCCCACATACCCCTGAGAAACCTCGGGGCTGTGCGGGCGGGCGGTGGCGGGCGATCTGGTCACTCCGCGCGGCCCTCCCACGCATCCCGGAGAAGCCGGTCATTCCCGTCATTTCACATTTCATATACTGTGGTCCTGGTATATTGCAGGACCACAGTATATGAAACAAAGGGCTCCTAGAGCAAGTTGCATGGGCCCGTTTGAGGCCTCTTGCACTTACCCAGGCATGGCACTGCCCCAAATGGGCTTCTGACGGGCTTCCCGGGCCTGTCTGAGGCCCCAGAAGTAGTTTCCAGAGAATCAAGTCGCTTCCGGAAAACTGGAAGTGACTTCTGGATCGCCCCAAACCACTTCTGGGGCCTCTAACAGGCTTCCTAGGCCTATCGGAGGAACCACAAATGATTTCAGGTTCACCAGAAACAACTTGGGGACCTCTGACAGGCCAAGGAAGCCCATTGGGGGCCCATTCAGTTAGGCCCCCCAGTCCTGACCTGACCCAGCATCCGCATATCGTAGATTTTTCATTATCGCGGGTCAGGTCGGGTCACTAACCCCTGCGATAAGTGGGGGATTACTGTACTGTATATAGCTCTCTTCTGATGGAATAATTGACAAAGGTCCCTTCTTGGATACACTCCTTAGATGCACCTTCTTGATGAAAGGGGTGTTGCACATGTCAGTGAAGCTGAAGGCAATGCCATCAGATGGCCAGGATCCATTACAAGCCCGGACTCCTAGCAGGGGCACACAAGGTAGAATGTGCTTGGTACCAATCAACTAAGTGCTCCGACTGACAGCACTGAAGAAGATGAACTTGAAAGTTTTAGAGAGGAAAAGCTGCTCTGAAAGCATGAAAAAGGGGAAAAATCATCTTGGTAGACAGAAAACTATTGCAAACCATGAAGAATGAATTTGTCAAAATTCTAATGAAAATATGCCAAAAAATATAAAAAACAAAATCGTGGCTCAGTGACTGGCCATGTTCAATATATGTTCCATTCTCCAAGAAAGGAGAAAGAGTGCAGGAACTATAGGGCCATTGCTTTGATTTCCCATGCAAGCAAAGTGATGCTCGTGGTGTTGCAGCAAGGACTTTCATATTATATGGAGTGAGAAATTCTTGATGTTCAAGCTGGAAAAAAGGCATTCAAGATCATATTGCAACTATACATTGGTTCCTGAAGTAAATCAAAGAATTTCAGTAGAAGACCACTCTATACTTTATAGCAGGGGTCAGGAACAGTCAGTTCTCCAGATGTTTTAGACGTTAGTTCCCATGGTCCTTTGTCATTGGCAATATAGGCTCAGAATTCAGAGAGCTGCAGTCCAAAACACAGGGTTCTGTTCTGTCTCCTATGTTATTTAACACCTATATGAAACCACTGGAGATTATCAGGATTTTTGGGATTAAGTGCCACCAGTATGCCGATATACCCAGCTCTACCTCTCGTCACCTCTGGATTCTAAGGGAGCTACTATCTCAACTTTACATTAGTGTTTAGTGAAAAAAGAGGTGTGCAGCTTGGGGGTGCTCTTGGACCCATCCTTAAGCTTGGATGCCCAGGTCACGGCTGTGGAGACCTACAAATAGAGACCTACAGAAGACCAAGACGTCTGAAGAAATTAGAAAAGGCCACCAAGTATAAGTATGCCATCACTGGAGACCAAGGACAAGGTCATCCATGTTCTTGTATTCTTGATGACTCTGTATGGATGTCAATGCTTGGTTGGAAGCAAATCTGACAGGAAAAAAAATAGTCCTGGAGGAGAGCTCTGTAGGTAATCAGGACTGCTAGAAAGATAAACAAGTAGGTGATAGAGCAGATCAAGACGGAACAATCTCCAAGTGCAGAAATGATTCAACTGATGTTGCCATACAGAAGACTGAATTTGGGAAGGTCAGCAATGAAGGAACTAAACAAGATCCTCAAGAATAAGGATGTGTCTCTGAAGACCAAGACCAAAGTAATCCACACTGTTGTATTTCTGATCACCATCTAGGTGATGTGTATGAAAACTGGACAGAAATCTGGCAGGAAAAAAATATTATTTGTTTGAAATGTGGTGCTAGAGGATAGCTTTGGGATTACTTTGAGCTACCAGAAAGATGAACAAATGGGTTTGATCAAATCAAGGCTAAACTGTTTATGTAGGCAAAAATATATGTATAAAAACCACACCCCCTTTCCAACCCGATACTGTAGTTTTCTCATCGGTGTACTTTCATGTATAAGACAAACATCATTTTTACTCTTAAAATTTTAGACAAAAGTTTGGTAGGTATTTTGCCAACGTTGTTTTCTGCAGCTAGGAAACATCAAGCTATGTATGCATTAATGAAGAAAAGGATTCTGCACATACAAGTAGGCACCCTTACCGTTTCATGTATTCTATGTTAAAGTCAAAGCTCCAAAAACAGTCTTCAAAGCTAAGCTCTGCTGATTCTTGACTCAATTTTAAGATGCATTATTTTTTGATAGACTATGAAACACTGCTTTACAAACTGGTTGTCTTTCCTAGATGAATGTGTGGGTTTTCTTTCTTTAAAAAAGGACAGAGAGAGAAGTGCTGTGGCTCAGTCAGCTCATTTCACTTTTAGGTTTTTTTATGCTCAATACTTTATTGTTCTGAACTGACATTTCTCATAAACAACTCATTTTCGGCACCTGCCACCTTTCCTTTAGCTTAGATTATTTTCTTGTTAGCTGACTGTTTTTAATTGAAGTCTTCGGATCTCCTTCTAAAGAAGGAGCCTTCCTTTCCTGACAAGTACAGCAGGCTATGAATGGAGATTAATTGCATGTCACGCTCTCCTATATCAAACTTGCTGCATCTTTAACAAACCTCAGAGTCTCTAGGCCTTCTGATAGGGAAGGTACATTGAATCTATGCAAACTGGAAAGACAGGCTTTTGAGTCAACTACCACCTCTGGCTAATGTGTCGTCAGAAGCGATCATATCATTTAGAAAATACAGATCAGAAATAACGGTGCTGGATTCCACTGATGGTCTGCATGTGCAGATTTTCAATTTTGTATGCGTGCTGGGTTTTCATTTATAACATGGCAAGAATATCAGTTGATTTATAAAACAAAATTATTCAAGCTAGATGTTACATCCAGTTCTTTTTTAAAAAAATAAACCTCCAGGATATGAATGTGGGATATTGTGTTTTTGTATCATGATTCAAAACACCAGGGAATGTCTGATATTGCTGCACAATATTGTGCCAGCATTGCTAGAAGGAAAAAGGATATCAGGCTTAACATAGCAAATGGCAGAATGAGTGTTAACAACACCAGCGGCAACCATCAAGGTGGTCTACAGGATATTCTCTTATGCCCACTAGTACAAAATGACATCAAGCAAACTAAAATCCCAGAAGCTGACTAATTTTTAAATCAGTTAACTACTTCTCACTCAAATCACTTGTGAGAGCTTTTTCTTCATATGTATGAATGATAGTGAGTACAAGAGGGTATCCTGTAGACCAGTGATTCCCAACCTTAGGTCTCCAGATATTCTTGGATAACTCCCAGAAATTCTGGCCAGCACAGCTAGTAGTGAAAGCTTCTGGGAGTTTAAGTCAATGAACATCTAGGAACCTAAGTTTGGATACTCAGTACTGTAGACTGCTGCCACTGGTGTTGTTAATGTTCAATTTGCCATATACTGTGTAAAGCTTAATATCCATTTTCCTGCTGGCAACAAGGGCATGATATTGTGCAGCAATACCAGGCCATTTCTTGGCTTAATGAACTCAGGATTTAGAAGCAAAATATCACCCATAGGGGAGCTACGATATTAGCAGCTTCCTGACTCAATTAAAAATGATTTTCTCCTAGGGGAACCCCCTTTGGAGTTTAATAACTTAGCCCCCTGAACCCCAAACCTCTCCAAATTTGGGAGCTTACAGGGAAGAGTCCAAAGAAGCTACCCTGCAATTTTGGTTCCTCTAGGACAAATTGTTTCGTTCCTAGAGGAAAAAAGTTAGTAACAAAATGCGTCCTACCATTTCGTAACAAACAATACATAACAAAACGATGAAACAGTGTTTGAATTTTTTTGTTTCCTGCTCATCTCTATTAGACAGCTAGAAAGACAGGAAAATGTGCTCAGTTAGGTCAAGCCTGAACTCGCAGTAGAGCAAAAATTAGTGAACTAATACTTTCCCACTATGAACATCTAATGAAAATGCAGAGCTGACCAGGAACACTATTGGTGGGAAGGGGGGCAGTAATATGAGACCTAGTATGAGACATAGTAAATGAAAAACAAAACAAAAACAAAAAAGACAAAAACACTGTAGGATCTTTAAGATTAACCGCTATATTTTAATGTGAGCTTTTGTCAACAAATCTGCTTCCTCAGATGTAAGTGTGGGACAACATGGCAAATATTTATACTTGGTGTGGCCACAAAAAGAGTATTCCCTGGCCACAAATAAATTACAAGTAGAGTACTACTATTAAATCAATTGGGATTTGGTGAGTTAACTCCTCTATGAGTTCCATTGATTCAATTGGCCTCCTTCAGTTGCAACTTCCTGAGGTAAGCAATATGGAAGGTTCCAGCCGTGATTTCAAAATGATTTGAGTATTGTCTATTAACTGCTAACCCATTAGTAAAATGATGAGTAACAACTGTCTTTTAAAAACTCCCATGTTAATGTACAGTATTTTAAAATACATTGACTTTGCAAGCTCAGTTTCTAGTACACACAGTATATCATTGCTAGGCCATTGAATCAGACACAGGTTTTGGATATGTACATTAATGAGCTCTGGTTTACGATTTAGTAAGGGGCATAGGTGTATACTATCTGTGACTCTAATAGGACTTTAAAAGCAAATGAGATATTTTAGAAGGTGTTTTACTAGTTCTACATTCCCAATGAACTTTTATGACTGAGCAGGAATTCCTGAGTCTTGGTCTGCCTAATACACCATACAGAGCACAGTATCCACTGGAAGAACCCATACCATACACAGCATCTATTGCCAAACTAGTGGACTTGTTTGTAGGAGTCTGAGCATGTTATCAAGCAGCCTGGTATTTCAGAAGCTAGTGTGTACTTTAACAAATTAAGCCCTGGGTTTACCTATTTTGTTTTCTCCTTGGCTTTCCTTTTATTCAGCTTTCAGCTTGCTTGCTTGTTTTGTATTATTTCTTGATGTTTTATAACAAGCTGTAAAACGAATGCAGCTTAATCTTGAAAGGTTTACATGCTGTTCTTCTTGATCCACTCAGACTTTATAGCTAGGCTTTTTATCTCATTTCCCGGTAATATGAACCTGGCAGATGCATTTGGGAATGAAAGTGGGTGGGGAAAGCTGGGCTTGAAAAGGTTTCATGTGGTTGCCATTTTCATTTCAGTATACCCAGTCAGTGTTTTTTTGCTTTTACATTGACATTTAGACCTGTTTTGCACATTTGTTTTTATGTTCATAGGTAAGAAAAATGGATGCACATATGCAACAAATGGACATATTTGAGAGTAAAAATTTGTCTCTTTTACATGTACAGTAGTAGCAAATAATTTTGCAAAGTACTGCATGATGGAACCCCAAGTAGCAAACTAATATTCAGGAATACAATTGATAAACAGAAACAAATTTTCACGTAAAAATGGTGCCTACTCATTCTCTTGTTTCCTCTGTAATTTTTAAAAAAACACTTTGGTGGTGCTATACAGTAAATGTAATAAAAACTTGAATTCTGTGGCTGGTATAAATGATGGTAACTCTTCTTTCTCCCCCCTCCCCATATACAGATATTTCTCTGTTTCTGCTCTTCTTCTTGGGAAAAAGTGGGTCATTTTTAGGGGCATGAATGTCATTAACATGTACAGTATTGCAATATTTTATGCTGTGAATTATTTGAAGAGTGTTCCAGTCCTTTAATGCCAATTTATACAATTTTGACTGTGAAGCATATGAGCCTGGAAGTATGTCTGAAGTGTATATTTATACATAACTGTAGTATAATTTATCCCATTTTGCTCTTTCCCCGCAACAGGTGTTGAAGATTACCTAGAAGTTTTGCAGACTGAGAACCTTAGTGCTAAAGCAAGGCTGCAAAAGGATGAAATATTGTCTGATATTAGGCAACTTAAAGAGAGGTTTGTATATTCAATACTTGGTTCCAATGGGAGCAATTGTTATGAGCAGTTGGGATCCTAACACTTCTCCAAGTTATTATTAATAAGAATAACACTGTTTTCTTTGACTGATCATGACCCCGTAACTGAATATTTCAGCTGAAAATGTTAAGAAGCACAAAGACACCAATTTGGCCTGTTTCCTCTTTGTTTTTGGTGAGAATATATGGTGAGAGCTGATGGTGTTGGAGCATGGTGAGAATGCATTTTAACCCTATCAGCTTTAGCCACTATGGCTAATGGTTAGAAATTGTGAGGGCGGAGGACCAGTAAAATCTGGGAGGGAATAATTCGTCTGGCCCTTGTACAAGCACCTCCTTTTGGTAGCAGTTTGGGGTCTGATGGAAACACCTTGTGCTACAGTTGTTTATACAGTATAGGTGTTTCCCCCACTTGATTTAGAAATCTCAGGGCCAAATCAGTAATTGTAAGTTGAGGGTTGTATGTAGTTTCCCATTAGTTATCAGAGCTTAGCAGTTCCATTGCTGTTTTTCTTGTTGCAATGCCTACATCTGTTATGCAAATGAAGTATGTTTGTTTATGTTTCGTATCATTTACTCCTTTTATTGAGCAGTATCTGTTATTGTAGACGTTTCATTTGCCACTTGATAAATCAACTCCCTCATACAGTGCCATGTTCTCACTCTCTTTTTGGATTATCGTATTTGTTGTTGTCTGTGAAGTAATTCATCCCAGTATTGGTTTCACACATCAGTAAAGGCATTTTGATTGGAAATATGTCTGAACTCTTAGTTATGTTAATTAGTGTTTTTTGCCTAGGATTGGGGGTTGCAATGGGGAAGAACAAAGATTAGCTGCTGAAGCTGTCCTAATTACAATTAGAACTGGATGACCACCATAGTTTCTGAGATTTAATTGGCTTTATATATCTTGAAACATCTCTTTATAGCCATAAAAACTGGAAACCTGTTGCATTGGAATAAAGAAGTAAATTTTTAAGACTCTGAATCTGCCTCACAGTACAGTGGCCCCTGCCCATTCGCTGTTCAAATACTGCGGTCCCACTATATGAAAAAGGCCCCATGGGGTAAGGGTTAAGTCCTGTTTCAGGCCTCCTGTACTTACCTCAGGACTGGTGCTGCCCTGAATACGCCTGCGAGGGCCTTCTGGAGGCCCGGAAATGGCGTCCCTGTTTTTCGCAGCAAAACATTTCTGAAGTCTCTGGCCTGTCGGAGGCCTCAGAAATGATTTTCGGTGATCTGGAAGTCACTTTCAGTTTACCGGAAGTCACTTCTGGTTCGCAGGGAGGCCCTTTTGGGACCTCCAGAAGGCCTGGGAAGGCCCCCGCAGGCCCATTCGGGGCTGGGGGTAAGTACAAGGGCCCCCAGCTAGGCCCCCAGGCCCGATCCAACCTGCATCCGCATATCGCGGATTTTTAATTATTGCGGGTCGGGTCAGGTCCCTAACCCCTGCGATAGGCGGGGGGGTCACTGTACCTCTTTCCATGCTTCTGTGTGATAATGGAATCAGGATCTATAAATGAATTCTGAGGCCCAAAATAGGTTAACAATTAATTATGGGTAGACTTCTCTTAAAGAGATAAAATAAATTTGTGTAACCTAGCAGGAGCTCACCTCATTCCATGTATTGCAAATTGTTTTTGTTTATGATTGATCAATGGGAGGTAAGCACAGGTTTCAGGTGAAAGTTGACAGAGCTTTGAAAGAGCTATATGTCTTGATGGAAGATGTTGTAATAGCAGAAAATACATGTTTCTCTTAACCTGTGATTTGAAACTGAGACATAGGTTTGTGATGGAGATTGTTGCTTATGTGCATGCGTGTTTGTTGTGAAAATTGAGAAAACTGCAAACTGTGTCAATAGGTTAATGGAGTTTGTGGTTGTGATAAGTGCTGACACCAGTATTGACACCAATACCTTGGCAGTAGGGTGGATATAAATTTTTATAAAATAATAAGGAGGGGAATGTTGGAGGTTGCAGTGTACCATATGTCAAAGAAGATGTCCATGCTTATGGATTGTAGCAGTGTGATTTCAGATTAAAAATTCAGTATTACTGTATGTAAAATCCTGACAATACATAGACTGCAGTAGGGAGCAGGGTGATGCATAAAGAATCAAAAGCTTTATTACATGGGGATTTTAGTTTATTCTGCACCATTTTAGGGCTGTTGCCATCATTTTGTATTATCAGTTTGTTTATTGGTTTTGTTTATGGGTTTGGGATTATTTTTATTTACTATGCTTTGGGTGTAATGATAGGGAGGGTTGGGGTTTATATGTTATTATAATGACTGCCCAGAGTAGTAATTTCCACTAAGTTGGGCATGATAAAAATATGAGAAATAATTAAAACAAATAAATGGATTTTACGGATTTTGTTCTGAGGCCCTGCCCACTGGCAGGGTAGTGTGCCATTTGTTTTTCCTACACCTATTTAAAAGTAGATACAGAAGTGGGTTAGAAAACCAGTATTGATACTGTTATGGAATTACTGTGCACAGAAGGCAAGTTGCAGTTGCCAGTAGTAAAAATGCCTTAGATGCCGTGCACATGTTCTTTCTTCTAGATAATGTGATCACTGATGGGTTAAAACTTCAGTGTTCTTAAAGACCAGCCTGACCATCTGATGTTTGGACCCCCACCTTTGAATTCACTCAAGTGAGCAGAGAATTTTTATCCTTCATAAGGTCACAGCCAGGTATCCCTGCAGAAGAACATGGTGTGACTGCCTCTGCTGTATCCAAATCAATCTTTCCTGCTGGCTAATTAAGCACCAGTTTTCTTACTTATCAACTTGGGACTGTGTAATTAACAGCCTGGATTGCTGTGAATAATTGAAAGATAGAGGTGTTGAATGCAGAAGATGGAGGAAAGCTGGAGGAAAAGAAAATGGAGAATTTTGCTTAGACTGCAGAACCGGGCTTTCTGTGGTTCTAAATTGATAATTGTGTTTTCTTGTGGTAGATGAGGGAGAGTTGTATGAAAGTTAACCCTATTGATGGCTTCCTTTTGTTTCACTTATGCCTCTCTTTTCTTCAGTAATCATTGTCATGTCCTTTGATACCATACATTTGACTAATTACTTTTCTTTTGCCCAAGCTATATCCTTGTGTTCTACCCTTCTGAATATAAAAGGGCCATAGAGGTATCTTCTTTAGCAATGAAATACTTGCAGGCAAACCTTATTTCTTCCTCTCTCCTATTATCATTTCCTGTCTTACTTATAGAGAACACGCCACTTCCATAGTTTCCAGTTACAGCAGGACTAAGGGCGTTTATACACGACCCCTAAGCTGCGCTGCAAATGGCTCCCAGCTCCGGAGCTTAGAAATGTTTCCCCACCAGCTCTGGAGTTTAGAGAAAATTAAGTGCGACCACGCCCCCATAAGCGCGACCCAGCACACCTTTCATGTACTTGCTCTCAGCAGATGAAAATTCCTTGATGCGGATAAGAGTGCCGGGCTCTCCTCGCTTGTCTATTTTTTTTGCCTTCCGCCCCTTTAAGAGCCCCTTGAGAAGCAACCAGGAAGTAACGGGGCTCGTGGCAACTTCGACCGGCACCGGCAGGTTAGTAAAGGCTTCTTTTGTCCTTTTTTTCCCTCCCTCCCCTCACGCCGACAGGAGCAGGAAGTGCTGAGGGGTGGGGACGCAGGAACAGAAACGAACCCCCAAGATCTCTGGTCCGAATTTAAGGGACCAGCGAATCTTAGGGGTCGTGTGAAAAGGCCCTATATGGCATGACTTGATTGGTATGGCAAAATAGCTGTGTTGCTAACTTACTTCCATTATAATGGTTGTTCTAGCAGCTGCCTGGTGTTTGGGAAAGTGACCATTGCCATGGATAAGAAGGATGGGATTGTTGCTTCCTAAGAGTGAGTAGGCTAAATATCTAAACACATTTATGGAATCCTTTGGAAAAAGCAGATTTGGAGACTTAGGATCAGACTACACGAGATACGCAGTTTCTCAGGTGAAGCTTCTTTAATTAGTAAACTATTGTCCAAGCATTTCTGAGGATCACATCTTGCACGTTAGGTGGCTTTATTCCACGGGTCCTCAAACTACGGCACAAGGGCCGGATGTGCCCCCCCCCGGGTCCTGAATCCGGCCCTTGGGATCAATTGCAGACCCCACCACACCTACCCCCTGCTTCGCGAGCAAGCCAGCCTCTGCAGCTGCTTCTATTGCTGAGGCAGTTCAAAGTGGTGGGCTATGTCGCTTCCCCCACCTCCCCCCATCCACCACCCAGATGATCGGCACACTGGCTAGTGGGGCAGTTTAAAGTGGGAAGGTCATGGCAAAGTCCTCTGCTCCCCCACCCGCCACCCAGATGGTTGGGGCACCGGCTGCAGCTGAGTAGGGCAATTTTAAACAGGAGGGCTGCGGCAAGGTCTCCCACTCCCTCCATGGCCCCGAGGCTCCAGCCCTGCTCCTCCTCCACCCGCCTGCCTGAATTCCTTGTGTGGCTGCCGCCTGTGTTATTGTGGTTGTGAGGATGGAAGGGAGCAGGCGGAGGCAGCGCCAGCCAGCCTTCCAAGCTGGAGCAGCCACGGCAGTGGACTGATGGAGGGATGGACGGCAGGCGACCAAGGGGGAAACATAGATATTTTTCCCACCCACCCGCCCCCTCCGAACTGCTGCCTTGCTCCGTGGAGCGAGGGAGGGGACCAGGGAGCCCAGCCATGGCTGGAGGCTGAGGCTGCCGCCATCACCACCGGGTTAGAGACCAGCGAGGAGGAGGTGGTGGAGAAAGAAGAGAAGGGAAGGGAAGGCCAACGGTGGGCTGGGCCTGGATCCTGGGAGACTGGCAGGGCTGCATTTATCCCTGGTTGGTGATGGGCGGGCTGGCGAGCCAACAGAGCACTGGAGCGGGCTGCGGGTGGCTTTGGGCATGCCTTCCTGCCTCCCATCCCTCCCTCCCTCCCTTGCAATGCACCAAGTTGGGCCGGGCTGGCCAGGCCAAGAGAGGAGGCAGCTTTTCCTCCAGGGTGCAGCGAGGGCGTGATGGCCAGGGCACATGGCTAGATCCGCATGCAGTGGCGCCAGCTTTGCCACCCTTGCTGCAGCTGCTGCTCCTCATCCTGAGTGGACGCCTATAAGGTGATGAGGGGCCTGAATTTGCCTGGACTGCCACCCCCTTCCTGTCGCAATGAAGGAAGGAAGGAGAGTCACGTAAGCTACGGCCACTGTAGGAGGAGGAGGAGGAGGCGCAGCAGAGGGATCCCAGCAGCGGCACCTCAGGGCGGCGATCCAGAGCAGGAGGCATTGCTGGGGCCCTGAAGATGCAATGATCATGGGCCGATCGTGGGGGACTCTGCCCATTTGCTCCTCCCTCCCCACTTTTTCCATGTCAGCCTTTTTTGGGGAAGGGACTGTAGTCTGGCCCCCAGTGGTGTCTGGTGTGGTTGTAGACCGGCCCGCTATTTGAAAACTTTGAGGACCCCTGCTTTATTCTATGAGAGATCATTGTAAGTTAAACATGGGTTTGTTTTGCAAGCCTGATTGTTTAGACACAGGGGTTTGTTAAAATCCTGTTGCTGCAGGTAACTTGATTATTGGATTCTAAGTACTGTACAAGCTGACCATCTTGTGTACTTTTCTTCCCATGCCCAGAACTGACAAACCACCTTTAGAACTTACCATTCTATATGTGGATCAGAAGATCAGGAGAAGCTAAGGAGCACAGCAGATAATATTGTAGGTTGCACGTCTATAGTAACTACATACTAGGTTTCAGGAAGTAGGCCTGCACACCATCATATGCTCTCAAGCATTTGGACTGGCTATAGACTTTGGGAGTTATATCCCAAACAATCAAAAAAACAATGTCCACATGCTCTGTATGCAGGGGAGTTCATGGACTTCAGATTGCCATCAGTCCTAGCCAGTTTAGCCAATGATCAGCAATGGAAATAGTAGTTCATCACTATCTGGAAGGCTGAATGTTACCCACCCCTATTTAAAACTTTTGCTACGTACTAAACTGTTGGTGTCTTGGAGTCAGGCTAGCGTTCTTACTAGCTCCTTCACATGTTTGGAACACATAGGCACAAGGTACTTGAGTAAGATTTCGATTGTTGGGATACTTGAGCCAGCACTCAGCATTGATCTCTCTAGGATATTCTTGACTTTTGAGGGATTATTCATGAGGAGGATAATGCAAAGTCAATATCAAATCTGGGACCAGCCTACAATGAAGGATGCATCAGTGCTAGTGGTGATAGGTACTTACACTATTTCTGCCATGTACTGTCTTGCCCTCTAGTCTTTCTCCTTTCATCATCTTATGCAAATCTTGCCTGTTCACTAAGGATATTAAAAATAAATGGTTATGGATTTGAGATAGGAACCAAAGCTGATGCTGCTCCAGAAACAGTGGATGTCTGCAAAAGGGTTAAAATAGTTAAGGAAAATATCTGAGACTGGTAGGGGAAATTAGATATAACACTTGAAAAAGGGAATTACGGCAAACTTCCCACCAAGAGAAGCCAAATTGGCTTATTTTGGCTGATTTCATTCTTTCTTTCTGGAAGTACAAAGAATTGTTCATGGGGTGCAAATAACTGCAGAGGGATTGTGTATTCTTTCCCTAAATTTTGGAAATCTTGTGCCGTTCCCAGGCTCCCGTTGGTCTTCTGTTACTCCACCAGGTCCTGTTTCCTGCTGGTGGGCTTCCTGGATGCAGTTGGTGGGTTGCTGTGAGAAACAGTATGGATGTTGCTGGATGAGAACAGAGCTTTGTTCCAGTACAGCAGGACTCTTCTTATATTTCAACCCTATATTTGCAACTGTGCCATTTTTTTTCTCACGAAATGAAAGCTGAGCGTCTCAGGATGCTAAATTCTTTCACTGGTGTTAAATTTGTCAGATATTTGGCTTGCATGGATTATACATTCCACTGGGAGTAATGTACTCTAGTTTCCTTATACTGTACCATGACTCCTTTCTTTAGGCTTTCTGTTTCATAATCTAGCGTTCACTCTTTTCTCCATTTTTCAGCATTCTATTGCTTCAATTTCCTTTGTTCTTTTAAAAAAATCTTTGAAAATGATACTTATAATCTTTTATCATTGATTTTTTATATAGAGGGTTATCATTAAAAGGTAGTACTGTACAGTATTTGATAACCTTTGGTTCTCTGAGTGGTAGAAAGTCTTAGGATAAATTTGTAGTGAAAAATAGAATGGTGGGGATGTGGACCTAAATCAGCTTCGTTAGTCCAAACTAGAATAAATGTGTGTGTCTGTTGTGTCGTTACAGTCGTGACCGACCCTAAATACACTGAACCAATTGAACCTACATGTCTTGACTTATTTAGAATCAGCTACATTCAGCCTTTTCCTGATAGAAAGCTGGATTTAGGCCCTCTGTTTTCATGAATAGGATCATCCTCTTTTGCAGATCTTCTGGTATATCATGAGCAAATTCCCAGTAATTAAAAGGTTCCTCCTTCAATTTCAGATTGTATCGTTAGTAACTGTTGTAGTTGCAACCCATCTCCAAAACAGTAATTATTTGCCATCATAGTTTTGGAAAAGTATCCTTCTGTTCGCTTCTGATTCAAAATACTGTAGCTAGAATAGTTGTTTTAGTTACTGTATTTTGAAATTAAGAATGCTACAGCATCACTAGCCTATTATAGAAAACACATCTAAGTAGTGAAGCCACATCATGGTAATCATAGAAGTAGCTAAAACAATTAGTTATACTGTAAAAGAAGTAAAATTATTTCTTCTAAAGTTCCAGACATAATGTATTATGACTTACTGTAATTATTGAAAAAAGAGGAATTAATTGCAAGTATCTTACCAGTTATGACTAGTTAATTTTAAGCTCTGCATAAGCACCTTAGCCTTCTGCCTGTGTCCTGTTGACAGTGAAGCGGTGCATTGTCTACTTGCCATCCTTCAGGCTTCTGATCAAACCATCTATCTCAGGAACTTTAAGAAAAAAATATGGTCATCGTTGTGCAGCTGCTTCCAGCTTGGCCCTGACAACAAGACAGAATGAAAGTCACAAGAGTGAGACAGTGAATTCTACAAAAGCTCACAGTTTTTAATAAGGTTCAGAACTAAGTGGAAGTTATTTTTAGTGGCTCCTGGACCATAACTGTAAAACATCCTGTTGCTGCAACAGATATTTGTACTGTGTAGAGTGTAGACAGATAATAACAAAAGCAAGAGCTGATTTTATGACTGTAGAAGAGGGTTGAGCGCTGAAGTGTTTGCAGACATTTTTTGACCTCTATTCTTGATTTTTCTAAGCACACAGATTTAATGTAAGGGTCAAATAAATGTAACCTATGGCTGATGGATGCCTTGAAGCTATAGTTTCTCACCAAGAAGCCCTTCTGAGTTTAAATTAAGGCATGCGTGCAATCTTCTTTGTAAATGAATTAAGATTAGAGTCTCCCTTTCCTGTATTCAAAAAAATTCAAGTTGCTACTTCTCAAATTAACTAACTGGAGTGATTTTTATTTCCAAACTATGATAGAATAATCAGAGACAAGGGTAAATGAGAAAGAAATTCCAGAGTTCAGTACTCTAGTCTTTAGCTCATTAGCTTAACTATGGTGTATGTAATTTCCTAGTAATAAGAAGCTCATTAAGTCAGAAGGCTTGTGATATCAAGATAAAAATGGCATTTATGAGTGTGACCTCTGGAGCAAGCAGGTAGCTGAACTCTCTGTATTAATGCCCCGTCTTGCCTAACCATGATGTAAGATTTCCTGTAATTAGCCAGAGTTTTGCTTGCTTTGCACTGTTTTGAGAGAGGATAAAATGTCCCCCATTTTGCAACTCTGTTTAGCTTGGGTGGTCATATTTCTTTTTTTTAAAGAGACCTAATGGTGATGGCTGTACATTGATCTCACTACAAAAAGATCTAAGGAAAGTTTCTTTTTGGTAGGGTGACTCCTAGTTAGAAGCTGTCATGCTGGCTAGGGGATTCTTGAGCCTACATACCGACTTTTGTAAGGTCTGGCTTCAAAGGAAGCTGTTTGCCCTGCTCTTCCTTTCTCCTCAGTCTTGCCTTCTCTTCACCCTCTGGTGTGGCTTATAAGGTACTGTAAAAGGAACTGACCCATCCCTGCAACGTACAGGTTTTTAATTTGGAAAGGTAAATATCTGCCTTTCCTCTGAAGAAAACTAGATATGTCAGGGAAGCCCATTTCCTTTCTTTCACACATTGGCCTTATTGAAATCAGTTGATCGTATTTGTGTAACTTGGGTTGTGTGGAAATAGGGAGAGCCAAGACAGGTCCTTCTGCTTTCTGGTCCGTTTTCCAAGAACTTAAAAAGTTGGCACATGTTTTTAAAATGAGCATTTCATTTTGAGGCAGTGGGAGCAGTTGAGGCTGGATATACTGTCCTTTTTAGGAGAGGATGCAGGGGACCAGAATTTGCTCTATGGGCCAGATTACCACTTCTTGACTTGTGCTCCTGTTTTCAAGACACTTTCCTGCTCAAATTATTGTGCCGGTTGCGATTGGTGGCTTGCTTTGTTTCTGCCTGTTGTGGCTCCCAGCTCCATTTGCAGTTAGCTGCCCTACTCTCCTGTACCCTAATGGCCTCAATGGACACCAGCCACCACGATTTAGATGTTTTAACCTCATTTTCTTTTTTCTTTTTGCAGTGCTGGAGGTAAGCTTAGCTTTTGTTCTTCTGGAAGCATATTTATTCCATTTTTAAATGTCTTTTTTTGTAGATGAGTGATTAATTTTGAATGCATTACTGGAAACAATGAAGTGTGTATATTGAAAATAGCTGTCAATATCTCTCACTCCCCTCCAGCTGCATTTACAAGTAGTGTAACTGAAGTAGTTTGCAGAACGGTGTTTTGCTACTGGTGTGTTCCGAGGCTTCTCTCTGCCCTCCTGGCCTCCGCTTCCCTCTTGCCTGCTTGAAGTCCTGTTCAGCAGCAATTATTTTTCCTTGGGTGGGCATTAAAATAGCCAACAAGTTACACCTATATTTGTCAAGTTCTTACTTAAGTATCCGCTGTGGTGGTTTTAGTGTTCTCAATTGGGTAGAAATGTGAGCGAGCGTAATTATGCTTTGACTTTATGGATCTACCTCACGGCTCGTTTATTTGACGCTGTTTTGGAAGGTGGCAGACTTAGGCTGATACTTCACGTCCCTCTCGCTGCTCTTCGCTGCCCCGCTGTGGACGGGTACAGTCGAATGCAACCTCATGTCCCTGTCGTCTCAATGCGAGTTCGCCCCGACCACGCCCCCGGAACTGCGCTTAAAGCGTGGTGATGTATACCCGTCCCTTGCCTCGGGAATCTCCTCAATCCGCTTCTCGATCCGCATTGAGGGGACGTGCGTTTGCTATTGATTCACATTGTGAATCGTTTTAGTTTATTTTCTTCCTTTTTAAAGTAATATTTATTATTCAAAAT
Source organism: Phrynocephalus guinanensis (assembly GCA_037367245.1). Classification (NCBI taxonomy): domain Eukaryota; kingdom Metazoa; phylum Chordata; class Lepidosauria; order Squamata; family Agamidae; genus Phrynocephalus; species Phrynocephalus guinanensis. The sequence goes on from CM074743.1 coordinate 21,010,707, forward strand.
ACCGATGTATCGATATACCCATCCTGCCGGACTGCATCGCCTCCTATTTTTTGCCTTCCTCCCCCCATTTCCTGCCCGTTATTGGTTACATCGTTTCCTGGTTCTACGTACCGCCAGGTGGCTCTGTTCCAGGCTGATAAGACATGAGGAAAGTGTGGTCCTCAGTAAAACATCCATGTGATGGCGATGTGGAGCATTTTGGTTCCTTGGTATCTGTGATTTGTTTGTTCTCCATTCCCTATGATGGTGCTTCCGTCAATTCCAGTTCTGTCCCTGCAGAACTCCATTCCTGGTTTTCTTGGTTGCTTAACTCCCGTGTAGTTGGCAACCCCCCTCTATTGGGTAGAAATTCCTTGACTGTTTACCATCCCTAGCCTCCCCCCCCCCCACAATACTACATGCAAGGAAAGAAAATCTGCCTCTCTGGGTGCGGCGGTATTTCGACTCCCAGCTGCTTATATTGCCTGCGGAAAGCGAACCACCACTGCGTTCTGATTAAGGGTTCACTAAGCATGTGCAGAGTGCCCACGTCCGAGCACTCAAAAACATCACTCACACATACGCACCAACCAACCTAAAAATTGCATGGAAACACGAGCGATTAACTTTCAACAAAGTTGTGGCTGCCTCCCTTCCTCAGCCATTGCAAGAATTTGGAGGTCAATTTTAAGTGCAGCAGGAAGAAGCAGGGTAAGAAATGGACATATATGATGCCCAAGACAGGATAAGAGATGGACAGATGTGATGCTCAAGACAGAATTTGTTAAGAAAACCATTTTGTGCAATCATAATTAAAAAGTGTTCCTTGAGACTTTTCATTCATGTTAACAAGTCCAACAGTTGCTCTCTCTCTCTCTCTCTCTCTCTCTCTCTCTCTCTCGTGTGTGTCTGTGTGTGTGTGTGTGTGTGTGTGTGTGTGTGTGTGTGTGTGTGTGCGTGCGTGCGAGTGCGTGTGTGTACATATGCACTAGAACTCTTTGAATGCTGCTAGTACAAGATCAGTCATCCTGTAAAGTGATTTGTGTCTTTTTACTGATCCATGAAAACTTACTATTACTGTATATTTTAATATTATAGTTAGCCTTTAAGATGCCACATGTTTTTCTACTTTGTTTTGTTTGTTTTTAGTTTGTTTGGATTTTGCCTGGTATTCAGGTAGTTCTTCTTAGGTTACTGGCTAGGACAGTAGGAATTTATTTCTGCAGTTTATATTCTGTTTTGGCTATCTACCATCCAGCTTAACTCTATTATAACACGTGATGAAAGCTAAGCTGTGAAAATCAAATACTGTAGATATTGCTACATTCTAATTAAGAACATATTTTAAGTACATATTGACAGCAAAACATATAGGATTCTTCACAGCTTTTCATATTTTAAATTTAGCAAGTGATTAATACATTTTATAACTTAATTCATATTGTCAGGTGTTGAAGGCTTGACTATTGCCATCTTACGTTATTCTACTCTGTAAACATGAAACTAGACATCTGTTCATCTTCCTACCAAGGGCAGTAACATTTTTGATCCGAGCTGTCTAATAGATAAGGTCTAGCTATTGTAATTTTTAGTTTTTCTTATTTTCTGTTGAATTTGTATTGAGCATTTATTGCATTGAAGTGAGTTATTTTCTGTACTGTTTATCTTGTAAGCTCATTAAGGCAGTCTAAAAATGTTATGTGTTTTCAAATTCCTTCCATCCTCCAATAGGTTTTTTTTTTTGAGATATTTTAGAAGTTAAAGAAATTGTTTACCTTTAGGCTCCTCCACCACCAATGAATTTCTGTTACCAAGTAGACATTAGAACCTTGAGTCCTGGTTTGCTACTTGAGCAGCAGCAGTGCTACACTAGCACTCATAGGATATTTGAATAAATAAAAAGCAGTCAGCCTTCCGGATTAATTCTACTTAAGATAACAAGTCATACTTTGGAAGGTTTATCTTGTGTATAAAATAGCTGATCAGTGCCTCTCTCATTTGGTTGATTTAATCAGGTTTTTCTTATCAGTACGCACAAAGGTAGTGGTGGTGGCATCTGGTTTTTGTTAGGATAATGATGGGGGCAAAGATGTAAAGTGTCCTCCTAGTTCTGATCCAAATGGTTCCTATTCATGCAGACACATTACCAAATGACATGAAAAACGTCATGTCTGTTCTGGCCCATTGATCTTCCTTAAATGTCTATCATAGAGGAAATGTTAATGATAAATGTGAGTTATAATTTAGAATAAAGACATATAAGCAATGAATCTTCAAGTGTTTGGGAGGGGAAATATTTTGATAATGTTCTATGCTAATACAATATTACTGTTTTTATTTGTAAACAGTAGGAAAAAAACACAATTGCCATGCCCCATTGAATATCTACTAGTAATTTGCTTGAACAATAATAGTGTCCTAATGAGGATTTGTCATGAAACTTTGAAGTATAAACCAGAACTCAAATTTACTTTGGAACAGCCTTCCTGCATCATGTATTAAAAACCACAGAGGTTAGGAACAGAAATACCAATCCATGTGGTCAAACTGAAATTCATAGTGACAGAAAATCATTTTTGGCACCTACTGCAATAAATGTTAGGAAGAAGATGGGTTTAGTTGAAATTAGGTGTTCCTATGAAGTAGAGATGACAAGAACTCACTAAACAGAAGTACTGGTGTCACCAAATCACTCATACTGACTCAAAAATTATCACACATATTATGCAGGACAAAAATGAATCCCCTGTATGGCAGAAAAGGAAGGGTGAAAGCTAAATAAGTTGGGAAGAGAGACTTTTAAATAATAAGAATATATGCTTTAGGGGTTGCAGAGAAGAGATGTCTGCTTCCTGCTGTCAAGTCAGAAATGTGTTAGGTTCAAACCTGGTTTTTCAAAGATCACTAAGGGGCAGGGATTTCCACTTGCTGTTCATACAGCAGTCTTCGGTTTATTGAGGAATTCCTGGTATAGCAAATTGAAACTTTATTTAATCCTAGATTAATCTGCTAGAAAGAATAAATATTTTAACTGACAAGACTGAAGTCATTTATAACTAATGTATGTCCCATTCTTTTAAATGAGTGTACTATTAAAATTGTCCATGAATTTTAAGCGTGCAGTGAATTAGTGTGCCTCAGTATGACCCAAATGCTGCTTGTCTCTATACATTGGGAGTGAGGAACATGCAGCCCTTCAAACACGGCTGAAGTGCGTTTTCTGCCATCTCTTGCCTGAGTAGCTAGTGATGAAGGATAAATGGAATTTGCTGCCCAGCAATTTCTAGCAATCCATGCAATATCTAACTATTGCTCACAGTCTGTGATACATTTTATGTGTATCTGTGTTAGTTTTCAGAAATTTTCAGTTGCTTTAACTCCAGCACTGTTTATCAGATCGATTTGAAAACTGACTCATGTGTAGACCTTGTTAAATAGATCACAGTTGCAATTGTTCAGGTAATTACTTCAAACTGTTATTACAGGGATAGAACTGTAGTTCTTCCTTTTTTGATTTTCAAGAAACCCTCATGCCTGTCTTTCTCTTCTTTTCCTTTCTCCACTCCTCCATTCATAATTCCATTCACAATTTAATACTAGAGTAAAGTAAATATTAATAAACATTATTTTAAAGTAAAAATGAACAAGTTAAGCTTTATTATCATATAAAGTTAATAAATAAATTCTTATCATAAAAAGTTATTTTGGAAGAATGCTGATCATCCCGTCTCCTTTCTCCGCCTCCCCTGGAATTCTTCAGTTTCTCCCCTGTTTCAGAACCAGTGTAATAGTTTATAAGGTTTATAAACTTAAAAGCTTGGGGGGCTGTTCTTTGCCTAAAGCAAAATGAAACAGCTACCTGTATATCCCTTTAATATACTACATGCTTCATAAATTCTGCCACATTTTCTCTGGAAAGTTTGGCAGGACCATTCTTTGTCCTTCTTTTGATTAAGATCCAGTGCTGCTGTCCCAAACGTTAAAGGATTATTCAGAACGTTATGTCTGTAATCTCTTTAAAATATGGGAAACTCAAGTGCATCATTGATTATCACCTTCAGATCCAATTTGTCTCTTCCTATCATGCATGGGGATCTTCTCACACGGGGCTGTCAGGGTGAGACAAATATGAGCAAAGTCAACTATTGATTATTCTGTTTGGATTTTTCTGCAAAATGTTGTGTGTGCTTGCATGTGTATGTGGACTGGAAAAGACACAAAAGCTATGATGAATAGGAAAACGTGATCCGGTATTTGGGACCCATGCCCTTTTACAAATGTTGAAGTGTGGTTTGTCATGGGTAAAAACCTTGAGACACACTAATTGGCTCCTGGAGTTAAATTTAGGATGTATATCTGAGTTTTTTTGATCTTAAACTTCTTTTGGAAATGAATCCTTTCCCCATACCCATCCCTGTTTCATATGGGCCATTTCACAAGAGATCCTGTGAATGAACTTCAATGGATGAGATGGGAGACTTCTGGCCTACCAAATGTTGTCTCACTATTATTGACCATTGGTCATATTAGCTGAGATGTTCCAGAGCTGTAGTGCAGAAACACCTGCAGGAGGAGCATGCGTTCCCCTCTGCAAATTGCAGAAATATAAGGAGGGTTGTAGGATCCTAAAGGGGGAAAAAAAAGCTTAAGCTGCACACAAATAAAATGGCTTGAAATAACAATTTAACCCTAAAAATGAAAACATTTCATATGTATAAGTGAATATGTGAATCCTCTGATATATCAGCTGTACTACTGTATGTCAACTAGTCCATGAAATGCAGCTTGTGGTTAAGCATTCATTAGTTCTGATATAGTCTCTGTTGCTTTCTTTCAGGTATCAATGGGGATTTCTTGCTGGAGGTAAGTACTGTACTTCTGTTTTGGAATTATGGGTATAGCAAACCAGACATGCAGAAGCTAGAGTTACAGTATTCCAGCCTTGTCAGTAAAGCCCTAGAAGTAATTAGCCTGCAGGTTTCCCCCCAGGTCTTCTGGAAGCTGACAGACCCTGGTAAAGAGCTTGCCCACTGCAACCTACTAGTGCAGTGGTTCTTAACTTTTGGCCCACCAGATGCAGGGGACTTAAGTTCCTAGACAACGAGGCCAATAGACAGTGATACTGGGTGTTGAAGCCCCACATTTTGGCACAACAGACATTGAGAACTGGTACAGTATAGAGGAGGTACTTCTTTTGTCTGACAACCTTGCTGCATTTCTGTGCAAGCCTTTAAGGAGGAACGGGACAGGTGGAGAGTTGTCAGGTACAGATTTCCTGAGTCCTCTATTCTATCTAAACCTCATGTCTCCCCGCTAATACATATATACCTGACTACCTCAGAAGTCAATTTCTAAACTGAGGTTTAGAATGAAAGGCAAAGTCAGAATCATATATGATAGTGTTGCCAGATTCAATGGGTTAATTGAGGCATGATTATATTTAGAGTACACTTTTTGAAGTCATTAAGATGTAAATTGGTCATGGCAAGATGTTTCATGCCACAGGAAAAAGGTTTGCAGACAGCTTATAGTTTCTCAAAAACTAACAACTTATATAATGATGGATATAATATTTTTTACAAATATTAACAATTAGGAAATTGTTAAAGTTTTTTTTAAAAATTATATTTTAAAAGAAAATTCCCAGACTAAACAATAAGGAATGTGGCATTGCAACGTCTGGGCATTTATGGCCACATTCCTGTATCTGGATCCTTGGACCATTAATTATTCTGCAGAACTCTGATTGTTCATTAGTGATAATGGAAACCTTTGAAATGTTAAATAGTCTGGGCAGGAAGTTTTTCCTAAATGTGTATTTTGTGAGAAATTGTGAGTCTTCACCACATGTAAAGACAATTAAAAACCTGCAGAAGAAAGCAAGCAATTAAACTCTTGACTGTTACAGTTTAAGCATAGGGACAAACTCATTGTGTTCGATCCTAGTCATCACATACTCTAGAACCTAAATAAAGGGGTCCTACCTGCACCAAAAAACAGTAGCCACTGACAAGGACCCAAAAATGTGTGGGTAAGTATCAATCAGAAATAGGCTGGTTCACAATGGTATACCTTATGTAATCTGGGGGAAACGAGTGAACCCGTCCATCCCCAACCTAGGTCTACCTGCAGGACAGTTCCCTATTTGACTGTATACTGTACCTATGTCAGAATAAAGCATGTCCCTAAAAGGGACCAAAAAGTCACAGAAAATAATGGGTTTTGTTCCACCCAGATTTTGCTCTAGCATTTCAGCCATTTCCCTTCTGTTCACACACACACTCACCAACAATTGCTACCTCCGTGAATATAATTCAAAACAAAATAAAGTGCTGAGTGATTTGTGGGAGAAGGTAAACAGAATCTCAGATGGGCGTGGTGGCCAACATGTAGGCTGGAAGATGGAGCAGAGAAGACAGCTGAAAGAGCAGCAATAAAGTTAGGATGAAAAGTAGAAGGGCAGAATAGGAGAGAAAAAAGAGGCAAGGATAGGGTATCAGTGGGAGGAAACAGGACTAGGTAGAACTGAGAAGGAACTGAAAAAAGGAAGCCAAAAAGGCGAATGGAAAGCTTTCTTCCTACTCAATTGTAGAGAAGAGGTTTTCCATTTCTTTTTAATTGCTGCTAATGCATCATTTTAAAATGCTTTAAAAAGCCTATTGAATGCATTGCTGATATACTGGGTCACTTAGCAACAATTAAAAAGAAACTAAAAACCTCCTCTAACTTCCCCTTCTCTGGTGAGCAGGAAGAAACTTTCCATTTTTCAGGATCATTAAAGTGGCTTAAGCAAAGCACAGAGGAGGAGACAAGAGGGATATTTTGTTTTTATTTTATTTCCCTTGAAGTGTGGCCTGGATTATGCAAAACAGGGTTACCTGAGGTGCAATGTGGTTGATTCTTGCATGTGGATCCGCAAACCTCTTTAGCATGATCTGACTGATCCTTAACAGGATAACTGGGCTGTTGAGTTCTACCCTTAGTACGTTTTGGGAGGTGTGTGTGCAGTTTAGCATTGTGGAAGCTTTCAATTAAGTTGCCAATTAGCTTTAAACTCTCTCTTCCCCACCCCTTATTTGGAAGGTAAGAAATTAACAATAAATTAATTGGTTGATTTTCCTGTCTCTGAAATTCATATAAACTATAATAATTGAATCTAAATGTGCACACATTGGTCCAAATTAACATTGGTATATTTTATAGAGGTAATATTTTGTAGATATTTAAGTACCTAGTGAAGCTTCTGTGAAGATTCTCAGTCATCCAGGTTCGTTTAACTGGGAGTTGAGTCATGGCTACTGGACTTCTTTTTGAAGTCCAGTAGCCATGACTCAACTCCCAGTTACCTAGTGAAGCTCTTCCTCTGGAACTAGGGGACATACACTCAAATTGAGTGCTGGGAGAGTAAGAACTGACAAAAGAAAATATTTTTTCACCCAGCGCGTTGTAAGTCTATGGAACTCCCTGCCACAGGATGTGGTGATGGCATCTGGCCTGGATGCCTTCAAAAGGGGATTGGACAGATTCCTAGAGGAAAAGTCCATCACGGGTTACAAACCATGATGGAGATGTGTAATCTCTAGGCTTTAAACCAGGGTACTTCAAGGGCCAGATGCAGGGGAGTGGTATCAGGAGACAGATATCTAGTCTCATGCGCTCCCAAACGCATCTGGTGGGGCCGCTGTGAGATACAGGAAGCTGGACTAGATGGGCCTTTGGCCTGATCCAGCATGGCTCTTCTTATGTTCTTATGTTCTTATGTAAGTGATATTGAGATCATTTAGAGGCAGAATTTGCTGTCTGAATTACAGATTGAAATGTTCCTAGTTACTGCTGCTAGAGCAGTGTTGGCAAACCTATGGCATGGGTGCCAAAGGTGGCACTCGGGGCCCTGTCTGTGGGCACCCAACATCACCCTTTCACAGCCACCTAGATTCAGGTTAAGTTTCTGTATTGACACTTTGCAAAAAAAAAAGTGGATTTTGAATTGCAGTTTGGGCACTCGGTCTCAAAGGGTCGCCATCACTGTACTAGAGTAACTGGAATTTCAGCAATAGAAGGTACCATCCTCGCAATACGGTCCAGGTGGAGGTTTAGGCCAAATAAATGATATTTTCTGTTTCCTGTGGAGGGAAATCTTTCTGCCAAAATGTTCTCTGTCCAAAAATGAGGGAATTTGGCTGCAAGGCTCTATGTGGGAAACATTGAAGGAAATGATATGTGAGACTTTTACGTGCTAATGGATATGGAGTTCTTCCCACCCATGCAAAAACTTTTCACACATTTTTCTGCAGAATTATAATGTTATTTGTATTTAGATTTGTGTGTGTGTTTATGAGTAAGAACTGAAATGCATATATAGTTTTTGAGTTGAAGAATTAAGCACTTAGTTAAAGAAGACTTAAAGTTAAACTAAGAACTAAGTTAAAGAAGAGTTAAAGAACTATTTCCGCCTCCTTCAGGGATGAGATTTTCCCTTCTTGTTTGAAGGAGAAGGAGATGGTGGTAAAGCCCATTCTTAAAACAACCAGCTCAGCTGCGGATGATTTAACCAACTATCGTCTTGATAAGAATAAAATTAATCTAAAATTGTTATTGATTGTTTTTCTTTGTAAGTTGCCAATGCACCATTATAAATTGTCAATGCACCATTGGTGGTTCATCAAAATTGCCACGCTGAGTTAGTTATATAGCAAAAGGTTTATTAAAGACAGATAGAGATACAACAGAACACAGACAATACAGAGATATATGTTAGTAGGCATCTTAGCTTAAGGGTCCAAGAGCCCCTTAAGGTTCCAAGACATGGCACAGGCACATCTGCCCTGCAGTCCTGGACAAAGGAGTAATGGCTTCTCCATGGTTTTTATACTCTTTTGCATGGTGTACTGACGTATTTAGTACGCATCATATTCTTGGTCTATGGCCATCTGGCTACAAACACTAGAATGACTTAACTCTATTTTGTTTGATTTCAAGTCGGTTCCTTATTACTGGCTAACTGCCATATGTTATTGTTAGCTAACTGACTCTTTTGGTGCCATGAGATAATGTCAACAATCCCAGATGATGCGCTACCTTGTCTCCTGTATTCTGGTCTCTTACGTACTGTAAGAGATTGTCGCCCACGGGTGTGAGATATTGTGCCAAGTTCCCAGCTGCGATGCCACGTTTGCTGGGTCAATTTGACCTTATACCCTGTGAGCTCGTTTGGGTCTACTTATAATATATTTTGATTTTGAGGCATGTTAACCCGTTCCTATCAGTCTGACAGCCATCGCTTCCTTTTTGGGCAAAGTGGTCGAGCGGGTTGCCGCTGAACGGCTCCAGTCATTCCTGGAGGAGGAACATGTCTTGGATCCTTTCCAGTCTGGCTTCAGGCCACACCATGGGACTGAGACAGCCCTGGTTGTGCTGCAGGATGACCTTTTGAGGGGGCCTGACAGGGGTTGCTTCTACCTTGTTGGTCCTGCTTGATCTCTCTGTGGCTTTTGATACCGCCGACCATGATATCCTCCTGGACAGACTCTCCAGGATGGGGATTGGAGGTCTGGCCTTTACCTAGCTCCGGTCCTTCCTCGGGGGGGGGGGGGGGGGAAAATCCACCTGTCAGGTCCTTGAATCCTCACTTGTGGGGTTCCCCAGGGGTCGATGATCTCCCCCATGCTTTTTAACATCTGTATAAAGCTGCTGGGTGAGGTTATCAGGAGCTTTGGAGTCTGCTGTCATCAGTACGCTGATGACACGCAGCTCTGTCTTTTCTTTTCCACCTCTGTAGTGCAGGCTGTGCAGACCATAGAGCAATGCCTGGCGGCAGTTATGGAATGGACCAGGTCCAACAGGCTCAAATTGAACCCTGAGAAGACCAAAGTTCTGTTCTTTGGGGGTGTCCTCCTACGGATACAGTGGCCCTCTCCCCAGCTTTGGTGGGTTTGCCCTCTAGCTGGCTTAGAAAGTGAGGAGTCTGGGTGTTATTTTGGACTCGGCTCTATCCCGGGAAGCCCAGGTGACTGCTGTGTCCAAATCAGCCTTCTATCAGCTTTGGCTGATTGACCAGATTCACCCGTACCTCGTCGAGGACTCCCTGAGGACATTTGTGCATGCACTAGTGACCTCCAAGATTGACTACAGCAACGCCGTGTGGGGCTGCCCTTGACCCTGATTGGGAGATTGCAGCCGGTATAGAATGTGGCAGCCAGGATGGTGGTTGGTGCAGGCAGATATGCGTGTGACACCCCCACCCTGGCTCGCTTGCATTGGTTGCCTGTTGCCTCTTAAATCAGGTTCTGGTTTTCTGTTTTCAAAACCCTCCACAATTTGGGACCTGAATATCTGGCAGAGCATATCTCCCGCAGGTTAGCTGTTGCCCGATGCACTAGGGCATCTCAAGCCCTTGCCCTTTGGGCCACCACCCTCAGAGAGGCCTGTAAGGCACGTGTGCGCAATAGGGCTTTCTTGGTGTTTGGCTCTACTCTCTGGAATTCCATCCCGGCTGAGCTTCGCCTTATGCCCACCTTGCCTGCCTTCTGAAGAGCTCCAAAAAGCTGGCTCTTTAGGGAGGCGTTTGGGGAAACCTGACATTTGTTTTTGTATTTTAGTGTTTGCTCTGCCAGCCCGCCTCTATTAACATCAGATCTTGCCTGGTATTTTTGTTGTTATTGTTGTTATTTTATCCTGTAAATCACCTAAAGTTGCCTTTGGGGATGCAAGGCAATAAATAAATAAATAAATAAATAAATAAATAAATAAATAAATAAGATAGAGGGGATCTTTGTGCTTAAAGAAGAGGAAACAATTGGGGGAAATTTATTTATTTATTTATTTATTTATTTATTTATTTATTTATTAGATTTATACCCCGCCCATCTTCCCAATGGTTAGTATTACGTACTGGCTTAATTCGTTTCACTGCATTAAGAAATAAAATTCCATCATGAGATTCACTCACTGACATTGGGGTGAGTGGGGTGGGGATGAGCTCCGTTTCAAACACATGCTCATCTCTGGCAACACAGAAATGTCAGAAATGCAGCAGTGCCTCGAATTCCCACTAGGAAGGTGTTATCACATTTTAATATGAGTCTCGGTGCTTCTAATTGCTTTCAAATCATTGTTTTCCTGCATATCCTTGATGAACTGGGCATCTGGCGTCATTGGAGAGACAGTAAAGCAGACAGCTGTGTTCAGATTTTTTTTTAAAAAAACAACAACACCCTAATTAGAGCACTTAAAAGGCACAAAAATTAGATTTTTCTTCCTCTTTGAAATGTTCACTTACAAAATAGCTACTTGTGTCTTTTGTTAAGCAGTCACAGAGCATTAGGGCTCTACACATCAGCCAGTGTTCTTGTTTGATCTTCTTGTACTGTATTTTGTTCACCTGTTTCAATATACAAAGTTTACTTTTGCTCTATTGGCTTGCTCTAAGGCAAATTAGAAATGCAAACCCCAGCAGTTAGAATGATTATTAAGCTAAAAGCTGAGGTGATGTGCATGCATATATAACAATCTGGATGCAGGCTATATTATATTTTTAAATCAATATATAAAATTAGGCATCTGTCAGAATGGTTAAATATACTCTCATCCCCGCATTTGCCGGACCGTGTATTACCTGTAAAGTTGTTGGTGTTTTAAAGTCTTCTCTTGGTTAGGGGTGATTAATAACCGACCGATATTTCAAAAAAGTTATGTGGCCAGACATAGTAGACACAAGACTGGTACGAGACATTTTGCTGCCAGATATAAAACCAGGAATGATGCTTTCCCACCAACCAGGTGAATATGCATATTGAACTTAATCAGCCAAGTTGTTTTGGTACCTGCAATAGAAAATGCTACAATCATTCTTTCTGCCCCTGGCAAGAAAAGTACAGTGGTACCTTGTATAAAGGAATTAATTCGTTCCAAATGAAATTATGTTAAGCAAATTTTCCTTTATACAAATTCCCATATGAATGCATTGAAAATGGGGTGATCCCACTTTTATGTTGTATGGATTCTCCCCACAGGTGATTATGTTAAGCAAATTTCCCCTATCTACGGAATTTTTTATGTTGTACAAATTTTATGTTATACAAGCTGTTTGTTATACAAGGGTCCACTGTAGTATGGAAAAAGAGGAACGTTTCTGTGGCCTCCTGAATAACAGTCACAGGAAAAGGTAGGGAATGGGATGGGGAGTTACCTTAATCAAAAGGGAGAGAAATTGGGGCGATCCAAGACCTGTCTGGACCTTTCTGATGGGAGAAAAAAAATCTATGTGAATGGAAGGAATTCTCAAGTGAGAGATAAAATAGATCACTCTAAAATATGTCTGGTCCAAGAGAGTTTGCTACCTGAGACGGGGTAACAACTGATGATGAGTAAAGATGCATGATAGCCAAGAGGTTGCTCATTCCTTTGTTGTTTTGCTGTGTGAGGCAGAACATCCCACAAACACCTTGCCTAATCCCTAATGGTAAGGGAAGTCCAGATTCACACTTCACATGTGTTCCTCTGGAGGTTTTTCCCATGCAGTCTCTGTGAATAACATGTCAGTGTTTCTATATTTGTGTACAATCTGTAGGAATATTCTAAAACTAAAAAAAAATTAAGCTCATCCCTCCTCTGCTGCCCATGTTGTTGCAACAAATCTAGAGCTTTTTTCATACTTTGGATCTTGCCTTTGTCACAGACTTCTTGATTACTGTCTTCATAATTGTTTCTACAACTTTCTGTGAATCCCCTACAAGAAAAAAATAAAAAAAACTAACATAAAACTAAGAACATAAGAACATAAGAACATAAGAAGAGCCATGCTGGATCAGGCCAAAGGCCCATCTAGTCCAGCTTCCTGTATCTCACAGTGGCCCCACCAGATGCGTTTGGGAGCACATGAGACTAGATATCTGTCTCCTGATACCACTCCCCTGCATCTGGCCCTTGAAGTACCCTGGTTTTAAGCCTGGAGATTACACATCTCCATCATGGTTTGTAACCTGTGATGGACTTTTCCTCCAGGAATCTGTCCAATCCCCTTTTGAAGGCATCCAGGCCAGATGCCATCACCACATCCTGTGGCAGGGAGTTCCACAGACTAACAATGCACTGGGTGAAAAAATATTTTCTTTTGTCTGTTCTTACTCTCCCAGCCCTCAATTTGAGTGCATGTCCCCTAGTTCTGGTATTTTGTGAGAGGGAGAAGAGCTTCCCTCTATCCACTTTACTCATGCCCTGCATTATTTTGTACATCTCAATCATATCCCCCCTCAGGCGCCTTTTTTCCCAGACTAAAGAGCCCCAAATGTTTTAGCCTTTCCTCATAAGGGAGGTGCCCCAGGCCAGTAATCATTTTAGTCGCTCTCTTCTGCACCTTTTCCAGTTCCACTATGTTTTTCTTGAGATGCGGTGACCAGAATTGTACACAATACTCCAGGTGCGGCCTTACTATTGTTTTATATAATGGCATTATAATGTTGGCTGTTTTATTTTTCAATCCCTTTTTGATAATCCCTAGCATGGAATTGGCCTTCTTCACCGCTGCCACACATTGGGGAGACACCTTCATGGAGCTGTCCACCAACACATCAAGATCTCTTTCCTGATCTGTCACGGAGACCTCAGAGCCCATGAGTTGTGGGTTGAACTGTGTGACCAGAAAAGCAAATTCAAAAGTAGACTAGGTGATCACCATTGCTGTTGATTATTTGTATTTTCTGTTTAAGACCTTCTCACCTTTAACATTAATCAAAAGGGAAAGAAATTGGGGTGATTTGCAGACCTGTCTGGACCTTTCTCATGGGAGGAAATCTAGGAGAAATCTTCACAGCCTCAGACCCAAAGGAAAAAAAGAAAGGTTTGGCCATACATGCTAGGAGGGATGGGAATCCAAAGTTGATATATGTGTCCGAAGATGCCAGAACCCTAATGACAGAAATACAAAAAGAAGGTAAGAAACCCTGAAAGTCAATATACTGTATATGCACCTAATGAGAAACAGGAGAAGTTGTATAAATTGTTAGAACAAGAATTAATAAAAGTTAGCCACCAACAATATATGATTATAAACTTCAATGCCATATACAGCAAGGAGTTAGACAAAAAGACACAGCAAGCGAAGGGAAAGAAGAGTTGGAGAAAGGTAGTACCATGTGATTTTTTACAACTGGCATCAGAATTAAGCATAGTAGATACCTGGAGAACAGGGAATCCTACGGGCAGAGACGATACTTTTTACTCAAACAGACATAAATCATGGTCAAGGATAGACAAGAACTTTTTAAGTGCACACCCCAGACATATCAGAGTTTCTTCTTTGTTTGTTTTTCTGCCGGTTGGGAGGGGAATCTGCTTGTCAGTAGCCACTTTAGAATTTATTTAGGTCCCTCCCTTGTTTTTCAAACTTTGGGGTTTCTGTTTTGACTTTGGGTTTTTTAGCTGGGGTGGAGCTGGGGCTGATAGATGTCATATGCCATTTTTTTTCTTTTTTGAGATTGAGGGGCAGACCTCAGCACCAATACTGCTCAAGTGGTTGACTAAACACTTGGTACTCTCAATGTTAATGGTGCACAGTTGGTTTCATTTGGTGCTGTTGGGAGTTGAGTCGACTTCTCTTGGCTTCTGATTGTACTTGGTACTTGATTTGGGTTGGATAGACTCCATGGTACATTCTCTGGATTTGATAGTAGCAGACACACCAATTCCTGGATGGAACTTCAGCACTGGCATTGGAGAAATCAAGGAAAGACAGCCAGATGTCACATTTCCAGGACTGATTCTCAGAATTTGAACCTGAATCTACCGACACCATGGCTCATTAGACAAATGGAGACACTAGGAGAAACTATCCAGAGTCAGCCTACATCCAAAAAGGCACCACATAATGACCCACACCCATCAGAGAAGTTAACACACTCTTCAAAACAGGGAAGCTCCCATTCAAATGATATATTTATTCGAACATCTTCTAGAACTGGAAAGCACTCAAAACTGTTGAAGTCTCCTGTAAGACATGAGCACATGGTTGTTATTGAGGATTCCCATTCAACCTATTCAGATTAAGACACAAACTCAGTAGAGGACTCTATCATCATCCTGGCCACAACCTCCATTGCCATTGTGGGATATGTCATCCCTTCCTCCATATCAGAGGAGTTGTGCATTTACTCAAACCTATTCTTCTATCTACCTATCAGCTGTATAGCAAAATAACCTCCTACCTTAAAAAGCATTGCAGTATTTCAGAAATTGAACTCTCAAGATGTTCCTGTGAGGTCTACACAACATCTGTCTATATGTCAAAGCATCACCCCCCACAGTGGTCACTCTGCCGCTCAACCACCATGTGAATTCACCCCTCAAGCTGGCAGCTATGGCAGACAAGAGACTTCTTGGCTTAAAAAAGCTTTCCTGGTGGCTATCACCTCAGCACAAGGAGCAAGCAAATTGTGCACCCTGTGACATGACACCCCCTCCCCGTTTTTTTGCATTTCAAAAGAATAAGGTCACCATTTTTCCTGGTGTGTATTTCCTCCCTATGGTGTTATCACAATTTCACCTCAGAGTCTCTGGTTTTCCCAACTTTTTACCTGTCATCTAGTACAGAACTGAAGAAAACTCTCCATACCCTAGACCAAAGGTGGCACGCAAAGAACTTTCGCCTGGTACGTGACATGCTCCCTGCCTCTCCCCCCCCCCCAACTTCCTCCTCCGCTGGACCAGCCATGAGGAATTTGTGGAGGGGGAAGTGGGGGGGGGAGGCAGGGAGCATGTCGGGTGCCAGGCTGACCCTGCCATCGCTGTCCCCACCGCCATTGCCATTGCCACCCTCACCCCGCCTCCATCACCGCTGCCATCCCTTCCCCCCCACCGCTGCCACCGATGACCCTGACCCCACTGCCCCGTCACCCTTGCTGCCTTCGTCCCCTGCCCCCCCGCTGCCACTGTTCCCGACCCCCCCCACCGCCGCTGTCCCCATCACCGAGTTTGGGCACTCGGTGCCGAAAAGGTTCACCATCCCTGCCCTAGACGTTCATAGTCAGCGCAAATCAAGTTGTCCTACCACCTAGCAAAGATTTCTGAAGGGACATTTGACCAGGGTCGTTGCAGCCTCTTTCTCAGAGCCTTTTCACACGACCCCTAAGATCCGCTGGCCACTTAAATTCAGACCAGAGATCTTGGGGGTTTGTCGCTGTTTCTGTGTTCCCACCCCCTCCGCACTCCTGGCTGCTGTCTGCGTGAGGGGAGGGAGAAAAAAAGGGAGAAAAGAATGCCGCTTACCTCTGTTCTGCCGGTCTCACTCTGTTCCCGGCAGCATTCAGATCTCTTAAAGGGGTGGGGGGCAAAAAAACAACAAACAGAAGCCAGGAGAGCCCGGCACTTTCTACGTTAGATCCGCATCAGGGATTTTTCACTCCCGGAGAGCAGGTACCTGAAAAGTGCGCTGGGACGCGCTTAGTTGGGCATGGTCGCACTTAATTTTCTGTAAACTCCGGAGCTGGTGGGGAAACAATTTTAAGCTCCGGAGCTGGGAGCCATTTGCCACGGAGTTTAGGGGTCGTGTGAAAAGGCTCTCAAAGGCCATAATTAACCAATTTATGCAAAGCAGCAACCCACTTATCCTTGCCATAGTCTACCAAGTCCGTAGTTCATTCATGGACAGTAGCAGATTTGGGGAGCTGAGGGATAATTGTTTGGCACACAGACATGCATAGTGGAAAAGACCGACCTAATAGTCTTTTTTGCTTTGAGTTCTAGAATATTCCTACAGGCTTCATGCAGGCACAGAAACAACCATATGTATGAATTTACAGATGACCACACAAAGAACCACAGTTACAGAAAAGAAGCCTGTCCATGCTGAAGTCCTCTCGGGAAGCACATTCGGGATATGAAATATGAGTATCTTTTGTAGTCACTGTACCACACCAATAGAGCCCTTGCACAAACAACTTATGTTCCAGAGGAGTCTGGTTAGCAGGGGTGAGATCTATACAAAATGTGAGCAGGATCCCCCTTCCTATCTTTCTTCAGATGTAAGTACAGTGCTTTCTCTTTTTAAAAGGCATTTAGCCCATTGATAGAGTTCTGGATCATTTGCCGTAAATTGATAAGACTTCTTTTTACTTTCAAATGTTAAACAAAATGTATCCCCATCCCAAAATGAGGCTGCTAGCATACAGCCCCACAAACAAGTGGAGTTTGGGTAGGGGTTGCTAAAGCTGTGAAGCAGAATGGGTGGTGGGGTGGAAAAAAATGGAAAGTTGGTTCTCTGAACAAACTCCTGAGGCTTGCTGTTCTTGAATTCTATATGCAATCTCTCATCCCATTTTCCATCTGGTTCCAGTCAGTCTGTTTTTTGGTTCTGGTAAAAAGAAGAAGACAAAATTAAGACAGATCCCACATTCCTAGGTTTGTCCACCTTCTTGTAAAGTTGATCCAAAAAGATGGGATGCAGGGAGAGCAGAAGCTAGCTCCCATATTGTGAGACATCTAAACAAGACTGCTGCCCCAATGCTACTGAAATGAACTTCTATAGAGACAAAGATACTTTGTTTATCTGTTTCTTCTTTTTCTCTGTTCACTCTCCTGAATGTAAATACATACGTACACGCCACTTTTGCTGTAACACTTTCTTCTAATATTTCTTGTTCGGATCGTTATGACAAGGATAAGTAGTAACTCCTTAAAGCATCAACCAAGAATTCAGAACTTTTTGTAAGGAGGGAACAAGTTATTTTTGAAGCCTGCGAGGAGAGTTTCTTGAATTAATGGAGTGAGCCATGATTTCTTGACTGAATTCTGTTTATTCAAATCTCTTTGTGCTCTCGACGTTCAAGGGGCACTTGTATACGTTTCAAGTGAATCAGAAACTCTGACCTGCCTTGGATTTGCAATGTGAGTTAAGCTGCCAAGAATAAAGCACCATATTGTCAATATTTATTCCTTGTTGTTAAAATCTATGTTCTGTGGAGTGCTTGGGATGGTTCTCGGTATCCACATGCCAGCAGATAAACCTGGGTCTCTTTCTATTTAAAAACATTGCAATCGTCATCATCCTTTTCCAACCAACCAACTCCCAAATAATCTCTCCAACTTCTTACAGAGTGGAACGTTGTAGATAAAGGGATGTGTTAAAAATATTTGATTAAGAAAGTGCAGGTGCATTTTTGTTTCACAAATAGCTGCACCCTGTTCTGGATATTGGAGTTCAGGGAAGTGTATGCCTAAGCCATTCCCTCTTTTAGATGTTAAGAAAAGGTACAATATTTTTCCATCTGACAGACGCCCCCATGCATAAGATGACCCCTACTTTTTCAATCCAGTTTATAAGACCACCAAAAATCAGAAACAGAAACTAGTTTTTGATCTGCCACAGGTCTTCATCTGATCACCAGATTGCTGGGGGTGTTATAGAAGAAACATAAATAGTCCAAAAATCAGGGTGAGATGGATGTACTGTACGTTTTTGTTTTTAAAGCAAGTTTTGACATAGGGGCTTTAGAGTCAAAGCAGAGGTTTAGATTTCAGGTTCTACATTGAGTAGTGCAAATTGGAATGTCTCTTCCTATCTTGATATACAAAAGCTTGCTAAGCATTTGATATTCTACCCCCCCCCACCCAATGCAATAGTGAAACGCACTGATTTACTTTTGGCTGGGAATAGACCTACTGGCTAAATAACATGGTTAGAAGGATTCTGCTATATTGCTATCTTTCTTGTAGGGCTTGCTGGATGCATCTTGTTCATTGTAAGAACAAAGGAGTGTGCGTGATAGATTTTGGTCTGATTTCACAGGCCTTTTTAATGTTCTTAAGACCCCAATGTTATGGAACCAACTCCTGGCGGAGCTTTGTCTAGCTCCCTCCTTTATAGCCTTTCATAGGTAGTTATAGATCTTATTGTTTAGGAAGGCTTTTGAGACCAGCCACAGCTGATAGTTTCCCTTCCCTACACAAATTTAATAGCTGTAGTTTCTGCATTTTTATGGCGCCATCTTATTTTTTTGTCTTCTTATATTAATATTTAATGTTGATTGTCATCTTGTTTTAATTTGTTTTATAATATGTTTCTTTATAGTAATGTCTGGCTTTTTTCCCTTTTGTAAGCCACCCAGAGTAGTGAGTGTGCGCTAGCTGGGTGGGGTAATAATTGAAAATAAATAAATAAATAAATAAATAAATAAATAAATAAATAAGCAAGCTGTACTGGATGGAGATAATAGGAGCAGAGGGAAAGGCCAGATCTTTATTGTTTATTTGATGCAACTTTTAGTCATTGGAGGGCCCTGGTGGCTCAGTGGGCTAGAGCGCTGAAACTGTTGGCTGCAAAGTAAGCAGCTTGGCGGTTTGAATCCCAGGTGCCACACAGTGGAGTGAGCTTCCCCTGTTAACCCGAGCTCCTGCCAACCTAGCAGTTCAAAAGCATGTAAATGCAAGTAGATAAATAGGTGCCACCATAAAAAGTGGGAAGGGCATGGACATGCACAGCACTGACTCTTTGGCTTAAAAATGGAGATGAGCACTGCCCCTAGAGTTGGACACGGCTAACATGTATGTGCGGGGGGAATCTTTACCTTTTTTTAGTCATTACGTTTTAGCTAAAACTCAATAGTAAATAAAGGCAAATTAAATCAAATAATGATTAAAAAGCAGTCTGAAACATACACAAATGTACAGCCTCTTTGTGTTGTTCTCACAGAGTATTTTAAAGGAACATACAGTACAGTACTTGGAATTTTAAGTGGGAACATCCTTCATGATTGGTGAGAGCAAAGTTCTGTTTAAGGCACACATGTGAGTGCGCATGTACACACCCACCAACTCCATGCAGGGCTCCTCCTTCATGAACCCACAGTGATCGGTTTTGTATTGATCGCAACAGAATCCACACAGAGGAGCTTCTCACACACGAAATGTAAAGTGAGAACTGGACTGTGACAGATTTCAGGATCGGCACTGTTGTTTAACTTAAATGGGGAAAAGCAAAGTGGCTGCTTATATACCAACACATAGTGCTTAAAGCTTTCTCTGCTTTCTAGGTGGTTTGTAGCTTAATTATACAGGTTACATATTGCCCCATGCCCTGTGTGAATTGCGTACTCAGTTTACCGACCTCGGAAGGTTGAGTCAGCTACCCGAGCCCAGAACCAAACTCAGGTCATGAGCAGAATTTTCACTGCAGTACTAAAGTTTAAGCGCTGTGCCATGAGTAGCCGAATAAAGTATTATTACTATTTTTGCAGTTGTCATCTTCCTCTTCAAAAAACCCAAAACAAAAACAAAAAATACATCCTGAACGATCATGTCCTCCTTTCCTTTTCTCTTTGTTTTGCGTACCATATAACCAGGTGAGGAGTTCTGCAGGATTCAAAAGCTTGCACAGTATTAGGGTATCATTGAGTTCCACTCATAAAGAGTGCATGTTAAATAAAGGTGAGAATTTTCCTCCTGAAGAAGAAAGTAGTTTAGGAAATCACTTATGTATTTGAAAGTCTGGCCGATGAAGAAACCCTTTGCAAGGGCTGATTTTTAAGGCGTTTTGCTGGAATTTGCCCTGAAAACTTTTGTTTGGGAGTAGTTAGGTATTGGCAAAAATATGTTCTGCACCTGCTTATATGTCCTCTCCTCTTTAACAAGTAAAACATTACAGCTTACAGAGCTAAATTCAGATCATGCTCCAGGTGCTCTCAATGCTAAGCTCTGGCTCTGGCCAATTTCCTCAGTTCAGGTAATCAATGTCTCCTGATGTTCCTATTTTAGCCCCCTTTTAGTAGAAGATTAGAATATATATCACCTCTGCAAAGAAAAGGGAATTATCTGGGAGAAGAATAAGGTTGCTAAATGAGAGCAGCCATTTGGGAAGTTACAAAAGAGTTTAAAATCTAAGAAATTCTGTAAGAATTAGAGTTGTGGTCACTTAATGAAATAGTAGAATTTCTGAGTGGTAGTTTAAACAGCCTGGCACGCCGTTTCCTTGGGGGCCACGAGAGCCTTCAACACTGATCTGTGGATATCTGGAAGCTGCGCATGTACAGCAGAGGGGTGTACGTGGCACTGCTGCTGTTTGATGAAGAAATCTCAAGGGCTACCTAAATTAGCACATGGCCCCACCGTTATTTCATGTTCATGATGAACTAGAGAGAGGTAAAGAAATGACCCCTCTGGGGATTCTGTACATGATATATTGCCTCCATAGAGCGTCACCTGAGCCTTGGATTAGCACAATGAGTGAATCTCGAGAACTCTCAAACCTTCTTGTACTGAGCTTTATGCAGAAACAGCCCAGATGTATTTAGAATTTGGTGGGTTTTTTGGCTACTATGAGAGCTAGAAACTTCCATATATTTGTGGTAAAAGGCTAGCCGTGCCACTTTACTGCTCAAACACTTTCTAAATGCAGCTACTCCCCTCCTCAAGTTCTACGGACTTGTATAACTTTGTAGCCTAACGATAAACTGTGGATCTTAGCAAAAATATATACAGTGGTACGTCAATTTACAAATTTAATCTGTTCCGAATTCATGCTATTAAGTCGAACTACTCTTAAGTCGGGGGAACCTATCTAAAAATAATAATGAAAAAATAAGCTTAAAAATAAAAAAAAATAAAAAAATTGGAAGTCAAGCAGACCATATCTAAAATTTGTAATGTCGCAGTTAAAACACCAACAGTTTTCTGCTCCTAAGTCGAATTGCTCTTAAGCTGAGCTGCTCTTAAGTCGGGGTATCACTGTAGAGGGAATTTGTCCTGTATGTAGATTCATAAATGCTATTACTCTGTATACTGGCCTGAAAGTGGAATTGTCTCATCAGATACCTGCTGAGTTGCATGCTTTGGTAGAGGTCTGTAAACGTTCTGAGCCTACCTTACTACTGCTCCTGATCACTACTTTGAAAGAGTGCTCTGCAGTTTTTATATAATGTGTGTGGTGTTTAACACTCATAGTTACAGTGACTGGTTCATCATCTGATGGACAGCCTTTTAGCTATGATCTTTTCTGTATTTAGCTAGTATCTCTATAATAGATGCTCAGCCTGATTTTTAGAGCACACTTGAAATCTTTCCATCTTGGTACAACCTGTTGGAGATTGTTAGCCACACAGTCTATATTTTGGCTACCATCCGCATCCATCCGCATTATATCCCAAGAACTGTCCTTGTTCTAACTTTGCTATAGTCTCTTTCCTCTGTAAGAATAGCAGGTCCCCATTTTGATTTTTCTTCTTCTTATGTCTGGGATCTCCTCTTTCCAACGCTAGCATTTGCTTTATGAAGTATACCTTATTGCAGTTGTCTTGCCTAGATCACTTCAGTTGCTGTCTTCTGCCTCCTTTTGTGACTGCTTGGAAACTTGTCATGCGATTGTAAATGGATTAAAATCATAAATGGATTAAAATCTTGACTCCTGTTTGTGTGCATGCATGCAAGTACAATAGATGCTTTTTAAAAATGATCTCCCATTGTTGAAAGGAGGTGATTCCCCTTTTCTTTTTCAGGCACAGCAAAAAAATGTTGCGCACTGCAGCTCCCCCTACTGGCTAAACCTCACCATTACACCTTGAAAAGAGCGGTCCTGCAAGAGGGAAAAGGGCATTGTCCTGGGTCCCCTACTCTACAGTTTGCCTGACAACCACAGTGGAAATCTCTGTTACCTCCCGAATATTTCACAGAAGGGCTTCTTTGTGTCCTAAGTGCTAAAGGGTGATCAGCCTTCTAGAAAGGAGCCAGGCTGTCAGGTCTTCCAGGGGACTTTTTGCTCAAAATAGAAAACTACAGTAGTGCCTAAAGGGGGAATACTTAAGAATTATTCATCCACTCTCACTAGGACAGCCTTTTTATTAACCTGTTTATATCTCTGTCTCAGGCCACACCTACAGAAAGGAACTAGTTGTACTACCCTGCTGCCCAGACGTGTTACAAGGGCTTTTTAGATGCTGCTAAAACATGTAATGTTAATACATGTTAATACCCTTTATTAGGCCAAAGTAAAGGGGTCAAAATATCTTGAAGCCTTTGAGACCATCAAATCTCTTCATCAGGCAAAATTTTGAAAAATAAGTTCGGTTGATTTTGATTTGATTTGATTTGATTTTCTTCAAAGTCCTAGATAATATTATTCTGTTTATGTGTACCAAAGAAAAAAGTCTTGTGGCACCAGTAATACTGTATTCAGTGATTTATCATAGCATGAAAAGTCATGCTGCAATTAATTGGTTAAGTTTTAGGTTTCCAGAAGACTTTTTTAAAAACAATTTTGTTAACCTTACTGTATAGGTGTCTTCTCTTTTCTTTATCCCTCTTTCATCTTCTCCTGTTTCTCCTTGTCTTACTTAGCCAACCTTGCTTTTTGCAATTAATGATCTGATAAAGACTTGGGCACTTCATAAACCTGTGAACACTGTGGTAAGACTGGGTTTGGACAACTTTCTAGGATAGGAGTTCAGGATCAGGGTTTTTTTGGATAATGAGAGTCCAGATTCTATATTGGTTGAAGCCTTGTGCTGCCTCAGCCATCATCACCATTCATTATTTTAGAACTGGCGCTGGCTCAGGATTTAAGTCCATCCCCAAATTGTGCTTCCTGCCCAGTTGCAGGCTTACCTGGGAGCAGTGGTGATTGACTCTGGGAGTTCCTACCATGACCCTGAGTGCCTTTTTGTTTTTATTTTGAGTTGTTAAGGCTTTGAGGCATCTTGAAAAATGTGACATGGTGGGGAGCTTCCCAGACTCATCCCCCATGATGAAGGAAAGGGGTTTGACTAAAATAGTGCTGACATTAGCATTCAGTGGGCTTGGGTGGGTCCTTAGGCCCTCATAACTGCCTAAAGGTTTGGAGTGCTGACAGCAGCCATGATTGGAAGCCAACCGTTGGCCTGTTTTCCTAGCTGACACCAATCTCTCCAATCAGCCCACCTTCTATATAATAGAGTTTTTATTAGGTAAGACACTTGGTGCTTCTAGACAGAAAGTTCCTTAGCACCACCAGTTAAAAGACCACAGTACAGTTTAGCTATCTTTCCCCCTCTTATCATGTTTCTCAGTGGAAGAAAAAGATAGAAGGTGGGACGGTTACAAGTAAACAAGGATGCTGTCTGGACTCTGCTGTAAAATTATATGGATGATGCAGAGAGATTGCATAGATAAGAGAGTATTAGAATACACCCAATGATTATGTGTAGAGGAGAAAATGGTACCACTTGGTTGGAAGTTTTCTGTCTGAAGTATCCTCTTCCTATGGCTCTGTGATAAGAACATCCTAGTTTTGGGCCCTTCTTGTAAACCAATTAATGGTTGTATGACTGAAGATGACGATTCCATGTGAACAGCTGTCTAGTAATTCACATTTCACTATCCTAATCTCATGAAATGATCCTTTCACATACATTCCATGCACTATAACATTTTGCAGGATGATCAGTTTGATTAACTTCTACTGCAACTTCATATTTTCTCTCTAAGAAGCAACTATGAATCTAGCAGAGGTAGGTAGTTATATGGCTTAAAAAGGATGTGAAAAAAGTGAGGTGAAAGCAAGAAGATTATTATTGGATTCAGGAGGGCAGGCTCTTACCCCACTATACTTTCCTTTTGGGAGAGACTCAGAGTTTCTCTACACTCACCAATAACAATTTCATACCACTGTAGTTGTCATGGCTGCATCCTGTGAAAACGTAGGGATTTTACTGTTTGATTCATTCTTGTTTATTTAAAATAGTTTTGTTCCATTTTTTTAATTTAAAACTTCCGAAGCAATGTATGGTTAAAAATTCCAAAGTGACTGGTATTTTCTGATAGGTAATTCTGTGTCTTCCTCACAAATTCAGAGTAAGTACCTTACCAAATATGCCAGGCTTATTCAGGATGGGCGCATGATAGTTAAAATAGCATCAAGCTAATATAACTGAGTAGTGTTAAACACTCTCGTGTTGCGTTGTGATATAATAGGTTGCTTTATTTGTATTTCTTCCTTCCTCTAACTTTAAACCATTTAATGGACAGAGGGTAGCCTGAGCATTTGGAATCTGGCTTTCCACATGTTGCCAGACTAGAAGTCATCATTTTTCCTGACCCTCTGCCAAACTGGATAGAGTCAGTGAGAACTGAAAGTCAACAATTACAGGGCCACAGTTGCTCACCCTTGTCATGGCCAATAGTTTGTCATCATTGAGTCGTCTGAGTCATTGGCAGTGTTAGTAGAATCATGAAGTTAGAAGGGGCCTACAAGGCTATTGAGTCCAACCCCCTGGTCAAGGTAGGAATACAAATCATAGACTATCTCCCAGGTGGTTCTCTAATTTTCCCTTGGATTCCTCCAGTGTTGGAACACTCACTACCTCTTGGGTAATTGGTTCCCTTGCCATACTGTTCTAATAGTTAAGAGGTTTTTCCTTATATCCAACCAAAATCTGGCTTTCTGTAACTAGAGCCCATTGTTGTATGTCCCGCATTCTAGGTTGATTGAGAACAGATCCTGCTCCTCTTCTGTATGACAGCCTTTCAAGTATCATATCTCCTCCCAGTCTCCTTTTCTCAAGACTAAACATGCCCAATTCTTTCAGTCTTTTCTGGTAATACTTGGTTTGCAGTGCCCTAATCATCCTTGTTGCTCTTCTCTGAACTTATTCCCGTTTGTCACCTTCCTTCTTGAAGTGCAATGTCAAGAATTGAACACAGTACTCAAGATGAGGCCTAACCAGTGCCAAATAGAGGGGAACTAGTATCTCTTTTAAGGTACAGTGCTTCTTTTAATGCAGCCTCAAATAATATTCGTCTTTTTTTGCAGCTACATCACACTCTTGACTCATGTTCCGCATATGATCTATGAAGATTCCAACATCTTTATCACTCATAGTATTGCTGAGCCATGTATCTCCCATCTTCTGCCTGTACATTTGGTTTAGTTTTCCTAGGTGCAGTGGTTTGCACTTATCCATGTTGAATTTTATTCTGTTTTTTTTCTCTGCCCAGTGCTCAATCCTATCTAGATCTTTTGGAATTTTGTTTCTGGCTTCAAGGGTATTATCTATTCCACTTCATTTTATATCATCCACAGATCTGATTAGCAGTCCCTGAATCCCCGATCCAGGTCATTAATAAAAATGTTGAAAAGCACTGGGCCCCGAAAGGAGCCCTGGGGTACCCCACTTGTTGTCTCCTCCCAGTAGGAGAAGGAGCCATTAATCATCACCTTCTGAGTAGGATACTGTAGCCAGCTGTGTATCCACCTGACAGTTGTTCCATCCATCCCACACCTAGTTAAGCATGCTAATCAGAATATCATAGGGCACTTTGTTCCTGTGTAAAAGATAATAGAAGGAAATCCCTTTGATATGTAAAGGGATTCTGGGCTTTGTTCCTACAGGTATGGATAGACTTGATTTTGTTTGCAGGTTAGTTGGTTGGGGCTAAACCTGAACGATTTCAGTTTTCAGTCATATGTTATGGGAAGTGTTGAGAATCTGAGATGTACTGTATGTACATCAAAAGCTGAATATGATGCTGTAATCCTGAAATGGTAGCAGAGCATTTCAGATTTCAGGGTGAAGAATCATAATACTGAAAGTTGTTTTAAAATAGCACAGGATGGACTACATTCTCTTTAATGTGCCAATGTATTTTTGTGCAAGTTCTCTTTTTAATTTAGGGTGTTTTTTTTAAAAAAAAATCCAATTCCTGACTATTGGTCTGAAGTGGAATATTCCCTTCACTCACTTAATTTTCCTTTGTACAGAGGATCTCCAGGCCTACATTCCAAGGGCTTCAGAAGCATCTAGCCAGACATTTTCAAGTTTATCTTGTAAGGATGCCGCAAAACATTTTGCTGCCCAAACAAAATAATGAGATAACACCCCCCCCCATGCAGAAGTTGAGATTTACCAGACTCAAAGGTGAATCTTATCTCCGCAGTAATGACAGGACAGCATTCTTCACCACACCTGAGGGCAACAGGCTGTTTGAATGGGGCCCCAAAGCAGGGCAAGTGGCACTGATGCATGCAGGTCCATCCTTTCCAGCTCTTACAGTAAAACCTATCTGAGGTGGTTGCCTTACATTGCCTATTGCCAGGGCCATCTGTGATATCTTGGCCATCTTTAAGATCTTGGTTTGAAGAATGACTTTGATAACAAGCCTACTTTGTTTCTCCTTTTCTCTGTGAGCTTACATTTTCAAAAGCATGGGTCTTCTTAGTGGTACTTGCATTGGTATACTCATTCATAAGGAGTGACAGTCATATTTGCATTGGTGTACTAAGGAGTGACACCACGAGATTCTAGATCCTTGATTCTCTCCCTTTTTGCAAAATAAAGAAGCAGATACTGTACGAGTAATAAGTTGCACAGGGTTTCATGGGAACAAATGATGGAAAATACATTTCTGGAAATCCAAATGGTAGTTCAGGCTACCCCCTCATTGAACTTATGAGGCTTAAAATAGTGTAGAGGTAACACATTTTATTTATTCATTGGGACTACTGTTTTGGGAGTGAACCACTGGATTCAGCCCTAAATTTTACAGATTTTGTCTGAATATTGCCATTCTTTCATCTGTGAAACAAGGTGCAGTTGTTTTTGTGGTTGTGACTGGTGGATATTTTGAATTTACTATACCTTAATACACATTAAGTATTGTACAGCAACTATAAGTGAGATCAGTGCAGTCATGAAATGGTTGAAGTCCTTTCTGCAGCCAGCTAAACTCATTGCAGTATTGTAGAGGACAGGCTGTAGAAATGCTCAGAATGACCATGACAGCACAACAAATGTTCTAAATGTCATAGAAGGGACAATGTTGGAGTTCTACTTGTGGCTTCCAGTTTCAGTGGTGTTTGCATGTTTTCAGGAATGCCCTAAGAGACATAGACGTGATAGTGAATAGGTGTATGACCTTTACACTGTAAAACCTATGGTGGGGTCTGTTGCAGCACCTTGCATGAATGGAAATTTAAACAAACTAATAATCTTGGAAACACTGACACATGGTGAGTGCAGTGCCCCTTTTAATTTTTTTCTTTTCAGTCTTCTTCTTGTAACTACTTGATAGTAGGCTGTCAGTGGAGGAGCTGTTTGTGGCAGCAGTAAGGCTGATAGGGATGGACCTTGGGAGGATATTCAGGACTCAGCAGTGTGGCAAGACTACAGATGATCATCTCTAGACAGCGGTAAGCCATCGGCATACAGATTTTAGGCGTTGTGTAAAAGCGCCCAATGTCAGTCCCTGGGCTGGGTGGGTTTAATAGAGGTCCATTGGTGCTTATGCTGTTTGTTGCAGCATCATTCTTATTTTTACAAATAATATATAGTTAAGAGTGATATGGTGAAGACGTACATTTTAACAAATGATCGTTATATTTTTTAACTTAAAATACATTATCTCTTGTTTAACAACAACAAAAAGCTTATTCCCAATTAAATGTATTTAAGGCAGCAGATTCTTAATTGTTTTATTGCACTAGTCATACTTGTGCTGTGAATTGACTGAAATGGTGCTCACGGCACTTATTTATGTTTTTATGAGAGTTGGAAGATGTGCATGTATTTTGTAGTAGAAGCAAATGGAATAGTGTTTATTACAGCAGAAGAGAAGAAAAGGTTTAGTTGTATGCTGCCATCTAAGGCAGGCAGGCTTTAAGATTGCTAAGCCTGGAGTCTAAAATCACATAGCTGCCTATATTGGGGACACCATTCCTCCTCCTCCTCCTCCTCCTCCTCCTCCTCCTCCTCCTCCTCCTCCTCCATTTTCTTTTTAAAAACTGTAAATAGTTTGCACAGTTCTGGAATAAGGCATCAAATGCTTCTTTTTTCCAAACTTGCCACAATTGCCACTTGCTATCAAAATTTTAAGCAGAAAGTGTGGAAGGAAAAGACAGACGGGATGGCATCCTTTTGCTGGAGGTCTCTTTAGAGGGAAGCTGTCTTCCAATAAAAAGTCATTGCTTCATCTGGTTTGCACACACATCTCTTTCATAGGAATTATCACAGCAACTATGCTATTAAACCCAGTGGCATTTTAGTAGCCTGTTAATTTGCTTTTCACTTTGTTTGATAAGCAAACTGGAGTGCCTTAATGAACCAAATTAGCCCTGAGATGCCATTTTTATCTGTATCACTGAATCCAAAGCCAGGAGGGAAGGTCTGTGGATAACCCAATTTGACTTTGTCTATTGTCAGCTACCCTGCCCTCAAATACCTTTCTGCGTATAAAACCATAGTTAATGCAATGATGGAATTTAGTAGGGATATAAAGACTGCCTTGATCCATTTTTGCACAGTAAATGAGAACTCTTTTTAAAAATGGCTTGCTGTGAACACCTGTGATATGGTGGGCTTTTTAAGAATCAGTTTCATAGAAAATGTTCTGGCTTCCTGAGGGTTTTTTTTTCCCCTTTGTAAATTTATATAAAAGCTGTAACATAGGAAAATGAGGTAGCTGGTTCCTTGTTACATGAACTAATAAACAGAGTAACATTGTCCTTAGAGTGTTTATGACATTGTGGTCAGGCAGGCTTGCTGTTGTGCTTGCTGTTGATGTTTACTGTAGTTAACATACAGAAAAGACTTCAGAGTATGATGGAAACATCAGTTTTACTCAAATTATATTTTGCACAAACTGAAAAGTACAAAGTAGTTGGATTGTCATCTGGGTGTCATGCTGGAATTAGGATCTCCTGAAAAGAAGCCTCAAGGGGTTTGTGCGATATATCATGATAGCAACTCTTGACTGGAATGTTGGCAGTGGTGAAATCTCTTTACATCCCTAGAATGTAAGAGTGATTGGTTATTTTAAAAGTTGGGCTGTTCAATCCAGGGAAGCCATCCTCACTTTTATCCCAGACTTGATGGTAATTTGTTTGTCTACTACTCAAATATGTATCTGTGTATCAGGAAGGGAAGGATAGAGGAAGAAGTTCAAGACTCCACATGGAAGGATGCACTTCTTTAACCAACCAATAGGAACTTATTAAAACCAAGAACTTGTTATTCTTAAAGGTGCTACAAGACACCTTTTTTCTCATTTGCTCTAGCTAATAGGCCAAGATTTCATCTAGTGAACACCTGTTAGCCATATAATTTCTGGCTCTAGGAAACATTTTGAAGTGAAGCTCTTCACAATGTACAAATTAGTCTCTCCTGTTCCTACCTTCTAGATCAGTGATGGTGAACTTTTTAGAGACCAAGTGCCCAAAGTGCAATTCAGAACCCACTAATTTTTTGCAAAGTGCCAATACAGTAATTTAACCTGAATACAGGTGGCTGTGAAGGGGCGATGTCGGGTGCCCACAGAAAGGGGCTCCGATTGCCACCTTTGGCACCCATGCAATAGGTTCGCCAACACTGTTCTAGATGAAGCTGTTTGGATGAGCAGCGAAACGTTTCAATCTCTCAAGAAAAAGAAGTCCAGTTGCTATGACTCAACTTCCAAATACCTTCTAGAAAGTTTAAAGTCATAAATTAAGGTTGAGAGGGTAAGGGACAGGAGAAGTTAATGTACCCTGTGAAAAAGCTGAGAAAAAACTATTCAGAAGCATTTGATTTGGAGAGACATGGATGTTGGGTTGCATCCAGATGAAACCCTTCTTTAGTCCCACTAATAACAATTAGATACAAGTTAGTGGTGATTAATCTGTTCCTTTGGTTTCAACAGTGGTCATGATCAACCATGACTAAATTATTCTCAGTGTAACCCACTAGTTCTCAGTCACCTCATACTCTGTTCCCCAGGTTAGCATTAGGAGTTTTGTGTAATAAGGTTTTAGTAATAAAATCATTTTAAAAAAATTGTATCTGTATTTCACATTGATTTTAGCTCTTAAGGACAAGAGTCATTTGTAGGAAATCAGAGGTGCTTTTTTGAAAATTAAGTGGCTTTAAAGTGGCTTTAAAAGTGTTATAAAATTATTTCCTCTGCTTCCTAAGCCCTTTCTTTGCAACTCCAGATGTTATACTACAATGAGGAGACGTATGTGCCGCAGTTGTTCAAAAACACTATTTTTGATAATGAAAGCTGGTAGATATTATATTAGTGGAAAGATGGTACACTATGCAGTTGGTAAGATATGCTCTTTATATTAATCCTCCTCTTGTTATCAGGGACAAATCCTTACCTTTGAGAGGCAGATTGCTGGCCTAGGGTGAGTTGGCTGAGTCCTGTCTAGACCTGCCCCGTAACATTTGCATTGGCTCCAATATTTGCACATATTCGTGCTGAAAACTAGCTAACAGCACACATTCAAACGGGTATTTAGGAACCGATGAGGCCTACAAGCCATTCTCGCTGAGAAACGGTGTGCGTTTTTCTAGTTCATAAATGTGTTCAAAAAGGGATGTAATTTATAATGGCAATGTTGACAGAGCCTTTAACTACAGCCCTGCAGAATAGGAGGCCGTGATATCATTTTTATGTGCGAAAAAGGTTTACAAGTGCAGCTGCATTTCTTCTCGATAGCCAATAATTCAGGAGAACGGCTGCAGTAAGGAGTGTTAAGCTGCAGTATCAATAACACTTCTACAAATCTGTTTTGGGAATGTGCATTATTGTTAAATTAGTCTCTGAAAATCTGGAGATACTGACACTATGGAGCATGAAGGCAGATGGAGTCTGGATCATCAGCTTTTATTTCCAATGAGATACTTGAGGGTTCATTAGTTAGAAGCAGGATTTTTTGGTTTCTTCCTAGAGGCTTTCAGATATTCAGCCAGAGTAAGAGACTTCTGCTTCCTTCCTGACAGGAACTAGTCCATCATAAAAGCATAAACCTAACCCAGTTAATATTGATTTTTTTCTAACCTAAAAAGGCTCTTAATGAAGCTCCAGGTACCCAGATAAAGGCAATCACTAAAGGGAAATGCTAGCTGGGGGAGGGGGAAGAAGGATCTGTATAATTGCCTCTCCCTTAACCATCTTCTCTTAGACAAGAATGCATTTTTCAATTGAGACTTCTTTCACGTATTTCAGGAATCAATGAAAAGAGGTTTCTTCATGCCACATGTGAAGATTAGAAATACATGCTTTGTTGAAATGAATGGGAATTGTACAGGACCCTGGCAGAACTCGAGAAGAACATTGTGCTCTGGGTTGTTAACAACAACAACAACAACAACAACAACAACAACAACAACAGTGCTGTTTTATCGTTAACAATATTTTGGCAGTGCCTTCATGGAGGGGTGAATGTCCGACATTTTTAATGATTTAAGATTAAAAATGACTTTGGATCAGGTTCTGTTTCCAACTATCCCATGCTCCATGTACCTCCATTTACCTGCATTCTAGTGTAGTGGTTAGATGTTATATGTTTCTACACACACACACACACACACACACACACAAAAGCCAGTGTGTCATCGTATCCAGTCAGGTTGGCACCGTCTGATCATTGAGACATCTCAATCTGTATCAGGGTGAGTTTGATTTAAATCAAATAACTGTATTTTTGATTATTAAAATTTTAAAAATGGTTTTTTATTATTTAAATCAGAAATTTGATTAAAAAAAGATTTAAATTATGATTTAAATCGTGATTTTAATCAACTTGATGTTTTTAAAAAAATCACTGATTTTTATCCTCTGTGGTCTGTATCCCTTACCTCTGCCATGGTAATTCCAATAACATTCTGTATGGCAGAACATGGGGATTTCCCCCCTAGATTTCAGCTCACAGGTTCTAGCAATACAATGGGCTGCAACTTTTCTAAGCATTGCTCTAGGTTGTAGGAGGAACCCATGGTGGGTATCCTAAAATAGAGAAATGGGCATAGTGAAGCAGAGTTGGGAACTAAAATGTGTATGGGAGCAACTGGTGGTGTTTCGCATAACCGATGCAGTTGAAAATGTTTCCACAATAGTGGATATTGCTCTCAATGTTGTGGGTTTATGTATACAGTAGGACCCCTATATCCGCTGATTCACTATCCATGTATTCAGTTATCCGTGGTCAGTGAGGGGTGGTCCCTCCCAGTGGCACCGGTGGCATGAGGGGCGGTCACTGCCAGTGACTCTGGCACCACAAGGTCCCTGACTGCGACTCTAGCAGTGCAAGGGACTGGTTGGTGGCTTCAGGGCAGCCCAAAACCAATCCCCCATGGTTACCAGGGTCCTACTGTACTACATGTTCTACAGTACACTTATATTTCTCTACACCAGGTGATGGCAGTGTGCATCTCTTCACTCCTATGTTTCTGCCATTTGGCTTTCCAATTCCCCCTTCTTTTTCTGAATCAATCAATCAATCAATCAATCAATCAATCAATCAATCAATCAATCAATCAATCAATCAATCAGTGCCACTCTCAGTTTACTTCCTTTGAATATTGAAGCAACTCAACATTTAAAGAAAATCACACGTGCTGTACACAGTTTAAAACACCAAAATAGTCACGTTCCATTCAGGTTTTGCAAGCTATTTTGAGTAGTTTCCATCCCAGGATGCTCTGTGTGGGCAGAGGTATAGGCCCTCAAACCTGCCACATTTGCCTACTTCCACTTGTAGTACATGCTCGTTTACAAATTGTGGCTTGAGCAAGGGTGGGTGAGTTTCAGCAAGAAGGATCAAGCACAGTAACTGTTTTCCTAGGAGGAATTTAGTAGTTCAGTAGTATACAGGTGGTCCAGATACGGCAGGGGAAAGACCAGTGTGAAACTATGCAGTGCTTCTTCCTGCCTCTGTAAACCAGTGGTTCTCAACCTGTGGGTCCCCAGATGTTCCTGGACTGCAACTCCCAGAAACCCCTTCCAGCACAGCAAAGAGTGGTAGAGGCTTCTGGGAGTTACAGTCCAGGAACATCTGGGGACCTGCAGGTTGAGAACCACTGCTGTAAACAAACCCTCCCAAACTGGTGTGACCCAGGTATTTTAGACCACAATGTCCACAATTTTTCACGGCAGGCGTGCTAACCAGGACTGATAGGAGCTGTCCTCCAAAATATCTGGAGGAAGCTAAGTTATTACAGACACATGTACCAACCTAAACTATATGAATTAGTGGCTTGACAGTATAAGGCACTGAACCTTACCTGATATAGTAATCAGGAGCTTGTGAAAGTTACTTTTGTTGTTCACAATTCTCACAAGGGTCCAGGTTGGGTATATCTGGATGAAATATGCCATACTTTTTATGACTCTGTGATCTGTAGTGCATATATTTTAATTTTTGAATTCATTCCTCAGAGTTGCTTGGGAATTGATGATAGGAAATTGTGATGGGGAAGGGAAAGCACCAAAATGTCTCTGCAAATTAGAGAGTGTGAGTTGCTGTAATGCCAGATGGTGAAAGGCACCCAGCTGTTGTTTGGTCTCCCTTAAGTTACAAGCCATTTAGTGCCATCTGCTGGCATTTGTGCACAAAAAAAGTGGACATGTAAAGTGTTCTGCTTATATACCGCCCCATACCACTTGTGTTTACAATTTTGATTACAGTGTGCAGGCTACATTGCCCCCCCAGCAAGCTGGGTACTCATTTTACCGACCTCGGAAGGATGGAAGGCTGAGTGAACCTTGAGCCTGCTACCGGGGATTGAACCCAGGTCGTGAGCACAGTTTTACCTGCAGTACAGGCATTTAACCACTGCGCCACGAACCTATGATGTTATTAACTTCCCATGTAATATATTCCTTTTCCCAAAGACAACAAACATAACAAATCACAAGCGTGATGTAACTTAATAAGAGATATCCTCACCACTTGGGAATAAAATTTTTGTTTGTTTGTTTGTTTGTAGTTCTAAGGATATAGCCTTAGATGTAGAAGTGAACCCCTGTGCAGAGGGGCACATACTTGTCTAGTTTCTTCTGAACTGGACTTTTGTCTTGCCTCAGAAGAAATCTAGACTTTATGCCCAGCAAATTGAAATTGTCCAGCCTGAACAATTCTGATCACTTGGGGTTTCACTCTGGGTGTAAATTACCTCCTTTGAAGAATATCATGCTTGAGATAGCACGAGAGACTGAGAGCTCTGCTTATAGTGTCTAACGTGTGATGGTTGTTCAACACAAATAAGCATCATTATGTTCCAGATTTGAAGAAATAATTATGTGTAAGTAAAGTTGATTTGGGGCTGTTTCAGGTCTGTGCATAGTTGTAGAATCATAAGGACTAGAAACTTGGTATTTAAATATAAAAGTTGAAAATTAGTATCCATCTGTCAGAGTCCCTACTTCTGCAGATCTAGGAAAGATAAAAGGCTTCTTCCTCCCTTGCTCTGTCAGTTATTTTTAATAAATTTCGCACCCACCACCTTCTACTGCTAAAAATCTTTTACATTGGTTCAGAGTTGTGAAGATGACATATGCTGTTGCTGTTTTGTTAGAATGGAGGGATTTAAGGATGTTTAGATAACAGAATGAGAATTCCAGATAATTGCATCATGACTGAGCTTCAATTTTCCAGAGCCTGTATGTTTTTGAATAATTCCTGTCATCACAATAGGACCCTAGTTCTCAAAGTATTCTGGGTAATAATCTGTCCACTGGCATTCCAACATAATTTGCTGCCTGAGACAGAGCAGCACATGGTGCCTTCCAGTCAGTTCAAAGTGCACAAAGCCCACCAGGTTGCTTTGGCCTTGAGGGAGGTAATCCCCCAAGCACGTCTTATCCCTGGAGGTACAAAGCTAACAATTCACTGCCCTTTTGTCACATCCTAAAGCTTCTGACAGCATCAGTTGCTTCAGTCTCCCTATTGGTAGGGCTGTCCCCAGGCTTTCTTTTGGGTAACATCCTCAGGTGGACTCTGGCCAGCTCTAATTTGGGTTCTACGTGTCCATACTTATTCTGCAAATATTTTCCTTTAAATATGTACAGTATATGTATTTCGATATAAATACAGATAGTCACAAGAATCTGAATTGACCAACCCTTTTTGTATCATTCTACAGAAGGTTATTGCTGTTAATTTCTCAAATTAAGTTTGGAAACTAGAGGTCCCTTCACTGTGTCTTCTAATACCAAATACATAGAACCTAGTTCTGGCTACTAATGAGGTAGGAAATGCACCCTGCACATGCTCAGAAATCATTTGTAGCTTCATCAACTCAGGACTAAGCCCTGTTATTGAGTTATGCAATATTAGGCTGCCCAGTTTCCCCCCCCGGGGCCCTGCTTGCATAGCAGCCTTATTAATTCTGTTCTGTCTTAGAATTCTCCTTCTGCCTTTTAGACTGTGTATCACTAGAGGCAGAGTCCCAGGCTGATGCAACTCACTTTGAATCAATATGTATCAGGCATCTCTCTTCATTAATTACGCATTGCACCTTTGGGCCTGTTGTTGTAGCACGGCAGGGGCTCCATGGCCTTATAAAAAGCATGCTGGCTAATAGGTACTGCAGCTTGCTTCTGCTTTTCCCTGCCATGCTGTAAAAACCAGAGGCAAGATGCAGCAAAGCTTAATAACCTTCTGTGGAACTGAAGTAGCATGGCCCTAGACCTCCTCTGAGATGTTTTGAGTCTGTAGTTGCCTTACTTGTTCATTTCCTGGGACTGTCTTGTTTCTGAATCTGCACCAAACAGTGATAGTTTTGTGCATTAGAGGTACCAGCTAATTACAGCTGTTTCTGTGCTATTAGTTGTTTAATTCCCTGTATTTTCATTAAATGCTAATGAAGCTACCCCTCCTCAACAACATTGGGACAATAGTTCCGTATAATCTGATAAAGTTCTTCCCTTTTTTATTTGTAACTTAGACTCATCCAATTGTTGCTGCTCCATAAACTTTATGAGAAAATAAATTGAATAATGGAAAAACCAAAAAGATTTTAGCTTGAAAAGGATTATATCTTGCACAAGAAGCACTAACAGATAGTGTTTTTCATAGGACAGTGGTAGATCCATACATGTACCTGATGTAATTTCCCAGGTCCCCCTCATTCCTTTTTTAAAAAAAATATCACACCAATTTTTTAAAAAGGAAGGAGGGGGGACCTGGGAAACTACAGGCTGGTTAGCCTTATGTCTGTCACAGGGAAGATGGTGGAAAGTCTCATCCAAGAGAAAATCTTAAAACACATACAGTATAAGAACAAGCCTTGCTGAGGGAAAATCAGCATGGATTCTGTAAGGATAAGTCTTGTCTGACAAACCTTTTAGAATTCTTTGAAAAGGTCAACAGGCATGTGGATTTGGGTGAACCTGTTGATATTATCTATACTGAGAGGTATAAAATTATGCAGGGCATTAGTAAAGTGGATAGAGGGACACTCTTCTCCCTCTCACAAAGCACCAAAACTAGGAGACATTCACTCAAACTGAGGGTTGGGAGAGTGAGAATAGACACAAATAAATACTTCTTTTCTCAGTATGTTGTTGGTCAGTGGAACTCCCTGCCACAGGGTGTGGTGATGGCTTCTGGTCTGGATGCCTTCAAAACAGGATTGGACAGATTCCTGGAGGAAAAGTCCATCACAGGTTACAAACCATGATGGAGATGTGTCATCTCCAGGCTTAAAAAGAGGGTACTTCAAGGGCCAGATGGAGGGGAGTGGTATCAGGCGACAAATACTGTATCTAGTCTTGTGCGCTCCCAAAGGCATTTGGCGAGGCCACTGTGAGATAAAGGAAGCTGGACTAGATGGGTATTTGTCTGATCCACCATGGCTCTTCTTATGTTCTTATGTTCTTATGAGGTTTTGTCACCCAAATATAAACTGAAAAAATAGAGGGAAAGATTGTGGGGGTGGATGTTTCCACAC
This sequence comes from Phrynocephalus guinanensis, assembly GCA_037367245.1. Lineage (NCBI taxonomy): Eukaryota > Metazoa > Chordata > Lepidosauria > Squamata > Agamidae > Phrynocephalus > Phrynocephalus guinanensis. The sequence goes on from CM074743.1 coordinate 21,048,347, forward strand.
CAAGCCCTAACATATGATGTCACACACGCACAAAAACCCACTACATTCATGCGCCCCAGTTGTTTTGTAGAATGACACAAGCAAATCAGTTTGAATTGTTATGGTTAGAAAAAAGGAAAAGTTCCCCAGCAGTGGCAGGTGGCGGTGGTTCTCCATTGGAAGTAACAAAGGATGGGCTGATCGTCATTGACCTTTAAATTTGTGATTATTCAAAAATTCTTCAAATCCACACATGCCAATTCTGAAGCAAATTGGAAAATACTGTCCAATATAGTTGCACACTTAGTTCAGTGCAGGATGTGTAAATTTTAAATGCCCCCTTATTGCTGACGAATGATATGAAATAATAACAGAAGCTTGTGGGTAAATGGGGAACTACCATGGGCCAGAACTAAAATGCAGATTTTCTTGTTCCCAGATATCTGGGAAAGGTAATCCTTCCCTGATGATATTTATTGTTACAGACCTGCTGCCCAGTGAACTGTCTTGTTGACTGCTCTTGGTTGTTGTTTAAAAAGAATTATGTATTTTACTTACACATATAAACTTCAGTGACTAGCCAGAGGCATGGTAAAACTAGCAGTAATATTGAAAATAGTGCCATGCTAGTACTGTAGTTTGTTAGTTCATCTAATTCAGTATTGTAATCCAATTATATAGAAGTAATTCTCTTGGGTTGCTTGGGAGATGACAATCAAGAGATGCTACCAATATTTCCTCGAAATAGCTGCATACTGCTGGACTGGGCTGACCCATTTGCTTCTGGTTGCAGCTAACAAGGGTGAGGGGCTGCAGAAAATTAGAGGCAAGATTGGATGCCATAGATTGAAATGGTTTTCTTCCATGTTCAGTGCATGATTCTGCAAACTGTGTCATTGCCTTTATGTGAACAAGTACTTTATTGCAGCAACATTTGCATGAAGGCACTATGTCAAACCTTAAAGATTCAATTTTAGATGACCTGAATGAGGATGGACAACCAGAAATTTGTGAATTTTGGTCAGATCTTCTGTGCACAGTCCTAACGGACGAATGGCTGAGAAAGACAAACTATTATGCCTACCTCCACTGATGTGGCTTTTCTAGGGGGCACAGGAGTCCCTGTCTACTGCACAGTAGGCATTTTACCACTCAGCAAGGACTCTCCTCTTCCCACTTTCTATGTGTGTGGTTGATGTTCCATTTAAAAGTACAGTACAGTACTTGTTTTGTTTTGTCAGGTTTGGGGTGGGCTAGGCAGTTAACAGATCGGTGCTTATTTCACCTTGATGTTAGACAAATCTACCACCACTCTGTCTCCATCCCAACCTTCATTTCTGGCTGTATGTTGAGTGAGCTTAGCAGCTGTCTTTGCCCTCTTTATCAGCTGTCTGGCATCTGCCAGTCCATGTATGCTCCCTCCGCCCTTTATTTTCTGACGAGATTCAAACATGATGTTTGCACACCAGTTCCTCTCCCATCTTCCACCTGTGTTGATTAACATCGTCTTTCCCCATCAGGAGAAGATAGAGCCTTTCTGTTTTAACAGTGCCTCCTTCTCTGCTAGCACAGCATATTATTGACACCTGCCCAAGAACATTTGACTGTTGTTTCCTTTGAAAGGAAATTGTCACTGACTGGAGCCTCTCACCATTCTCTTATCTCTGCATTGACCTTCCTTGAGCAAAATGGTATTGGGAACTGTTAGCAGGCACTGTTCACATCTGATGGGTTTGCTCGGGGGTGGGGCAGCAGAAATCTTTTTGTGGAGCATTTGTTAAGGATGCCACCAACTGGAGAGTGGCAGTAATTTAGATTGATTAAAAGAGGGAGATCAGAATTACCCATATTTTCAGTGTGTAAGCCAACTGAAATGTTTAAGACTACCCTTATCTATTGAGAGGGGTAGAGGAGGTCCATTGAATCAGAGGGGATTTGGTGAGTCAACTCTTCCATAAGTTCCATTAATTCAAATTGGCCTTCTCTGGTTGTGACTTTCTTTAGAATAGTAGACTGCAATGGGAGTAAAAGATAAAGGTAAAGGTTCCCCCCACCGCACATGCGTGCTAGTTGTGTCCGACTCTAGAGGCAGTGCTCATCTCTGTATTCAAGCCGAAAAGCCAGTGTTGTGCAAGTCCATGGCCATGTGGCCGGCATGGCTGCAAGGAAACACTGTTTTACCTTCCCACTATTTACGGTGGTACTGTACCTATTTATCTACTTGTATTTACATGCTTTCAAACTGCTAGGTTGGCAGGAGCTGGGGTTATCAGCAGGAGAAGGGTTAACTTACCAAATTGTCCCTCATTCAGTGAGTCTACTGTAATGTGACTTACTACAACAGGGGTCCTCAAACTTTTCAAACAGCGGGCCGGTCCACCATGCCCCAGACACCACTGGGGGCCGGACCACAGTGGGTGGGGGAGCGGGGGACCTTGCCATAGCCCTCCCACTTTGAATGCCCCACTAGCCAGCATGATGATCATCTGGCTGGTAGTTGGGGGGGGGAGTGGGAGAAGTGACATAGCCCACTGCTTTGAACTGCCTCAGCAATAGAAGCAGCTGCAGAGGCCGGCTTGTTTGCAAAGCAGGGGGTAGGTGTGTGTGTGGGGGGGTTGCAATTGTTCCCGGGGGCCGGATTCAGGACCTTGGGGGGCCGCATCCGGCCCCAGGGCCTTACGTTGAGGACCCCTGTACTACACTAAGCAACAGGATTTCAGCTCCTGAATCTGTGACTAGAAACAGATGTTAGAGATAGACCATAATTAAAGATGAAAAAATAAATAAATAAATAAATAAATAAATAAATAAATAAATAAATAAATAAATAAATAAATAGAACTGCAGAGCTGCAAAAGGCTTTATGGATTATTAAATTCAGACCCTGTCAAGGGGGCATAATGGTGCATCAAATTCCAAACCTCAGGCCTTACAGCCAATTGCTTAAAATGTGATTCTTTCCATATTTGTGGAAACTCCTAAAGAATATTATGTTTAATTCCTGAAGACCACTCACTAAACAAAGTAAGCTAATGTGTAGTCCCAGAGCTAAGAAAAGCTTGTGCTGTGGCACTCATATACAGTACCTGTACTTATATGAGTTAAGAATGCCCCCCCCCCCCCCCGAGATGTGGACTAACTCCAGCATCTGTTTCTGGCCTCAGGCGATGTCAGATGTGAGAAATTATAGCAGGCAGTGTTTGATTGTGACACCTTGTTTTAGAACTGTGTAATCTTTTTTTTTTCATCTTGAAGGCCACACTCTTGTTTTGTATTGTTAAGAAGGCAGGGTTACTAAGAAAAGGGGGTCCTGTCAAAGAGCTGTCAAATTTCCCAAAGGATTAGCACTGACCACCCCCACCCCCACCCCGGTATGTGTAAGCATGTCCTTTGGTATTGAACTGAATTGGCAGCCAGAAAATACAGGATTGAAGTCTAAATATGAATCCTAGTCCATCAATTTACTGTCCAAACTCCAGAACAGCAGTGACCAATTGACAGATCACAATTCATGGTTTTATATGTTTTAGTTCCCTGTTGAGTGCTGGCACTGCCAGATGGAAGTAAAAGTTAGAAAAAACATGGCCCACATTACCTTGTGAGGAAAAGAAAATTGTTTTCAGATGTTGTGTAATTTAGATATATATATATTCCCCCTTTTGTGGAACTTTTCTTTCAGCTGCATGTAACACCATGGTTGTGCTAATTTAACTTGTGGTTGATTTCATCATATAACACTACCACTTCAGATAGAGGGTAGTATCGAAGCAGCGTATAAATCTTCCCTCAAAACCACAATTTGGTGATTATGTATGGCTTCTGAGAATATTTATTTATTTATTTAGAATATTTTACCCCACCTTTTCTCTTGAAAAAGAACCCAAGGTGGCTTACAATAATGAGGGACAATATACAGTCCAGATCATTTAAGACATATTCAAGTTATGAACAGGGAATTCAAGTTATTTATTTGACTTTCATCTCCCCCCCCCCCCAATCTAGCACTAGGGCTACCCATCTCAACAGATCAATAACAAGAGTTAAGAACAGGGAATTAGAAGAGACATCTTAGAACATTAGAAGGTAATATTAAAGCTTCAAAGAGTATGCAAAAAGAAAAAATCCATTATGAGAGGTGGAAACTAACATGGAAAACACAGGTGTTCTTATGAAATCAGTCAATGTAATCATGCTTGGTAATCCATATAAAAGTCACATAGTAAGCAGTCCATCATTAAGGGAAAGCTTGCCTGAAAAGGAAGGAAGGTCTTTGCCTGCTTCTGGAAAGACAGCACAGATGGGGCAGTCCTGGCCTCCAGTGGGAGGGGTTCCAAAGTCTGGGAGCAGTAACAGAGAAGGCCCTTTCATGTGTTCTTCTGAGATGTACCAGTTGAAGGTGGTGGGATGGAGAGAAAGGCTTCTCCTGATGACCTTAGCACCTAAACTGGTTCATACTGTGAGATTTGATCTTTGAGGTAGCTAGGACCCAGGCCATTTTGTGCTTTGTAGATTAAGGTCAGCACCTTGAATTGTGCCCGATAGCTGATTGGCAGCCAGTGGAGCTGCTTTAGTAGGGTTGTAATGTGATCTCTGTAACGTGCCCCATCCAGCAATCTGGCCGCTGCATTTTGGACCCCGTTGAAGTTTCCTGAGACTTTCCATCGGTAGCTCCACATAAAGCGCATTACAGTAGTCCAGCTGGAATGTCACTAGGGCATGCGTCACAGTGGCTAGAGCAGGTCTCTCAAGAAATGGGCATAACCAAGCTACACATCTCTTTTTTCAATGGGGGGAGGTAATCCCATCCAGTACAGGTTGCATCCCTATCCCTTGATCTCCCTTTCTACAGACCAGAAGCACTTCTGTCTTTTGAGTTGGGAGATGGCATGTATTTTCCCTTGCAAAATGCAAAATGCTTAGGGCTTTATTAACACTATAGAAATGTACAAATGATCAATAAGAAACATACATTTTAGTCTCAATTACTGAAGTAAAACAATGAAGCATACTAATCACCATATAAGATACATAGTGTCATGTAGTGCAGTGCTCCCCAACCTTTTTACTGCCGCGGACCGGTAAATGTTTGATAATTTTTCCGTGGCCCGCTTGTTTTGATTTAAGTCTTAAATCACAAAACGGGCCAAAAGAGGGGGGGACTCCCTCAGTGTCCTTTTTCCTGGAGCCAGATCGCTCTTTCCCCCGCTGACTGCCCTCCTCTTCCTCCTCCTCCTCCCTACTCTTCATGTTTGCCCAGGAAAACCGCCTCCCGCCCAAATTCAACCCACCAAACCCCCCATCCCCCGGGGGCTCCCGATGCCAACGTTGGTGGGGTAAAATATTCAAAATAAATAAAATAAACATTATCCCCCCTTTTCTCTCTCCCCCCCAGCTGCGCATGCCTTCCCGTCGGGCTCCTCTCCTCATCCCGCACCGGCAGAAACCGGATGAGAGCACCTCCGTTCCCCCCTGCCTCCTTCGTCTCCGAAACGCCTTCGCCTTCCGAGTCCCAACCACCCACCTCCTGCTCCTCCTCTTGTGGGCCTGCCTCGACGGGCCCAACCGGCCCCCGCCCGCCACCAGCCTCACCCCGTAGCCTCCCCACCGGCAGAGGACGAATCCTTCCCCCCCCCACCCCCACCCCACCCCACCCGCCAACCCCCGCTGGGAGAGGCTCCCAAAGAGCCCCCACACACAGGCGGGCGCGCGCGCACCAGCCAGCCAGGGAATCTGGTCTCCAAACCAAAGGGCCGCCCCGTCCCATCCTCTCTTCTTCTTCCCCATCCCCAACACCAGGCCCGGCCTGAGACGCCCCCCTCCCCCCTCCCTCCCTCCGCTCACCCCAAGACGGGCGGGAAGAACCGAGCTCGCGGCCGTTAACGCTTGACTGCCGCCTTCGTCGTCTTCTCCCAGTTTGGCGAGGCGCTCTGGGCTACCCCTTCTCCATCATTCGATGGTTCGAAGTGGAGGGTGGGTGGGTTGTTTCCCCTTCTTCCGCCTCGCTTTTACGCATGCGCCCAAAAGGTAGCTTCCCCACCTTAACCCGCCTGCTCAATCTCAAGCCCGTGGGTCCCTTAATCATTTCCGGGAGCCGGGCCGCCGCCACAGTGAAATGATTTGAAGTTCCTCGGGCGGCGGCCCGGTGCGGATTGCTCCACGGACTGGCACCAGTCCGTGGCCCGGTGGTTGGGGAACACTGGATTGAGTGACAGACTAGGACCCAGGAGGTCTGGGTTCAGAGCTCCACTCAGCTGTGGAAATTCACTGGAGCTGTGGAGCTGGTAAGCTTGAAAGGCTAATCAGGTTTGCTATAAGTTGGCTTAAGCTTCACAACACATGTGTAACAATATTCACCATTATTTAAAGAAAAAATATTAAAATATTAGCAAAATCTCAAAAACTCAAGTATTGTTATTGAAATCAGTTTGAACTGCTGAATATCATACAAGTCTTAGGCTGAACCAGATGCCACTGTAAATGTCCTTTTGTATTTACAATATTCATTTAAAAAACACACAGATAACAGTTGTTGAGCTATAGGCTCATAATTATTCAGTTCGCAGCAGTCAGGGAGGAAAATTTAACTCTTCCTTTCTTTGTATTACTGATGAAACTAACCTTTTAAAGGAGCTGTTTGCATTACAAGGAAAATCATGCTAAGTATATCAGAAATTGGCACTTGATTTTTTTAAAAAATGTTCAAAGCACAAGCACATTTAAGATCATGTCTGGTTTACCTGGATGTCTTTTTCTCCATTCTTTCACATGTGTTTTCCCCATTTTATCACTGGCTTGTAAGAGCTGTCTTTCTGGTCACTTGTAGCGATTAACAGTCTTTTCCATTTAAGCACACGTGGCGACAGTAGCAGTACTGATCAACCTGCCCAAATAGGGTATTGTTTCATTTATTAATTTTATAAGTTAAAGAAAGGCTACTTTTATTGTTGTTGTGAATGTCTCTTAAACACATTCTAAGTTTTCATTAGACATCCGTTGTGGATAAAATGATGGATTCAGGTTCAAGACAGAAGCATAGCTAGGGCTTCCAGAGCCCGGGGCAACAGTCAGTTTTTGCGCCCCCCCCCATTGCAAAATATAATCTGGATGGCGGGTGGGGGGACAGCAGTGGGGGGGTCGGTAAGCAATTTGGTGCTCCCTAATTGCTGCGCCCCCTTGCCCTCTCCAAGCTACGCCCCTGGCTCAGGAGGCTTGGGTTCAAATCCCTACTCAACCATAGAAACTCATTGGGGATGTGGATCTGGTCAAACCACTCTTTACATATTTCACTTAGCTTCAAAGCCCTATTACAGTGATCATCTGTTACGACTTGTTGACACATAACAACTATGAATGATGATATTTAGAATTGACTGTTTGGCTACTTTTGGCTAGAACTGTATTGCATATATTGTTTAATCCTTTTTTTAAGGGGTTCCAGTCAGATTTCCCCCAACACAAGACGGGTCTGATGACAGCCAGACCAGGAGTTTCATCCCACCTCTAGCAGCACACAACACCCTTGAAAATGGTGAGTCTACATTGTCAGATCCTTTATAATACGGGGTGGGTTTTTACACTTCTTAGTGGGAAGAGAAGAACCAAGGAGGATGGCTGTTTACCTAATGTATAGAGTGATTAGCAGAGTTGTGTATTGGTAAAGTGCAGGATAGTCCTGCTCAGTTCTAGGAGCGTGGGCACAGCTGAGGTGTTTAGGCAAGTGCTGAACATGGTGAAGTGGGAATAGTTTCTGGGATTTTAGTAAGCAGAGTGATGGTGGTATTTTCATATTGATCTGTGTGTCTTCCTGAACAGTGTACTTTTCTTCTTCCATTGAACTGCAGGAGATAAAAGAAGATACTTTAAAATATATTTATAGGTAGCTCTCAAATAGATTTGACATATGAAGTGCTTTGGACTTCTTTGGGGGTGCAAATAGGACAGCTGTGACTCGGGATGTGTCAGAAAAGAGCTGACTTGAAGAAAAGGAGGAACTTGGTGGTCCTGATGAGTTCTTCTGCAACATATTAGGGGTCCTGACATCATCCTATTATCGTTACAGTAGGAATTTCATGATAGTGGAGAAATCCTTGAGCCATATGGATTCATCCTGTTCGATTTTATATACTCAGATTTTAAAATGCAGATGGAATATTCAAAATTATGCCCTTTGTGATTTAGGTTGAGTAGGAGCAGAGGGAGCAGAAGGAGCACCCAGAAACAATATATTTTTGATAAAATAAAATGACTTCCTGAAACTATCAAAGAGAGCTGTCATCTTTCCCTGCCTTTTCTGCACTCCTCAGGGTATAACTGTGGACCCCCTAGTAAGTCAGGGACCGTGTTACTTTAGTTTTTTTGGTTTAGATGTCCCTTGGATATGTAGCAGTGACAGAGAACATCTGGCCCTCCAGCTGTTGTTAGATTTTCACTCCTGCCATTCTCCACGATTGCTTTTGCAGGCTGCAGCTAAAGGGAGTTGCAAACCTACAACATCTGTACAGCAACACATTTCGTACCCCTGATTTATATATGCATTATGTGTATGTATGTGTGAGACACATGTGAGACTTGGTGTATCTATCAACATTCAGCACAAGTTTATAAAATAAGGTAGATTAAAATTGAATAATGAGATATATAGTCTTATATCAAGAAGAAGGAGTTGAACCAAAATTTTCACTTAAGAGGCTAGGCTAGGTGATAACTATATAGGTCACTAAATAAAATTAAAAAAATGCAAGCTGAACTTTCCAAACAAATCAGCATAGTCTATGCTCACCCACCCACCTTCCCTCAATTTGGCTCTCTTGAGACCATGGTACCTGTGGCCTGAGGGGGTGGGGTGGGGAGTTAATGCAAAAAGCCATGTGTTCCCTTTGGACGTTGGGTAAAATTTAGTAAAACTCACTAGGTGTAATCAATTTGGGGGCAGATTAATAAGAAGCAATTTTACCTAGTGGTTGCAGTCAAGGCCTCTGGTGTGCCTCCTGCTTCTTGATGCGTGGGGGAGGGGCAGCACTCTTCTTGGTTACAGTGCCTTCATCAATCTGCAGAAGTAAAAAGGTTTGCCAGGTGAGGGAAACTTTTAAGAGGGAAACTTTTTGCAAACATGTCTTTGGGCTGCTTGTGAAGGGGAATTTGAAGGCTTTACAAATGAGTAAGGAGCAGCATGCAGTCCCTGGGTCCCATAATTCCTATGTGATGTTAGGACTGGCAGCCGAGGAAGCCTTAGGCAAGGAATCCTTTTTAGCACTCATAGGGGTAAAAAGGGGGACTACAAAGTTTGTGGGTAGCACGTGGTCAGGAAGCCTTTTTAAGTGACCAAAAGAAAAGAAATATGTAATAACTCAGATTTTTAAAGGGATTTATTAAATTTGGGGTTTGTGAGGCTGTTAAGGAAATGCATATTAGTGGGAGAAAACTGTTCAGTATTAGACACTTCCCCTTTCATTTTCTAGATTACATAGGAGTAACTGTGCATGACTGAAAATATTTGAAAAGTATGTCCAAACCCATTTACTTTGCACAATAAAATGCATATCTGAGGAAAGTGGTATTTCAAAATTCACAAACATTTATTTATGTATGAGAATTTAAAAGCAATCTTGCAGCCTTGTAGCTAACAGGGACAAGACAGGTGTGCTAGTGGGATTCTGAGAAATGCAGCAAAAGTGAAATGGACAGATGTTTATGTCCCGTATTTGTGCTCAAGGTGAAGAAAAGTTACATAGGCCAAGTTGAGAATTCTTCTTGTCTTGTCTTTTCTTTTTAAGGTTTAGGCTCCCCATAATGGGGTATAATCATCATCTCATCTTTGTCTAGCAAGTAGATAGCCTGGCAAACAAGCTGGAGCCTGAGTCAACTTTTGCTTCCAAGCATTCATTAACAGCACCCTCCCTCTTCAGTCGCCACAACAGTAAAAGTAAAGACAATTACATGTCTCTAGTATAGTGGATGCTGCTTTGAAACTAGGCTGCCTCTTGGGGAATTTCCTTGATGGTCTTTCAAGGAGCCAGTCAAACTGGAAGGAGGCCAAAGCCATACCAGGAATAGATATGCAAGCAAATCCCCCTGGTAGCTTGCATTCTGTAAACCCTTTTTCTTTTCTCTAACACAGAGAGATAGATGCTACTTTAAAATTACTTTGGCATTGACTCAGGTTCCCACAGGGAGGAAAAAGAGCCGCTTAAAAGACTCTGGGAAAGTACTATGCGTACCGCGTTGTTATTCCCCATAAATGAAGATGTCCAGGAACAATCATTTCCAGGTTTGGCAACTGTAAGCTGTTGGTGGTCTCGGAATGTAGCCATCCCCAATCTATCTGAAGACAAATATTAAGGGGTGGGGGGAATGGCTTCCGTAGAGTATTAGAGAACAACTTTATTGCCCTGAGGTCTGGCAGCATGCACACTCTAATTTTGGAAATATTTATTTACTAGCCTGTTTACATGCCATCTGGCAGCAAGGGGCCTTTTTCTGCAGAGGATATGTGCCATGGGCTGCCTGGTTGTCTGGCATAGCCCCTTTAAGGGCACAGTGGGAGAAGCTGAGCAGCTTTAGGCAAAACATTTGAATGGCATGGGGGGATTTGGGAGATACACACTTCAAATGCCAAAGTTCATAAGCAACTATTGTTACATTAAACAGCATAAATGTCGGTATGACACTGGCATGGGCAAAGTGTGACTCTCCAGATGCAACCCCCAGCAGCCTGAGCCCATGTAGTCAGGAGTGAGGATTGATGGTAGGTGGAGCCCACAACGTCTGCAGCAGAATTTGGAAGTCACTCGAAACATTAGTTACAGTTACCACTCCATGCCCCCGGTCCCCTCCCACAGTCTGGAGTTTGCTACTGATATGCAGCGGTACCTCGACTTACGCATTTAATCTGTTCCGAAGGCATGCTCTTAAGTCGAACTACTCTTAAGTCGGGGTACCTATCTAAAAAATAAGTTAAAAAATCAAAAAAATGAAAAATATATTTGTAAGTCAAGCAGACCATATCTAAAATTTGTAAGGTGGCAGTTAAAATTCCAACAGTTTTCTGCTCTTTAGTCGAGCTGCTCTTAAGTCGGGGTAACACTGTATTTAATGATTTTTTAAAAAGCAGCCTTTTACTTTCATTTATTATTATTTATTTATTATTAAATTTATACCCCGCCCATCTTCCCGTAGGAACTCTGGGCGGCTTACAAAAGTTGACGAAGCAACTAATGACACATTCAAAGCAGTAGCAGCATAATAAGACAGTGACTAAGCAATTTAAAAACAGTAAAACAATTAAAACAATTTGCACCCTAATGTCGCGTACAGAGCCCAGCAACAAGCTCTCTCGGAGAGGGCATATGGGAAGGCGGGAAAAAAAAACCTACAGAAGCTCGCCAAAGGCCTCCCGAAAAAGCAGGGTTTTTAACGCTTTACGGAAGGCCAGCAGGGACTCTGCAGAGCGCACTTCGCTTGGGAGGCTGTTCCATAAGGATGGGGCTGCCACCGAGAAGGCCCGGTTACGTGTGGATGTTTTCTGGGCCTCTCTAGGGGTGGCAACCTGAAGCGAGTGCGTTTGCGACTGCCGGACTGGATGGGCCGAGGTTGATCGCTGGACGATCCGCTCTGACAGGTAGTCCGGGCCCAAGCCATGGAGGGTTTTATAAACTAAAACCAGGACCTTGAATCTGATCCGGGATGCAACGGGCAGCCAATGCAGGCGAGCCAGAACTGGGGTGATGCGTTCGTAGCGACGCGCACCCACCACCAGTCTGGCTGCCGCATTTTGTACCCGCTGCAAACGCCGGAGGAGATTCAAGGGCAACCCCATGTAAAGAGCGTTGCAATAGTCCAACCTCGAGATCACCAGTGCTTGAACCACAGTTCTCAGAGAGTCACCATCTAGGTATGGGCGGATCTGGGCAATTTGACGAAGATGGTAAAACGCGGATCTGGTCACGGCAGCCACCTGGGATTCCAGAGTAAGCGCCGGATCCAGAACCAAGCCCAGATTCCGAACCCTATCCGCCAGCTGGAGAGAAACTCCCTCCAGACTGGGGAGAGGGTCTCCACACCCAGATGGTGAACTCCCAAATAAATCTTCCTAAATCTTCCTTTTTCTCTAAAGCTTCTATTAAATACCCAGTGCAAAAATCCCAATGGACTGAACCTCTGGCCTGTGATCCTAAATAAAATCTCTGCCTGTCCACCCCTGTCACTTCAGTTCCCGCCATAGAGCATGAGAGGCCAGAATGAGGCACACTGCATAGCTCTCAAACCATATAATGCAAACTCACTATTGATGATCATTAAATGATTTAGTTACTGGTAAATAGGTATCTGCAACTTTAAAGCTCTGATCTAGAGAATCATAGCATTTTTTATCCCAAATTAGATAGCATGGGATTTAGAATGGCCCCAAATTTGTTGTCCTGTTGCAGTCTTTCAAAGCAGACAGCAGGGCAGACAATGCGTGCTGCTTATGGTAACTGAGGACCTGGCTTTGCAAAGCCAGGTGTCACCTGATATGATTTAGACAGGCAGGTTAAAAAAATATCTGAAATCACCTACATCTAACTAAAACTTAGACAAGAAGCCACTAAAACGTTAGTGTCTCAACCACCTTATTTCATTGAAGCTAGTGCTACTGAGCTCCTTGAGCAGTTGTTTTCCATCTCAATTAGTAATGTGTTTTGGCTTTTTTTTAACACATCAAAGTCTTGTAGGCTAATGCTGACTCTCCTGTATCTCACTCCTGCCTGTGTTGCACACCAGAATTCTTAGGTGAAATTTAGTTTAGCTTCTTTACTCTCTCTCTCTCTCTCTCTCTCTCTCTCTCTCTCTCTCTCTCTCTCTCTCTCTCTCTCTTTCGTGGCCGAGGGAGATCATGATAAAGAGAGGCAATTCCACAAAATTCGAGAGGGACGGCTTTATTCAATGAGCCACGACCGTGTTCTAGATGATGGCCCCTAATGAGCGATTAAAGAGCTAATGTTTGTATGCCACTGGGTGGTCCAGGAGCTCTCTTAAGTGCTAACTTCTGCTATTGGGATAAAGGCCTCAGATTTTTAGGGCTGTGGGCAGTGTGGAATTCTAGATGATATGCCTTTCATTTTTATTATTAATTTATCTTTCACATAAATAGTTGTGTATAAATGGGGGATGTAGTTTATTCCAACATTTTAACTCATCTTCCAAGGAGCAGTAGAGGCAGAAGTTGCAACAGTAATAGTAGTAAACCTAGATTTCTCCCCCTCCTCCAAAATATGGCTATTGAAAATGCCATCTGTTACATGCAATTTGAATCATGACTAGAGATGGGCACGACCAGGAAAAATTACGTTTCGAGTTGTCGTGTGTCGGAGCCGGCCCGTTTCGGCTCATTTCCGTTTTTCGCGAAATTTTCCAAAAAATTGTCTTTTTGTTTGTCGGTTTTTCGTCTGTCGTTAGTACTGTTTTTTTGGGGGGGGGGCTCCTGGAGGCACCTCTCTGGGGTGGGTGCCTCCTCTGGCCCGCCATGAAGGGGAAGCAGGCTCCTGGAGGCACCTCTCTGGGGTGGGTGCCTCCTCTGGCCCGCTACAAAATGGCATGCATAGCCAATTGGATATGCATACGATTAAGTTGCAGCAGTAGCAGGCAGAGGCACCTCTCTTTCGGGTGCCTCTGTGACTCACTGCCTGCCTGCATACGGTGCACTTGGGCTGAGGAACGAAGTGAGAGAGGACCCCTATGGGCGCCCTGTGACTCACTAAGAAGGGAAGTGTACTTGCTGTAGTACAATGCGAGTACACATCTGGCTTACTGGTTAGGGGTTAGCGCAAGGGCTAGGCTTAGGGTTACGGGTAAGGTTAGGTTGAGTTACTGGGGTGCACCTCTGGGTTCCTCTCTGACCCACTAAGAAGGACAGTGTACTGGCGTATGGGTTAGGGTTCGGGTTCGGGCTAGGGTTAGTGGGCTTTTTATGCCCGACTGGCACATCCCAGAAGTCTCGGTCAAAACCTGGCCAAGTGGCCATGCAATTGGTGGAATGGCTCCAAAAATTTGCATGGTCCACTCCCATGGCCAGCCCATCATTGCGCAGGTGTAAAAAACTAAAACTAAAAATCAAATCAAATCAAATCAATGGAGACGTTTTGTTGCAAGAAAAACCCACTGCTGCTACTGAAAAAATTCAGGCAGTTTTAAAATAGCTATTTTCGCATGTTTCTGTGGTGCTTTGGTGTGTTTTTGGACCACGCGATTTCAAAATAAATATTGCGGTCGCCCCATTTTGGATCCCCCGCCCGCACCGCATGGCATGGCGACTCGGTGAGACAACGAGGATGCCCCCCACCAGAGCAGCCCAGGAGAGGAGAGGGGGGGAGGCCGGGGACCCCCCCCCCCAGAAACCACCCCTCTGGTCGGTGCCCTCACTCAGGCAGGCATATTTTCGCCTGCTTTTTTGGCCGGGAATCGGGTTTTTTTTTAATTTTAAAAACTTTTTTTCTGTGCCGCGCCGCTTGGCGAGTTGGCGTGGCAACTCGACGAGGATGCACACTTTGCGCAGCCCAGGAGAGGAGGGGGGAGGCCGGGGACCCCCCCGCCCCAGAAACCACCCCTCTGGTAGGTGCCCTCACTGAGGCACGCATATTTTTGCCTGCTTTTTTGGCCAGGAATCGGTTTTTTTTTTAAATTTTTAAAACTTTTTTCCTGTGCTGCTTGGCATCGCGCGATCGCTGCAATGCCAGGAACGACAACGCCATATCAGACCCAAGTTTTCTTTAGTCGGTTCGAGTTCGAGTTCTGGCAGAGTAATTGTCGTTCTTCGTTCCGTTACGTAACGGAAACGAGAATTTCGCCAAGTCGTGCCCATGTCTAATCATGACAGTTACTAACATGATTTGCACCAAATTCAGACACCATGTGTATTCAGTTTTGGTGACTAATAATGTGCAAAGACAAAGTTTTAAAAAAGCAAGCAAGCAAGCAAACAAACAAAAACTCATAGCTCCTAAAGCATTCTGTGGCTGATTTACAACTATTATGCAGGCTACACATTACCATCGCCAAGCTGGGTACTCATTTTACTGACTTGGAAGGATGTAAGGCTGCTGTAGGCACATAGAGTAGGAATTAGCAAGCCACTCCAGTATTCCTGCTAAGAAAACTCCATGGACATGGGGTCACGAAGAGTCGGTCACAATTGTAATACAACAACAACAAGGGGCCTTTTCACACGACCCCTAAGATCCGCTGGTCCCTTAAATTCGGACCAGAGATCTTGGAGGTTCGTTTCTGTTCCTGCGTCCCCACCCCTCAGCACTTCCTGCTCCTGTCGGCGTGAGGGGAGGGAGGGAAAAAAAGGACAAAAGAAGCCTTTACTAACCTGCCGGTGCTGGTCGAAGTTGCCACGAGCCCCGTTACTTCCTGGTTCCTTCTCAAGGGGCTCTTAAAGGGGCGGGAGGCAAAAAACAACAACAGACAAGCGAGGAGAGCCCGGCACTCTTATCCGCATCAAATATTTTTCACCTCCAGAGAGAAGGTACAAGAAAAGTGCGCTGGGTCAAGCTAAAGTGGGCGGGGTCGCACTTAATTGTCTGCAAACTCCGGAGCTGGTGGGGAAACATTTCTAAGCTCCGGAGCTGGGAGCCATTTGCAACGCAGCTTAGGGGTGTGTATAAACGCCCAAGGCTGAGTGAACCTTGAGTCTGCTACCAGGTCATGAGCACATTTATAGCTGCAGTACAGCAGTTCAGCCACTGCACTCTGAAGCTCTTTAAAAATAGGAATGAAAATGTTTCAGATCACAACTGTTCAGAAGTTCAGAAAGGTTGTAGTGAAAAAGGGATGCAAAAATGTTCTGCAGCAGGAACCAGTTATAGGGAGTGGGGATGATGGCCATGACCCTGATATCCCTTGGCAGAGCACAGGTAAACAGTCATTAGCTCACCACCCAAAGAGGGCTTTCCAACCCTCACCTAAGGGTTCCTCTCCTCCATTCAGAATATTGCTTTTTATTTCAGGGACAGGCAGCTTCAAAGGACCGGGGGCCCAATTTTCCATCCTCAAAGACTCATCATGTTATTCTCTGTGCTTAGAAACCTAGGGCTGAAATCTGGATTTTCACTTCTTGGTTCCCAGGAGGGATGTCTTGAAGGGTGCTGCCTTGTGTTTGCAGCAAAGGCATTGCTCCTAGAGGACTGGAAGATTATTCTGCCACATTTCTTCCCACGTGGGAGTCATGGCAGCACTCAGGCAGGCCTAGAATCACAAAAATGTCTATGAGGGACACAATCCCCATTCCCAAACTTGCTACAGTTTGTGTGACTGATGTATATTCACTCTGTTTGGAGTTTAAAGGAGGAGTGAAAACCCAACCAATGGTCCCCCCCAGCTCTCTCCATTTTTACCCAGCTTCTTTCCACTTGTCAAGTAGGACTGAGGAATTAAGTCTTCACATATAAGAGACGTAGGATCAGAATTTGGGAAGAAAGACATAAAAGTGCTTTATGTAAGTGCCATGAAGTTTTACACCTGCATCACATTTAGCTATGCAAAGGATACTTGTTGATTCTGAAGAGAATACAAATGAACATGGCTGGTGATATAAAAAGGCATTAGGCCTCTAGATATAGAACCAGAGGTTGGGAGTTTGATTCCCCGCTATTTATGTTATTTTTATTTTAGAGTATTTTTAACCCTGCCTTTCTCTTTGGAAAAGGACCCAAGGGGGCTTACAGTAATGAGGGGTAATATACAGTCCAGTACAATTAAGACATGTTCAGGTATTTGAGAACAAGGAATTGAGGAGGGACATCTTACAGCATTAATAGACAACATTCCATTAAAGCAGCATGGTTATATGTAGTCATAAACACAAAGTCTATGTGAACCTATAGATTCATATAAAATACACATGGTAGTCCATCATTCAGGGAAAGCTTGCCTGAAGAGAAAGGTCTTTGCCGTTTTCCGGAAGGACAAGAGAGATGAGGCAGTCCTGGCCTCTAGTGGGAAGGAGTTCCAGTGTCGGCGCAGCAGTCGAGGAGGCCCGTTCATGGGTTCCCACGATACGTACCTGCGAAGGTGGCAGGAAGGAGAGAAGGGCCTCAATAATAGGAACCGGGCTTGATGGTCCAAACAGTCCCTTTCAGCTCTGTAGTTCTAACCTGATAGAATCCTGAAAGGCCTTTGGGATCATGCCTGTGTTTATTTTTATTTGTGGTTGTGCAGTACACAGGTGGCTTCCCTTTCAGATAGTATGAGAATAAAAGCCATCCTCTGTTGTGAGCTATTTGGCTTTTCCTACGGATGTGCAGTGTCGTGCTTGGAGTAGGCCCTTGGAAATAGGCCTGTGCGACCACATGATGACAATATGTGGGCGGATATATGTTACATTAATGGCTTAACGCCTTGTGTTGTAATTGCCTATAAAGCAGCAGTTAAAGGAGGGGGGATGGGGGAAGGGATTTATAGGCCATATAGGCAGTGAGAAGAGTTCTGCACTTCCCTCTTGTGGCCAAATGGAATAATTACAAGAGTTGTTGAAATTCTTTAAAAGAATCTGGGATGGGAAGAATAGGGGCTGTTTCCCGGAAGTAAGTTCAGAGCTGTCTATACTGTAACAGAGCTTGTTACTATACCTGGTCTGACAAGCAGTGGCTTTCCTAATTAGTTTTATTGGTAACCCCTTTCTGGGTGTGTAATTAGAAAGTTTCTAGCTATACATAGAGTTTATTTAGTAAGTTGTTCAATGGATTAAGTTATGATTTTTCATATTATTTATTTATTTATTTATTTATTTATTTATTTATTTATTTATTTATTTATTTATTTATTTATTAGACTTGTATAGTGCACCATCTAGCAACAATGCCACGCTGGGCAGTGTACAAATAATTCAACAAACAAAACAAGAACAGTATACAATGTAAAAATGAAGCTAATAAGCAAAATGAACATAACTAAATCAACAATGACATAAAAATCACTCAAGGAACAGAGGCATAACTAAAACAGAAAGGGTGGATTAAAGAGCAGTAAATCAAGAAAGGATGAATTAATAGCCAGGGAAAGCCTTTCTATATAGCCATGTCTTGAGAGGTTTTTTGAAAATTGACAGCGTAGGGGCCGCCACTGAGAAAGCCTGGTTCCTCGTTATTGACTTCTGGGCTTCCTTTGGAGTGGGCACCGTCAAGTGACCTATTTGAGAAAATCGAGTGTTTCGATATAAGTAAAATATCTTCCAGGTGGCCTGTTAGTGATCCTTTAGTTCTAGTTCCTTTAGTCAAACAATCCAAGACTGACATTGGAAAGGATCCTCTCCCCACCCCCCACCCCTGTACTTAGCCAGTGAACCCTGTTACTGCACGCACACTAGATGGTTCAACTGTGGGTAGCGTACACGTATCTGTTTCCCCATAGGATTGGAAGCAAGTACAGTAGTTTAATGTTTAAGGACAAGAGTGTTGTCCATGTGTTTCTTGTGAGAAATGCAATATGCAGACAATAATCATCATTGAACAGATGTTTCCTCCCTGTGTGATTAGAATTGTGTGTAAGAGAATGATTTCATTAGACCTACCTCTCCATCATCATCACCTTTCCATGCAGCCAGCCGTCTAGGTATTGAAGAGTGACTTCTGTGCTGTCATAGGCATCCTGCATATTTTAGATTCCTATACAGTATAGTCAAAGCATGTGAGGAACCTGTTTGACAGGGTTTGGGAGAGTTATTTGGACTACAGCTCCCATCATCCCTCAACTGGCATGCTTTCTGGGAACTTTTGTTTTAAAGGTCACCCCCCACCCCCACAGACAATGGCCTGTCTTTTTACTGTTTAAGCAGAGAAGGCTGTCCACTGTAATTATATGCTGCAATGTACAGAAGTTGGGAAAGTTCATTATTGGAGATGTAACTAGAAAGGGCAATGGCCTCTTTCCCCTTCTCTCCTCAATAAAATCCCTATTATTTGCTGGTATGGGGATGGGTCTACAGGAGACTAATGTATTTGTGCATCAAGCATGGAACTCATTTGGAGAATTTGGCAGTATGTTTTACTTTGCCTCTGATAGAGGGGTAGGAAATGTATGTTTTTGAAATAAAGACTGAAAATTCAAGGGAGGGGCTTGAATTAAAACACTACCCTCAACTACTTTGCAAGAGATATTGTAAGTGAAAATACTGGGGAGTAAACCTGTAGCCTTTTATAAGCAAACATTATCTCTCATTGAGCTACAATAGGATTCCACTCAAAATAGTCTCCCACCCAAAATTTTTAAAAGCTAAAATGTTCTACATACTTCGTGGTTCCCCTTATTCTCTGTTTAGTATGGACTGTAGAGCTTCTCAAAAATACCTTCTTTTTCCAGATTATATTGTGCTTTAAAAGGAAGTGAATTTTCTCTTACTTCCTGTTGTAACAAATCTGGAGTCAACAAAACCCAAGGCTATCCTGTCTGACAATTATACTCTACTTATTCGGCACTCCAGTCAAAATTGTAAATGAATGGCGAAGATATTACAGAAGCTTCAGATGACTGATGTGTTCTGTAGATAGTGTGGGAGAAACAGCAGGGTTGACCACACCTCCTTTGGATTATGGACACACACCTAAATGACATATGCCATCCCCATGATTTTTTTCTATATCAAAGATAACCCTATTGCGAAATAGATATCCTGCTGGTTATGGCAGTTCCTCATCCCTCAAAGACAGCAAGAGAAGAAAACGAAGAGAGTTTGCCAGAAAGGAGAACCATTGTTCTCCTGTGGGCCATAATGGAGAAAAATAAATCTCAAGATTATCCTCCCTTGGATGTTTCCAATCAATACAGCTATGAGGACTACTTCAAGCATAGGGCGGATCAGGAAAGACTGGCGCATATTCTGATAAATTAATCTTATAAAAGTCTGTGGGTTTTAAAAAGCATTTTAGGAAACAGCTGGTACAGTAGTATATTTGCTTCTGTTTTATTTTGATGGGAGTATATCAAAAAATCAAATGCCATGATTTTAAGCAAACAAACAAAACCCCAGAAAATGTATTGAAAGGATTGCTAATGAAAGCACAAAGAGATCTTTTTAATGTTTCCCCTGCCTCCCAAGATGCTATATGGAGAAGATAGGAGCATGTTTTCTTATTGAGGCCATCTTAGCAGAGATCGTAAAACGCACCTGACAGGGTCTCCAAACTGCAAGTTGTACCTGAGTGATAAAATACCTTGGATGGGTTTCCTTTCCACTTGGTGTGCCCCATTGTACCTTTTAGATGCACACAAAATGGTGGATGAAGAGTGTCACAGTATAATGGTTCCCTTCGCCTGCTCTCATCCTTCTTGCAGTGGCAGCTGCTTCTCCATTGTTTGCCTTTGTCTGAAGACATGTGGGTGGTTTAGCACCTGGGCGTATTGAGCCCGAAACATCCACAGGTGAAGTGCAAAACAATTAATGCTCCTAAAGTTCACATTTTTAAGGTCACTGGCAAGGACTGGGTGACCGCAGAAGCAATTACCGGTTTCTCTCCCGAGACGTCCAGATGCCCCTTTTTGTTTTGACTGGATGGTTACAAATTTGCTGTTGACATTCTTTATACTCCGTGCAGGCGGTGTTCTGGAACTGCAGAGCACGCTGGTTGCAATTTAATATTGACGTTCCAGCTGGCTTGTTTCCTTTAGATACTGTGCAGCCTTGTAGATGGGGCCAGGAAATAAGTGAGTAAATAAAGAGGTATGTTATTTCCATAATGGAATCATATCCTGACGTGGAGGTGCATCTAGAATTTTCCAAAGAGAGTAACAGGGGAGCCATAAATATGGACTGCCTTGAGGCCATAACGTATGAGAACTGTGGTTGAATCTTTTGATGAGTGTGTGCATACACACCTGCATTCATGTCTTTCAGCCTAATGAAGATCAGCTTCAGTTTATGAGAGTGAGCTGAGGATAGGGACAATTATCCCAATTACAGTTGTCCCCCCTCCCAAGCTGCAAGTTGTATTTTAATTGGAAAAACATCCCTTCCTCTTGAACCAATTTGATAATCCTTTTTCTGCAGCTATAAATCGTAGCTTGCATCCATTGCGGTTTTTGCTCTGCCGATAATGTTTCATGCAAAAATAACTTATTTTTATATAGAATCAAAAGAAAGAAATGGGTTATTCATGCCTTTCTCAACAAGGCCTGTCCTTGTTGTGGGTATGTGCTGAAAGGGAAAGATAGTAAAGACATTTTGGCCAAATTACAGAGAACCTGGAGAGGGACTATTTATCTCTTGACTGTAATTAAAGAATCTTTTCATTGAGGTTTTTCATTATGTAGCAATATTGTGAGTAAATGAGAATGATACGTTTAGCAATAGTTTTCTTTGCCCTTTAGTTTTACTTGGTTTTAAGCTTTAAGAAGAATTAAAAAATATCTAGGATATAGAATCATGGATGGCTTGTTATGTTAGCTTGGCCCTGGAGTAACCAACTTGGAGAGTATGGTTTCTGGTTGGCCTGGGTGTTGGTCATTTAAAAATTGATCTCCAAGTGTGCATAGATCCATAGAATTTCTTTTAATATGTTCCACACATAAGTTGGGTTCCATGGAGTCCAAACCAAGATTATTTCATGCATATAACGCTGGGCGCTGCTGTTTGTGGAACGATTTGCAGATAGTTACTAGGAGCATAGATCAGAATCTTGTTTATGAGAATCAAATGCTTTTGGAGATTTGATCCCATAGTCTACTGCAGTGGTTCTTAACCTGTGGGTCTCCAGAGGTTCCTGGACTGCAATTCCCAGAAGCTTCCACCACTCACTCTGCTGGAAGGGGTTTCTGGGAGTTGCAGTCCAGGAACCTCTGGGGACCCACAGGTTGAGAACCAGTTGAGAACATATACATATGTTTTTTGGTTGAGGAATATCTTATGCATTCACCCTTTTCATTTTGTGCTGATCACTTTCCTGCCAGGAATCCCTGTAGATCAATTTATTAGGGTACATTCAGATGGTGATGAAGGATCCCATCTGATCACACTGGAACAGATCACACTTCTGGGAGGTGTCTCCATAAAGCAACCCTTCAACCTGTGTGGGAATTATTCCAGCCATGCTCCCAAACAGTTGTGCTGCTGGGCCAGAAAGGTCCTGCTTGATCATAGATTGGGGTGAAGCTGGGTCTCTTGCTCCTCCTCCTGTTCCTCCTTCTGTCCCACTTGATGGTGTGGTCCACTAAGTAAATCCGAAACACTATTGTCCAATATTCTGTGATCACCACAAAATAACTTACACTGGACCATGCCACAAGTGGTCCAGTGCAAGCTTTTTCCTTGTCTGATCACTCCGTGCCTGAAAAGGAGGAAAAACATTGATGGCACAATTTATTTTTCACCATCATAAACTAAAAGACACCCAAGAAAAGACATGCATGTAATTCCATTTTGAAACAGAGATACAGAATATGTAGAGCAATAAAAAGCACCGAGGCTGTTGAGGTTTTGCTAGTGACACTGAGTAATGTTTGTATGGACTGCACAGAACATATTGATGGAATGCATATTGTGGGAGCTCATGTAAACAATAAAGTGATGAGTGGGCAGTTTTATTAGTAGGACAGTACTGGGGAAATATCTGCCTAGATACCCTGAGCACATCCGATCTCACCTGATCTTGGAAACTAAGCAGGGTTGGGACTGGCTAGTACTTGGATAGGCGACCACCAGGGTATACCAGGGGCTGTAGGCACCTGGAGTAGGAACTGGCAAGCCACTCCAGTATTCCTGTCAAGAAAACTCCATGGACATGGGGTCACAAAGAGTTGGTCACAACACAACAACAACTGGGGTAATTATGGCTAATTGAAGGATCGTCGTGGTGCATTGTTTAAATTGCTCTACTGCAGCTAAAATTGTGCTCATGACCAGGCTCAAGGTTCACTCAGGTCTCCATCCTTCTGAGGTACGTAAAGGTAGTACCCAGCTTACTGGGGGTGGAGTGGGGTGGGGTGGCTATGTGTAGCCTGCATAAATAAACTGTAAACAGCTCAGAGAGTGCTTTAAGCGCTATGAGACGGTATATAAGCAGAACACTTTGCTTTTACTTTGCTTCCAAATCTTATTGAATTCTACTAAGTTCATCAATATTTAGAGGCCTCAAGATTCCTTGACAATACAGTTTGTCATGCACTTGTTAGGTTTCTGACATGTTTGTACATGAAATGAAAATTATACCCACCCATGTGAATTAAAGCTTTTTTTATTTCCTTCTGTTTTAATAACACATTGCCTATACTGAGAATTAAGGCAGAGAAATGTTGCCTCTTTTTCTACGAAGAATATCCATTATATTACATACTCAGTTCTCCAGAAATCTAAATCAAGGATGGACTAATATGGCTGCCCATATTTTTAGACAGCACCTCCCGTAATTCCTCAGTGCTCACTGTTATAGCTCAGCCTGGTGGGAGTTGCCGTCCTAATAGTTTCTGAGGAGCCACAATGACCTACCCTAGTGCTAACTTTTTAAATGATTTCTTTCTGGATCAGATTAAAACAGTCACATTCTTCTTAAACAGCTTCCTGGTTGTCATTGTAATGCAGAACATATCACTGCCTCTGAATATAGAGTCTAGTTAGCTAGGTAGTATTAATGAATTTCTCTAAACCTTAAGCACATTCCTATGCTTTATATTCCCATATAGAATTCCTAAGTTATATCTCTTTGACCTACTCTTAACATATGTAAGGGTAATATCTAGAGATAATGCCCTTTCTTGGTTGTTCTGTTTCAAACGTTAGGTCAGGAGGGATGCCTGTACCTTTACAAGAAGGGGATCTGTGAATACTGATGAGGGGAACAGAATTGTCCAGAATTGGGGTGACAGGGTAGCCTTCTCCATGTTCTTCCCTGCCAGAAGTTGGAGAACATCATAGCTGTTCTGATCATAGAAATGGCAGTTCTAAGCAGAAATGTTGTTGGGTACTGAAACCAGACTTTATGATTTCTCAGCCTTTCTGCACTTCTTTTCCCCATTTAATTTACTTTGAAGTTGAATAGTAATACAAATGACTTTATCAAGCAGACAAAAACAAACAAGCAAAACCTGCAACCCTGATTGCCCTTCCTTTTTCGTCACTTAAAAATTAAAGTCACAATGTGCCTGCTGCACATGTTGTGCTTTAAAAATGGGGCGACTAGCTCCCTTGGCAACATGGGATTTGTGGTCCCCCACATGGTGCCCAAGGGCAACCGTTTTTCAAAATAATAATAGTGAGTGGCTGGTTTAGTTTGAAGTGTACCCATCTGTCACAAAAAAGACATACGCTGAAGGGGTATGTATTTGATGGCACATAATTATTATTCATTAGTAAGTATCCCAGGGTTCTACAAGGGGTGGTAGAACAGAAGGGGGTGTTTCACCTATGTTTCTTGGTTTTGTGCAAGTGTGTTTATTAGTTATTTTACTTGTTTATATGCTTGTGTTTTATGTATGTATGTATGTATGTATGTATGTATGTATGTATGTATGTATGTATGTATGTATGTATGTATGTATGTATGTATGTATGTGAATTTTGCCTATTCTTTTCTCTGGTACATGTTTCTCTGAGATACACTATTTTTCCTTCTATGAAACAAGTCATTTGGGGGCTTTTCCATGGGATGTTGTAATATACAACGCATGGAGCTTACAGTCCACCTGTTTTGTACATGTTTTCATGTCAGTTACATGCCCTTGATCTTTTCCATTTTGCCTTTTATGAAATGGGTGCTGAAGAAAAAAAAATCTGTGAGTTCAAAAATGAAATGTTTGATGTCAGATCCCATTTCTGCCTTGTACTTTCATCCTGGATGACAGGAAACAGGGCAGCAGGAAAGTAAATGAACAATATGGTCTCAGAATTTGAAATGTAGGCACTGAAAATGTGTTGAAGTAGCTGTTGACATAGCATCATTAAAAGGGCATGGTACAAAAAGGAGGGGCTGCCCACTTGTAAAACTATGATGATATGCTTCAAAAAGTGTACATGTAAAAATCCATTGTGGATCTTCCATGTTGCTTGAATAATGTGATTGCCAGACCATTAAATAAAAATGTAAACCCAGTGAGGTTTTTTTTTACCCATCCCAAGTCATATATAACACTTTCCCACATTCTTTATCTCATTAATCCTTACAACCGCATCATAAAATGGACCAGTATTTTTATTTACATAACAGATGCAAGGGTACAGTTGAGACACACTACATTGTCTGGCAGCTTACTGGGTTTATGACTGAACTGAGAGATTCCTATTTCTAGCTAGTGCTGTTCACCCCATGCTATAACTGTTGCAGTCTATCAAAGAGGTGTATCACTACAAATATGCAGGCACACACATAACATTCTTGGCGGCATTCACCAAAAGTGGTAGAATTATTGATGCCAGCATTTGGGCTTCAGTGCTGCCCCTTGTCCTGTGGCAGAACAAACAATTACTTCTTCCACCTTCTGCTCAAAGTACTGTACTGTATATGAATGGCAGAAAAGAGGATAGTAGGAAGTCTAATGAAGGAGAGCAGGGTCCACAACCTATAGCCATACCTGACCCTTTTCTTCACACCTCCGTTAAGTAGCTGGGTGGTACAAGGATGTACTAACTACGAGTGGGTCAGTCTTCATGAAGATTGCTGGAGTGGCAGCACAATGAGATGGAAATGTTTCATGGTCTCCATGAACAGAATATTCCAGGGAGAATGTCCTATAGATTTGGGATCCAGGCTCTCTGAACAATTGTATCTACATATAGATTCATATGAAAGACACATAATAGGTAGTCCATCATTCAGGGAAAGCTTGCCTGAAGAGAAAGGTCTTTGCCTTCAGGGGGTGTGGTGGCTCAGCAGACTAAGTCTCCAAAAACTGTTGGCTGCAAAGTCAGCAGTTCAGCGGTTCGATTCCAGGCAGTGGAGCGAGCTCCCACTGATAACCCCAGTTCCTGCCAACCTAGCAGTTTGAAAGCAGGTAAATGCAAGTAGATAAATAGGTACCGCCATAAAAAGTGGTTAGGTTTCCTTGCAGCCATGCTGGCCACGTGGCCATGGACCTGCACAACACTGGCTCTTTGCCTTGAATGCAGAGATGAGCACCGCCCCTAGAGTCGGACACGACTAGCACACATGTGCGGGGGGAACGTTTACCTTTTTATATGAACTTCCTTTGGCTTTTTCAAGGGAGGTCCAGTGCCACCTTCACAGGAATACTTGATGAAAACCAACAAGCAGACCTCTTTGGTGGCCACTCAGAGGCTGTGGATCTCCCTTCCAAGCAAAGCCAGGCTTGGCCCTTCCCTCCATGTTATTCTGCTTGCCAGTGGTGACCTTTTTTTCAGGTTGGGTTTGAGCAACTAGCTGGCTGACAAGGGCAGGGTTTTAATGGAGGTCTTGTTATTTTTATCTTTTTAATTATTTTGTGAGCTACCTTGATTCTTTTGAATGGAAGAAAAATGGGATGTAAACAGAATGAATTAATGAACATCTCTTGCAATAATGCAAACTGCAGATTCATCCCTTTAAAATGCAAGTAGAGTGAGATGATTCCAAAGAGGAGGCAAAGATGGCCAGGTTCAGAGATATGAGTGCAGCTACTTGGTGTAGGAAGTGTTGGAAAATGTGACGACCTTACCTTGAGGCTTCTAGGAGACAAGGAACTTCTTAGAGCTCGGTTGTTAAGGTCATCAGGAGAGGTCCTTCTCTCCATCCCGCCACCTTCACAGGTATGTCACGTGGGAACACATGAAAGGGCCTTCTCGGCTGTGGTGCCCAGACTCTGGAACTCCCTTCCCCTAGAGGCCAGGACTACCTCATCTCTGATGTCTTTCTGGAAACAGGCAAAGACCTTTCTCTTCAGGCAAGCTTTCTGTTAATGATGGAGTAGCTATTATGTGTCTTTCATATGAATCTATAGGATCACATAGACGTTGTGTTTATAACCACTTATAACCTTGTGTGATTATGTTTTCAATGTTAGTTTCCATCACTCATAACTTTACATGGAACTTTACTCTCCTTTTAACTACTCATGTTCTCTTGTAGCTTTAATTGTAATGTTGTCTTTCAATGCTGTAAGATGACCCTCAATTCCCTGTTCTCACTACTTGATATGTCTTAATTGTACTGGACTTTATATTATCCCTCATTACTGTAAGCTACCTTGGGTCCTTTTCCAAGGAGAAGGGCAGGATAAAAATACCTTTAAACAAACAAACAAACAAACAAACAAACAAACAAACAAATAATAAGAGAATTGACCCAACTGTCAGAAGAGTGGGATAAGAGCCAAGCTATGGAAGTGACTGTGAAACCAATAGATAACGGTATCTTCCTCTGAACCTGTTCCAAACCCTGAAAGTTGCTTTGGTGTTTTAGATAAAATGCCTGATGCATGAGGTGTAAATACAGAAAGACAGGGAGTTAAGGAGAGAGGTATACCCAAGGAAGACTTTGCCTGCGCTAGTCAGGAAGCAGGAAAGCAGAAGGGACTGGGATGCTTTGATCAAGGCTACAGGGTTCTCTTTGTCTATGTGGAAAGGATAGAGCTTTCTGGGTGGGCCTGGCCAAGAAGATATTATCTCTGTTCCATTGTGTGGTTGAAATTGCATGAGAAAACATTATTATAGATCACCTTCCTTTAAAAAGAGAAAACCCATCCTAATGGATTCTGGCATCCAGAGATTTTCAAAGTTTCTGTCTTCAATTCTACACTGTCTTGTTTGTCAAGGGACCTCTGCATGCTCCAGATGATTCGGGAAAGGCATTTGGCAGATGCAGACATTTTGTCTCCCTTTCATAATACCCTTAATCAGTAATGTTAGCAAACTCATCTTCCTAATGATAAGGCTGGTGTTGAAAGACTTTGTAGTTGTAAATTAAGGCAAGGGAGAACCATGTTGTCAATAAGACATTACCTGTTTGGTAGGGTAGTACAACACATGCTAGAAATAGCTATACCTGTCAAATCTGGAGGTTTAAATAGGGAGAATTTCTTTTCAGTTTGGTATTTACAAAATAGTAGAACTCACAGGTTGCATTGTATTCATGACAGTAAGACTCTAGAACCTCTCTTTTTATTAATTCATATTGGATTAAATCTTTCAAAGAAATGATGCCTATTTCTAATATCTCACTAGATAACAGGAATGGTTGAATTTTAGCTGATAATCTAAGAGCTATTGTTTCTTCTAAAGACTAATTGCAAGGGGTATGCATTTTTAAAATTTAAAGTAACAAAAAGCATTTCCTAGCAAATATGTGAAATCTAAGTGCTTGTGAAAATCCAGGGATATAATATCAGTAGTATTGTATACAAATTAAGACTTCACGCTGTTGTATTATAATCAACATTCCCACATTCACGTAGCACAGAATTGGTCCTGCACAGCCCTGCCAGTGTCCCTGTCAATGTGCTTCGAGTTGTGGTCAGAACCCCTACCCAGCACTAGCAGTAATTAGAGGGAGTGTTGCTTAAAGTTCATCAGCAAGATTTAAGATTCTCAAGCATTAAAATAGCCAAATAGTTGAAATAGACAAATTCCATAAAGAAAAAGTCTTTTTACCTATACCAAAAAAACAAAAACAAAAACCCACCACCACGATTTGGCATACAGTTATATTCTGTCAGATCAGTTTTGCTGCGTTATTCAAAGTCATGTGCACACCTTTTCAAATTGTTACTAATCTGGCCCCCAACATGAAGCTGAAAATACGATAGCACTTTCACTTCCGGAAATGAGTAACAAGTTAATTTCACTCCTCTTGATCTACTGGGAAATACAGTTCCCATATGATTCCCAAACACTTTCCTACAAGCCTTGAAGCTGTTTCTCCAATGCCTAAAATCTTAGCTGCCTTTTAAAAAACATAGACATTCTCTTCCCATTCTAGATCAGTTTGTTTTTGTACTAGATCAGTGTTTCCCAACCTTGGGATTGTGACCCCCCCCCCAAGGGAGTCACAAAGTGCTTTCCAGGGGGTGGGGGGTCACCTTATATGTGTTGTACTCTTTGCTAAATGATTTCTTCTTTGACCTTTCAGGGCGAGATTTTAAAGTTAACGTGTATCTGCATGTATGACAAACAGGCCCTTTGGGAGAGAAAGAAGCTCTACTTTCTGAGAAGGGACGACTTTACCCCATCAAAATGCCTTTTTATGCAAACATGACAGGGGAGGGTCACAGGTTACAGTACTTGGCTATTATTAAAGGCATCTGTGACTTGAAAAAAGTTGAGAACCACTGTACTAGATTAATCCCTAATTAAAGGCTCCCAATTGGTATGCTCTTATAATGGGCAATGCTTTTCAGTAGGATGTGTCATCCCACTGAACACTGCCTCTAGGACAAACCACAACTAAACACAATGATGAAAAGCCAAGGGAAGTCATGAAAAATTCTCAGTGAGCTAATGGTATGGAAGAAATACTGATAAAATTAGTGCAGCTCATGATATATATATTTTTTTATAAAAATTGACATTCTGTTTGGATAAGGGCTTAATTACATTGTAAGCAGAGTAATTTTCTTTTAATGTCTGGCTTGGCTGAGTAGGGGGTATTCCTGCTTGATTTATTTTAGCTATTGAACAGTTTGATGGAGATGCCTTTTCTTGTTCTCCTCCCACTAGGGTTGGTTGTTCTTATTCTTCTTCCCCCAAAAACTTTTAAGAAGTAATTGCTTGTGTTTTAGTAACTTCATTAGCACCATTAAGGAATGTATATGCAAATTGTGCTAGCTCCCTGATTTAGAGGCATCCAGTTTCTTACAATTTTCCTCATCTGTCCACTGGTCAATAGTCCTATTGACAAGGGCTGTAATTAGTGCCTAGTTATCCTATTGAAAGTGTTGTGAGTGCCTTTGCTATTGGGTTTGGCTGTCCTTAATTGTATTGTACAGAAAAACTGGACAAGATACTAAAAGTTTTTCTTCTTTGCCCAAGTTTGGACTTTTTGCCTTAGATCTGTAGAGTCTGGCTTGGTGTACAGTTCAGTACTCCGCTGGCTGAAGAAAAACTTGCAGGAGTTACATTTGAAAAGTAATTCAATCCTATCACTTATCAAAGTGATTGCCAAGAAGTTCACTGCAATTACTAGTTACAGTTTTTAAATAGCAATCAATTATACAACTTATTCCATTTCTCATTACTTTGCTGTTAATGTGCACATATTTTAAAAAATAATTTATTATTAGAGTTAAGGTTAGGCTTTAAGAATAACTTTGCAAACTAAGTAAATAAAGGTGTGAAGATTTCACATTTTGTACTGCTTTCCCAAGACTGCCCTTGACAGCATTGTTGCCAGGGGAATTCTGGGAGTTGTAGTTTTCAGAAAACAAAAATCTGCATACCTCTAACTTGTTGCTTCCAAACTATGGGTTGGAAATGCTCTAAAGACGTTTTACAGAGGATGTATTGTATATGTAACAGTTGAATACACAGAAATGCTCTGTGACTGTCCTGATTGCTTGGAGTGCCCCTAAATCAGGTATGTCCAAACTTTGGCCTTCATGATATTTTGGACCACAACTCCCAGAATTCCAAGCTGGTATTTCCAGTGGCAAAGGACTTTGGGAGTTGTGGTCCAAAACATCTGGAGGGCCAAAGTTTGGATATGCCTGCCCTAAATCGTATTTAATATTTAAATTGGCTCCTCATTTTGCATTCTTCCCTCCCTTCCACAGCCTGAACTGGGGTGGCTTGCTCATGAAATGTCAAAAATGCATATTTCAAATTAGTAAAATAGTGTTGATTTATCTCATATACTTAATTAAACTTTTTTGGTATGAAATACTGTAGTTCCCAAGCTGATGATCACTAAGGCTATAGATTACAGTAGATTCCCATGTGGGCAGATTGGTACGTCCATGGGGGAGGGGGGGGTCTGTTATATAGATTGCCCCTTCAACTTGTGCCAAAAGGCCTTTCCTCTGTGGCTGATCCATTGCTAGTACTCCCACTCAACACTGTTACTTTCTAAGGGATACTCGACATTCTGGAGCCATCAAAATGTCCCTGTAGGGTTGTTGATTTCTTTTTTAAGTGAGAGCCTTTAAGATTCATATCAGCCTCTATCTTCTTGCCTGAAGGTCTTTCCTGTCATAACTGGTGTGGTGAAGATCCACTTTCTGTAACTGGTAATGGAACTATACATGACGCATGTGGGAAACTGCGTTTCCCTTTATCTAGCTTTGCTAAGTCTGGGCTCTAGTTCTTTTATTTAGGCCTTGTGGAACCCTAGCTCAAATGAGCATGGCAGGACTATTTTACTGGTACCACATGTTGTTGGAAAAGTACCAGCCCAAATATTACTGTCATATCACAGACATGGATGACTAGGGGTTTTAAAGTCTTATCAGCTTTGCTTACTCTTGTATTTGAATTGTTTAAATTTCAAATTATCTCTGCCCCAAATGCAAAGATATCTGCAGATTTTGGTAGATGTGTTAGAAAAGAAAGAAAACTATATTTTCTGCAGTAGCAACAAAATTGAATAGATACAATTATCCCTGCTTGGTTATCTAGCCCTCTGCTACATACGTATTAAAAAGATAAGGAGCCTTTTGGAGGTGGGTGGGTTAGCAATCTCTTAATTCTATACCAATGTGGGATTTAAACCCAGAACCAGCAGCTTAAAGTCCTAGGCCTGAATAGACACATCTCTCAGTTTTTGACTTTCTCATCTTTGATTTTTCACAGTCTTTATTGTCTTCCATCCTTAATATAAAGACATTTGTGAATGTTAGTGAATTCCTACCAAAGTGAACTATAATTAGTTTTTCATTCATCTTTGCTGAAGATGCACAGTGTGAACATATGGGTATTGCAACAAACCAGAATTCTAAAGAATTTGGGCTCATGGTGAAGGAAGGAACCACAATGGTTACACACTGTGCTCACTTGCTTATGCTTACCCCCTTCTAGACAGAGGCAAGACTCACAAAACAAATCAGAGACTTCCTATCCATGGTATTTTTTTTTATAACATTTTTATTAGAGAATTTAAAGTACAAAAGAAAAAAGAACATATTCAAAACATTAACCATATAAAGTCAATCTATCACTAAAGTTCGGCTTCCCTCTGTTCTTCGCGCGGTTTTAACGTTGCTCATCTCCCAGCCTTCCTTTCCAACGAACCCATTCTATATACTTATAGAAAAGGTTCTAAAAGTAGACAATAGTCCTTCGAGTTCTATCCTAATCCGGATAGAGTCTTTAATTCATTACAGTTGATCTCCATGTAGTTCTTAAATTTTTGCCAGTCATTTTGGAACCTCTGGTTGTCTTGATCCCTCAGTCTGCAAGTCAGTCTGGCCATCTCTGCAAAGTCCAGTAATTTCGCCCTCCATTCATCCAAAGACGGTATATACGTTGTCTTCCAGTTCTGAGCCAGGAGCATTCGTGCCGCTGCTGTTGCATATAAAAATAACGTCCTGTCTGCTCCTTTAATTTCATTATCCACCAACCCTAACAGAAAAAGTTCAGGTCGTTTTGGGAATGTCCTATCCATGGTATTAACATGCTGCATGATGTATGAATCAGGAACTCTGGTTCCAAGTGGCTTATGACTCTGGTTTGTCAGTGGAAAGGCAGTTCAGAGTCCCTAAAGTCTGAGATGAAGCATGCATGCATAGCTCCTGAGACCTGATTTCCCTGGAATGCTAACCTGATGTGCAAAGTGGGCCATTGTAACTGATTCCAAATTGGTGGTAACGGTTCCTTTTTTGGCAACTTTAAAAAAGTATAGAAATGATGTATCATATTTATTACTCTCTTGAAAGACATCTTACCTTATGCAGTTTAATATGCTGATAAGACTTATTTATAGGAATTGTTCCATTATATTTTCCCTAATCATTCGTAGTTTACATTCACATAATCCTGGCCTTTGCTCCTGTTCTAACCTCCATTTCAGCTTCAAAGGCCTTTCTATTTTTATTTCTTGGTTTTTAATAATACAAAGAAGTTACTGTCATAAATATCTTGTTTCTTTTTTGAACTCTTGACCAGCATCAACAATATCCCCCCCCCCAAAAAAAATGCTTAAGCCTTGAATGTGAGATGGGTTGAAAAACAAGCCCCCAAGTAGCTTCAGTTAACCTAAGGGGCATCTGAGGATAATGGGAATAAAACAGCAAATCTGGACAAAGGGGAAGGGTTGGGGTTGCTAATAAGATGGAGAACCTGCTTTGCTATAATTAGAATAAAATTGGGGTATCCAGAAGCTGGGTCAGTTTCTGTTCACACCAGTCTGCTTTTCACCTTGTAGAAATAGGCCTGTGCCAGGTAATTAGGTCAAATCAATGATTATATATCTCGAGGCCAAGTGGAAGGGGCAGTAATTGTGATGAAATTCGTCTGAAGAGAGGCAAGCGCAGGGTGGGGGTGCTTGGGAGGTAACTTGTTTAAAAAAAGGTAACAAGTTCAAAGGGGAAATTAAGTTCAAGGTTCAGTTCCTGTTCACTTCTCTTAGTGGGGAAAAAGTCAGGAGGCTAATATTTCTATCAGGCATGTTGTTCTGTTTGGAGCTGGGGAGAGAAAGCGAGAGATCATATCAGACTGAAGAAAGGCAATTAAAACAGAGACAAGGACCTCTAATTAGGTTTCTCCCTCCTCCCCTGCTGGGAAGGACAGAACAGGCAAAAAAAAAAGGTATGATGAATCTTTCTAGTTTCCCATTGGTGTATTCTTTCCATTCCAGGCACATCCAGCCATCAATGCACAAATAAACCACATATCTCGGCAAGATATGCCACTAATATAGCTTGTTATACACAAGAACGATTCGTTCACACCGTTGCAGAAAAATATGGCTGCCTTAACAAGCAGATTGGTGAGAACTACGAAGCTTCTCTTAATTTTTCATCCCTCACCACATCGTTTTTTTTTTTCCTGTGGTGGAAAAGAGCCACATGTGGCCACGCAGTAGGAAGAATTACTCTACTCAGTTAAACAGATAAAAGTCCTACTTGCATTGTATGCTAAAACTGGTGGAAGAGGCATGGTGTCAATGAAAGACATTTATAATCTAACGCAGAATTTCTGCAAGGAATCGCCATACTCTGTTTCTGCTAAACTAATAGCCAAGATCTTGCAACAACTTGAGGGCAATGTTATCTAAAAAGAAGCTGCATGAAGGATTTACTTGATTGTGTACATTGGAATGCTTCTAGGAAGTTCTTACATGTAGAGGAATAATCATGTTGGATGCACTTGAATCCAGATCTGGCCACAGTGGTTTAAAAGGAAATTATTTGGGGAGCAGATTCCCATTTTAAATATGGTAGCTTATGGGTAGATGCTAGGACAGCTCATCTCTGTCTTAAAAAACAGGATCCTAAACAGTAAACTTCCCCTAAACATAACCCCGTAGTGCAGGCATATGGAGTGTGTAGTTCTCCAGATGTTTGACTACAGCTTCAACTGTCCTTCCCCATCAGGTATGCTAACTAGGATTTATGGGAATTGTAGTCCAACAATATCTGGAAAGCTACTGATTCTGCATCCTCTTATTCTTTTTCTATCATGAGACTTCATATATCCCTCTGTTTCTGCCAATCCAATAAACAAGGTCTTGTCTTTATGCATTCTCCAAAAGAGGATAGGTCTTAAACTGCAATTGCAAGAGTACAGTGATACCACTAAAAATGAAATTGTCTGGAATCTTCCCCAACCCCTATGCTATGAATTAGGCAGAATAATTAATAATTAAGTTATAAAATAATTGGCTGAAATCCTTTTGCACAACTCCACCAGCACAACAGAAGTGATATTATTAGTGGCAGATGATTGCTGAATTAAGACTTCACTTTTTTATTCTGGGCTTGTACGTAATGTGACTACACATTGAAGGAAATGTGTGACTACACATTGAAGGAAATGCAAATGCACTTGAATTCACTTACTGTGAAGTTGCACCAGGAAATTTTGATCTATTTGGTTTAAGTGGTCACACAGAGAGACAGGACAAAATTCTTGTTTGTAGTTTGTTTTCAGCTCTGTTGAAACTTGGTAGGGAATGTGTTAAAAAGGAACTGCCTAAAACAAGATGTAATGAGGGTTTCTGCTTGTTGTTTCCATCCCTTGTTAGCTTTTTTCTGTTTGTGTTGTGTGTTGTGTCATTACAGTCATGACTCCATGTCCATGGAGTTTTCTTGGCAGGAATACTGGAGTGGTTTGCCAGTTCCTACTCCAAGCGCCTACAGCACCTGGTGTTCCCTGGTGGTCTCCCATCCAAGTACTAACGAGGGCTGACCCTGCTTAGCTTACGAAATCCGGCGAGATCGGATGTGCTTAGGGCATCTAGGCTTTTTTCTGTTTAGGTGGCACCAAACTATTTAAACATAATAATGATAAAGATCTTTGTAAGCCATTTGTGAGCCGTAAAAATAAGTCCTGCTGAAACAAGTTTTCCTTGACCTTTGCTGTTAAAAAAAAAGAACCAATAATCTGCTGTTCCTTAGTATGTGCAGGCAATGTAGTTTTTCTGCATTGGTTCAGATAATCACAGGCCTGAACGAAGGTGAATTGATCCATTGTTTTAAATATAGAAGGCCAGCAGTAGAGGGGAAAACTACAGATTTTTGGAGGAAAACTTTGGGCTGATTTGCAGTTCCTTTTGCATCATATGATCAATAGAAAAATGCAAATTAGCCTGCCCCAAACCCATAGTTTCCTGAATTTGTTGCATCCCAAGTTACACACAGCCCAAAATTGACAACCACACTGAAGAGGATTTCAGCTCTTTTCTGAACTTACCTGAGGTCCTGTCTTTTTCAGATGTTATGACTTCCTCATGTGGTTGTGTAATTCTGGTAGCTCCAACAAAGCATACTGAGAAATTTTTCCTTTTTGTCATTAACACAGAGAATCCAATGCCTTCAGAAAAATAGCCTATATCT
The DNA here is from genome assembly GCA_037367245.1 of Phrynocephalus guinanensis. NCBI lineage: Eukaryota > Metazoa > Chordata > Lepidosauria > Squamata > Agamidae > Phrynocephalus > Phrynocephalus guinanensis. Next base: position 21,084,200 of record CM074743.1, read on the forward strand.
TCTCAATGAGTGAAGAAGCTATGTGGCATCTGTATTAATCTTGATTTGTGTTTATGTTGGCTTCCATTCTTTCAAACTGTGGCTCCCAGTTCAGTGAGAGGTTGCTGTGGTGAAGAGAGAGATGCTGGTCCTTCATCAAGGGACAGGTATTTTGTTCCTCTGTTTACACAATGGCAAACAGAAAGTTGAGATTTTCTCAACTACAAGAGAGGGTCAAGTGGTAGGTTTATCTCTCTGAATGATTCAAGGGATTAGCTTTGGACTTCCATCCACAACTTAGCTCTTTCTCTTTTTCTAGTACTTGCGAAGCTCTAAAGCTGATGTAGTAGTTTAGGAAAATATTGGTTTTATATCCTCTCATGCTTATCAAAAGGCAGAGTCAACTTGACAGCATGTAAGTAATTATCTGTGCCCTGTGTAAACTTACAACACCCAGCATTCATCCACCCCAAACCTCAAATTTGGAAGACTATAAAGTTTTGCAAATTCCAGGTGTAAAGGATGCAAGCAATGTGCTAAACCCAGAAATTCCACCTGGTTGCCCTTCTATCCAAGTGGTATGTGTGCAAACAAAGTCAATTCAGTTTGCAACTGTTAATATTTGATATCTGCAGTAATAAAAGACAATCAAATGCTGATTAGAAAAGCTGTGGTGGGGCCATCTGCCCCAAAGGAAGAAGCCTCCGAGAGCATAGCTCCTGCTCCCTGGTGCTGGCCAATCAGACAGGGAGGCGGGATGATGCATTTCCCTGCACAGCTCCTGATTGGTCAGTGCGAGGGAGAAGGAACAATGACATTGGAGGCTTATTGCTTGTTGGAGTTCAGCCCTGCACGGGTGCAGAGCAAGATAAAGGATTGGCTGATTGTGTTTTGGAGGCTTCCAAACAACAGCTGGGCTCCCGCGTATCATTTCGGAACCAGTAGCTTCCAAAACGAATAGCCCATCCCTACTCCTGACTCGTCTCTCAGGAATGGAACTTGGGGGCAATGTACTACAATGGCTCAAGTCCTTCCTGTAAGGGCCTTTTTACATGACCCGTAAGATCTGCTGGCCACTTAAATTCGGACCAGAGATCTTAGGGGCTTGTCGCTCTTCCTGTGTCCCCACCCTGGCTGCTGGCTGCGTGAGGGGAGGGAGAAAAAAAGGAAGAAAAGATCGTGGCTCACCTCCGTTCTGCCTCCATTCTTGCCGGCAACATTCCTGTCTCTGTAAGAGCTACTGTAAAGTAGCTCTTAAAGGGGCGGGAGCCAAAACAACAACAAACAGAAGCGAGGAGAGCCCCACACTCACTATCCTTACACCGCATCAAGCAATTTTCACCGCGGAAGAGCAGGTACTTGAAAGGTGCGCTGGGACGCGCTAAAGTGGGCGTGGCCGTACTTAATTTCCTGTAACTCCGGAGCTGGTGGGGAAACATTTTTAAGCTCCGGAGCTGGGAGCCATTTGCCCCGGAGTTTAGGGGTCGTGTATAAACGCCCTAAGATAGAAAGCAGAAAGTGGTGCTAGGGGATTCGTTTTTGATACCCCAGTCACTGGGGTGTTTTGGGGTTTGGTGTCACCAGTATGTGGATGACCCCCCACCCTACCTCGACTTGCCTTCTGAATCCTTCAATTTGAGATCAGTGTTTGGTATTAGTAATTAACTGGATGAGAGTGAACAAATTGAAATTTAATCCAGACAAGACTGAGGTGCTTCTGGAAAATCAAAAGGGAGATCTAGAAATAGGGATAGGATTACCCTCCCATTGAAAAAAGAGGTGCACACCTTGGAGTAGTCCTGGACTCCCCTTGAGCCTAGATGTACAGGTCTCCGCAGTGGCCAGGAGTGCATTGGCACAGTTAAAACTAGAGTGCCAGCTACGTCATGTTTCTTGAGATCTTCTATGACCACTGTGACACATACCCTAGTCATTTCCTGACTAAATTACTGTAACCCGCTTTATGCGGGCCTACCAATGGAAAGTCTCAGGAAAATTCAGCAGGTCCAAAATGCAGCAGCTAGATTGCTGACTAGGGCTAGGAAGAGGGATCACATAACATGCTTTTGATAGGAGCTCCACTCGCTGCCAATCAGTTTCTGAGCACAATTCAAAGTCCTCTTTTTAACCCACAAATCCCTAAATGGCCTGGGTCCAAATTACTTCAAAGACCATACCTCCCAGTTTGTGACACTAATTGCGTCATCAGGAAAGGTCTTTCTCTCAGTCCTGCCACCTTCACTGGTTTACCTGATTAGAACATATGAGAGGCCCAATCTCTGTTTCTGCCCCAAGATTTTGAAGCTCCCTTCCACAGGAGGCCAGGCTTGTACACCTTTTGCTGTCCGGCCACAAGCAGGCAAAGACCTTTCTCTTTGAGCAAGTTTTCCCTAAGTAACTTACTACATGGTATGTGACTTTTAGATTGTTATGCATTTACTGTTTGGTCTGAATTTGTAGTACTACAGTATCTGTGTTTTTCAGTTTTTTATTTTTCCATTTCTGAGTGGTCTTTTTTCTTCTTTTTCTTTATTGTTGTTGCTGTTGTTAGCTTTAATATTGCTTTTTTAATTATCTAAGATGCCTCTTCACAATCATATTCACTTTGAATATTGTCTTGAATGTTTCTTGTTTACTGTTGTACACTCATTGTCTCCAGCTTTGTACGTTGTCCTTCAGTGTTGTCAGCTGCCTTGGGTCCAAAGATAAAAAGAAAGACAGGGTAAAATATTTTAAATAAATCAAATAAATAAGTTGTGGCACTGAATGGCAACTGCAATGTTGTTTATGGAAAGTTAAGTTGTAATATGCCAGTTCATTTCTACAGATAACCAGGCCTATACCCTTCTGAATTTGGCAGTCGAGAGCTATGAGACTCTTTATTGTTTTGACTGTGAAATCACCGTGGAAATTTTTCTCTTTCCACAGTCTTTTTATCTAGCTGCCTCAATATTGCTTAACTATATACATTTTGGCTGATGTATTTCGCACCCTCACCTCACAGTACAGTATTTGAAAGAACTGTAAACTAGACTACAACTGTGTGTGTCTGCATTGCTTGTATATAAACTCATTATCTGTGAATGGATTTGGAGGCAAAGTGTAGAGGTAATCTTGTTTAAGGATAGGACGGGATGGTGGCAGTGGAAAAGGGGCAAAGAGGGCCTCACATTCTATAAATAGTAACACTGGTACATTTTACTAAAAGTTCATGGCCCAGCCTTACCACAGTATTAATGATGACCATAGAGGGCATGCAAAGTTCAGAGTTCACCCACTATTTTACACTGTTTTCTTTTTGTGTGTGTGCAATTTTCTCCCCCACATACTCTTGTCTCCTTTCCAGAGCTTATAAGAGCATCTCTTCCATTTTGACTCATTTTTTTAAAGGACAGCATCCAAAAATAACATCAGTTTTATCTTTGGTGTAAATGATGGGAGGAATAGGAGTGTTGTGGGAGGCTAGCATCGGAGGAAGGGAGAGAGAGAGGGCGATGGATCAGACAAGGTTCACGCTTTGTTTGCACGCCATAAAAAGTCTTCAGTTATCAGGTATTTAAACCCAAATCAGCAGTTCCATATCCGTAACCCAAGCCGAATGTTTCTCCCCCTAATAGCCATGCCGCTGTCGTTTTCGCCGACTTGGGTGACACTCGATTTGTACTCTCTGACGGGAACAGATGGGTCTTCATTGTGAAACCCCGCCTGTATGCAAATGTGAACCTAGTTTCACCCGATCCCCAGGCCTGACCTGACCGTGTCTATGCATTTTACACAACACGCCTCAGCCTTGCTATTTTTTTTTGGGGGGGGGGGTGTTGGATAGGCAAGATAAAAAATGGCTGTCGGATAGTACCAGCGTCAGGTCAAGTTTACCATCCATCTTTTCCACAAGACCAAGACGGCAACACAGTTATTTAGTTTCATAGTCTGACGTTCGCTGTAATAAGCTCTGATTTCACCTGTTTCTGAACCCAACCTCTTACCCATGGGTGCTTTTCCCCCCTTTTGCAAAATTAAACAGACTTGCACAATTGATTCTTTTATTTTCGTCAACAGTGGAAGTATAAGCTTTATGTGGAGAATGAGGTGCTGACTTTTTCCTAACCTTCTCTTGAGCGACTGCCTTTTCTAGCCCATCTCTTCTCCTCATTCTTTGCGTATATTAATTCCTTCTCTCTGGAAGAAATGAGAAATCCCGTCTGTTCCAAGTCGGGAGCAGCATGGAAAATGGTTGGTTACACACAAGCACACATACATGCACGTACACAGGCACATCCTCTGCCACATCCTCTCCTTTTTTTATTTTCTTTTTCTAAATTTTTAAAAAAGAGAAAAATGATAATTGATGTCAAAATAAACAAGAAGCGTTTTAGACATCAATTAACAGTTTTGCCTGTGCGTAGACGTTAGAGACTTGCACCATAAATCTCACCATTTAAATGCACAACCCTTCATTAGAGTGAAAATATGAACAGCTGTAATGTAATCGCACATTTATGCCAGCGACAGAGAGAAATCTGGCTGGGGTTGTCATTTTTCACACTGATGAAGGGCTGCAAGCGGATTCAAGACACGGGTTATTCTCTAGCTGTAGCAGGCATTCCATGCTCATTCACTTTTTCTCTAACACACACACACACACACACACACACACACACACACACACAGAGAGAGAGAGAGAGAGAGAGAGAGAGAGAGAGAGAGAGAGAGAGAGAGAGAGAGAGAGAGAGAGAGAGAGAACTCTATTGCTCTCGTAGAGCGTAGCAAAACTGGCAGTCATTGCTTGCAGCATTTTCATTTTTATGTTATTTTTCAACTTGCCATAAAAGTTACGTTTTCCTTCTGCAACTTGAGTCCCCCCAGGCCAGGAAGCCTTGGTGACTGACCCCCCTAAACAGTATCTAGGATGAATTGTTGTAATCATTTCTGTCCCTCTACCACTCACTCCGTTCTCTACCTGAACCTGCTCAATCTGCCATTTAGGGATATTTCTGTATTGAAGTCTGGAACTGGGATGAAATAAACACTTATTTGAAATAGCTATAAAAGTTATTATCTTTATCTCCCCGCCCCCAAATCCTGTATGTTGCCTTCTGATAATCCATAATACAGTGGGATTGAAAGTCTAACTTTCAGGTTCATTTATAGCACACCGCCTTTGGAGTGATTTTAAACAAAAATGGGTGTGGAAATCCTGTAAAAGCTTTCTCTCTGCTGTGAACATTTCACATTTTGTTTCTGGGAACTATTTTATACAATTTAACCATATCATAAAATTCTTCATCAAAATTCCATAACTCATCTTATTTGTGTGGTAGGAAAAGGAAGTATAGCTGAGGGTGAACAGGAAAAATAAAACAGTACTTGATATATTTCATTGCTACTGTTCTGGTTTTGCTTCTGGGAGATTATGGCATGAATGCAAGAATCAGTTGCATGGGTTTCGCTTGTTTTTTAAATGAACATTACACTGTGTTGCAGTACAGTACCCCCTCCCCCCCCTGCGAGAGTTAGGGACCCGACCTGACCCACAATAATTGAAAATCCGTGACATGCGGATGCTGGGTCAGGTTGGGACTGGTGGGACTGTCTGGGGCCCCCTACACTTACCTGAGGCCTGGCGCTGCCCCGAACGGGCCTCCAATGGCCTTCCTGGGCCTGTCGGAGGCCCCAGAACTGTTTTTCAGCAAACCGGAAGTCACTTCCAGTTTTCCGGAAACCACTTCTGGTTTGCCGGAAATCACTTTTGGGACTCCGACAGGCCCAGAAGGCCACTGGAGGCCTGTTTGGGCCAGCGCAAAGCCTGGGATAAATACAGGAAGCCTGAAACAGGCCCATCCAGCTTACCCAAGGCGGCATTGCCTTTCATATACTGCAGTCACCAGGACCACAGTATATGATCTGCAAAAGGGCGGGGAAACACTAAATTGTTTTAAATCCTAGTCAGAAAAAGTACCGGTAGTTCTTTTTTCCTGTTCAGTATGTCTGTGATGATTCTCTGTCATCCAGGTGAGTTTATCTGGAAGTTGAGTCATGGCAACTGGACTTCTTTTCTTGAGAGACTGAAATATTTCGCTGCTCATCCACTGATGAAGCTGGCTAAGCAGTGAAATGTTTCAATACCTCAAGAAGAGAAGTCCAGTTGCCATGACTCAACTTCCAGATTCCAGTACAGTACTTTGAAAATTTCACATACACACTTGTAAGTACATTTTCCCCACCATAGGGTTTCAAATTGTTTTCTAGTTAGCCATAAGCTTTCTCAAAGCTTATGTGGGTTTGCTTGAAAGACAGCCTGGTCATTGCTACTGATACTTCCCTGGAAGGTGCAGCTACAAGGGAATGTTAAGTGTCCTTTAAGTCACAGATGGACAACACAGTGCCCTCTAGATGTTTTGAACTATAAATCTGACAGTCCCTTACTAACTGTGAAGGCAAGGACTTCTGGGAGTTGCAGTCCAAGAACATGTGGGGACTCCACGTTTAAGAACCACTGTCCTACTCAGTAAGTAACTTAGCTGGTATTTGTTACACCTGCAAATTAGAGGTATAACTACTAGTGTTTGGAAACTTCATCGGGTCCAAAATGCTGCAGCCAGATTTTTAACTGGAGATAGTTATTGGGATCCCATAACTCTTCTGTTACTACAGCTCCACTGCTGCTGATCCATTTCCTGGCACAATTCAAAGTGATATCTTTGACCTATAAAGCCTTACATGGCTTACATCCAAGCTATTTCAAAGACTATTTCTCCCTTTATGAGCTTACCCAGCTTTTAAGCTTTTTTTCTCCATTCCACTGCCCTTACAGGGGTGTTTGGTGGGGACATTGGAGCGGGCCTTCTTTTTAAGTGCTTCCAGACTCTAGAACTCGCTGTCACAATGGGGTAGGCTAGACTCATCTTTGTTGTCTTTCCATAAGCAAACAAATATTTTTTTCCAGCTTAGTGACTGGCTGTCTCTTCCAACATCTGGCCTTGTAGATATCCCACCTGCATTCCTGTTTGGGAAGTTTGGCATAGCAATAAAATGAGGACCATCTAAGAGTATGAGTTTGCCGTAATTAAGATGGGTTAGAAAAAGTATAAGAAGATACAAGGTCAGACCAAACATCTCATTTGCTCAGCTTCCTACTTCCCATAGTAGCTGACCACAGAATGAAGTGCATAAGAAAAGCACAAGGACAGAAATGTTCTTGTTTCTATGTAGCAGGTGACATGGAACTCCTTACTGTCGCTGATTCTTGGTTTGAGCCTGTTGACCCTTCTTTAAAGCTATCTGAAACACAGCTGGGAAAAGTTACTGATTTGAATTACAGCTCCCAGAATTCCTCATTGACTTGGGTGCGAATTCTAATATGAAAAGAATGGGGATAGACTACAGTATTTTCTGTTCATTTTCTCCTGGGCTGAAAACAAGCTCCAGTACACTTCCTCATTCCATGTACAAAAGAAGATTATTTAAAACTGATATTTTCACCCACATGAGGCTAAGAGCAGTGGTTCTCAACCTGTGGATCCCCAAATGTTCCTGGACTGCAACTCCTAGAAGCCTCCACCACTCGCTGTGCTGGAAGGGATTTCTGGGAGTTGCAATCCAGGAACATCGGGGGACCCACAAGTTGAGAACCACTGGTTTAGGGGATGCTACACAGCTCTGGCTGTGTGGGCTCAGTGCTGTTGCAGAATTTTGAATTTCTGATAACATTTCTTTTGCTCTAGAAGTGAAAAAGATTTGTAGATGAAAAGTGTGAGTTCATTCCTTTCTCATTAACCGGCACTAATTTCAGTAACTCACTTAGAGACATTTGTAAAATATTTTTTTAAAATCTTTATTGCTCATATACTGGCAATGTATCAAACAGATCAGCAGCAAACAAGCAACTGCCAATAACTGAGGAAAGAGAGGGGGAAAGACCACCCAGCAGAGAGGTGGTCTTTCTTTGAATTTAAGGGTTGGAAGGAATTATTGGTTAATGCTAGATAATAATCCCCCAAGCCCAGACAAGTCCCTCCCTGTCACATAGACTACAGGCATCATGCAAGGTTGCCAACAGCTACTTCAGTTTGCCTAATTGTAGAACCTATCCTTAAGTCTGCTGTGGAATTATTTCCTTTGTGTGAAAAATGTAGATGCAGCATCTCCACTGTGCACCCCAGAAAGGCCAGCCTGTGTTACCTTGGGCAAGCTGCACAGTCCCAGGATGCCACCAGAATTAGGGAACGGTAAAAAGGCTTCTGAGGAGCCTCTACCTAGAAAACACTAAAAAACTTCATCATAAGTCAGTATTGACTTGACAGCACATGATGATGATGATGATGATGATGATGATGATGATTAGTGCCAAGTGAGAAATGTGCAAGGAGGTGCCTGAAAAAGAGGGAGTGTATAATATAGTGTGGAGGAACAGGGCCTTATCTTCAGCACCTATTGATTTCATGCCAAAGTTTTTGCTTAATGATGTCATTATGTAGTTAGTGATGATGACATCATTTTTATGTAGTTCTGATTTCAAAACAGAGCAAAGAGAAAAGCATACTAAAACAGTTGTTTCTGACCACAAACACAAATAAACAGGTCAAGAGAAAGTAAGCTTTTAATATATTTGAAGAAAATAGCAGATGTGATTAACCACACACATTTTATTCCTTTAGGGAGGTCTCCACCAGTACATCTCAGTTTTTTGTAATAACAAACTCTGGAAATTCTTCAAGGGAACCTATAAAAAAAATTGGTCGCATGTTCTGCTTTAGCGAGTTATAAGGGCAAAAATCCCCTCTCTTATTGAAGTAGACATAGGATTGGGTATTGGCTACCCAGTGTAATGAGCGTGGTGGCTCAGCAGGCTGGAGCGCTGGAACTGTTGGCTGCAAAGTCGGCAGCTCGGCAGTTCGAATCCTGGGTGCCACGCAACGGAGTTAGCTCCCGTTGTCAACCCCAGCTCCTGTCAACCTAGCAGTTCGAAAGCACGTAAATGCAAGTAGACAAATAGGTACCACCATAAGCTGGTAATGCCACTCCTTATATATCAAATTTTACCTTGAAAGCCTTATTAGGGTGACTGTATGTCAGTTCAAACTTGACAGCATGTAACTAAACATAGGATTGTTAATTAAGTGAGTGATCTTTGCAGTTTAAATGCTAGATACTTATTAAATAACCCCACAGGTTAGAAGCCTGTAGAGATCTTTATTTTGCTGGCAGAGAGCAAATCCAGAGGACTCAATTTCTATATTGGATGCAACAAAAGAGGTTCGCTTCCTTAGCACCCCCAATTGGTTTCTGGGCTGGGCACAGAGGAAGGACTGACAGTTCCATTCATCCTGTTTGCTCACTTGACTTGCCTGCATGGAATTTCATTGCTCATCCTGAAGCAATTTCTGGTTGACTGTGACTTCTAAATGTAAAGCTGTATTAAATGAAAAATTAAGTTGTCTTTCTGAGCTGATGCAGTACAAGACACGAAACAAGCCAAGACTGGTTGTGTCATACACACCAGTGCTTTATACAGTGTAGGGGAGCCCTATACAGAAAAAAAATGGACAGGCATCTGTTAATGAGGCTTTATATCAGATATTCTTTCTTATACAACTAGCTTCTATTAATGGAACAGCTCCTCTCTTTAATGTGTCTAGTTCAGTGCTGATATTATTGGCCTACTTCCCCACATCCATGTGACATAAGGCTTAACTTAATATGATCGGTAATGAAATCCTTGTGTTTATGTACTTTTATATCCCGTCCTGAAGACTGGTTTATTTTATTCAATTTGGTTTGTTGCAGAAAGTGCCTAGTTTAGAGCTATGGCATTTTCTGCTAGAAGTCCTATTACACAGTCTCCCTGCTGGAATTGTTTAATTAAGTATTAACTTAACCCATCCCCCACAAAGAGGAGAAATGGCTCCATCAGAGAAACTCAATCAGGCAATTGGATTGCTTTCAGTTTTAAGGGAGAATCTTGTCCATTTCTTGACTTGAAGTGGTTTCCAAAGGTGTGAGTCTTTTTTTGTAGTACATGAATCAGAGTAAGCCCTGGTCTCAACTGCACTTAACTGTGAATCAAAACTGCCCTCCCCCCACCTCTGGATAATCCCTTGGTAGAGGATGGTAGTTGGATCAAAAGATCTATGGGATCTCTTTGAACCCTGCAAATTAGGCCAGGAATATATGTTGAGTGATACATGGCTGCACTTTAAAAAATCCTACACTTAGTAAACTAACAAAAGGAACTAAACAAACCCTTTATTCTTGTACTGATTTTCTGCATAAAGGGAGAGTTTAAATGTAGGAGAGCATGCAGTTACACCTGTCATTATCAGGTGTGCCACATATATATTTTTCCTGAGTACTGTACTTGATCAAATTTTAAACTGTATGATTAGGAGCAGCTATTGAGGAGGTATCACTACTGGCCACAAGTCCACTGAGCAGAGCAAGACATTCATTTCAGCTTCATACCTTATTGAAATTTAGTTCTACCTGTTGTCTTTGAAAAGGGCACAAGAGGCAATGTACTGTATATACTCGAATATAAGCCTAGTTTTTCAGCCCTAATTTTGGGCTGAAAAAAGGGGTCATCGGCTTATATTCGGGACAATACTTTTAGCCACTGAGGCAAGTTTGGGTTGGTGGCTAAAAGTCATTTTAAACATTGTGCGCCACTTCTCCTTACCCCCCCATGTTTAAAAAGACTTTTAAAAAAGTTATTTTAAAACAATGTTTAAAATGACTTTTAGCCACCAACTCAAGCACTTGCCTCGGTGGCTAAAAGTCATTTTAAACATCAGACACACACCCAGCTCACAAAGGAGGAGTTGCCAGGCCCTGCTGCATTTCCCACCCTAGGCTTATACTTGAGTCAATAAATTTTCCCAGTTTTTTGGGTTTAAATTAGGGGCCCCGACTTATACTTGGGTCGACTTATACTCAAGTATATACAGTATATGGGTTTCTTACAAAAATAAAATACTGTACAAACTTTCATAAGCGTAAAATAAGTGAAGTGGGTTTCACTATGAAGTGAAGGAATCTCTAGAGGAGGTTATTTTCCTGTCCTCTTTTCTTTTGATTTTGGGTGCCCATACTAAAAATAAAAGGTAGTTGTAAAGAGCAAAGTCCGTTATGTCTTTTCACCTAGATTCAAAAACATCAGAGGCTAGCACTATTTGTATGTTCTTGGGAGAGCGCTGACATGAGGAGAAACAGATATTTTGACAGCAGGTGCAATGGTAATGTATTTAAGACTGTTCCTTCTAAAAATGCCATTACCTGTATATGAAAAGATTAAATTTTAATATTTTCATGAAAACTACCAACTGTATAGTAAGAACATGAGAAAACCTGTGTTGGATTAGAGCAATGCCCTATTTGATCCACCATTTTTTCTGACAGTGACCAACCATTTGCTTTCAGGGAGCCAGTCAGCAGAACAGATTTGACTACACCTTCATCTCGCATTCTCCAAGAACAGATACATAGGAACATAATACCTCTGATACTGGGGTTGAAATAGTACCAATAGATGGTCTCCTTTTAAATACACCCATGTTGGCAGCCACAATTATATCTTGTGGCAGTGAATTCCACAGTTTAACTCTGTACTCTGTGAAGAAGTGCTTTTTTCTGCCCTGGGCTTCCCATGATTCAGTTTAAGGCAGGGGTGTCCAAACTTTTTGCAAGGAGGGCCAGATTTGGTGACGTGAACATGTGTGGGGGCCGACAATTCAGCTGCATTTGGCCCCTGGGCTGAACTTTGGACAAGTCTCTATAACATGCAAGGAGGTGGGGAGGATGCTGTAGCAATGGAACTGGAGTGGGTAGGCTGGGCAGGTGACTGGGGGGATGGACAGAGGCAGGGAGGGCAGGCAAACCATAAAACTGCAAGCTAACGCCGCCATCCTGTATGGGGAGGGGCCAGCTGGCGGGGATGCGTGACAGGCTGAGCTGGTGGGGAGAAGCCACTGCGGGCTGCTCAGAATTTGAAAACGGGCCGCATTTGGTCCCCGGGCCTAACTTTGGACATGCCTGGTTTAAGGTGATAGGACTAGGCTGTAGCATTATGAGAAAGGTGGATTTTATTTATTTATTTATTTATATCCCACCCATCTGGTCTAAAAGGCTACTCTGGGGGGCTTACAATAATTCAAATACACTGTAAAACAAGTATCAAAATCATATAATAAACAGCAAGTTATATAATCAACAAGAACAAAATAATACAAATACAACTGCCTAATATTCATAGTTAACAATAACAAAATACAGATTTAAATAAGATCCCCCCCCAGTTGCAGTCTGGGAAAACAGCCAGCCTTTGTAGCAGCACAGTCACAGAGCACCACCAGAGGAAGGGATTGGTAAGCTCTTTTTGCAAAATACTGTACCATACTCTAGAATATTGAAGCCAGTATTGAAAAAAATACTATTGTGCCCATGGGAATTGTGAGACCGGTTTCTTTTTTGTCCTAGCTGTTAATGTTTTATTGCATATTCTCTAGCTGCAGCATATTATTATTATTATTATTATTATTATTATTATTATTATTATTATTATTATTATTATTATTATTATTATTATTATTATTATTATTATTAAAAATATCAGACACAGTCAATCAAAGTTATACAAACATTGACTGTTTTATCATCATCAACAACAACAACAATTAGGCTTTTGGAGAACTATTCAGGATATATACACAGATAATGTATCTGTATATATATTACAGATAACGCTTCTCCAAATGATTTGCTGGTATTCAGTTGTAGACATCTTTCCATGGAGCTTTTGCTCTGTGTTTGTGGTAGGCTAATGGAGACAATCCAAGACAATTGAAATAGAACAGGAAGTTGTACACCACTTATTGAAACACATAGCTGTTGTACTTAAGACCATTTTGCTTGGGTGCTGGAGTCAGAAAAATACATCTCCCTTTTACTGTTAGTGAAAATGAAACAATAATGATTCATTAGCTAATAATTTCCGGCCTTTTCATGATACCTGAAATCAGCTCTCTGCAGAAGGCATCTCACTCTGTCTTATAGGATCCTGTGTGGCGCTAAACCTGCATATGTGCTGTACTTTTTGGACTGTATGAGAAGGGTGTATGTCCCTGAATAATTTCCATTGTAATCTCACTATTTAAAAAAAGGCAAAAACAAAGGCCAGATCCTCAGAATGGAAAAACAGGTATCAGGAAAACAGTTATTGTCTAATCATCTCTGTGATGCTGTGTAGGTGATATTTTTTGTGGAAGAAGCTTCAGCTATGGAAATCCCTAAGTACTTTCTAAAGACACAGAGTTCAGGTTTAACCCAGCTTTTTCCAATTGGGTACTTTCTAGATGTACGGTATCTAGATTTGCAGGAGGTGTGAGAACTCAGCTGCTGGTCTCTCTAAAGCAGGCTTGTCCAAAGTCAGGCCCTGGGGACAAATGTGGCCCTATTTCAAATTTCGAGCGGCCTGCAGCCTCTTCTGCCCACCGTCTCAGCTTGTCAACTCATCCCCACCAGCAGCCCCCTCCCCATACTGGATGGAGACACCAGCTTGCAGTTTTACAGTTTGCCGGCCCTCCCTGCCTCTGTCCATCCCCCACCTGCCCAGCCTACCCGCCCCTGGCTCCGTTGCTGCAGCATCCTCCCCGCCTCCTTGCATGTTATAGAGACTTGTCCAAAGTCTGGCCCAGGGGCCAAATGTGGCTGAATTGTTGGCCCCCACACATATTCACCTCACCAAATCTGGCCCTCCTTGCAAAAAGTTTGGACACCCCTGCTCTAAAGCAATGGGTTTGATCTGAAATGGCAAGAAGGTGGAAATGTTTAGTCCTTCATTGTGCAAGCAGGGGTGGACTAAATAGTCTTCTGGTTTTTCCTACCAGCTGTATGATTTGAGATCACTGATGTTTTTTCCAATTACTTGAAAGCAGCAAACAGAGGATGCACTCAAGAAAGATGCACTTACAGGGAAAGTTAGTGTCACAAATGCTATGCTTGATTTGTGTTCTTTTTGGTTCAATATTGCATTCTGGCTTACTGCACTGGTGGATACGATGTGGTCCATTTAGCTCACAATGAAAATACACAATGTTTATGGATCACAGTTGGACCCTCCCATTGCTACTGTCCCAGAGAACTTAAAAATTGCATACGTATTTTGCAATAGAAGCAAAAGGAAGGAAGGAAGGGGTACAGGGAGCCATCTTGTGGTTGTTTTTGCAAGCAGCATCTTGGGTTTAAGAAGGTTATTTTTTTTAATTGAAGGTTGGTTATCAAGGATAGAAAACAGCAATAGAGGACATGGGGTGCATGCTGGAGATTGGCTGGGGTGAGGGAATCATGTGGGGGTGGGGGTGGGGGAGGATGAATCCAAATATAAATCAAAATGATCAGTCACTTTAAACCCAGGGAAAATGGCATGGAGTATAAATAGGACCTGGAACCGACAAAAGAGATGGAGCTCCAGTTGTAAATACTCATTATCTTAATGTGACAGAATGTGAATTGCAAGGCCTCGGGAAATTACAAAAGATCAAGGGGGGAGGAAGGTAGTGAAAGGGGGAATTGGAATGATGGAACAATGTTTTAGATGTTTTTAACAAGGTATGGTGGCATTTGTTCCTTGTAATCAGCTTAGGAAAAATCGCACATACATAATTGTTGTTCTGCTTTATTTTTAAATAGTAAGCATAAGTGAGTTCATGTATTTAAAAGCTGATTCCCCCCCCTCCAGTTTTAAAGCCAAATGGCAGCACCCTAGACCTTTCCTCCCTCCCCCATTTGCGGACATCTGGTTGCATAGACATGTGTGTCAAACCACATGAGATCTGAATAGAATTTATCTAAATTTTATATGCATGGGTTGATGTAAATTGAAATTTATCGTACAGCATACCCCTCAGAGCAGACATATTGGTTTTTCCTTCACTGCTTGAACTTTTAACCTCAGGGGTTTTGAGCTGGTCACACGCTGACCCGTCTGAACTCTGCTGGTACAAGCCACATCTAGGAGGCACGCTGGGCAGCCATGGCAACTAAAAGCAGCATACCTCCATTTACCCACGCCCTCCACTTTTCCCAACCTGCCCTATCTCCCCTCAAAACTCCCCAAACCAAAAATGTTCACAGCTCTTACTGGGAGCATTTTGGAAGTCCAGGAGAAAATATGAGGGAGGGGGGTTAATACTTGCCTCTTGTCACATTTGATGTAGCTGAGCGGTTCCACAACAAGAGCCATCTCTGTCCTTCTATGTACAGCTGCTTGAGCATGATGATTCCATCCTGTAAAGAACTCTGCCAACTGTAGGAGAGAGATGATTCTTGAATCGAGCCTTACACTTTGAGCAAATATGTGTTTAAGTCAGCATATTGGTAGACTGATGCAGGGGCTTATTCTGAATAGAGATGGGCAAGTTAATTGCGTTTATTTTTAAATGAGAACTTGCCTAATACTCACTTCCTGGAACAATATGCAGTCATTTTGGAGAGGGTAGCCATGTTAGTCTTTTCAAGAATTCCAGACAAAATCAAAGAAAAACAAAACAAAACAAAAGACACAAAACATGTGGCACCTTAAAGACTAACTTTCATATTTTAATGTAATGTTTCATGGACTACATGCCCACTTCTTCAGACATATAGCAGCAGAATGAGATCTGCAATATAATATGTGATGGGATATACATTTCATGCCAAATATTCATTGGCTGTAGTGTCTGTATTTGCATGTCAGCCCGGTTGTAAGTACCTATAGAGACAGTGGATAGGGGAGGGGGAGGAGGAGGGGGTTGTAAAGATGATGGGAAGGAGGATTTGCCCAAGGTCTCATGTTTGTTAATATGATAGTTGTGTTTTTATGGCTCTGTGGTAAATTCATATGGTAGGTGTTGTGCAAATCAGTGGCTTACCTTTCCTGCGCGTGGCAAGGAAGAGTTGGAGGAGGAGGAGGGCGCCGCAGCCACCACTGTCACTTTCCTCCCTGCCTGCAGCCATACTTGGAGGTGGTGGGGATGGTAGGTGATTTGGTGCCCCCTAATTGCTGCACCCAGGGCACCCTGCCCCTTGCCCTCCCCATGCCATGCCCCTGCCCGAGATTCGAACCGCCAAGCTGCCATCTTTGCAACTGACCATTTCAGTGCTCTTGTCCACTGAGCCACCATGCCCTAATTTAGATACATGTATCCCAAACCTATGTTTATAAATGCTACTTGCTTTTGATTTTTAATCATGTGGAATGATGAGGTTTGGGGAACTTACCATCTGTAAAGGTTTGATGGAATTACTATTCCAGAGGTCTGTGTACTCAAGATCTTCCATGTTTTTCTTGGATGGAGAACATTTGGTACTCTGGCATCTATGGGGTTCAAATCTGCTTTGAAAGTTTATGTTGGAGGTATCTTGGAATCACCTCTGTTCAGCTGAAGAGCAAGACATTTCCATGGTACAAAGCTGGCTTGTGTAAAGGCAGAATGTGTTCAAGGAGAAAGATCTGTATTTTAAAGAACCTGGAAGTGTGTGTTTAGGAAAACAAATGGCTCTTTTTCCTTCTTGAGAAAAAAGTGTGAGTATTCAAGTTCAGCATGAGGTCATTTGGGGGGGGCAGTCTGGGTGAGTCTATGAACTTCCAAGTCTAGGGTGATTGGGGGAAGAAGGGGGTAGTAAGGAACTTACAGAGTAATAATGAGCAAAATAGACAGCTTTTGTGAGCTTATGCATATTCATTTTGTAACATGATGCCTACTTTTTGATGGATTTTGTTTCTTGCTCACTTCCAAGTAATGCTGAGCAAGAGAGTTACCAAGAAAACATGGTAGTGTGACTGCCTTACTTATATTTAAAGAAAAATATAGCAGCCTAGATGCCCGAAGCACATCCGATCTCGCCTGATTTTGGAAGCTAAGCAGGGTCGGCCCTGGCTAGTACTTGGATCGGAGACCACCAGGAAATACCAGGTGCTGTAGGTGCCTGGAGTAGGAACTGGCAAACCACTCCAGTATTCCTGCCAAGAAAACTCCATGGACATGGGGTCATGAAGAGTCAGTCACGACTGTAACAACACAACACACAGACATAGTAGGTTTATACCCAAATGCATTCATTTCACATGCTAGCAAGGTTATGCTCAAAATTCTACAAGGGAGGCTTCAGCAGTATGTGGGGAGAGAACTTTCAGAAGTGCAAGCTGGATTTCGAAGGGGCAGAGGAACTAGAGATCAAATCACCAACATGCGCTGGATTATGGAGAAAACCAGAGAGTTCCAGAAAAACATCTACTTCTGCTTCATTGACTATGCCAAAGCCTTTGACTGGGCAGACCACAACAAACTATGGCAGGTCCTTAAAGGAATGGGAGTGCCCGACCACCTTATCTGTCTCCTAAGAAATCTATATGTGGGACAAGCAGCGACCGTCAGAACTGGATATGGAACAACTGACTGGTTTAAAATTGGGAAAGGAGTACGACAAGGCTGTATACTGTAACCTTGCCTATTTAACTTATATGTAGAGTACATCATGCGAAAGGCAGGTCTGGATGAATCACAAGCCGGAATTAAGATTGCCGGAAGAAATATCAACAACCTCAGATACGCAGATGATACTACTCTGATAGCAGAAAGTGAGGCGGAATTAAAGAACCTCTTAATGAGGGTGAAATAAGAGAGTGAAAAAATGGGCTGAACCTCAACATCAAAAAAACTAAGATCATGGCCACTGGTCCCATCACCTCCCGGCAAATAGAAGGGGAAGAAATGGAGGCAATGACAAAGTTTATTTTCTTGGGCTCCTTGATCACTGCAGATGGCGACTGCAGCAACGAAATTAAAAGACACCTGCTTCTTGGGAGGAAAGCAATGGCAAACCTAGGTAGCATCCTAAAGACCAGAGACATCACTTTGCCAACTAAGGTCAGGATAGTCAAAGCTATGGTTTTTCCAGTAGTGATGTATGGAAGTGAGAGCTGGACTATAAAGAAGGCTGATCACCGCAGAATCGATGCTTTTGAGCTGTGGTGCTGAAGGAGAGTCTTGAGAGTCCCCTGGACTGCAAGGAGATCAAACCTATCCATTCTGAAAGAAATCAACCCCGAATGTTCACTGGAAGGACAAATTTTGAAGCTGAGGCTCCAGTACTTTGGCCACCTCATGAGGAGAGAGGACTCCTTGGAAAAGTCCCTGAGGTTGGGAAAGATTGAAGGCAAAAGGAAAAGAGGACGGCAGAGAATGAGATGGTTGGACAGTGTCATCGATGCAACCAGTATGGATTTGACCAAACTCTGGGAGGCAGTGGAAGATAGGAAGGCCTGGCGAGCTCTGGTCCATGGGGTCACGAAGAGTCGGACATGACTGAACGACTGAACAACAACAACATTCTGAATCCCAGATATTATTTTAACCACATGTTGCTGCTGCTGCTGCTGCTGCTGCTGCTGCTGCTGCTGCTGCTGCTACTACTACTACTACTACTACTACTACTACTACTACTACTACTACTACTACCAAGCCAACATGTTGAAAGGTAAGTTTCAAGGAGTTAGTGCTAACAGAGAATGTTGATTCTGCCAAGAAAAATATGAACCTGTGAGACACCTTATCTGTGAATATCCAAAGATTGCACAAACAAATTAGACATGATAGAGTGGCGAAATTAGTGCACTGGTCATTTGCCAGCCTCCAAAAAACCATGGGAACATCAGATAGAGAAGGTGTCACAAAATGACAAAATCAAAACTGATAGATACCTTGAACATAACACACCAGACACAATAGTAATAAAACAAAGAAATGTTTGGATAATTGACATTGCAATTCCAGGGAATGCCAGAGTTGAAGCAAAAGAACTTGAAAAACTAACAAAATACCGAGACCTGGAAACTGAAACATCTTGCTTGTGAATCAAACATATTTCAGTGGTTTGTGTAGTTGGGGTTTCTGGAACATTGTCAAGCAATTCCACACAATATTACAACCAGTTGCCAATTTCAGACATAACACCAGAGCTACAAAAATGGCAATATTAGGAACAGCATACGTACTGTGCCAATAATTAACAGATACTTAGGGGTTTTTTTTTGTTAAAACTAGTATCTGTTATATAATTCTAGTCAATGTATTCTCGAAGGCTTTCATGGCCAGGATCTGATAGTTGTTGTGAGTTTTTCTGGCTATTTGGCCGTGTTCTGGAAGTTTTTCTTCCTGACGTTTCACCAGACTCTGTGGCTGGCATCTTCAGAGGGCAAGGAGCTCAGGGAACAAGGAGTTTTCTCTCTGTGCTCTGGGGTATAGAGTGAGTGAGACTGGGGTTCTTAAAATTGTGGGAAAGAGGAAGCTTGTCTTATGCAGGACAATAGGTTTTAATCATTGTACGTGATGGAGGGATTAAGAAGTTTCAATGTAATCAGGTGTAGCAACAATCCTAATATGTAGTTGATGGGTGTCCTTAGTTCACTTGTGTGAACTGATCACCTTTGCTTGTGGCTGGGTGGGAATCATTGAGCTTTGACCTTTTTGCAATCTGCAGCTTTTAGTACTGGAAATCAGGTTTTGTTGATTTCTAGACTTCCTTCTTTTTTGTTGAAATTGTGTTTGTTTGTGGATTTCAATGGCTTCCCTGTGTAGTCTGACATAGTGATTGGTAGTGTTGTCCAGTAACTCTGTGTCCTGGAAGAGGATTTCATGTCCAGTTTGTTTCAGGGTGTGTTTATCTACTGCTGATGTTTCAGGTTGTTTTAGTCTGCAGTGTCTTTCATGTTCTTTGATTCTGGTATCGATGCTGCGCTTTGTGGTACCAATATATACCTGGCCACAATTACAAGGTATCCGGTATACCCCTGCAGTGGCGAGTGGGTTCTTTTTGTCCTTTTTCTGACCATAGCATCTGTTGTGGTGGGTCTTTTGTATAGGTTGTGTTTTTTTCAGCACTTTGTCCATGCGGTCCGTGACTCCTTTTATGTATGGCAGAAATACTTTGTTTGTTGGAGACTGTTTTTCTTCTTCAGTTTGGTGTTGTTTTTTCAGTTTGATGGCTCTTTTGATTTTGCTCTTGGAATAGTCATTTGCCTGTAGGACCCAATTCAGGTGTCTGAATTCAGTGCTGAGGAATTCAGCTTCATAGTTTCGGTTTGTATGGTCAACAGGTGCCTTGATTATTCCTCTTTTTTGTTGTGGGTGGTTGTTGGAATTTTTATGTAGGTACCGATCTCTGTGTGTAGGTTTTCTCTAGACCTTGTGTCCTAATTGGAGGTCCAGTTTGTGTATGACCATGACATATAAGAATGGAAGTTTCCCCTCTATTTTTTTCCCCATGGTGAATTGTATATTTGAGTGGATATTGTTCAGGTAGTTTAGAAATTCTTCCAGTTTATCTTCGCTGTGACTCCAAATTACGAATGTGTCATCCACATATCAGAAACAGACTGTGGGTGCAAAGGTTGCCTCATTCAGAGCTTGTTTTTCAAAATGTTCCATATAAAAGTTTACTATTACTGGGCTGAGGGGGCTCCTCCATCTGTCTGCTCATAGAAGTCATTATCCCACTGGAAGTAGTGGTCATTAGGCAATGTTGGAAAAGGGTCTTACTGTCTTCTGGCATGATCTGCTGGATGAGTGCTAAAGTGTCCTTTGTTGGTACTTGGGTGAAAAGGGATACTATATCAAAGCTGATCAGTCTGTCTCTGGGGTTGAGTTTTAGGGTGCTAATCTTGTCTATGAAATGTCCTGAGTCCTTAATGTGGGATGAGCTCTGTCCAATGTGGGCCTGCAGGAGGATTAACTTTATCCCTCCAACACATACAATGACTAACACCTATTGTCCTGCATAGGACAAGCGTCCTCTTTCCCACAGTTTTAAGAACCCCAGTCAATCACTCTATACCCCATAGCACAGAGAGAAACTCCTTGCTCCCTGGGCTCCTTGCACTCTGAAGATGCCAGCCACAGAGTCTGGTGGAACATCAGGAAGAAAAACTTCCAGAAAATGGCTAAACAGCTCAAAAAACTCACAATTAATTCTAGTCAATGTTTTAAAAATTCTGATTGACTTTGCCTGCAACACACACACACACACTTCAGAGTATTCAAAGTAATCTGCGCATATATATATACACACACACACAGTAATCATTGCACCAACCATTTAAGAAGATAGTAGCTTGTTGAAAGTGTGGTAAAAATATTATAAAATAATTGCACCTATGCAACCTTTCCCAACACCCATTAAGTATGGGTCGTTAGCTATAACATTGCTGGTGGATATGTGAAGTGCTTCTGATTTGTTTGGGGATTAATGAAAGTACTGCTTGATAAGTAGCGGACAGATTGTGTCTGAATCCCCCACCTCTGTTGACTGGGGGACTTTCACAACCCTAAGCCTTTGTCCACCTAACGAGCCTATTCAGATCATGGTGCACCTATGAACCTATTCAGGCTAATGCCTACCTAACTAGCCTATTCAGGCCTTTGTCCAATTTATGAGCCAGTTCAGACCAGGGAGCTTGTAAAATCAAGGTGAACTATAAAAATGGAGGACTTGGCACTAACTCAATTTCTCAAGAAAAGAAGCCCAGTTGCCATGACTCAACTTCCAGATAAACTCATCTGGATGACTGAGAATCTTCACAGACACAGGAAGGAGAAGCTTGTAGAATGGAACTGATGGATGTAACCAGACTTTTCAGTATTCTTATCTCAAGCTGAAATATGCCTTGGAAGTCAAAATGAGCACCTTTTATTGATCTGGAAATAAATGGGAACCAGTAAAGCTGATAAAACATGGGCATGATGTACTTATATCACAGTCTTGATTAGCAGAGTCACAGCCATATTCTGATCTCATGTGGGCTTCTGAACCATTTTCACAGGCAGCCAGATGAGTATTGCACTGGAGTAGTTAGAAGGGGCACTTTACTAGATAACTTGGAATTGACCAAGGTTAATCAATGTCCAGGTAGCATTGTATCTCCTATACTAGTTTATGTTGTTTAATTTCTTTTTGAGTCATGAAAAGCCACTTATGTACTCAGTGTGCATCCCCAGGCTATGAATATAATCCTTCAGTTTGTTGTTAACCATCTAATTCATTACTACATAAAGCACTGCTTTAGTGATGCTTCTTCTCCACTTCTGTTAGACCGAAGAAGAACCAGTAGATATGAGCTTGTCAACACAGAGACCTTTCATTGTTTTTATGAGCATATAAAGGTTCAGGGAAACATTCTAGTATGAAACCCATAGCTGGTCGGGCCCATATAGTTTTGCTGCCTGAGGAGAGGGATGGCACCCTTTCTCCCATTCTGCATAGAAAGGGTGCAGGATTCTTTCTATGGTATCTTAATTCCCTACTGGCAGTGGAGCAATGTTGTGCATCACACACGAGGACACAAGCACTACAGGACACAGCAAAATGATGCACACTGTTCTGCCCTCTAATAGCTCACTGCCACTGGCATTCCCTAGCTCTCTGCATCTGGCACCTGAAATGACTGCCTCATTCTGCCAAAGGATAGCACTGCCTCTGGACCTAGATTGGGCCTGCCAGTAAGTGTAAACAATACTGAGCTGATTGGAGCAGTGGTCTGATCAATTTCCTACATTCCATACTGGAGATGGGCAGAAAAAGAGAAATGAAATTCTCTTTCATGATTTTGTTACGTAACAAATTACTTTGTTACGTAAGGAAAAGGTAGGACGCGTTTCATCACGAAACGAAATGCCATTTTCCCCTCTAGGAACGAAACAATTCGACCCAGTGGAGCCATTAACAAATCATTTCATTTCGTTTCGTTATGAAACTACTTTAAAATTTGTTAGGAATGAAATGAAACGAAACTACTAAAGAAATGAAACCAAACGAAATAAAATGAAATGCTGTATTTTTGTTTCATGCCCATCTCTATTCCAGACCACTCTTCTGTGGTCGTAATGTCTTACTTAGAGTAAAGACCCTTTTCGGAAAGTAATGAGTGAGACTCTCTATGTCCATATACTGTACATGGGAGGAAGGGAAAGACACAATTCTGTTGGATAGTTTTATATAATTGTCTTGCACAATTTTACTCCAATGGGAGTGTTCAAAACCCTTTACTCATTTTGAGAAGCTGTCTCTTCTCTTCCTGTGGCATCTGGCAGTTAATTGAACCAAATTTTTTCTGTGAAATCTGTTGATGTTTGCAATGGGTTCTTTTTTTTCTTTTTTCTTTTAAAGAAACAAAAGTCTGGAGTTTTGCATCATTTTCTTAGCTGTTTTGCAAAGCCATCTTGAATTGTGAAAAACAATGCAATTAATTTTCTCCCAGTGCGATCATGCATAGATTTAATAAGCATCCAAAGGTGGGATCCATCTGTAACGTATGTGTTCCATGCTAAATTACTTCGCTTCTGCTCCTTTTCCCCCCTTTCCAAAGCTTAATTAATTGAAGAAAAAATTGTTTATTAAAGTGAGAAGAGGCTGAGCCCTATCTTTGAGTCTCTGGTTCAAAAGTTCATGCAGATCCCTGAAGACTCATCTTTGTGTGTGTGTGTGTGTGTGTGTGTGTGTGTGTGTGTGTGTGTGTGTGTGTGTGTGTGTGTGTGTGTGTGTGTGTGTGTGTGTGAGAGAGAGAGAGAGAGAGAGAGAGAGAGAGAGAGAGAGAGAGAGAGAGAGAGAGAGATGAATCGTCTTACCTCCTGGATTCCATGCTTTGGAATAGTGGGTTCACTCTTCCTTGTCTACTCTGCCTTTGTGTTGAGTTCTTAAGCAAACCCTTTTATTTTATGAAGAGTGAAACACTCAGGGTTTTATTCTGTTTTTTAAAGGAAATTTAGGTCTTTGAAAATAGAACATTATTACACTGGCAGCATTTATCCCAAACCAAGATGTGTGGAGAGTAATTTATTTATTCAGGAGGAGCTGATGGGGGAAATGAGTAGAGCTTGGAAACATTGCCTTTTAAAGACTCAAGTACCCAGATTTCCTTCACATAGCATAGCTAGCTAGAAGACTGGCTGAAATGTAATCCAGTGTAATAATGTTCTTGAGAGGTGGGGCATGACAAGGAGGATCTACCACAGGCAAAAAGGCTGGGCCTCTGTTGAACTTCTTTCGGCAGTATTCCTCATCTTTGGGTGTGCTACCTAGAGCTGATATGAGTGGCAATACAATAACATCTGAAGAAGTATAGTCCACTCACCCCTTATCTATACCCCAAGTCTCCCAGGGTTGCTTCTGATGAATCCTGCAGCTCTGAAAGTGTCACTGAGTATTGATGCAATGGAGAGGCGGGGGGATCGAGGGGGATGTGAAAGTATGTCTTTTTGTGAGTTCAACATATGTAGCCCCTGGACACCCACCAAAGTTACATGTTGTCTGTGGTATAAAAAGATTCTGCACACAGGGTACATTGAGGGGGGGTTCCTCTACGGCAGGGGGTTGAACTGGATGGCCCTTGAGGTCTCTTCCAACTCTGTGATTCTATGATCTCTCTTCTGTTCTATTCATTTGTACAATTCACTGAAAGGTGTCTCCTAAAAATGTATAGAAAGAACCTACCATTTCCCATTATACAGTAATGTCTACTTACTTAGTTTGCTAGAAGCTGGTATCATGGCTAAGTTACATAAAAGTCCCTTGGAAATTATAAGAGGACTCAAGTTGTGCAAACTTTCACGCTGACTTAAATGGCACTTAGTTGTGCCTTGGTCTGCCTCCCTTGGTATGGCACCCTGAGAGCCGAGAACCAACAATGAAGTAAGTCATCAGCCTGCAGAGTAATCGCTTAATTTGAATATGGTGGAGTGGAGTGCACAGAAATTATTTTGGCATTAGATGGCTAGTGATAGGTAGGTCTGGTTTTCTTGTAGAGCTGGGGCTTCTGGGCAACTCCCCCTCCCATCACACCCCCAGGTCAGTCCAAGGTATCTTGCTGTCCAGGTCAAAGGACAAGATTGTTTCCACACTCTAATTGCCCAGTTTCACTCCTACTTGGATAAGAAATGTGAAGTAACAGTGGTTCACACATTGGTAATCCCAAATTTAGACTACATAGAGCTGCCCTTGAATTTATTGTGGAAGTTTCAGCAGGTCCAAAATGTAGTGTCAAGATTGATTTCTGGGACTAGAAATTTTGGTCATTAATCTTGGCTTGCCTTCAGTGACTTCATGTCAGATTCCGTGCTCAATTTAAGGTGCTGGTATGACATGTATAGCCCTTAATGGTTAGGGCCTTGATACTTGAAAGTTCTCTCTCTGAAATCAATTATTACCTTGTTTTAACCATTTTTCTCAATCCATATGATTTAAAGTGGTCACACCAAGTGAGGCCAAAAAGGCGACAACAAAGAATTGGCCCATTTCGGTGGTGGTCCCCAATGTTTGGAATAGCAATATGCCAGGCTCTTCCCTCTTGATAGTCAGAAAATTAGTGAAAACAGAATTATACAAAGCTGCCTCCAATAACTTATCTTCCAGTTGTTGTTAATATTTATATTAATTTTTTCCTTTCTTGTTCCTTTTCACTTTGTATGAATATTAAATCTTTAAAGGTGAACTGTCATATTGATTGAATTGTTATGCGGGGTTTGGAATTTTTATTCGTAAACCAACCAGAGTCGTGTTTCCACTAAAGGGGTGGTATATTAATCAATTAAATTGAATTAAATTAAAATATTGGAAATTCAGTTTCCAAATGCATATTATTTTAGCACTTGGGGTGTGAAATTATGCTCTGTTGCACTTTAGGAAGCAAACTGGTGTGGAGAGTGCAAAATAAAATGTCAGGGATGAACAACTGTATCCCCTGCAGCATGGAATGAAGAGGGGCTGCACTACTACCACTCAACATCTGCATCATGTGTATTGGGGAGAGAAAATCAGGATGTGGGCATGTCCAGCAAAGGGAAGTTAGAATGGTCTGGTTTTTGCTTAAAAGGTTCTTCTCTTTGATGTGACCTATTTTATCTTTCATTTGAATGATCATTCCATTCATATTGTTCGATGTTTTTCTCTCCTGTGAGAAGGATCCAGACAGATATTTGGATCAGCCCGGTTTATGCCCCTTTCAGTTAATGACACTTCCCTTCCTCCCCGTTCCTCTGCTTTTTCTGTTGGCATCATCATTGGGCCCCAGGGACTTATACAGCAATACATTTACATGGTTCACATAATATTGCCAATGTATCTCATTTATCTAGAATAGTGCAGCAATTACAGGGAAAAAATATTTTTAAAAAAAATTAAAATGGTAAACTAAATGGAGGAGGGGAATCGCTGTCGCCCCTTTCCATGCAACAGATGACACCACCCACAGTTCTATTTGGGTGGGAACTAACCATCTGCATAGGCTACAGAAAGGGCTAATTGGGAGTGCTCCAAATTGCGCCAAACAATCTGTAGCCATACTAGTGCACCAAAAAGGAGATTGAGGTCTAAGGGGTGGGACGGATTGCTCTGTGTGAAAACAGGTGTCATAAACCAAACAGAACCAAAACAGCAATCTAAATAGGAGGCTATTTTGTCAGTGCAGAAGTGCCCATGTGTTTGGTTGCCTGTGATGCCAAACATTTAAGGTCTATCTCAACAACTTAGGTCAGGCCTGCCCAAAGTCCGTCCCGGGGGCCAAATCCAGCCCGTCAGGCCATTCTGAGTGGCCCGCGGCTGGCCGGCCCGCCCCTCCTTCCCCCTCCTTCACCCCATGTTTTTTTTTAAAAAAAATCTTCCACCAACACTGACACCGCTGGGAAGCTTGAGGGGCTGGGCGGGCCGGCCGGCCAGTGAGCAGAAGCTTGTGGGGCTGGGTGGGTGGGTGAGGGGGCGGGCCACCACCACCAGCACCGCCGGGAAGATTGTGAGGCTGGGTGGGCCAGCCAGCCAGTCATCGCGCTGGCTGCTGCCACCGGCACCACTGGGAACCTTGTGAAGCTCGGCGCCTCTCTTGGTTTCCACCTTTCTCCCTCCCTCCCTTGGTCCTCGCCTTCCTTCCTGCAGGTGGGGTTGCAAGGGGTCAGTGGGTGGGGCTTATGGGTCAGTGGGTGGGACTTGCAGTGGGGTGGCAGGGTCAGGGAGCAACTGGCCCCTGACACATTCTCAGCCACCAAATCTGGCCCTCCTTACAAAAAGTTTGGGCACCCCTGACTTAGGTGTTTCTTAAGTCGTCTGGAGTGCTACCTGGGTAGAGCAAATTAATTTTGGGTACTTTCTTCTCAGCTGTTTTAAATTCTTATATCTGGCTGGCACAATGGGAGAAGTCCTGAAACTCTCCCCACCTCCTTTGAAATAGGCTCCTTTTGTCCATTTGTTCATGTGTTCATTTGTTCATAGTGAGCTTTGCAAAATATGAGCTTACTCATCCCTCCCCTACTCAGATTCACCCCTCAAACACACTCTTGCTGTGTTTGAACCATATCTGAGAAAGTTTGTGCTAACCCCCTCTTCTCTGTGCAACCCCCTGCCATTCCCAGCCAAGAAGCCAGCATGCACTCAAAATTGCTAGTTAAGAAGAGTGTGCTTTTGGAGGGGGTGGCAGTGATAGGGGCGGAGGGGAGAGGGAGCAGGAAGAAAATGTTGTGGCCTCTAGCTGTAATCAGCCTTGTTGCTGTCTGATTTCTCAGACTAATAGCTGAGCAATAGAAGTCTGGGAGTTCAACCAGAGGTTATCTTTCCCAGGTAGCATCTCGCTCAACGAGAATTTGATTTTTTTTCTATAGGACTGTACTCCATTAGATTAATGAAATTTCAATGAGAGCCCGGCACCCCCCGAAGCTTTGTTAACAAAACAAATGGCGAATTTGTAGGTGAGACAGCTTGCGAGGGAGACGGACGCAAAGGTGAAATGTTTCTCTGCTATCCACCCATCCGGCCTGCAACCACATTGATCTCTATTTAAAGCCACCAATTGGATTTTTTTTGTTAATTATAAATGATTGATTGGCAGGGTTTTCTCTCCCCTCCTTATATCTGTCCTCTCTGCCACCCCTGCCAGTTCCCCCTTCATTTTGCTTCTGCGCCCACGCTGCAGTCTTGGCGTACTGCTGTGCATGGATAGAGCTTTTTAGGATTTTTTTTAATGTAAAAAAAAGTGAACTTAAATAGGGCTCAGTGTCACAGCTGTCAGGTTGACTGTCTTGTAATAGGCTCTACTATGCTTTGCAGAATACACCACAAATTCAGTTTTTTTTCTACGACTTATGAAGAATGCATACATCTTACTGTAAATTCAGCTCTTTCCCCCCTGAATATGCCAAGGTGTTATATTATACAGGTTTTGTCTGTCTAGTTTTGGATGAACATCTTCATTATTTCTGTCAGTTATCAGCTTATGTTATTTTTATGATAACCTTTCCTCTTTCTACAGATGTGAAAGGATACTTTTGAAAATCACTGGTTTTGTGTATCAAGTGTTGGTTAACTTCTACACCAATTATGTTGTAGGGAAGTAATTATAGATTCCTGGTGAGAGGTGCTTTGAGATCACGTTTGAGTTGTAACAGATTCAGTGTAAAAGCCATTGAAAGGAATCCACTAAGCTAAATTGCCCGCTTGAAATCATTGTGGCTTTAATGTCATAAAATAGAAATTTTGTTACAAATGTGGTCAAAATTATTTTGCTTCCTAATTAGAGAAAATATTTCTTTTGGCTTTCCTGGTGTTGATAAACCAGTGTTGTCTTATATATCTAAAGCAAAACATTGGTCCTGATTTTGGGAGCTTGCTCTGTAATAAGTCAGATTAGGAGCAGATTTACATTTTCAGACAATATAGAGGTTTTGACAAACCCAAATATTATTCTGAAAATTCAGCCAATGTTGCACCATTGGCAAACCTTTTGTGGGACCAGCGATGCGTGTTCCCTGGGGTATCAGTATGGTTTTATGCAATTTCATTTCTTATGTATTCTTATATAGGCATTTTTGTAATATAGTATTTATAAGGGTGCTTTTGCCAAACCACTTAATGTAGTCTCATCTCAACATTCTGTGCTGCAGTGTGATCTCAAAATATGCACTATGGATTCCTACTACAGTTATGTTTAGTACAACTTTATTTCCTAATCATCGTTTTAATTTATTTCAGGGGAAAGGCTTTTAAATTTATAAGGCGATTCTGTAGCATGGCGAATATCAATGTAACATGATAGGCTTCAGCTTGAATTTGATCCAACAAAATCTCTTTTTATATGTGCAAAAATAAACTTTATGGTCTGAGCCAGTGAGTAAATTAAGCCACAAGGGTAGATTTGCAGCCATGACTTTATAGATATACTATGCCCTCTACAAATAATGCATACCTTTTAAAGGCACACATGTCTAGATAAGCTCCATCAAACACTGTTGCACTTTAAAAGAAGTGTTACTGACAGCTCCTACATATGTATGTTTGCCCCTGGTTAGAAAGTGTGCATTCTTTAGTTCTGTTACAGAGCAACATCTGGTTTTAGTCTCAATGCATGCCACTGAGGCAAAATTTTCAGAAATTGCTGGTTGACTCTCCAGTTCCCAATTCTAGCAAATTGTCTTTACTTTCATTAAGACCTGGTGTTACTAAGCTCTTTGTAGTGTATTTATTTGTTTCGTTATATTTATGTTTTAGCTTTCCTCCAGCAAGCTCAGGGCAGAGTACATTAAACTGTTCCTCCCAATTTATCCTTACAACAACCATGTGAGGGAGGTTAGCTGAGAGGATGCATTTGGCTCAAGGTCATCCACTGAATTTCATGACAGAGTGAGAGCTTGAACCCAAGTTTCCTTAAACCAGCACTCTAGCCACTATACTACATCAGTTCTCTTTATTCTGCATCTCAGACTGATTCAGTTTCTGATCAGCTTTCTTATACCTCAACCAATTGAAAACTTTTTTTTACATTTCCCCCCACTTATTTCTCTTGAAACTAACAATTGGCCAAAATCATATTGAGGGAGAGTCATGCATATAAGGGGAAATACAGAAGCAGTTTTCTCTTCTAGCTTCCTAGACGTTATACGTTTGGGTGTGTGATCAGCCTCACAATTGTAAGGGAATGTTATGCAAGGGGGTGCAATGGCCAGCCAGTCAAAATTGGTTGTATAGTTGGCCTTATATGATTGTATAAGACAGTAGGGCTCTGCCACTATCTTTAAAAGTTGATGGGCTCCCATGGGGACCTTGCGGGATATCATGCTCAAGTATTCCCAAATACAGCAGCACCTCTACTTACGAATGTAATCCATTCTGAATGCATGCTCTTAAGTCAAACAACTCTTAAGTAGAGGTACCATATCTAAAAAATCGAAAAAATAAATAAAAAATTTGAAAATAAAAAAAAAATTGTAAGCAGAGCAGACTGCATCTAAAATTTGTAAGGCAGCAGTTAAAATGCCAAAGAGTGGTTTTCCACTCTTAAGTCGAATTTCTCTTAAGTAGAGCCACTCTTAAGTAGAGGCACCATTGTACTCTCAGAAAAAGGCAGCAATGATTAATGAGTGAGGCTCCCACACTTGATGGACAGCCTATATTTTAAACATGGTCTGGTGTAATTTAGTGAATGGTTCATGTCTGAAATGGGGCGTGGTGGCTCAGTGGGCTAGAGCAGTGAAACTGTTGGCTGCAAAGTCGGCAGCTCGGTGGTTCAAATTCTAGGTGCAACGGAGTGAGCTCCCACTGTTAACCCCAGCTCCTGCCAAGCTAGCAGTTCAAAATCAGGTAAATGCAAGTAGATAAATAGGTATTGCCCTAAAAAGCGGGAAGATAAACAGTGTTCCGTGTGCAGAAATTCGTCCGGCCATGCCGGCCACATGGCCATGGACTTGCTCAACACTGGCTCTTTGGCTTAGAAATGGAGATGAAAGCTGAACCTTTACCTTTACTTTACCATGTCTGAAAACATACTTGGAAGTTATTTCTAGGCTTTGCAGGTGCATCCACAGTTTTGCCTATTTGCACATCTCCAAGGGCATGTTCAAATCCACCTTCTCATTCTTTCCAGCTAGGATGTGTATTGCCTTTAATCAGCTGCAAATTCAGTAGAAGATTAAGCTATGGGAAGTGCTCTTGCTAATTAGGAAAAGCACTGTACAAATAACAACATACCATTACATAGATTCCAATTTGAAGCAATCTTTCTAGGGTTTTCTAAGTATAGAAGTGGTTCCCCATTCCCTTCTTTTGGGACTATACAGTTTGCCCAAGGCTGTACAGGCTAGGTCTTTTCCAGACATGCACACTGTGGAATCGAACTTGAAACTGCAACCAGATGCAGTACCTAATTCAATGATCTGTCTGCACAATAATTCAGTTCCTATGTCTTGCAGCTGCTATGTTCCCTCAGGCAATCTACTTCTGTTTGATTTCCACCAGTTAAGAAACTGCAAACTTTTGGTGGGGCGGGCAAAGTCTTAGTTCAACCAGCGTGTTCCACCAAATAGAGTTCTGGGAATTCTGAATTCTATATAGATAGCACAGAAGAGCTGTTGGGTCAAAAATGAAGTACATATTTGAAAGGGGGAAACCTAAATGGGAATTTGGTATTACAGTCATGTATGATGTCCCTTCTGGACTTATTGTATTGAATTTTTCCCAACTCACTATATAGTACCCAGCAGAGAAGAGACTTGACATTATCCACCACAATTCTGTGACTGCACCATTTTCACCATCACCACCACCAGTACAACCCAGCTTTTCTAAAAAGTTTGTATGGCTTTCATGGTTAAACTTCAATTGTGTGTGGAAGTATTTGTGTGCTTCATGGCAAAGTCAATATGAGCTAGGCTCATGCAGTAGTGATCGAGGGCTATCTCTCCTGGCCCTTGTGACTAAGATCGCTGTCTGTGTTTCTTTTTGGCTAGTGCCCCCGGTCCCATGTCCCTTTAAAAGCAGTTTAAATTACCAGATAACCTGTTTTAAAAATGCCGTCCCCCATGGCCACCGGGCTTTTTGAAAAAAAAAAAAAAGAGAAAGAAAACCCGGTAATGCTCCCTTAAGCGAGGTTTCTGTGACTCACCCAGGAGGTAGGGAAATTTTTGCCTCGCTTTGAAAAATCCAGCTTTTAAGGAGGCAGATGCCGTGAGACCACGCAGATGATCCGGGTTTCTTTTTCTTTCTTTTTTCATAGCACCGACGGGCTGTTCCTGGGGCCGATGGGCTATGTTTTTTTAATTGCTTTTCACCTTCGGAGAAACAGGAAGCTGTATCTGGTCCTACAAGTTTTAATTTCCCCCAACCAAGTGGTCCGTTTTTTTCAAATGCTAGCACCACCTGCTGGCCAAGGGGGGCTGAACTGCACTTTAAATTAAAAAAAACAGCTTTTGACATGGGAACTCTTGTCCCACATTTAAATCACGTGATGGGAGGAAGAGGAAAAGCTGGACCTTCAGAAGATCAGGATCAAAACCCAGGTAGATCATCTATCAACTGGGCCTGCTTTTTGATACTAAAGTCATTTGATGCATTGCCATGAGTAATGGTGCCTAATTGACAAGGTGCCAGGGATTATCTTGTTTGTACATTGGATGTGTGGCCAGATGCACACCTAAGCATTACATCAATTCACAGCAAATGGCTGTGAAAAGTTATATGTACAGCAACAGGATCTTGGCTAGAGCTCATTGGCAATTAAAAATTGAAAGCATAATCTTTTATTTATTTTTTATTTTGAATATTTTTACCCCACCCTTCTCTTTGAAAAAGGATCCAAGCTGGCTTACAATAATGCGGGACAATATACAGCCCAGGCCATTTAAAACATACTCTAATTAAGAACAGGGAATTAGAAGAGGCACCTTAATTAAAAAGTAACATGCAAGCTACAAAAAGCACGCCAAGAGAAAAAAAATCCATTATTGGGGTGGAAAGTAAACATGAAAACACTGGTGTTCTTATAAAATCAGTTAATGCAGTCATGTATGGTAATCTGTAAAAAAGTCACATGGTAGGTAGTCTCTCATTCAGGGAAAGCTTGCCTGGAGAGGAAGGTCTTTGCCTGCTTCCGGAAAGACAGCAGAGATGGGTTAGTCCTGGCCTCCAGCGGGAGGGAGTTCCAAAGTCTGGGAGCAGGAGATGTGCAGCCTTTCATTTTTAAGGCAAACTATTAGAAGTATTTTAGTCAATAGGTTTTAAAGTTATTTCAGTTGCATTTCAATAACATATGGGTTAAAGTCCTGTTGCATAACTTTTTTGCTGAGCAACCTGGTTCAGGCAATGGAAGCATTTATTTTCAACTAATTAAAAACATCTTGCTCCTCTTCATTTAGGTCCACTAAGAGCCCCCCTTCAGCATTTTTTTTACTGTTACAGCCCCCACCTCGACCCCCACATATCTTGAGGCTCCCTAAGGTTTTCCAAAGGCAAAAAGGAGCCTTTAGGGAGCCTTAGAAGCTAAAAGGAGAAGGTATAGGAATCGTTTAGTTGCTTTAAAATAAATGTTTGCAGCACCCAATCCAGGTCACTCCAGCACATAATAACCACAACACGATTTTTCCTAGTGAATTTAATAACTTTTTTGGTGGTTGTGATTTTAATGTGGGCTTTTTTTTAAAAAAAATGCATTTTTTACTGTTTTCAGGGTGCTTTAGAAGCTGCCTTGGGAATGTCAATTCTTGGCAAAAATGTGACATTCAAATAAAATATAGAAAATAACCCATGGAAGCCCTGTTGCTTGAAGCCAATGGTTATTTGTTCGTTTTTACTTTCATTGAAAACTCATTCGCTGTGACAACTTGACAACTTTGTGTGGCCTTAAGCAAATTCTTCTCATTACCCTATGTGTCAAGTAGATGCTGAAAGTACAGTACTACCTTGGATAAAGAATGTCTCGGATAACAAATTTTTCAGATAACAAATGGAAATTTCTGGGTATAGGGCTGTCTCGGATAACAAATGTTCCCTATGGGCTGCCTTGGATAACAAATGTTTCATAATACCTTGCAAAAAAGTGTACCCAGTATGTATTGCACCCCCTGTAGTTTGTGGAGGGCTGGGAGGAGTAAGAGCGGTTTTTTTCATGTTTTTTTTTTGAGCCATTCTGTTTTGCTGAGGGATTTGGACCTTTTGAACTTGGAAATGTAGGGAGATAGCTTTTATTAATCTTTGCACTGCTTTTCTTTGCATTTTTGGCAGGAAAAGGCTGGGGTAATCATGCTGCTTTCTTCTTCCATGTTTACAATTTTTTTCATTGCTCTGCAGTCAAGAACAGGCTAGATTTCTCTTGCTGGTTATGTTTGTCTGTTTGCATTTTTCCCCATTGCACCTTGGGTAGGAATAGGCTGGGGTAGTCGTGCTAGTTTCTCTTGTCCATGTTTGCATTGCAGTGCAGGGGAGATGTTCTGGAGGGGGTGTTCCACCACTGCAGGCCTTTAAAGTGCACTTTATAAAGAGGTCTGGAAACGCCACCACCACCACCCCAGCTTTTTTGCCTTTTCTCGGACTTCTGGAACGGATTAATTGGTTTCCCATTCATTTCAATGGGAAACCACGTTTTGGATAACAAATTTTTCAGATAACAAATTGCCTCTGAGAACGAATTAAATTCATTATTAGAGGCACCACTGTATCTACTTCTCTTGGACTAACAGGGAAAATTATAAATAATTTTGCGAATTAAAGGTACAGTACTGTGTTAACAACAGAAATGGTTCATTGAGACAGCAATAGAGAATTACAAAAAGCCATTGATTCATACGAGTCTGGTTTAAATCTAACTATTTGGCAGCCCTACAGAAATCTAATTCTGTAGTCTCTGTTCCCAGTGAGCACATACTTTTTAATCAATGTGTTGGCTGCCATCCAGGATAAGCCAGAGTAGCTCCATCAAAGACGATGAAACTACTTCAGAGTAAGAGTAACAACCCTGTGATAATCAAATACACACGGCTTGTATATAAGGAACGGCTACTTTCTTCTAGTTTTTAGCATCTGGCTAGTCGGAGAGTTTGAGACGTATGAATATTTTGTGACAGTTTTCTCTTGAAATCTAAAATATTTCCAAACCACCTGCCTGGTAACAAAATCCTCATGAAATTGCCATATGTCAAGGTCACCAGAAATGTAATGGAAAATAGACCTAGAGATTTTTGTCTGAGAAGGCTGAGCAGCTCTTCATCTATTAAAGAGGGCAAGTGCTGGTTTGTGGTTAACACTTGTTGCTACGTAGCCATTTCTAGACAATGTGTATCTGTTTGACAGAAGCAGTTAAAAACTCACATGCTGCCTGGATACATAACAGTTTTACAGATGCCCATAAAATATTTCATGTGCAATCATAAAAAGAAGTCAAGTCTAAAGTCGCCGAGCCTCTCATACTCACAAAGGTGGGCAGATGCGTCCTGTGTGAAGGGAACCCATGGTGTGTGTATATGTTTAGGTTATTGTACTGATAGCCATCAAGTGCATGATATAGATTCTAAACCACATAATACTGTACACTAGCACAACGGACTGGTTGTTATGATAAAGTATGTGAAGCTGTAGGAAAATCATGGTCTATATATACAAAAAGGCAGCTTGGGATTTAATACCTGAAACAGCCCTAAGACTATTAAATTTGAGAAGTACATGTTGAGATCCAACCCCTTTAAATAGCTTTGCACTTGACAAATCAGCATTTTCAACAACAATAAAATTAGCTGAGTTTGTGCTACCTTGCTGAGTTCAGAACCGCTGCCTTTTTTATTTATACTTGGCCTTAAAGGGAAAAGAAAAGGGGGAGAGAGGGAAGGCAAGCCACATATGGGAGGTGGGCATCTTCCATTTGCACCAGTGTTTGGCTTCATGCTGATATGGTTGGAGGAAGAGTTATTGTTGTTCCTCATGTGGTACTTAGTGGGGGAGAGCCTAAATTAAACATGCAATGTTTATTACTTAATGGTTGAATAACAGCCTACAGCAAGTGTATTTAATTTGACATTCTGCACATACACATACACATGCACACACACATGCGAGCATGCACACACATACATCGTGTCCTCCACTGACACTTCACTTTTTTATAGGCTTTGATTCTGTTTCCAGATTCTGTTTTACCTTCCAGAAGTTTCAAGCTGGAATCAGATGCTTGTTTAAAAAGTATGCTTTTCTTTTCTTTTCTTTTCTGTCCAGTATAAAATCTTGTAACAGCTGTTTACCAGAAGTTATAGTAAAATCTCTCTCCTCTACCCTCTTCAGAATCTCTGTAATCCAAATACAATCTACTACCTTTTCCCATTTTTTTGAATAGCAGTCCTTTTAACATTAAACAGAATAGTCAGAGATGTAATGTTTATATGTGCTTTGAAAAATATAATCTATTTTATATTCTTGAAGGTTTTCACGGCTGGGATCTGATAGCTGTTGTGAATTTTTCAGGCTGTTTGTCTGTGTTCTGGAAGTTTTTCTTTCTGATGTTTTGCCAAACTGTGGCTGGCATCTTCAGAGGGCAAGGAGCTCAGGGAACTAGGGGCCTTTTCACACAACCCCTAATATCCGTGGCAAATGGCGCCCAGATCCGGAGCTTAAAATTGTTTCCCTACCAGCTCCGGAGTTTACAAAAAATTAAGTGTGACCACGCCCACCTAAGCGTGTCCCAGCTCACTTTTCAAGTACCTGCTCTCTGGGGGTGAAAAAATCCTGATGCGGATGTAACGTAGTGAGTGCCGGGCTCTCCTCGCTTCTGTTTGTTGTTGTTTTTGCCCCCCACCCCTTTAAGACTGGAATGCAGTGCTGGGAGCAGAACGGGACGGCAGAAGGGAGGTGAGCCGGCATTCTTTTCTTTCTTTTTTTCTCCTTCCCCTCACGCAGACAACATCCAGGAGTGCGGAGGGGGTGGGAACACAGGAACAGCGACAACCCCCCAAGATCTCTGGTCCAAATTTAAGTGGCCAGCGGATCCCAGGGGTCGTGTGAAAAGGCTCTAGGAGTTCTCTCTGTGCTCTGGGGTATAGAGTGAGTGGGACTGTGGGGTTTTAAAGTTGTGGGAAAAGGGAAACTTGTCCTTTTTAGGAGAATAGGTGTTAGACATTGTATTGTGATGGAGGGATTAAGAAGTTTTACTGCAATCGGGTGGCAGGGATCCTTCTTTGTGGTTGATGAATATTGTT
Organism: Phrynocephalus guinanensis; assembly: GCA_037367245.1. NCBI lineage: Eukaryota > Metazoa > Chordata > Lepidosauria > Squamata > Agamidae > Phrynocephalus > Phrynocephalus guinanensis. The sequence continues at coordinate 21,121,192 of CM074743.1, forward strand.
AGCTGTTCTATTGTGTGAACTGGTGCTTGTTGTGCCTGAGTTCAGTGATTCCCACCCAGACATATTACGGGACTGCAACTATGATACAGTACATTGAAAAAAACTAATGCAGTTCCAGGAATAAAAGACTCCGGGTACTAATTGTTTTGAAATTGTAGACTGTGCAGAGCCTGAGTCTCTGTAATCTCAAAATTGAACAAATCTAGAGTAACAGCTGGGATATACATCTGTCTGTCACCCACATCTAACAATATTGATATTACTGGTCTACATGGATGATTGTTCTGTTCCTTAAATCTTAGCCAAGAGTCTACGGATGTTAGTTTGACTCATTAAATGTTATATTGGCTAATCATTTTTTGTGGTTATAACTAAAGCAAAGCAAAGCAAAGCAAAGTGTTCTGCTTATATACCGCCCCATACCACTTAAAGTAGTCTCCGGGCAGTTTACAGTTTAATTACAGTATGCAGGCTACACATCACCCCATCCCAGAAAGCTGGGTACTCATTTTACCGATCTCAGAAGGATGGAAGGCTGAGTCAACCATGAGCCTGCCACCTGTGATTGAACCTCAGGTTGTGAGCACAGTTTTGCCCGCAGTAGAGGCATTTAACCACTGTGCCACGGGGCTCCCTCTCTTGAATGCAAGAATGTCTTGGGCATGTGATACAGATTTCTCTCTTATTTGTGGAAGCTAGGGAGAAAGTGTGAAATGGTAAGTATCTCATCCAGCTCAAATGAGACTTCTGCATTTCTTACCTAAACACTGGGGTAGAAGATAGCAAACCTGCAGGAGACCATGTGTCCTGTTCGCCAGAAGCCTTTGGTGAACTACTTAGATGCCTTTTGGAGGCTGTGCCTGAAGTAGTTGAAGTTGATTGATTCATTCATTAAGTCAGTCAGTCAGTCAGCCAGTCAATTAATTTATATACCATCCATTAATGCTAGCATTAGACTAGACTCTTTTCAATATTAAAACCTATAAGCCTCATATCCCAGTGATAAAAATACATTAAAACGATAGGTGATATAACAGACAATAAGTAAACCAAAACATAAATTAACCTATAAAACAGTGATTGCCAACATTGGGTAGATTAGGAGTTCATCAACTGCAACTCTTAGAAAGTCTGTCCAGCACAGCTATTGCTGAAGATTTCTGAGGACTGCAGTCCAAGAATTCCTGTGTTAGCTACTGTGTTTTTCACTGTAATAAAATCTATAATTAGTTTTTTTTTAAAAAAAATTTGACAGCATTCAAGATATTCAATTATTAAAAGCCTCTTTAAATAATTTCATCTTTACTTTTTAAACAAATCTGTGATAGCATTACTGTTTGTTCTAGAGACTATTGGCCACAACTGAGAAGGCATGAATCCTTGTATTCACCTCTTTGGCCACTCAGTGTGGCCACTTGTAAAATCATGATTTGAGGGGAGCAGGTGGAATGGATGGTCGATTTCTGGTCGATCGAGCCCCAGATCCATAGGGTTCCTTCCAACTCTGTTTTAATATTGTAAGAAATACTCTGGTTGGTGTGGTTAATGACCCTATTGACCAGGGGCCCTCAACCTAAGGCCCTGGGGCCAGATGCGGCCCCATAAGGTCCTGAATCCGGCCCCTGGGACCAATTGCAACCCCCCCACCTACCCCCCGTTTTATGAGAAAGCCAGCCTCCGCAGCTGCTTTTGCACTGTAATCTGGCCCCCAGTGGTGTCTGGGTGGTGGTGGACCGGCCCGCTGTTTGAAAACTTTGAAGACCCCTGCTATTGACTATAGGCCTTGTAGATGTTGTAGTTCAAAAGTGATATTTTCCACATCTTGGGTGTATGTTAAAAGACAAGATTGAAAAATACTGTTCTGTGTAGGCCCTATAGACGGGGGGTGTTTTTAGACCTGGAAAAGCCAGTTCAATGTAATGTTTTATTAGCTATTTAAAATTAAAATACAATCCACTGTACACAAAGGCAGGTTTCATCTCCAACAAGTAGCATATTGAATTCTAATAATTAGTATCAACACATTTTGAAATTGGAAAAATCACAATGCTGAATATTGTTTTTAACACATTTGTAGAATCTGTAAAGCAATAATATTTTAAAATCAGCTGGAGTTCCTTAACAATGACCACCACATGGTCGTCTGAAACCTAGGACAAATCCTTCAGATTCCCTGTGGTATGAGATTAGAGGTACAGTATCTGGTGTCCAAACATGGCTTTTAAATATAGATGAAGACACAACAAAAAGCAGGTACATGCTCTGTGTCTGATAGGTTTATTAAACCTATAAAATATAAGGACCTCATCAGATTTTTTTTAAAAAAGCAGTAGTGATGGTGCTTGGGGAAAAAAACAGTTGGTGTGAATGTGAGGGTGAGGGGAATATGCAATCAGCAACAAGCTTTGCCATTATATTACAATTAAAGCCCAAAAGGGCACTTTTGTTAATGAACATGACTAGTAAATTTCTGCTCGCGTATGCAGAGATGCCTGATTGGGAGCGGGCAACCACAACAGCAGCCAGTGGCCATTTTTAATGCAGGCTTTGCTTTCAAGATGATGATGCAATGAGTGAAATCGATTCTCCCTGTTGTTTGTCCACAGGAAAACTGTTATCTTTAAAAAATTCTATCAAAATGTCTGTTATTTTGAGAAACTGTCATTGAGCCTAATTGGCTTTGTCATAAGACAGCTGAATAGACAATACAACGTACTGATAGATCTTTTACAACACAAGGATTTTAGGAATGGAGATTGGTACAATATCATTATTTCCTGCTTTTTTTTAAATCAACGTATACAATTTTATTGAACCCTGTTTCTATTTTGCTTTGCTTTTTTTTTTTAAAAAAAAAATAACTTAACGGATGTTTTTCATTAATATCTTTTATAATTTATGTGGTCCCAATGGGCCCAGCCAAGGTTAAATAATTTAAAGAAATGAGCTCTTCCCTCCCTCCCCACCTTATCTAGCATAGTGAAGCTAATGAAGAACACAAGGCACTTTGCTCTCTCGCTGCGCGAAATAGATCTTGGAAAAGCGTGAGCGAGCAGTAACCCTGAGTCTACAAATCTCAGCATAAATATGTAGCATGATGTTGTGAATTTTATTTTATCTCTCTAAGAAGGGAAGAAAGAAAATAAAAGAAATAGGCCTATAAAAGCAGATTAACCACCACCACGGTAGTCCCTGCTCTCCTGGATTACAAAGGGATGTTATGGGGATGCATTTGACGTTCCCATAAATTAAAAATCAATTCTTAATGATGAAGCTGACTTGTTTTAGCACATTACCCAGGTTAAATGGGAGCGTGTGGAAACATCAAGCTCCATAAGATGAGGAGAATCTGTGTATATTAATATGATTTAGTGGATGGTCTACCTCGATGGAATAATTGTTATTATATCTATATAGCCAGATGGTACTTGGGGTAAACAGCCGCTGAACACCTCAGATGGCAAGCCTGTCGGTAGCCCTTTCAGGTGTTCTCTCTGTGCCCAATTTTTTTTTTTTTTGTCACTAACATCTTTATTGAATTCTTCAGGGGAAGAAAATAAAGGGTTTTACATAGACTTTCATAGACCTTCACAGTCTCTCCCCCCCCCACCTCCTTTTGAAAACAGAAGCATTATCTACCCATTCTTTTCTTTTTAGGAAAATACTTGCACTCCCTTGTTACCATGATAAATATATATATTAATTCCTAATACAAAATTGAGTTTATTCCTCTATACCCCAAAGAGAGATGTCAGGTTTTAGAGCACTCTTCCACAAGCTGGCACTCTGCAGATATTTTTTGACTAAAACTCCCATCATGTGCTTTGAGCGGTATGTTACCTTTAAAATATACATCCAATGTTTAAATACCTGCAGTCTAGTCAAGTACAGGTAGATCCTAACAGGCTATCTCACCCACAGATTAGAAAAGGGGGCAGCTGATTTGTGTAAGTCAATAGGTTTTCTTCATGGCGCCTGGAGAGAGAGTTTCCAATAGCAGGCTGAGCTTTAGAAAGGTGGTGACAAAATTGGTGGATCTGAAACCACTCTTGAACTCGAGACAAAAAAGAAACCACCAGAACTATGTTACAGGTTCTTGCACTGTAATGTGCAGCTCATTCCTCAGCCTTCTAAGTTACTAAAGCTTCCAAGCGTGTCGTTTGTTGGCTTTGGTGATTTATAGCCTGAAGCCACAATCCAACATAATGCTGAAGGAGCAAAACCACACATAGTGCAGTTGTCTTGGACTGCATGGCTGTGTAAGAAGTTGAACATCTGTTTGCACAAAGTTGTATAATTTCTTGTATGATATGACTAGTATTGGATACCATACTTAAGCTGATTCGGAAAATGTACAACCTGTAGCACCATAGGCAGTGCAATAATACAATTAACGTCAGCTTATCTATTTGAAGTGCCTGGGAACAGAGAAGGTATAAGAACTACTGTCTAGCAGAATGTCAGTTTACAAGTTCTGGTGGCTTTCAAGTGTGGCAAAGACACCATGCTCAAGAGCAGCAGATATTTCCTTTCTTATCAGCAATATTTTATTTTATTTTTAATTATCATGTTTCTGCGCACTTCTGTACGGAAGAGTTAAAAATGAATTTTGAAAGCAGCAACAAAGAAATAAAACCAGGAGTTAATAATTGCTCCTGTTTTTCCCTACTCCCTGTACAGTACTTCTCTTTATTTCCTATAGTAATCTTTATAAAGTTTGATTGAAACAATTTTTAAAGCTCTTTCTTTCCAGTGTTCTGGTTTCTAAGACTTTATTGTGAGTGTTGCCTAATTCTCGTGTCCATCTTTTGGGAGGATTGAGTGGGAGCTAAAATGACTTTATGGGTTATCAAACACATTCTGGACACTGTCTCTTTCTGAGATTACCAAAGTGAGTATAATAAAGAATTAAACAGTAATAGAAAATTTGTTTCTTGCTAAACAAGTTTGAGTTCAAAGGCAGGGCTTCTAAACAGTTTCTGGATCCTAACTAATTTTAGAAGAGTTACATTCAGAGCCCAATTTTGGATGCAAGAGTAAACTTTTGCTTCATGATTGATTTCTGGCAACTTTAGTTACTTCCACTGGGAGAAGGTTCTACGCTTGTTTCCTCATAAGCAATGTTCCCACCAGTTCTGTCTTATCATTTGTTTGTGAAAATAGGATGACAGTTGTATAACCAATTACTGTAGTTTTGTGATCTCTGTGAATCTTGTGCTAACATACTTCCCGTTTCTTCCTTAATTTAATTATGCAGGCTACACATTGCCTCCCTGCTCAATGAGCTTGGCACTCAATTGGAAGGATGGAAGGTTGAGTCAATCTAGAGCTGGCTATCTGAGCCCATTGGGATTGAACTCTGGCAGAGTCTTGACTGAAGTAATGCAGCTTAAGCATTGCACATTAGTTTCTTCAGTGTATCTACAAGGAGATCAGAAGCTTGTATAAGACTGCATGTTAGCTACATGTTGTTCTATTGTCCAAACTTTAAATTGTGGTTTATCTCCCTTAGTGATGGTTAAGTCAAGCTAACAATCCTCATAATCTAGTATCTGAAAGTGAACAAATCATAGCTAAGCTTAACCACAGTTTGTTATTTGAACAATTTGTTGTTGTCATGTCGTATGGTCGTGACCGACTCTTCGAGACCCCATGTCCATGGAGTTTTCTTGGCAGGAGGGGTACTTTAAAGAAGAAATAAGAGGACCCAGATTCAAGAAAGAGAGAGGAGCATTTGTTTCGACTTATTCTAGTAGTAGTAAACCACCATTTGTTTTATCTGAGCATCTGTATTATGGCACACATACACATGAGGAATGATTCAATCCATTCTTATCAATGTGCTAGCTCACAGGGCTTTCACCTAAGCTTGTATTTCCAAGTGACTTCTGATGCAACCTTTATCTTGTCTTAAAGGCCTAGTGGAGGAACAGAAAAATCACTTGGTAACACTGCAAATTTGGGTCTGAAATACCTCCCTCCCTTGCCATCTTGAGTGCTCATAATGTGATAGAAAATACTGTCATGAAGCCAATGTCTACATGATATTTCACTCATGCACTAAGCTGTTGCTTGTGGAAAAAACTATCCAGAGCTTCACCATGACTATTATTGCACTGGGAATCTTCAAGAAACAAGTACTGGCCATTTAGAGCTAACTTTATTATTTAAATTCCTAAAGGAGCTCTTTAAAAAAATCTCTCTGTGCAAACAAGACTTCTTTTGCTGGATCTTTAAGGAGAATGGACAGTTTCCAAGTTTAGGAGAGACCTGCGGGATTTCTTACCCCCCACTTCCCTTTTTGGCCTGGCAGTTGAGCACATTCTCTTTCAATTAAGGTTCTGAAAATGGTTGTGTTCTGCTACTGTGTGTTTTTACAACGGGCTCTTGTAATTCTAATTGAAACTCTGATAAGGTCAGTTGGTTGCCAATTCTCCATCTTCGTTGCTAAGGGATACAGAGCATTCACTGGTGTAAAAGAATAGCAGATATCCAATATAGTTAAGAGAGCTAGTTATTCTTTTCTCCCCCTTTCAACTGTATAAGGTTGATATATTTGTATATGTTAAGTGTATGTGTCATATATATTTGGGTTTTTTTAAAGCTATGAAAGCCTCCTTGGTACTGATGGAGGCAGGTTTATAACAGTAGATTACATGCTTGTGCTAGATGTATTATTTTTACCTTTTGTCATAGAGGTTTCATGAGTCTTGGAAGCACTACAATCAATCAAAACATAAGAAATGTTCCACAAAAATCTACCAAGTATGGCATTCTCTTTGCAGTGATTGCCAGCTAGGTGCTTCTTCTGGACATTTGCAAGCTGAATGTGAAGATTATGCCTGTTGTGCAACTTCAGGATATCATATTTATTGATTTAGCATATTTATAAAAACATGAAGGAGTAGTCTGTTTCAATGAAATTCAGTCTACCATCTACAATCCTATGGTCCTTCATCAATTTTGTCCTGCCTAGCTCTCCCTGCTATGAGTTTACAAAAAAAGGGAAATAAAACATCAATTAAATATTGAGTAACTGTACTTCTAAAAAAATGCATCTTAAGCTTCTTTGGGAATAGAAATGTGATACAGTTAAATAAGTAAATAAGTATTCAACCACCTGGCAGGTATCCTATGATTTGTACTTCTGCCCTAAGAAGGGGGTTGGACTCAGTGCCCTTGTAGGATAAGGGATACATGATTCTATGAAGTAAGGAACTGCCTGCCTGAACAATTCCAAGGCTGAGAGGTGAATCTCACTGCTTTGGATAGGAATTGTACAGAGATATTGCCATGAAAAGGGTCTTGCCTCTATTCCCTACCAAATAGGCCTCTCCTCTTTGATGGTGGGACATGTAACCAGGCACACAAAGATCATTCTAACCAACAGGCAAGTGTGTATGGGAGTAAGTAGTGTTTCTGTAAATTGGGATTGCTCAGTGGCAAAAGAGGAAGGGGCTGCCAAAGGACTTACTAGCCTGACACCATCAGAAGGGACATTTCAGTGACCTTGGTAGAGCTCAAAGAACCTGTAAGAGATAGAAAGGTATGGAGAGCATCAATTCACAAAGTGACTGACAGTTGGATATGACTGAACGGATAGACAAGAAGGGTCTTTCCACTGTTTATTCAGTCAAACAGTATCTACAACAAAATACTGTAGTGCAAAGTATTCTGTTCATTGTTACAGTCAGGCAGCGACATACTCTTCCATGATCATGCATTTCTTCCTCAGTCCACAGTTGTTTTTTCTTGGGGGAGGGGGGGTGACTGTAATAAAACAAATGTTGCTGCAGCCACTGTTGGCTGGTTACTTTTGTGTTTGGAAAACCTTGATTCTACATCAGAATAAAAGGTGTGAGCCTTTGTCCATTACAAAATACAAATGCAAGAATAAGCTTTAGGCAAAAAAATAGGCAAGAATAAGCTATAGGCAATAGAATAATTATTAGACCACTGATAAATAAATAAAAAATCATAGTGAGCTTTTGTGGATAAATTCCACTTCTTCAAGTCAAGTACCAAAAAGTCCAAACGTGGCAAGATGGGGTTGTCCAGGAGGTTAATCTTAAATGTAAAGTTCTTGGCAAGATGACTTTTGCCATGTCTGTCTTAGGTGAGGCAGGAAGCAGCAGGGCACAAAGCTCTATTTAGGTGTCACATATAATGGCAGTTGCTGAACCTACCTTTTATGAATTGGTCAAATCATTTCTTAAACCATCAAGCTAGGGGTCATCACCTCATCTCATATTAATGAATTCCTCGTGTTAACTACGGTATGTGTTGCCTGAGGAAGTGCTTCCTTTGGACTGTCCTGAACCTAGTGCAATCTATTTAATCAGGTGAGTACATGTTTTTGTATTTTAAGAAAGGAACGGAAGGAATCTTTCTCTGTCTACTTAATTCATAACCATAAATCAACCTCTGCTTCCCATTCCCCTTTGTTTATATCTTCTTTCTGAAACACATTTAGCTTTTTCAGAGGTCAAGTGTCTAGATACACCTTCTTCCCATCATGATTTCATCACCAGCTGAGTGGAGGGTTTCATATGTAAACTGCACTTGGGCTCTCAATACTTCAGTATTTATTTTAATATATGATAAAATTGTTGGCAGTGGCTATGACAACTTTACATTTCCTCTACTTCCGCAGTACCAGTTTCCTAGTCTTGTATACTTAGGTGTTAGTGGAGAAGAAATATCTTTAATTTGAATAAATATTCTGGATAAAATATGTATTCGCATTTGTCTTCACAAACTATTTAGAGACAAAAAGTTATTTGGCTATATGTGAAAGTGGCAAGAGCGTGACTGGTTCCAAAAGCAGCAGCCTTGAGTCTTGCTTCCCCTTGTTCCCTGACAACATCTGGTGATAATGCCATACATTGTGAGCTTCCTTTCTTCTGAATGTAAGAGCCAGGTACTGTACTCTAGAAAAGGAAACTGGCAGGACAGAAGTAGAGGAAATGTAAAAGTAGAGGAAATGCTAGTTTTGGCATTAGCCATTAAGTTAAATGTAGTGACTTGAGACACGAATATGAAAATAGAATATCCCTAGTCAAACCATTCTTCCATTTGTCTGTGAAGATTCTCAGTCATCCAGGTGAGTTTATCTGAGAGTTGATTCATGGCAACTGGACTTCTTTTTCTTGAGAGATAGAAACGTTTCACTGCTCATCCAAACAGCTTCATCAGTCTTCCATTTTGACCCCTGTTATCTGATCCTTTTAACCACCTGGCTCTTCAGGTTTTCAGGCATGACTGTACATAGCTATTGATACTGAGGTTGAATGTGGGTCTTTCTGCATGTATATAGTACGTGATTTGCCATTGAGTTACAAGTCTGTACAACCCCACGTGCAGCAGCAGTAGTGAGCATGTACACAGCATCCACAGTTTCCAAAATCAGACAGGACTGGGTATATTTAGGGTAGTATGGAGTCCTGTGACAGCATTCATGCTAGGTGTGTACAGTACTTCCAAATTCTATGTGATGCTTCTTAATATTCAGTAAATTTTGCTGAATTTCATATGTGTAAAATTTCTTTAGAACTCTAGTGACAACAGAAGCTCCATTAAGGCCATATATCCAACACATGCAACTCCTTCTGCCCTGATGTATGTTAGAAAAAATGGCTCTCAGTCTCTGCCTCAGGGCAGTTTGGTGTTAAGGGGTCAAAGCCTAAGGTGCCAAGCTGCTTTCCATCTTATTGGGTTGTCAAACTATGAGATCTAGTCATCAAGTGATGCAAAGGGGAGTGGCATCAGGAAGGGTTCAATCAGAGCTGGAAATGCACAATTGTACCATAGCAGATGGGAAACAAATGGTTTGGAAGCTTAAAAAAAAGACTGTTAAAGACTTATTTTTATTCTGCAGGCACCCATGGCACTGTTTTCTACTTTTTGCACCCCTCCATTGATTCTTCCATATTTTTAACATTATATGCACAGCATCTGTGATTTGTACCACTAGAGGCCATCTGTTTGGAAAGATCTAAGGGCAGAAAGACACATTATAGATACGAACCAGCAGCTAGTTACTGTTTCAGGGACTGGCAGAATCCTGTTGGAGATTTTGAGAAACCGGGTTTCCAGTTGAGTCCAGTACTTAAGCCCTAAAGCTACAAAATGACGCTAGTTAAACCCCACCCCCCCCGAAGCAGCTCTTGATTGGAAGTCACATACCCTTAAGCCTTAGACTCTGGACTGAGGAGCAATTGATTTGAAGGCAACCTGGCCTCAGGTTGTTTTTAAAGGAAAAAATGGCCACTAGAGGGTGGGAGGGGACTTTTTCAATTTTTTTAAAAAACATTTTTGTAAGTCCCCCCCCCCAAATGATTGTGGGACCAAGTGGGACCTTTAAGATCCAGATGTAGTCACATATGACCCTCTGAACATCTCCCATTGATACTTTTGAGGATTTTCCTCTCAAAATGAAAAGGTATTTGTAACCCATTTTGGCCCTATATCTTGTTACTTTTGAAATACCTATGCATTAACGAATGCTATAGCATTTTTGATATGTAAAGTGTCTTACATTCTTTTATAGATTGGAAATTAAATGTGTGGTATGCATGTGAGAGAGATGTGGGATAGATAGGATGACACCAGAAATACTTGACTTTTCCACGATTTTAGTTTTTAGCTTGGGTGCTCCCCTGCACCATCCAGTTACCTAACTACTTGACCATGTATTTTAAAGAGAGCAGCGAGGGGAGGGAGTCAAGACGACTAAAATGCCTTGTGGCAGCATTTTTTGGTGTGTGTGTGTATGTGTTATTTTAACGGCTTACATGAAATATTGTGGAAAAGAAAATAGATTGTATAAATGTATCTCTATAGTGGTCTGCAACAATTGCAATTTATGGAATAGGGTTTCTGGAGAGCAGCTCACCTCCAGGCGACAGAACCAAGAAGCAGAGTGAACAAAGCAACCAATCTGAGATGGTGGAGCCTTTTATGACACACAACTCAGGTTCCCCCTCAGGGTACTGGGCTAAAATTACATTGCAATGAAACCAACAAGCTAAGTTAATTTGATTGAAATTAACATCTGAGTTTCTTTTCCCCTTCAGCACATAGTTAAGGTGCTGCCAGTATTATAATGCTGGTCGAGCTCAGAAAGACAGTGAATGGACTGATCAAGGTTTGGCGTTATCTGCATGTGTCTTTTAAAAATCCACCCAGAAAATGCAAAACGTCATCAAGTAATCCAGAAGTTTATTTACACCAGAGTTTATCATATCATTTCTTTTTAGCATATATTCCTGTTTTGAATCTTCATTCCCTTTTTAGGTTGAGCTATATTTTGAGGTGAGGTGAGAAGGAGGTGCTGAAACAGAACAACTTAAAAATTGTTAACTTCTATCACAATGGTTGAGATTATGTAAAATACAGAGATCATGCAATCTCTGCCCAAAGCAAAGCCTAACTACCAATATTTTTCTGTCTAGAGCAGGGGTCCTCAAAGTTTTCAAACAGCGGACCACTCCACCTCCCCCCAGACACCAGAGTCAAAAAAAAAAGACACCGCTGGGGGCCGGCCCACAGTCCAAAAAAAGGCCGACATGGAAAAAAGGGGGAGGGAGGGGCAAGTGGGCAGAGCCCCCCATGATTGACCCATGATCAGTGCATCTCCGGGGGCCCAGCAATGCCCCCTGCTCCGGATAGCTGCCCTGAGGTGCCGCCACTGGGATCCCTCTGCTGCGCCTCTTCCTCCAACTCCTCCTGCTGCGGTGGCAGCTGGACCGTCTTTCCTTCCTTCCTTCCTTTGTTGTGTTGGGAAGGAGGCGGCAGGCCAGGCAAACTCGGGCCCCTCCTCGCCTCCCTGGCGGCCACTCAGATTGAGGAGCTGCGGCAGGGGCGACAAGGCTGGCACCACCGCACGTGAATCTGGCTGTGCGCCCTGGACATCAGGCTTTTGCTGTGCCCTGGAGGGAAAGCCACCTCGTCTCAACTGAAGGAGCTGAGATTCTCAGGTTCAGAGTGCTTGGACTTGATTACTGGGTGCCTTGACCAGTCACTCTCCTGCTATGGGTTCCTTGTTCCTTCTGAGCTTAGCCACAGTCATTAACAGCAGCTAACTGTTTGAATGCATTTTCCCAGCAGGAGTATCTTAGGGGCTATTCCTCTTCCCATGCAAAGTATTTTGGGGTGGCTTATTCAAATTTATTATACAGTCATTGACCCGAGTAGGGGTGGCTTATTCTGGAATGGGCTATTACGACTCATTAGCTTTACAAATGTAATTTTATATAGTAGTAGTGGAAGTAGATACAGCTGTAATCAGTATTTGAATATGGAACAGTCCAGCTGTCTGCATTTGGGTGTGTGTGTGTGTTTTCTTTAAAGGCATGGATATGGGGATTGTAATGATGAGTGCCCACTGTTTAAAATATATCATGATACTGATGCTTCATATATTGGAGGGGAAAGTTGAACCTAGGTGAGGAAGAAAGTGGGTAGTAGCAGAGAATGTGTTGAGTTAGTTCAGTGGTTCCCAACCTGGGGGTCGGGACCCCTTTGGGGGTTGAATGACCATTTCACATGAGTCTCCACGAGCCAGTGAACAAAAAGTTACAAATGGCTTGGGGCTGGAGGAGGAAGGGGGGAAGAGTGAGTTACAGCTTGGTAGGTTGGAGGGGATGTCATTCAATGGCACCGGAGGCTGCGGTTGGCTGAAGGTGCCTGTAGACTAGAGGGAAAATAAACTCTGTCATTGCCTCCATTTCTTCCCCTTCTATTTGCCAGGAGGTGATGGGACCGGTGGCCATGATCTTAGTTTTTTTGATGTTGAGCTTCAGCCCATTTTTTTCACTCTCCTCTTTCACCCTCATTAAGAGATTCTTTAATTCCTCCTCACTCTCTGCTATCAGAGTAGTATCATCTGCGTATCTGAGGTTGTTGATATTTCTTCCGGCAATCTTAATTCCGGCTTGTGATTCATCCAGACCTGCCTTTCGCATGATGTACCCTACATATAAGTTAAATAGGCAAGGTGACAGCCTTGTCGTACTCCTTTCCAAATTTTAAACCAGTCAGTTGTTCCATATCCAGTTCTGATGGTTGCTGCTTGTCCCACATATAGATTTCTTAGGAGACAGATAAGGTGGTCAGGCACTCCCATTCCTTTAAGGACTTGCCATAGTTGGTTGTGGTCTACACAGTCATAGGCTTTGGCATAGTCAATGAAGCAGAAGTAGACAGTTTTTCTGGAATTCTCTGGCTTTCTCCATAATCCAGCGCATGTTGGTGATTTGATCTCTAGTTCCTCTGCCCCTTCGAAATCCAGCTTGTACTTCTGAAAGTTCTCTTTCCACATACTGCTGAAGCCTGCCTTGTAGAATTTTGAGCATAATCTTGCTAGCGTGTGAAATGAGTGCAATTGTGCGATAGTTGGAGCATTCTTTGGCATTTCCTTTCTTTGGGATTGGGATGTAGACCGATCTTTTCCAGTCCTCTGGCCACTGCTCGCTTTTCCAAATTTGCTGGCATATCATATGCAGCACCTTTACAGCATCCTCTTTTAAGATTTTAAAGATCCAATTGGAATGCCGTCACCTCCACTGGCCTTGTTGTTTGCAGTGCTTTCTAAGGCCCACTTGACTTCACTTTCCAGGATGTCTGGCTCCAGGTCAGCAACTACGCTATCTTGGTTATCAGGGACATCCAGATCTTTCTGATATAATTCTTCTGTATATTCTTGCCATCTCTTCTTGATCTCTTCTGCTTCAGTTAGGTCCCTACCATTTTTGTCCTTTATCATATCCTTCTGCACGAAATGCCCCTTTAATATCTCCAATTTTCTTGAATAGATTTCTGGTTTTCCCTTTTCTGTTGTTTTCCTCTATTTCTTTGCACTGTTCATTCAAGAAGGCTGCCCTGTCTCTCCTTGCTATTCTTTAGAAGTCTGCATTCAATTTTCTGTATCTTTCCTTTTCTCCCTTGCTTTTTGCGTCCCTTCTCTCCTCCGCTATTTGTAGACTCCTTTTGGTAGACTCTGCTTTTTTCTATAGAGCTCCAGATATATTGTGTTTGACTATACTTTGACAGTGTCTACCACACTGTGCTTTTCATCCCTCCCTCCTTGAAGATCACTAAACCTAGAGGCCCATGCCATCCTTTCCCATGAGGTACTTATTGAAGGAGAGTGTGCTATCCTAAGTGTACCTCAATTGCCATGTTGTCTTCAGGATAATCACTGAGAATCACTAAGGAAATTGCCAGACTTGTTGGCTAATGATTCCATCCTGTCTTGTTTTGAACTTCCTCCTCATTGTCTTCCAATGAGTTCCAGGTCAAAATGAAATTCTGGCTATCGGATCTAAAATGTATTTTAAATGGCCTAGGAAGTCAGCAGTGTGTCCACAGCGCCATGGTATCTGTAACTATACTAGGGCCACTACTCCTGTTAAAATGTGAGGCAGCATAGAGAGGAATGTGAAGGTTTGGGGATCAAGAAAAAACAGGTATGTATTTGTGTGTATATACATGTGTTTGTGTCAATGAAATAGGAAGCTCAGATGTGAAGGGATGGATGTACTTCCACTACATATCATTAACTGCAGGGAAATGAAGTGTGCATAGATATTTATCAGCCAGTGTATTGGCTGCAAGTCCCTAGTATTAATATGCCATAGTTCACAAGTATATTACAAAAGAGGGTAAAAAGTAATCTTTAGAAAACACACTCTTACTTCTTTTTACTATATAAGATATACAAAAATGGGGGAGGCATTTTCCAGAATGTGCAGAACCATTCTCAATGATCTGTGACATGCAAGTAAATCGGGGCTCTAATGTAAAAGGCAATAAGCCGTTTGCTGGCGATGAATTTGCAATTAAAATGGTTATAGTTAATTTAAATAGTAGAAAATGAGGTTGATTTAATGCTTATTGATTTGACAATGAGTGTCTGCTGCACATGACCGAGAGACTCTGGGTCAGCTGTGGGGCACCTAAATGAGGATGTAATTTTCTCTCAGAGCATACTTATCCTCATATTATGAAGCCCCCAAATTAAAAGTATACTTTGGGGAAGGTAGCGGCACACACATCTCTTGTTTCTTCTTCTTGAGTTTGCATGTTGTTTTTGGCATTTTTTGGTTTTATTGAAGATTTGGTTTAATATGAAGATGAGTTTTCTGTATGTGCTACTTGTGCTTATATATGTAGGGTCAAGTTTAAAAACAAGGGAGCTGATATCATGAGATGTTTCAGGTGGCACGGTTCCTTATATTTATCAGAATAGGAATTCCATTTAACTTGATGCAGCTAGGGACATAAATCCTCTCTTGTCTCCTCTTTGCAGGCAAAGATAAGGAACAGCAAAATTACTCTTAACTATGAGAAGTTAGGATACTTTTTGCGTTCTCAACAAGAGAAGAGAGTGAAAAAGAGTAAATTCTTTATATAAATTAAGAAAAATAAGCCTGTACCACAAACAATATGTCATGGCAAGTAATACATCAGGCCCTTTCCCTTCCACATTGGTTTGTATAGTAGACCATTCTGAATTCTCAGACGAAAACTACAGTATTGTGAGTGACCAGTATACAGATTGGAAGGAGGAAAAAATACACTCCATGTTAAAGACATTGATAAAAGGAAAGCCAATAACATCCATAATTCTTGAAACTCATCTAAAGGAAATAAAATAAAACGGATGGACAAGATGTGTGCAATTTATGCGGTGTGAGTAAACACAGAATAATCTCTGGGAATATTTATCTTCTGTGACATCGTGGTCAAACCAGATGTTAGTTTGGTCAGTTTTAGGACTGAGTGGTCTGGGAATTACTTAGACATAGTCACATATAAACTCTCTACACTTTTACCAAATATACACCTGAGGTTTGCACTGATAAGGATTGCTGCCAGTTTAAAATATTTTAAAAGGACAACACAGATTTTCATTGAAAAAATATGGTAGAGAGCCTGGCATGTGGTATAAGAACACCCTTATGTGGAATCATTTCATATACAGTAAACACAAGAAATTCCATGGGAGATTGGACCAAAGGCTCATTTTATCCAGTGTCTCCTCATAGAAACAAACCAGAACCCCCCCCCTCAAAAAAAACAAAACAGAACCCACAGGTAAGATAGAAAGGCAATAGCACCTTCCTCTTTCTGTTTACTAGGAAATTTTATTATAATTTTTTAAAGAGGCACATTATCTCTGATTTTCTTATTCTCCACGCATTTGTCTAAAGTTTGTATTCCAGATTATCCAAATTGGCCGCTATCACTACATCTTGTAGCAACCTGCAGTTTTGGTGAACCAGATCTCTGGCATCTGGAAGATCACTGATCTCATTAACTTTCATGCAAAAAGGTGACTAATTTGAATGAAACATGTCATACCAGATTGGGTGCATGTGTGCGAATGTTTTTAAAGATAAACTTCTTGAATCTTGGATGGCTAACAGAAAGTTTCACTGTAATCCTCACCCCAAATCATCTGTTGCTCTTTATTTAAATTTGTTGGATGAAGAAGATTTGGAGGAAACTGTTAAAAGGAGAAAACTAGAACCAGATTTTCCATATGCGGGATTAAGACCTTTTGCTGTGACCAGTTGCCAGGCCTAATTATAAAAAGACTGATTGCCCATAACACATGACAAGGTCGAAGGCAAATAACTGCAGCTACAAATCTTAGGCCCTAAACACATCCGATCTCGCCTGAATTCGGAAGCTAAGCAGGGTCAGCTCTGGTTAGTACTTGGATGGCAGAGCACCAGGGAATACCAGATGCTGTAGGCGCCTGGAGTAGGAACTGGCAAGCCACTCCAGTATTCCTGCCAAGAAAACTCCATGGACATGGTGTCACGAAGAGTCAGTCACGACTGTAAGAACACAACACACACACAGCCAAGGAAGAAGTAGTATTCGACTTCAGAAATCTGAGTTTCCCAGTCTCTAGTCCAGAAAGTGATCTCTTTCTTACCCCAGTGCTCTTTGAGATCTGGATTATAGGGTAAAAATTGTTGAGATACAATCCTGAATATGCTTTTTGTTCATTTCAGTAAGGCTTATTCAGCTATTTGTGG
The DNA here is from genome assembly GCA_037367245.1 of Phrynocephalus guinanensis. NCBI lineage: Eukaryota > Metazoa > Chordata > Lepidosauria > Squamata > Agamidae > Phrynocephalus > Phrynocephalus guinanensis. The sequence goes on from CM074743.1 coordinate 21,138,243, forward strand.
AATATTTTACAGTAATCAGTGGGAAGAAGGGTACCATGCAGATTACCGGTACTTTGACTTGGGAGTCCAAATGTCGGGTCAGTTCTGCTATTTACATTTTAAACATTTGTGGGGATTATTTTAATTAAAATTGATTTTTGAAATACATCTCTAATGGCTACTTCAGTTGTTTTCTGGTTGGTTTTTCTCTTCTACTTTTGTTGTGAAAGTAGCAGAGAGGACCTGATACCCAGGCATAAAGTTTCCCTCCCTCGCTTCCCTCTTCTATTTGTCAGTGACTAAGGAAACTACAGTGGACCCTTGTATAACAAACACCTTGTATAACATAAAATTTGTACAACATAAAAATTCTGGAGATAGGGGAAATTTGCTTAACATAATCACCTATGGGGCGAATCTGTACAACATAAAAATGGGATCACTCTGTTTTCAATGCATTCCTATGGGAATTTATATAAAGGAAAATTTGCTTAACATAATTTCATTTGGAACAAATTAATTCCTTTATACAAGGTACCACTGTAGATGGTTTATGTGTATGTGTGAGAGAAAACATGGATCCGAGAATGGAGGACTGCTATGTTCTCTTGTAACCATATTTAAGCATAAACACATTGTAGGAAAAGCCTGATGCATAGAAATAACTTAATGCAACCCAGACCATTTAATAGCCATTTTAAAAGTTGGAGAGGGGCTAGTTCAATGTAAAAGACCTTTATGCCTTTTCAGTGTTTTTCCAATGTTGCCCTAGAAACACCTGCCATAAGACTGAAATTATTATTTATTTAAAATATTTATACGCATTCTTTGGTTTGGACGTACGTGAATTTTTCAATGAAAAATTATAGTGTGGTCCCTGAGACCCTTGTTGCAAATAATGTACTGTGTAATGGTGGCTCAGTGGGCTAGAGCACTGAAAACTGTGGGCTACAAAAAGTCAGCAGCTCAGCAGTTCGAATCCCAGGTGCCATGTTTCGGAGTGAGCTCCTGCTGTTAACCCCGGCTCCTGCCAACCTAGCAGTTTGAAAGCATGTAAATGCAAGTAAATAAATAAGTACTGCCATAAAAAAGCGGGAAGGTAAAACTGTTTCCTTGAAGCCATGACGGCCACATGGCCACGGACTTGCACAACGCTGGTTCTTTGGCTTGAAAATGGAGTTGATCACTGCCCTTAGAGTCGGACATGACTAGCATGCATGCTCAGGGGGAAACTTTACCTTTTTTTAATGCGTCTTTTGCATGCAACATTCATATACTAAAATATGTGGCCATGTAGTGAATCTCTCATTTAAATTTGTTTACTGTCATTCAGTTCATGACCCAGAGAGCTATGGAAACTGACCTGGGTTGCTTACCGGAGGCCCAGTTAGCAGTTGTGCAGCTGTTGAGTGCACAGTAGCTCTGTAACAGCTTCCACAAGGGCCTGGTGGTTTTCCAAAAGTCATCATAGTTGCATTAGCACATTTCCCTCTGATACTCTGGCCGTGCACTCAGGAAATGTCTTGGTTGACTAGAAAATGGAGCTCCCCAAGCAGAATGGAGGGAGGAAGTTGCTCTGGTCTGTCTGAGGAGTATATATATTCAGCTCCCAGCCTTCTCCAATTCAGCCTTTGCCTAGACTTCACCCACTCTACCAACCCTCATTGTTACATTGGGCAGGTTATTTCTTAAAATATTAGGGAAATATTAATGGAACAGCATGGATCAATTGACTCTGCATGCTTTAATTGTTTCATCAACAACTGATTCTCATCATGTCAAGTCAAAGTCAGTTTATTGTATTGGCTAAATACAATCAATAAAATTACAAATGTGATCAAATAAAATCAAATAAAACCACATAAAATAAGGGTCCTATTCATGGGACCACTGGAACTTGAGTCATGGCTACTGGACTTCTTTTTGAGAGATAGAAACGTTTTGCTGCTCATCCAAACAGCTTCATCAGTCTGAATACAGCTAGTGCGAGTCCTCAGTCAGCTTTGACTTCTTGTCACCCTGGTCTGAAATAGGCTCTTGAGATGAACAATGGCCTGAACAGGCTCGTTATGGAGACAATAGTATCCATAGCCTAATGGTGAACTATGGCCTAAGGTGCTGAAACCTATCAAGAATGGATAGGAATAAGATGGAGGACTCGCACTAGCTGTATTCAGACTGATGAAGCTGTTTGGATGAGCAGCGAAACGTTTCTATCTCTCAAAAAAGAAGTCCAGTAGCCATGACTCAAGTTCCAGATAAACTCACCTGGATGACAGGGAATCTTCACATACATATTCATGGGACCCTTCATTGCATAATGGGTTTTTGAATTCTAGAGGTAGTTAAGTACACAGGAGGGCAAGCTGGCCCTCCTTACCCAGGTGCTATTCTCTCACCAGAGATCTTGAACTAAGGTCCAGTGGGGGTATTCCCACCCTGGGTGGGGTGTATTTGTGTTCACAGCATGTCTTCTAAGTGATCTTATCCTCAGGGGGCACCTATTTTCAGTCATCCCTTTATTACCTAGCAATAGGCTAGGAGGTCATATTTGTCAACAGGAGGATCCCTCTATGGTTGGATCCAGTGACGTAAGCTACACCACGTTGCTGTAACAAATAAGGCTGTGGCCATTACTTTATCTACCTTTGAGTAATATGTATGTGTGTGTGTGTATCCTGTGGTCTCTGATATGGTGCACATGACCACAGAAACCGGTACATGTCTTGGGTGGATGTTGAGAATTCCTGTTGGATCGTGCTTCGTTGTGACTCTCCTCATTTCTCTCTCTCTTCACTTGGGTACGCTTCATGCAGCACCAATATATGCAATAATCTGTTAATGAAGGGCAATAATCTTTGCACTATACTATACATTTTTCTATTATATTATTTCACTCTTTTGGTGCAATTCTTTGTATTCTTTAGCTAAAGCTTGCAAATCTACAGCAGTAAAGGTCTTTGAGCAGGCATTCCGGAAGCAAGGTGACACATTTTCTAAATACTACGACTACGACGACTACTACGACTACTACGACTACTACATGCCATGGATGTGTGTCTTCAGGCTGAAGAGCACTCTGGGGTCATCTAAGAGAAATCAGGTGAAAAGGTTACTGTCTGTGGGAACATTAGATGGACACCCAAGCTGGAGCAGCAAAGGTCAGGCTCACTGTAATGTACAGCAAAAATAAACAGAGCAGTGGAGCAAATGACAGGCCATGTGTGAAACTGCTGTGCATTTAAAAGCCTTGGATGGCTTTTTCAAATGATATCTGGCACTCTGATTTTATACTGATTCATGGTGGTTGTAATTTTTGTGACCCCCGTACCTTCTTCTCTTTTGTTTCTCATAGAACCATCCATGTATGGATATCAGGGACATGGTGAGGGATTGCAGTGAATGTGGTGGACTTTCTTGTTAAATGGCAGTATTTTTGGTGGCAAAACATCAGATTTTTAGCTTCTGGGATTAAGTCTCACTATTTTCAAGGGCAGAGCGCTGTGGCGGAGCATATGCAATAGAACTGAAAAAATTAATGTTTTGGGTTATGAGGAAAATGACAGTCACAGAATGCTACAAACTAGGTTTATAGCTACAAACTTTTTTTGATACACAGACATTCATCTAAGAGGGCTAGAAATGTCTGCCTATGGAAAAAGCACAATAGACATCTTGCTTATATATCATGTATACACATCACACAATTCTATTCTAGATAATAAACCTGCGCACCATTTATGTTTACATGAATGACTTACACATTTTCTAGATATCCGCAGTATCTAGATAATCAGATTTTTGTCATACATACATACACCTTTATTGGCATTAAAACAAAGAAAATAGAACACAACCAAAACAGTGATGGTAAACCATTGTCAAGTAAAACAATAGGTAAAAAGCCGAAAAGGGGATACACTCTCATTTCTTATTAATAACAGCTACTAGAAAATCTGCAACTTGTAAGGTGACCCATTCGGAATGGTCACAAAGTAAAAAGCTTGTGTATTCCTCTGGAGGGCCAGAGAACATAGACATACGGTCAACTTCGGCCCGTCCAACTAGGTTGTCGCGGGCGCAAATGCTGCGCGTGGCCACGCCCAGGGAGGCTCGGAGAACTTCCACTCGCTCCCGAGCCTTCTCTGTGGCTGGCCCGACGCTTTGGAACCATCTACCAGCAGAAGTGCGCCTTGCAGAGTCCCTGCCTGCCTTCCGGAAGGCCCTTAAAACCTTTCTCTTCCAGGAGGCATTTGGATGATTATTTTCTCCTTCTCCCCGCCATCGCCATCTCCTGCACTTTGCTGTTTTACCTGTTTAGTTTCTATAATATTGTGGAATTTGTTGTTTTCTTATATGTTGTAAACCGCTCGGAGTTCCCGACCAGGAAGACGGGCGGTATATAAGTCCCACAATAAATAAATAAATAAATAAATAAATAAATAAATAAATAAATAAATTGGGTCTAAAAACTCTTTGCGTAACCTAGTATGGGCAGGGCAACGGCACAGTATATGAGGGACTGTGTCCGGTTCAAGATGGCAAAATTTACAAAGCCTCTGGGACGATGGTATACCCAAGTATCTTCCTGACAGTACTGAGGAGGGGAAAATATTGAGTCTGACCAACATGAAAGCACATCTCTTATTTGGATTAATTAGCTTGCAGAAATAACAGAGATCATGGCCAAAGACCGGGGATAGATTTTTGTCATTTTAATGCCAAATGGTTTCTCACTACAACATCATAACCCTGTAGGGCCCAAGAGGTGTGTATTACAAGAGAGTGAGAAATGTGAACTAGGGATCTATAAAAGAATAAGTTTATTTCTAGTCTGCATCCATTTTCACATGCATGTATAAGCCTATTTCATCCCATTTCCACATTACATTTACATTTATGCTGATTTTAGAAAATTAACTACTTATTATTTTCTCTTCAAATTCAAAACTCTGAACTTATTATGTGTATATTTATCTGCACAGTGTTTGAACAGAGCTTTTTGAGCTAAGAACTGCACTGCAAAATTCAGATAAGTACTGTATATACTCGAATATAAGCCTAGTTTTTCAGCTGAAAAATTTTGGGCTGAAAAAAAGGGGCCCTCGACTTATATGCGGGTCAATACTTTTAGCCACTGAGGCAAGTGCTTGGGTCGGTGGCTAAAAGTCATTTTAAACATTGTGTGCCGCTTCTCATGACCCCCCTCTGCATCACAGGGGAGCGGTGTGCGATGTTTAAAATAACTTTTAGCCACTGACCCAAGCACTTTCCTCAGTGGCTAAAAGTCATTTTAAACATCACACACCACTCCCCCAGCTCACAAAGGAGGAGTTGCCAGACCCTGCTGCATTTCCCACCCTAGACTTATACTCGAGTCAATACATTTCCCCAGTTTTGGGGGGTTAAATTAGGGGCCTCGAATTATACTCGGGTCGACTTAGGGCCTTTTCATACGACCCCTAAGATCCGCTGTTCCCTTAAATTCGGACCAGAGATCTTGGGGGTTCGTTTCTGTTCCTGCGTCCCCACCCCTCAGCACTTCCTGCTCCTGTCGGCGTGAGGGGAGGGAGGGGAAAAAAGGACAAAAGAAGCCTTTACTAACCTGCCGGTGCCAGTCGAAGTTGCCATGAGCCCCGTTACTTCCTGGTTCCTTCTCAAGGGGCTCTTAAAGGGGCGGGAGGCAAAAAAACAACAGACAAGCGAGGAGAGCCCGGCACTCTTATCCGCATCAAATATTTTTCACCTCCAGAGAGAAGGTACAAGAAAAGTGCGCTGGGTCGCGCTAAAGTGGGCGGGGTCGCACTTAATTGCCTGCAAACTCCGGAGCTGGTGGGGAAACTTTTCTAAGCTCCGGAGCTGGGAGCCATTTGCAGCGCAGCTTAGGGGTCGTGTATAAACGCCCTTAGACTTGAGTATATATGGGTATGTAATCTGAAATGTGACTGCATTCTGATTAGAGCTTGGAAAGGTTATATTGTTTGTCTACAAGCTTCAGAATCCCTTCCCTGACCAAAAATAAATGTCCATGGCCAGGCTGGCCTGGAGATTTGAGGGTGGTGGATGGGAGAGTTTAAAAGTTTTTCAAGCTCAGATTGTGTAGATTTTAAATGTTTGTACTCAACACCTACAGAAATAATGTACATAAGTGTTTGTTGTGATGTAAAATAACTTCGTAATGAATTTTTCATAGAAAAGCAAGTATATTACTAAACTTTTTGCAAAAAAACGCTCAGGAAAGTATACTGTTGAGTGTCAGGACCTAGCAAAAAAGATACTCCTTGCTTGTGAATTTTTGGGACAGCTGTGTGTGTGTGTGTGTGTGTGTGTGTGTGTGTGTGTGTGTGTGTGTGTGTGTGTGTGTGTGTGTGTGTGTGTGTGTGTGTGTGTGTGTGTGTGTTGTGTTGTTATAGTCGTGACCGACTCTCCATGACCCCATGTCTATGGAGTTTCCTTCACTGGAGTGGTTTTCCAGTTCCTACTCCAGGTTCCCAGAGCAACTGGTATTCCCTGGTGGCCTCCCATCCAAGTACTAACCAGGGCTGACCCTAGGTGGCTCCTATTGGAGACAGATTTAGATGTTTGGTGAGTTATTTGGTCTAACCCAGTGGTTCTCAACCTGTGGGTCCCCAGATGTTCCTGCACTGCAGCTCCCAGAAGCTCCCACCACTCACTGTGCTGGAAGGGGTTTCTGAGAGTTGCAGTTCAGGAACATCTGGGGACCCACAGGTTGAGAACCACTGGTCTAACCCATCAGGACAATATTGCATTCAAATTATTTATTCATATGCCTAATATTGTAATTAAATAATTATTTTGCATGTACATATTTATATTTTAATATGTCCAGAAAAACCAAAAGGTTCTGTGCAAGAGATGGGGAGGGGAGATTTTTCATTCCTTCCGATAGAGAATGGTTTGCATTTGGAAAGCCAATATTTCTCTTTTCCTTTCTTCTCTGCAAAGGTCAAGCTGCTTCATGCAATTATTTTTGTACAAATGCTGGTTTGATGTGATGTAAAAAATTAAATTAAATTAAATAACTCTATTTTCTTCTCAGCAATGAGAGTGTGAAAATTCGAAGAGATCTTTGGGAGAGGAAAGTGATTACACTCCTTTCCTCTGTTGATTTCTGCTCCCTACTCCATTCCAACTCCAGCTCCTTTGCCCGTAGCTCAGCAGGGCAGGGTCACAAATACTTGAGGAAAGTGTGCAAGCATGCTGAATAGTGTCTGTAATTTCAGGAAAAGAATGAGCAGAAAAGGGACTGAGGGGGCAGATTGTCCATCAGGACAGTCAGTCCACGAGGTCACCCGGCGGTCAGAAGCAACTAATTTCAGCTTAGTCCTGAGGCTGTTGGCTCAGAGCTTGCTGTTTTCTCTCTGTGATTTCAGCATCCTTTCCTCTTTAGCCTAACTGCATTTTCTCTCTTCTCTCTTTCCCCACCACCACCCATCCCATGTGTTTCTTTTTAGAGAAGAAAAGTGTTTCTTTTACACAAAATCTATTTATTGGCCATCTATCAATATAGAGCAGGCTACTTTGGCTGGTAAATTTGCCAGTGCCATAACCCTGAAGCTAACAAAAGTGTTTTTTTATACCCTGGCTTTCTGTGGCACCATTGTAAAAACCTATATTGGCATGAATGTCCTTTTGGATGTTCATTCTCTCTCGTGATAACAAGGTTCACACGCAACATTGGTAGCACAGCAGAAGCTTAATTGAACAGTTGTCATGTCATATAGATTTGATCAGGAACCTCCTGCCTTGAAAGATCCTACTGTAGCATATATGTAAAAGCCATGATAAAAGTCCAAAGAGAAGAGAAATGTGTGGCATTATACTTAGTAATGGGTGGAGAGTCTGACACCTCTGGATAGGCTATGCCTAAATTGTAGTAAGTTATGTAATAATAATATTATTTCGGGCTGACCTCAATACTTACATATCATATATTACAGAAATGGACTTCAGTAAGATTGACCACTGGACCATCCAGGTTCGGATGTGTGGCCCATTAATTCATTAAGTTCAGCTAATGGAGGAAAGGGTCAGTTTGGACAGCTATCTTGAGTACATGACATAATGACTGCATGCACTGCCTCATGTGTTGTTGCATATACTGATCTGCCCTTAAGCTTCTTTCTCTGCCACAAAGATTGATAAAATGCTATCTATATAGGCTGCATCCAACATCCAGAGGTCCAAAAGCAAATCCACCCCACCCCCACCCTTTACACCTTCCTAATCCTTTGGCTCCAAATGATCTCTAGGAGCCAGCCATGTTTTGGCCCTCAGACCCAGTTTTTTTTTAAATGTGAAGGCAAAGAGTATTAGGGATTTATCTTCAATTTTTGGAGAACACCTTGTGTGACAGGAGTTGTAGTTCAACAACATAAAGTTGTACTTTTCTCACCGTTCCATCAAAATTTTGTTTGCTTGCTTGTTGATTGCTAGTGGGATGTTCCATCATATCTCATTAATGTCACATAGCATGAACTTCAAAATAGCTCAGCACAGATATCGTTCCGTACCCTATATAAATTCTCAGTAATTTTCTGTCCTCTTCCATATGTACATGAGCTTGATTGACAAATCTACCAAAGGCCAAGTTATGCCAAATGGCTAAGATGCAGTATAAGGTGAATAGTAAATGTATAATAAATAGCAAATTCAGCAGATAGTGGTAACCATGAATTTAAAATGCCATCCATAGCTGTCTATTTGTATGCTTTGGGCCCTAAACCCATCCCACCCAAAGAATTCTGGTTAGGAATTGTGGGGCACTTTAATCTTTTGATTACTGACATGTGGATTCTGTTTCAGTCAGTGGCCAGGCTGAACAGGGTCCAAAGGAATATATTGTAGTAGTGAAGAAAGCCCAAGTTCTATGTTGGCAAAGTCCAAACAAGAGTAGTTGCTTCAGAGAAAGATGTCTATTATAAGCCAGGTAAAAATTATTCCGAGGTTTACACCAAAGTGTCCAATGTGACATGAGCTACAGAGGTCTAGAAAGGAGCTCCTAAGGATTAGAGTAATTATGATGATATACAACAGACATACACAAACGGAGGTTTATGAACCTGTACCCCCCATAACCCCTCCTAGACCCTTATTGTATACCTTCCTCAACCTTCCTCCCTCCTTCTACCTTTTTTCACTTTCTTTTTCTCCCAGTGCATGCAGTAGTCTGAACAATGAACCAGGCAAGTCCCATGCCCTTTCAGAAAGAACAGGGGTAGTCTGGAAGAACAAGCAGTGGAACATATAGACAATCCAGGGTGAGATGCTCAAATGGTTCAATACAGCTTTAGGTATCTATACTACTCTAATCCAGACGTTTCATTGGCTGGAAGGCTATGTGCAGATTATTACTACTTGTTCTAAATATTTTCTATTTCCCTTTCAGCATAGACTTCCTTGGATGTAATTATATAGAGAGATGTTGTGAATTGAGCTTGATTTGGTTTGGCTTTATAGTGAAAACCCTCAAAATTGACTGATTTCATCATAAATACAAAGTACATGAGATTGAGAAAAATTGAACATGAAAAAAACTCAGACAGATTATACCATACAGGACAGAGACCTTTAGTGCTTAGCACTTTTTATTCTTCAAATAATATATTCAGACATATTATTTCTATTTTTATAACCAACCCCCCTCATGACAGGCAGCTCAAGTTTGGTCATCTCCATGCTTGATAGAATTGAACCCAGAGACAAAAGTATGGTAGGCTGTGCTTCTGCTCTCAAACGTAGGGAGTAGTCTACCCTTCTGCCTCAGTCAAAAGTTGTTTAAAGTGAACTTACTAAGTTTGGCTGGTACCAGTGTGTAAGACTGTGAGATTGCAAAAATTAATTGAATTTACATTCATACATGTAAGAGTGTGAGCGAAAGTCCCCTGTTATCTTTACAGTTTATGGAAATCAGATACAGGAAGTTTAATATATGATCCTGAGAGGTATCAGAAGAAGTAGATGTGTCTTCCTTCCTCTCTTCTACCGGGCTTCTAACAAACATTGTATTTCTCACTCTGCATTTCTGCAAGCGACACAAAATAATTGGAGTGTTCTCTTGTAGACATTACTGGTGGCTCCAAAACCTTTTCCTCAGCTTCTTTAACAATACCAGTTTGTATAATTATTTTGCTTCCTGACTGGGTTCTTTCTTTAGATATTAAAAAAAACCCACTGCAAAGCATGTACCAAGTATTTTTTTTTCCATCTCTACTGAGCAAAGACATCTTGCCTTTGTATGTTTCAGAGCTAACCCCAAAGTGATGCAAGAGATTGTTGAATAATATCTTTCATGATGCTGTTTTATTTATTTTAAAGTAAAATGGCAGCCATTGTGGCCTCCAAAAGTCTGATTGGGGTGGCAATGCCAAAGGAAGGGAGTTAACCTTTGCCTCTGTGCCATTTTCCTGATTAGCAGTTGCTTAATTAGCCTTTGTCCCATATGGTGCTTGCATGTTTTATCCCATGACAGAAATTTCTTTGGCTGAATTATAATCAAGAAAATCATGGCAAGACTTCTAAATCAGGGCTTTACTACATGTCGTAATATTCCTTATTTTGCCTTGGTTCTTACCATGCTTGAAATCAATTTTAAAAGTAACCAACTACACAATGTATAGCTAAGCACACATTTTTGGAGGTTGAAATTAGTTTTATTAAAAAAAACACATGAGATTTTTAAATTTTAATTCAATTCTAGTCAACTTAAAAAAATAGTTTTGGCAGTGTGGATGCATGAGCATATAGTGTCTGTTTAAATTTGCTGAAATGGGTACCAGGTACGAGGAGTTTTTGGACTACATGATACCATGAAGTTCAAATTGTTCTTTTCCCCTATCTATTTTAGTCCTGTGTCCATCCATCAATGCCAGTTCGAAACTTATATTTAAAAAATTAAGTATTAAAAATGTGAGGAGAAGCGACACAGGCTGCTGCTCCTGAAGCGGTCGCTCATACAATTGTGCTGAAACGTGCGGTTCTTGTTCCCTCAAACTCCTTTGGTGTACAGGCAAAGGTCCTCTGCCTTTGTGGCTTTGTGTCTTGCTAGGAACCTGCTCTGCTCTGCCTTCCTCCCTGGACTGATGCCACTTTCTGGAAACTCCCTGTCAAAGATGATACTGGGCCTTTTTACACGACCCCTAAGATCCGCTGGTCCCTTAAATTCGGAACAGAGATCTTGAGGGTTTGTCGCTCTCCCTGTGTTCCCACCCCCTCCACACTTCCTTGTTCTGTCTGCGTGAGGGGAGGGAGAAAAAAAGGGAGAAAAGAATGCACTCTTACCTCCGGAGTGCCGGTGGGAGTTGCTCCGACCCCCCCGTCACTTCCTGGTTCCTCTTAAAGGGGCGGGAGGCAAACAACAACAATAACAACAACAACAACAACAACAACAACAACAACAACAAAAAGAAGCGAGGAGAGCCCGGCACTCTCCGCATCAAAATTTTTCACTCTCCCAGAGCAGGTACTTGAAAGATGCGCTGGGTCGCGCTTAGGTGGGCGGAGTCGCACTTAATTTTCTGTTAGCTCCGGAGCTGGTGGGGAAACATTTTTAAGCTCCGGAGCTGGGAGCCATTTGCAGCAGAGCTTAGGGGTTGTGTATAAACGCCCACTGTCACCTCTTTTTTGGCTATGTGAAGCTCCTGGTAGTTGGAAGAAGCCAACTTCCTCAAGGGTGCACACACCAACACAAAATCACATGATATTATATCATTGTTTAAAAAACCCAAAGCAGCTGTTAATTCAACAGTAGAGTTGTGCCCTCAACCTGAGCCATAGCTTCTAAATACTTCCTCTGCCGCCTTTGTGGGATCATGCAAAAACTGTCTTGAAATGTCCAAAGTTTATCATAATATTCCCATAAATAAACATTAGTAGGCCTTATGCTGGTACTCCACAAATGACTGTGGCTAGTCAATTTGACCATGGCAGATGACTTAAACATGTTCTGCTAGTTGAAGTCTCCACAGCATAGATAACATGAGAATCGACACTATAATCTTCCCATTTAGGCTAGGATAGACGGTTGTGCTGTGGGTGGTGCTGACCTCTGATCTTCGTTTTCAGAGCAGAGTTGAAAATTATACACATGTATCTTCTACCCTCTCTGACCTTGGAAGGCAAATTTAGGATGATGTATTGGCCTGCATGTGGCAGTTGAAATATGGGGAAATCATCTTTTTTTGGGTTCGAGGAGGAGGAGGAGGAGGAGTAGTCTTGCTGCTGTGTTCACATTGTGCAATAACATTTTGCTTAACCTGTTCTCTTTAATTCAATTGATATTAATTATGGTGTATTAAGAAAGCTCTGACGGTAATACTTTTCCATATGGATTTCCACCCATGAATCATTTTAACTCTGGTGACTTTGCTTAATAGGGACCCTACCGGGAATGGTGGTAGAGAAAATATTACTAATGAGTTACAGTGCAGCTCTTGCAGCATCTGAGCAGGCCTCCATTTAACTCCCAAATCCCTATGTGTCAACTATGAAATTTCATAGCAAAACAGCTGATGAAATGTTTGAATCCTCAGGCTAATTTGAACATGTCGGTACTTGAAAGATATCATTTTTCCCCTTCCTTCTGTGATGTCTTTCATTTCTTTACCTCTCCCCCTTTTTGACAACAATGAACTACAAGGCAGAAGAATTAAAATTTGGGAGACCAGCTTGTTTTCTATGTTACTTCAGAACAGCTATTCCACCCTTCTTCTGCTACCTCCTCCTTGCCTTTGCATGTTAGAAAATTCTTCAAGCAATGGCTACAGTGCCATCTACTTGTTGCTTGAAGCTTGACAGGCATTTATTTCCTTAAAATCTGTATTGATCCCTTTCCCAGAGAGACAAAATGTTTTTAATGCTTTAAAAATAATGAGCAGAAATTGTGTGTGAATACCATTACACCGCTGTATTACATCAGTTATATGCTTGGGACAGACAAACAAGGGTCATGGCAGAGTCAGGTATTTGGTTATTTCCTGCTACTGGATGTCTTGCAGTCTAGGAGTTAGCACTTTTTTGGTATTCTATCACATCCTAGGAAGGGACTCCTTGAAATCAGACACTGCATAGTATGATATGGCTTTCCCAAGTTGCAGAACATTTTTATTTTATTTATTTATTTATTTTTAGAGTGTTTTTACCCCACCTTTCCCCTTGGAAAAGGACCCAAGGCGGCTTACAGTAATGAAGGATAATACACAGTCCAATACAATTAAGACATGTTCAAGTATTTGTGAACAAGGAATTGAAGGACATCTTACAGCATTAAGAGACAACATTACATTAAAGCAACATGGTTATAAGTAGTCATAAACACAAAGTCTATGTGAACCCATAGATTCATATAAAATACACATGGTAGTCCATCATTCTGGGAAAGCTTGCATGACTGTGCCCCCCCCCCACAAGGGGGGAAGGGGATGTTTAGCAGGCATGTGTATATAGGAAGGAGAGGCAGGGTCCAGATGCTAGAGCTTGGAAATGGTGCTACACTTCTCAGAACCACTTCATCCAGTATGCCTGCTGCCCATGCCAACTAAGGGGGTTTAGGATAGCACTGCAAAAAAGCAATTTACCCAGTCTGTGGTTGTTGGTGATAAAGCCTTGGTACCATGTAATTCTACTCAAAGCATCTTGTCTCTCATCTCCCATTATCCTAGTACCCAGAGTGTTTTAGTTGATAGAATGATGGAATAAGACTCAAGAGGCCTGGGTTCAAATTCCTGCCCAGCATGAAAATTTGAGCATTGGGGTGGATCTGGTAAAATCACTCCTTAAAATTATGTCAGTTGCCTTGTCATTTCCAATTTGATGTTACATAACATGCACACACACCAGACTGCAACTGCAGCTGCATGTCCCTCCTGCTGTATCTGCATGACGTGCTCTTTAGAGACAGTAGGCTCTTCTCCATCTCTTGTTAGGAAGAAGCTTACTTCCTTTCTTACTTCTCTAAAGCAAAAAAAGATATGCTTGAGAGGGGAAGATGTCATTCCAAGATGGTGTGGTTCCAAGTAATGCAAAAGACAAGCTGTATCAGAAAAGCCACCTTTTGAAATATCTACAATAGTCAGTATTCAACATAATATAATATATTTTGTCAGTGTATCTAAGGCTAATTCATACAGGAACAATGGAATCATATTAAGACTGTGTTGCAGTCATTCTTTTTTTTTCATACCTCAAAATTTTTAAATCTTTAAGAAGGACCAAGGGCATCTTTTAAAGTTTACCTTACCACCTATTTGAATGAATATGACAGGGAGAGTTAATAAAACAACTTGTTTTAAGGTTGTTGCTATTAGGAGTAAACACAACATATCTAGTTTTTATGTTCTGTACTTCTATTTGCCTTTAAAAACAACAACACCATTTTTAAAAAAGAACCCCAGCACCAATTTCTAACAAAAAGATTATGAACTGAGATATTTGGAATCAATTTCTATTTGCAGAAAGTGTTTGGGACCAGCCCTGCCATTAATTCCAAATTATTTGCGTGGTTGCTCTTCATATGCTTACAGTATCCTTTCCAAGTATGGGGGAAGAGGTGAGAAGAAGCATAAAAATCTCTGCAGAGCTGATCTTTATTTAGTGATGGGTCCAGGCAAAAGCAGGCTGATGGAAGCTGAGATCAAACTAGACAGGTAAAGTAATGATGGAGAGAGGCACAGATATTGGTACTGGCAGGTTTGAGATTAAAAGGAAAGGATTTGTGGGGTCTGAAAATAAAATAACAACAACTAGAATGGAGTCTGAGCTTTCATGTGAGTTGGTTTGCTGTGCAAATCTTTTGATAGGAAGGTCAGTGTTCACTGAACTCTAGGGAGGAATAGAAATGCTGGTGGAGCTGCTTTTATCAAGAAAGTTTTGTTTTGAGTTGCGGTGCTCTGACATTTGGGATGACTTTCCTCAAGGAAATGTAATGACTCTTAAAAGTATGTCCATCTTAAACCTATGAAACGCATTTCAAACATCATTAAACTGCTCCAAGAACTGGGAAGGAGATCACTTGGTGTGATATCATGAGACCTGGACATTTGGGGAGAAAAATGTCATGAGAATTGGGCTATCCATGACTTCCACAGTCACCTTTTCTCAACTATATACTACAGATGGCTCATAATTTGTTAACTGTTGAAAAATGTTGGTTTTCACAACAGGAGCTTTTCATACCTCTTACAGTTTGCAAATTAGTTATGTGATCACATTTTTGTATGTGATCACAGGTTTCATTTGCAGATCATAGAATCATAGAGTTGGAAGAGACCTCAAGGGCCATGTAGTCCAACCCCCTGCCATGCAGGAACCCCCATCACAGTGCTTCTGACAGATGGCCATCCAGGCTCTGCTTAAAAACCTCCAAAGAAGGAGACTCCACCATCCTCCAGGGCAGCATATTCCACTGACGGACAGTTCTAACTGTCATGAAGTTCTTCCTAATGTTTAAATTGAATCTCTTTTCCTGTAGTTTGAGACCATTGCCCCGCGTCCTAGTCTCTGAAGCCATGGAAGATATGATTGTTCAGTTATGAAGGTCTGCCTGAACTAGGTGTGTAGAACACTAATGGATTTCAGCTTCATTCAATGCATACTTTGGCCCTCTAATCCAGTATGAAACACTTGAAAACTCATTTTCTTTCCCTTGGATGGAAAAGGAGACGCACAAACACTAGTACTTCTCTTAAAGAATAATACGTTATCTTGCCATAGTCATCATTTGCAGCAGGATTTAAGCTTCTGTATAGAGCTATAGAGCACTTTTACATCAGGGAAAAGAAGGCTGTAGTAGAATTTCATGGAGTCTTGTTCTTCTAATATGTTGTGCTGTCTGCGCCTATTTGTGTCTGTGAATACACACAGGTGTGCATATTAATAGGCTATCTCAGTACAAATGATGAAAATGAAGTAACTGTGCTCTCTCCCTCTCTCCCTCTCTGTTTATTTATAATGGCCACCATTTTCCAGTTAACGGTCTAAATAAAAGGGCCATTTCATATTAGATAGCAATTACCATCTCTTGCCATATTCCTTAATAACCCTTTATAAAGCAGGTTATAAAAGTCACCAGTAATGATAGCTGAGTGTGGGTGGGTGGCTTTCTTTAAGGAAAGCACATATACTAATTATGGCTTGTATGCACATCAGTAACAAACAAACAATCAAACAGGTTCTTTCCCCCTAGCTATCTATATTATCAGGGATGGTTGCATTAATTGATTAATCAGTGTAGCTAATTGACGAATTCATTGGTAGTGAGCTTGTGAACATTTTCCTTGATTTCCATTGGAGTTACTACCATATAAACTAAGCTCAAGAGTAATTGATTTTGGTTAATTGATTTCCACGATATATTGCCAGTGGTGTTGATGTTGAGGATACCATGTTTTTCAAAGAAACCAAAATGTCTTTGCTTTTGAAGCAACTTCATTTCTTCTGCATTTTCTTCCAACTGCTGCTGTACTGGAGCCAGATCACACAAGGAATTTTGAGGTGGGAAAATTGTTAGAGGGAGATCCTTCTCTTCTACTGGGTCTGGGATAAAGTTTTGCAAACGTGGCCTCGTATGGTAATGTTCCTGTTAATCATGTCCTAGAAGTAATTATTCTTGCATGTTTCTTCAAAACAGTGGGATGTTATTCAAATGGTCCATTTTTTATTTTGTGTTCCTATAAAATAATGTCAACCAGATAAAAGGACGACATCAAGCAATACAGTAACATGTACATATTTCAAAGTCTTATATATGCATAGTAAAGGTAAAGGTAAAGGTTCCCCCTGCACATGCGTGCTAGTCGTGTCTGACTCTAGGGGTGGTGCTCATCTCCATATTCTAGCCGGAAGAGCCAGTGTTGTGCAAGTCCATGGCCATGTGGCCGGCATGGCTGCAAGGAAACACTGTTTTTACCTTCCCACTTTTTACGGTGGTACCTATTTATCTATTTGCATTTTACATGCTTTCGAACTGCTAGGTTGGCAGGAGCTGGGGTGAACAGCGGGAGCTCACTCCACTGCGTGGCACCCGGGATTCGAACCGCCAAGCTGCTGACTTTGAAGTCAACAGTTTTCGGAGCCTTAGTCCACTGAGCCACCATGCCCCACTGAGCATATCTCATAAGTATTCTTCCTTTGCCAGTGCCAGTAATATGAGTGCAATCCTTCTGCACTTCTATGGATTCAGAATTCTATAGATTAAGATTATTAACAATTGAACATTGTGAAGAAGAGATGTCTGGTAATCAATGTTCATTTGCCCCTAGCCCATTATCCAAGATAGTTCACTGTATTCAGCAAGAAAAAGTTGCTAAGGAAAAAACTGCAATGAATGACTCACGTAAGTCAAACCACATACTGCAGAGCATGACAAAACAAAGAGACTCACATAGATTCTTAAAAGTAGGGCTATTCACTCACAGTGTGAAGTGAACTTTATGAGCAGCAATATACTGTAGTTCCAGGGATTAGGATGGAGGTATGTTGTGGACTACCTTTTCTGTTTCAGTCTGAACGCTTTAGAAAAGTGCAGAATCTGTTTTGTTCTTTTTTTCTTTATTTTCAGAGTCTGTTACTTAAGAAAGAGAAAGTATGGCCTGTATCCTATCAATTATTCATGCTTATGTAAGTGCAGTAGCATAAACCGAAGCTGTGAATTACTGCTAGTTAATGAATTGTTACTTGTCTTCCTCCATGTGTGCCAAGTCATGTGACTGGCATGTGTCAGGGAATCCGAGCGATACTTGTTCACTAGTGGTAGTTTGCCACTGTGATTTATGCCACTGCATTTATTGGTGTAAATAACCAACACGATTCTTTCATCACTGGTGATGCTTTCAGGAGAGTAATTAATGAAAATAGCATATCATACAAATAAAACAAATCTCTCTCACACAAACCTCCAAATTCATGCACCTTGCTGAGAATTTGCTTTTCTTTTTCCTCCTTTAAAAAATATAAAAAGATGAAGAGAGATGTGGGAGAAAATTGATGATAACTGCTGAGTGCCACTCTGATCCACAGGCTAGGTAGAATTGATGGCAATGTCAGTCTGATTTCATTTATACACTTTATTTTATTGAGAAATATTGAGTAAAATAAATTTCCTAAACAAATATTATAGCCTCCCCTATCTTCTTCCTAGTATATAGCTACTGCTCTCTCTCTCTCTCTCTCTCTCTCTCTCTCTCTCTCTCTCTCTCTCTCTCTCATTAGTATGAAACAGAAAGGAAATGTTTGGTTGGAAGGAGAGGAATAATTGCAGATCGCTTAGCTAAGCAAACAGCGGAATGTGAAGAAATGTGTGTGTTGGGGGAGGAAGGATTTTTGAGAACATTAGAATAACAATGGGGCATTTCTTTAAAGCTTATGCTATTTGATCATGCTATTATTTTTACCGTTATTAATATTGCCTCTGAGGGTAATAAAGTGCAAGGCCGTAGATGGAATGTGCTGCCATTCTAGAATGGTTGGGGCAGGGAGGGGGGAATATGAGTGATAAATCTCTTAGAGAAATGTCTATGGGTTTTGTGTAAGCCCCCCTTATCCACACCAAAACCCATATTTCTACTAAGTTTATTTAGCTGTACATTTGTATTTATAAGGATGGCCGCATATACTACTGGTAAATGGGCTAATCTGTTTTAGCAATGTGAAACCTTAGAAGTGATGGGCAGGCAGGAAGCTTAAAATGTGAGGAGGCCTGACCAGAGCTTGAGAGCCGAACAAGAATTCAGTCTACAGGATGTTTTATTTAGGTACTTTTCACATCTTGGAATAAAATTCTATAATTGTATTCATATTCTCGTTATATTTACCAGTAAAAGTGTGTGGGGAGCCACTTTTATGAGGGGCCGGGCATTGTGAAAAGTCTTTAGGACTTTATTCAGGATGTTAATGTAGTCTCCTCTCCCTCTGCCAGGCTAAGGTACCTGCTACGGTATGATGAAAATAGCTGCCCAGAATTGTCCCCCCCCCACTCCTGTAATCACCCTCTCTAATTGTGATTTTAGAAAATGATAGGGACTGATTGTTAGATACTGAATGAAGCTATGCAATGGTAGAGGAGCTAGGGTGCTATCTGTAATCCCTTTCTGCAGAACTTCCAGCCTCATCATATCTGTGTGGAGGTCAGAAGAGAAAAGAAAAGCAGTGAAGTATGAACATTTCTAATATAAGAGAGATGTTTTGGTTTGGTCTGGTTTTGCTCCTTAGGTATGCTGCAACTTATTTCTCTGTATATATACAAGTGAATGCTTGCTTTTTTGTAGCTCTGTGTGTATAAACATATGAATGTCCATGTTTGTTGCTTAACCAAATGCAGTGGATGCTAACTACCATTTGAAGGAGAGGGATCCAAAGCAAGTCTAACCCATTCATTTTGGCATAGGGGTTGGCATAGAGTTCATCTGTTGTGATGCCTGTGGCCAGCCGCCTACGTTTGGGTCACACTGAAAGTAAACTGCAGGTGTATTTGGGGTGCTGCTGCAAATGAGATCTATGAATTGGAGATAAATTATGTTCTGAAAATAGGAGCACCTAAATTAGAGAACATTACATGCATGATGAGGTAAGTCTGGCCCACAACAACTTTCACCAAATTTAGGGTGCAGAGTACCCAAGCCAACTAAAAGGCTCTATCTATCTCTGACACTACAGTACAAAAATGATAATCATTTACAGGTTACTGTTCTTTCACCCAGGTTCTGCTGCCTGAGATTACTACCTTAACCAGCCTGTTGATAGGACCTGCCCCCTTAAAGGGACATTCTCTAATTATTGGGAAGTAGGCCTGTGCGCCTGATCTTGTGAAACAGCCTCACTTCCAGGCATTCACATGTTAATAGGGTTGTCTTCATCTGACTGATACACTTTTTACACGACCCCTAAGATCCGCTGGCCACTTAAATTCGGACCAGAGATCTTAGGGGTTCCTCGCTCTTCCTCTGTCCCCACCCCCCTCCGCACTTCCTGGTTTCTGGCTGCCCGAGGGAGGGAGCAAAAAGAAAGAAAAGAATGCCGGTTTACCTACGTTTTGTTCCGGACAGCATTCAGATCTCTTAAAGGGGCGGGGCGCAAAAAAAGAACAAACAGAAGCCAGGAGAGCCCCGCACTCACTATCCTTACACCGGATCAAATATTTGTCACATCCAAAAAGCAGGTACAAGAAAACTGCTCTGGGTCGCGCTAAAGTGGGCGGGGTCGCACTTAATTGTCTGCAAAGTCCGGAGCTGGTGGGTAAACATTTTTAAGGTCCGGACCTTGCAGCCATTTGCGGCGGAGCTTAGGGGTCGTGTATAAATGCCCTGAATAGCTCAATGAGAGGAACACTAGGATTTGGAGCCAGAGAGTAGACGTTCTATTCCCCAATAGTGCCTGTCCGACCTTGGGCAAACTACACAGTCCCAGAGTAGCTTCAGAAGAAGGGACTGGTACTCATTTATGAGTACTGTGTTTCGGAAACTCTAGGAAAGATCAAAAGGGAGTGTGGTGGCTCAGCGGACTAAGGCTCTGAAAACTGTTGGCTGCAAAGTCGGCAACTTGGTGGTACGAATCCCGGGTGGCACGCAGCGGAGCGAGCTTCCATTGATAACGCCAGCTCCTGCCAAGCTAGCAATTCGAAAGCATGTAAATGCAAGTAGATAAATAGGGACCACCGTAAAAAGTGGGAAGGTAAAACAGTGTTTCCTTGCAGCCATGCCGGCCACATGGCCATGGACCTGTACAACACTGGCTCTTTGGCTCTTTGGCCCCTAGAGTTGGATGCGACCAGCACCCATGTGCGGGGGGAACCTTTACCTTTACCTTTACCTTATCTTAGGAAAGATCACTGTCAAGTCAGAATAAAGTTGATAGCCAGTGGGTGCTAATTTTATGTCAGCAGCGAAGAAGTCAACCTAGTACTGTATAAGCATCCATGCAGCTTGGGCACAGGTGGGTTTTCAGTGGTTTGTTTCTGTGTTTCTTCCATACAGAAATCTGCACTAAGACAAGTAGAGCCACAAGATGTTGACCTAAGAACACTCAGCCCTGCTGTCGATAATAATGGGAGATGACACATTAAAGAGACTAGTGTAAACTATGAATTCTCTCAGCATCTCTGATACTAGATCAAACTATTTTACTTAATTTACACCTAAAGTGGTGTTAGGAATGAGATTGTTGTGAATGTTGATATACATGAGTTTAATCGGCCCCTCCAATACTGTACTAATGTGCTGATTGGAATGTAGTTTCCATTAACTTCCACATTTCACACATTCCGATGCAATTGACATTCTGTGCTCTTCCAGATAGGGCAAAGCTTTCACCCTCTTTCCCCAGGTCAGGTGTGAAAAAATAGGAGTCTTACTGGGATATGTGTTCAGACTATACTTCAGAGGGATAATGTATAGCAAAAATGCAAAATACTGTATTTTGTGTGTGTGTGTCTGTCTGCAGATCTTTATAGATCCGTTGAAACCCACTGTCCTATGGTTTCAACCTCATCAAAAGTGGAAAGACCATTAGTCAGAAAAAGAATAACTAGTCAGGGCACCGTAAGGCAATGAGTATTTGGCTTTGGGAAGTTAAGGCAAGTAGTTTATTCTGCAGTGTGGTTGAGAGAAATGGCAAACTACTGACACTATTAATGACTATTTTCATTAGAACGGGGCATATTTGCTCATCTAAAACAGTCTCCAGGATGATATATACAGTTGATATAATTCTGCCTTCTTTTTAATTAACTATGATGCTTTAAAATATTGCAGTCACATATTCTGAACTCTGAAGTTCTAAAAATTACTCTCTTTGGAAGATAATAAATTCATGTGACACACTGAAAATTTATGTATCATTAAGTGGGAAGGGATTTGAAAGATAAAGATACAGATAAAAGAACAGTGACAAAATTCATTCAGAATTTAGCAACATTTTGGAACATGTAGCCACATGCTAATTCTCAACATTTCAGATTTAACTTTTAAAATTTAATCATGGGAGATGTTTTCAAATTTTTGAATTTAAATCTTTTTCATGAGTTTTAAGATCTCTTAATACTAACATTCAAATTTCATTGCTTTTCATCTTCTTTTTCTAAATTTTACAATTCTACCACGATCTGTCATGGGCCTTGTTGAAAGAAGGGCACACAGAAGAATGTTTGTTCTTTAGAAATCTTTTCAAGAAGAAATGTTTGAGGGGTGTTTTTTTTAATGCACAACATCTTCAGCTAATCTATTTTAGCATGCTTTGAGGTGGTTTTCTAGGCTGTTTTCCTCATCTCATAGAAATAGCATAATTTTTTCGCTGCTTTTTATTTGCTATTATTGGAACCACATAATGCTCATTACAAATTTCATGATCCAGTGTGTCCCATTATGTAAAATATACGTGGACAATATAGGAACTACTGAATTTTGGGACAACTCAAAGTTGTATTGTCAGCCTACCACCCCCTTTCACCAGGGGGGAAAGGGGGGTGGTAGGCCTGAATGTATCCCACATTTGAGAGTTATCAATGATGTCTATGTGATAGCAAATATCTTGGGGGAAACCATGTAAAATCTCATTTAATCACTGGGTAGAAAGTGGTGAGGATCCAATTTCCAAATAAATGGCATACTGTAGCAGTCCTATCATAGGAAACACAAGAACAGGGAAGAAAAGGTCAGAGGACTTGTGGGGAAAAATATAATAAGAAAAATATTAGTGTTTCCTTATGAGGAAAATATTATGAGTTCTTCTCCTTCTTTTCAGCTTTTATGGAAGGAGATTCTGCCAGTTTCCTGAGGAAAAAAATAAGAAAAAGGAGTTTTAAAATGAGATTATGCACCTTCAGGGTGCCATTTGGAAGTTTTACTGTACTGAGATGACATGAGAGCTCTGGAATTAATATCCTGGAGATGCTTGAAACCTGCAATAGCAATTATTGTAGTACGTGTCCCTGGATAAATAATAGGGCCATTCAACTAATTAGCTCCAGTGATTTCAGCTCCCTGTAAATCCTTTCTCACCCAGCTATAAAAATAAGGCTAGGCAAACTTTTGGTAGCAGAAAGGAAACTTCTACTGGGGGAAGCAGGGGAAAAGGAAGGAAGGCTTCCCCCTTTCGGTCTTAATTCACAATTGCCGTCATAACAATTGTGTGATAGCAAGGGTTGGAAATATTAACAGGCTATTATATATATCTAAAGGCTGTTATTAATTGCCACTTAGCTGTAATAAAGCTATCGTGGAAAGTGCTGCCCTCACGCATGCGCAACGCCATTAAATTTTAATGGGAGGCCTGCGCATGTGAATTGACAGCAAAAATTTTTTGTCCGCTGGCTGTAACGAATAGATGAGACAGTTTTCAGGATAATTTGCAGACTTCAAAGCACAAGAGAGACCGTCCCACAGAGATACAGTATTAGCTTTTGCTAGGGAGGCCCAAATTCCTCAGAGACTTGGTTCCTCAAATCAGAATGTAAATATGTCCAAGTTCCAATGGACCTCCTTGCTTATTCTCTAGTATAGTCAGTATGTATCACACATCCTGAGAAAGAATGTTGAGAATAAGTTAGAAATTTGTTCATGGCAGGGATCTAGATAAGCTTGTATCAGAACTGGGGTGAGGTCCTTTGGACATTAACCCTGAAACTAGCTTTGGCCCCGAGTGGACAGAGTGTGCACCTATGCTGGCATGAAAAACTACAGGGCTACAGGGATCAGGAAAGGGAGAAATAGGAAATTAAGATGGGAATGTTATTCCATTGTCTTGCTTGCTTTGTTGCTTGCTGTCCAACACGACACTGAGCTCATATTTAAAAGCTGATAGCATTTCAGTCCTTTAGCACTAGGATGCCTTCACTGCTGCATGCCTCGGTGTAAAAATGCAAATAAATTGTGTACAGTTGTATGCCTCAGTGAACAATCACAAAGTGAAGCAAGCTAAATTTCCAGGATATGGGGGTTGGGGGGCCTGACCTCTTGACGTTGCCCATCCCTGGACTGGAGCAGAGATCCAATTAAAAAGGAACCTGGTTGAGCTGACCAAGTTGATCTAAACATTCTCAGAACTTGTACTTGAGAAAATCTTTTAGGGCTTTTTCCCTCAGGCCTCGCTCTAAAAAAGGCTACTTCACCAAATATTTTGTTGCACTGTACTTCTTATGGCAGCCACTTATCCTCACCCCTAAATAGTCCCCAGGATGATGCCAAGTATAGGATATCATGCAGGATAAAAAAACTTGACAGTTTCAACTGTGTGTATAAATCTCTATTGTATATGTTGCATTTACTCATAGACCCTCAGAGGAAGTGTTTTTACTATCACTGATAATGATGAATTTCATACCTGAGAAACTATCATAGACCTTCAGAATATATTGGCACAGTGTTCTTGCTTCTGTCCTCTCCCAGGAGATGAACACATAATACAGATCATGTGTTCATCTTCTGGGATACTCTAGCAGGAAAATGGTGTCACACTTGTCGAAATGCAGCCTTTATAATTGCTTTGTGTTTGAGTGAGAAGTGATTGACTCTGGCCGCGGTCCTACCAGTGTTTTCTGCGTAGTTTCCTGGCGGCGAACTGCCCAGAAAAAGATTGTGTGCTAACTGCAAAGAAAAGTAAATTCCGGTCCTGGCTGACCACACCCCTGGAACAGCAGTTTCAGCAAAGTTTCCTAAACCACTGCCAGGGTCTGGATTTAGAAACTTTGCTCGAAAATGCTTACTTATTTGCTTCTGTAACCACGACAGGACCCCTAAAATACGCAGTAAAATCTGTTGTTCCCCTTTTTCAGCAGCTTCCCGAGGTTAAACACCACAGAGGCTTGGAAAGTAGAGCCGGAAAGAAGGGAAAAATGCGAAGTAGACAGGTAGAGAAGGAACCATAATAGGAAAATACGATGCAGAAGAGAGGACACTGACTGCACATTAAAAACCACGTGACCACCCAGAAAAAAAATACGCATGAAATTTATATACGCAGAAAACTATGGTAAGACCGTGGCCTTATTTAAAAGAGTCAGCTTCCAGGAGTGTCCTTTGCTTAGTGTCACTTTGTGGATAGTAATGAACACATGAGGGTATCCTGTAGACTATCTTGATTATTACCATTGTGTTATCAACTTTAAGGCTGCTGTTTGCTATATAAAGCTTGGCATCCCTTTTCCTGCTGGCAACAATGACACAATATTATGTAGCATTATCAGGCCATTCCCTGACATTTTGAATTATGAATAAAGAAACACAATATCCCAAATTCATAAACCAGTGTTTTTTTAAAGAACTGAACATTCTTGTTGAATTGAACAGAAGATTCATAACTTAGCAATAAGAAAGACTGCAGAGCAACGTTGTTCCCAAGATGTCTAGTGACTCATCTCACCAAAGAATTGGTTTAATATTTCAGATCAGAAATTGCATTATAACATTTCCTTGTTTAGAATGTTATTTGGGTTATATTACTTTATCTGTGCGGGATATAAAAAGATAAAAAGCATATTCTAATGTTTTGTGTCAGAGGATGTCTCTATAAAAATACCAACATTTTGCAAAATTTCATGGAGACAGTTGCCAGTGAAATAGGTAAACAGGACAGTGAAAAAGAAGTAAGTAAGTATGCAACTTATTGAATGCACATAGCTGGTGTGCTGCACAACTGATCTGTGTACTTTTTAACTGTTTTGGATGCAAGTTGCTCCTAGTGTCAGCTGTGCCCATTCCTGGGAATGTCTGAACGGGCCACACTGACACACATCTCGATTACATCCTGGCTGTATGTAACATGCTGTAATTGGGGCTGCCATTGGAAAGTAATTGGAAAATTCAGTAGGTCCAAAACACAGCAGTCCGATTGTTAACTGGAGTTTATTTATCTGAAATATGTTTACCCTACCTATTTCCTTTAAAAGGTCCCAAGGTGGCTTACATCATTGAAAGACAATATTTAAAGCTAAGAACAATGAGAAGAAAAAGGCAGGCTTCATAATTAAAATACAATATTAAAGCTAAAAACAATACATATACAAATATTTAAAAAGATCCCGTATCCACTGGGGATCCCTGGTATCCACTGGGGATTGGTTCCTGGCCTTCCTGTGGATAATGAAAACCATGGATAAGAGGGAACACACCTCCCCAAAAAAACTGCTGTTTTGTGACAGTAGCTTGCTTTATGGCTGCTGTTTTGCAACAATAGCTTGCTTTACAGCTGCTGTTTGTCACAGTAGCTTGCTTTCTGGCTGCTGAATTATTTATTTAATTTTTTCCTCTGCCAACTGTGGATAACTGAATCAGTGGTTAATGAATCAGTAGATACAGGGGTCCTACTGTACTCTGAGTAATGGTGAGCACAAGTAGTACTAAAAAGACAGTCAAAGCAGTAATGTGTTATAATCCATCTAGAAGTCATGCTCGGATAGGGAAAGCTTGCCTGAAGAGAAAGGTCTTTACCTGCTCCTCCCTCTGCTTTGGAAGCTGCCTGAGACGGAATGTTCTAGACAATCACCCACAATCCAGCAGGGGAAGGGAGGGAGAGAGAAGCCACCATTGGGTCACTTGTGATCATTTGCCCTACTCTAGTGCTTGTATATCAAGACATTGTTTGTTGATCAAGGAAAAATTTAGAAGAAACGTTTGCTTGTCTTGCAAAACACTCTTAAACCAAATTACTCTTAAACCAAGGTATTACTGTATAAACAGCACACTTTGCTTTTGCTTTTAACTTATAAAGCCTAACAACTTGGGTCCAAGTTATCACAATGACTGTCGTCTCCCTTTTTCTAGGGGTGGTGCTCATCTATCTATCTATCTATCTATCTATCTATCTATCTATCTATCTATCTATCTATCTATCTATCTAGAATAAATAAATACGCTCCACAAAATGTACTTAAATTAACTTCAAAAATTATTGACAGTGGTGAAGGGGAGCATAAGTTTCTATGAGTATGAGTGGTTCTTTTTTCTTTTTCTTTCTTTCAATTGTGTTAATGTAATGGTATGATATTTTGGATATGTTTTGTTTATTGTTTATTGAGTTCATTATTAGTAAAATTTTAAACAATAACTTCTTAAAAATAACTTCATCTCTTCACTCATACTTTCTAAGATAGTATGCATAAAATAAACTTTGTCTTTTCTTGTAATAGCAAATTTGATTATCCTGTGCTAAACAGTAAGCTAGTGAAATTTAGCTACTCACAGATAAAGCAGAGTTCCACTTACCCCAACAAACACATTGGTGTTTTTTTTAAAAATATAATGCAGACGTATCTATTAATATGGTTTAAATAGGGACATGCATAAACAAAGCACTTTTTCTTGGAAGAGAACATCACATACAGGTGGAGACCAGCTGAGCCCTCTTCAACAAAGAAAGGGAGTTAAATGAAAAGGCAAAGAGCAAATTAAGTAATTTCCTTATTCTTCTACTTCATTGGGAGCTACTTATTCCTGTTACTCAAGATCAACAGTATGTTTCACAGGATAAATAAGTGGAATCCATCCCTACTCTGTGGGTAGAAAAACATGGTGGGCATCCCAGTATGTAAGAGTCACATATTGAATCTGTAACAGAGTCACCCAAGACTAGCAAATTTGTTGTGGCATAATTTATGTGGATTAGAATTCACTTTATCTTATCCATAAAGACCTACACTGTATCTGTTGTGCTGGGCTGGACTATAAATAGTGTGGACAGAGGGAAATGAATACAGAAAGTATAGAAAGTGACAATATTATGAGGTTCGAATACACTGGACATAATGGTTGAAATCTTGTTGCTGAGTTTTAATAAGTTGCACTAAAGAAGGCCCTTTGAATCAGTGGGGATTAACTGAGTCATCTCCTCTGTGTGTTCAAATGGGCCTACTTTAGTTGTGTTTTCCCACACTAAGATGAAGAATTTCAGTTAATATGATTCTTTATATTGTAAGGCTCTTGTAGTTAGGACAGAGGTTCCTCCTTTGTTTTCCACAGATGGTCTCAGAAGGTTACATAGGAGTGTGGGGCTTTTTTATTTTGTATTTTAGTTAGTTGAAACCTAATGAAAAACTTCTTGGTGGTCACTCTTGACTATGCAATGAAACTCAGGCCATTTCTCTCCAAAGAACATCTTTAACCTTTTCCCCTAAATGTCTGTAAAAAACAATAACCCACAGAGGGTTCTATTTTGCAGCTTTTTTTCTACTTGTGGAGAAATATAATTGAAACTTTGCAAAACTGGCATAACACGTGAGTCTGCTTTGAAACAAAGCAGGAAACAAAATGCACCATGCTTTACAGAAGGGTCAAAAAAGCTTAGAAAGTCTTGTGTTCTGTTACCTTTTGTCACTGTTGGAGCTCAAACAAGTTGTATCATCTGGATGGTGGGAAAATACCTGAATCTGTAGTGTATACTTAGGTATTTTCTTCAGGGCAAATGCTCCATCTGGAAAAGCACATAAACATACAAAATGTTCAGCTTCATATGGCTGATTCGCTTGAATAAGTTTACATAGATAATGCCAGCTATTCCTAATGCCAAAATAAACAAACATTACTTTCCCGCATGCTTTAGCTGTTTGTTTGTTTGTTTGTTTTTGCTGCCTTTGCCAGGTTTTTTTTACCTAAGTCACATATGCAGTCATGTTCTACTAGGAAAACTCCTTTTTTCTTTCAATTTCTTCTCTAATTATTATTTATTATTATTATTATTATTATTATTATTATTATTATTATTATTATTATTATTATTAGTATTATTAGTAGTAGTAGTAGTAGTAGTAGTAGTAGTAGTAGTTTAGCGGCAGTGGTAGCGGTGGTAGTGGTGGTGGTGGTGGTAAAGATAAAATGTTTAAAATAGTTTTAAAAAACAGTTTAAATTAATTTTAAACCCTGTGGTGCCTAGTGGGTTTGCAATGCAAACCAAACCCCATCCTTGTCCCTAAAATAAAAGCTAAATAAAGCTGAAACCAAAACAGAAAGGAAGGAAGCTCTTCCCACCTAAGCAATTAAAGACAGACTAACTTGAAGGGGGGGGGACAAGTCTTAAAGCTGGGATGGGTGACCTCCTGAGTTCTGAAGCTTGTGGGACTTTGCAGGGCTGCATCCAATCCATGATCCACCCATCCACTCTTTTCCTCTACTAGTCAAAAGGTTACCATAATATGTCAGTAAATAAATATTAATAAAATAATTAATTAAAATTCAACAATAATAATGTATTTAATTCAAAGATACACCTAAAATGGTCAAGCCCCACATAATTTCTTTTCTCCAAATTAGAGTGGGACAAGGAGTGTGTGTGTGTGTGTGTGTGTGTGTGTGTGTGTGTGTGTGTTCATCAGACCTCGATTTTAGGCAAACAGCCTCTGCACAAAACTAACATCTGCTCATTCTAGGCTCTGTACATGATTGTTAAAAGATCCCATCCTTCTGGTTATTCTAATTCTTAGATGTCTATACAACAAAGCAGTAACTATCAACATTTTGCACAATTTGCATTAATTGTGTAAAAGTGTTATTTTATATTAAAGCATTATTTTTGTGAGTTTGCAAAGTTTGAGAGGAAAATTAATCTCATTTTTATTCTTGGTTTTGCGGAAACCACCACAAAATACTTTATCAAGTGGGGAGATTAATATGGCAGTTCCTTGCTGTCTAAAGATGAGACAAGTTGGTCATAAAAGGGCCGTGACTTGCATCCAGAAATTAAGACTCAGAGGAGAAACCAATCAGACCCAGGTAATCCATGCCATCTGATGATCTGCAGTGGGGTGAGCACCATATTCCGTTACCCAGCCCAGGTCTGGCAAGCAGAAACCCAGTCCATCCAGCGACAAGATTCCATAGGTTGGTGCCTGTGCAATCAAACTTGCAAATGAAATCCATGGTTATGTTCCAATGACCGATCTCAAAGCAAATTTAGATACTGAGATAGTATTTTTACTTTCCAGTTGTGTTTACATATGCAACCTGCATCATTTTACACCTACTGTTTCATGCTATTCTCCAGGCAGATGCCCAATATGCTGTAGTCCAGCTCATGCAAAGCTGTTGACATAGCACTCAGTGAAGTTTGTAGAATCCTTACAGGAATTTGAATCCAAGCCCTATTGATAAAAATCAGTTATCTAGCGGACATTGAAACTAATGACATATTTATTTTGCATATCTTTACCCCACCTTTCTCCTTGGAAAAGGACCCAAGGTAGCTTACAATAATGAGGGACAATGTACAGTATTACATTATTTTAAGACATATTCAAGTTAAGTAGAGGGAGTTTGAAGAGGCATCTTAGAACATTAAAAGGTAACATTAGAGCTATAAAGAGCACGCAAGTAGAAAAGAAAAATCCATTATAAGGGGTGAAAAGCAACATGGAAAACACTGGTGTTCTTATGAAATCAGTCAGTGCAACCATGTACGTATGGTAATCCATATAAAGTCACATAGTAGGTAGTCCCTCATTCAGGGAAAGATTGCCTGAAGAGGAAGGTTTTTGCCTGCTTCTGGAAAGACAGCAGAGATGGGGCATTAGTGAGGCGGCAACCAACAGTCTTAAAAATATTGGAACCTCAGGAAAGTCTACACCCCGGTCACACAGAGAAAAGGGTTACAGTGGTACCTTGTATAAAGGAATTAATTCGTTCCAAATGAAATTCTGTTAAGCAAATTTTCCGTTATACAAACTTCTCATAGGAATACATTGAAAACAGATTAATCCCTAATCATGGCCATTTTTATGTTGTACGGATTC
The DNA here is from genome assembly GCA_037367245.1 of Phrynocephalus guinanensis. Taxonomy (NCBI): domain Eukaryota; kingdom Metazoa; phylum Chordata; class Lepidosauria; order Squamata; family Agamidae; genus Phrynocephalus; species Phrynocephalus guinanensis. The sequence goes on from CM074743.1 coordinate 21,168,943, forward strand.
GCCCCATAGACAATTCTGTTAAGCAAATTTCTCCTATCTCCAGAATTTTTTATGTTGTACAGATTTTATGTTATACAAACTGTTTGTTATACGAGGGTCCACTGTACTTGGAAGTCACTTAATAGGCAACAGGGTGGAGCTGTAAGAACCAAAGTGGACCAAAGAAAATGTGGTTTTAGCAATGACACAGTCCTTCAGGAGTGTAGAGAAGAACAGATATCTTTGCACTTATGTCAATATGCAGTATTGCATGTGCCTCAATATGTAACATAGAGGGCTTGATCCTAGCTGCCTCAGATGTTCTTGAGGTTGTCCATTCGTTATTAGGTGAAAATTATCTATTTACTGGTATGAACAGGGCCGGCGCGTCCATTAAGACGAACTAGGCAGTTGCCTAGGGCGCCAAAATGGACAGGGCGCTGGCCAGCCCTGCCCCCCCCCCGCCGCTGGCCACCGCCGTCCGTCCCCTGCGCCCATTGCCGCCCACCCCCCCGTGCCTGTCGCCGCCCCCGCCATCCCCTGCCCCTGCCCCCCGCCATCCCCTGCCCTTCCACCCCGCCCCCGCCGCCCTGCCCCACCGCCCCACCGCCCCCCCACCCCTCGCCTGGCTATTAATAGTAGTTAGTGCTTATGGCATTAAGAAAAAAAGAAGATTCCTTATGAGTCAGTGGTGGGCAACTATTCCATACAGTCAGCAATATTATATTTGCACAGCATGCCCATGAACAATGGGCATGTGGTAGCAAGCTAAAACAGTGCACAAAGCAAGTAGATATCATTTGTTTCATCATCTCTGGGTCTCTCTCTCTCTACTCTCTCTCTCTTAATTTGTTTTAATTGTAGAAGCTCCTTATGTGTCCGTATTTTTCACAGGATTAACTGCTAAATCCGGTGTACTCTGTTTTGTAAATCATCTTATTTCTTCTAAACATCCGCTCCCCCGAAAGGACTCCGCAGAATCCCATAAAACATTATTTATCTGTGTGCGTTAGCCACACGCCACTGTAATTTCCAAAATAAATGCTGGGTGTAAATTGTTGTTTATGTCAGAGCTTGAATGTCTTTATGAGAAACAAAAGTGAAAATGGGAAATCTTCACAGGTTTTTTATTTCTTCCGCTGAAGCCTCTCTAGAACGAAGAGAGGGAGGCTTAGAAGGTGCATGGTTTGGTAGAGTGCTATAATGAAAGTTATAAAGACTAGTGACTGTGCACCTATTATTAGGGAATTGTTTCCGTATACAGGTAGGTGTATGCCTTTTGAAAACGGACCACAAATTTTCATAACATCACATTCATTTTAAGTTGCATTTATTTAAAATCATGTTTTGCTACGGAGGAAAAAGTATAATCTTCTGGAAGCTTAAAGACGGACATATTTATTATGGCATAAACTTTGAATGACTGGAATCCAGTTCCTGTTCCTGTTACATCACATTATGTGTGTGTGTTGTGTTGTTACAGTCGTGACCAACTCTTTGTGACCCCATAGCTTATGACATAATGAAGTCTCTGCAATCCTTCTTGAGTGTATGGAGTGCTCTACTTCTGTTCCCTCTGTTGTTTCTGTCCTCACCTGAAGAGCCTGTGTTCCCAAGAACAGTGCCCTGTCTTCTAATGAGTATTTTCTTTTCTTTTAAGAGATGACAATGGTCATCATCATCATCATCATCATCATCATCATCATCTTAGAACTGCAAAACTTGAAGGGACCCTATGAATCATTGAGTCCAACCCTAGTCAAGGAGGCACAGTGGCAAATTGAGCTCCCGAGTCCTGACTCCACAACCAGATATCTAAATCATCGAGCTGTTCAGCAGTTTTTACTGCTTTACAAGAGTAAATGGGTTGTGAATAGACATCATTTTCCTACCAAACAGAGCTCCCAGGATATCTCCTATCGGAAGAGTTCTACTCAGAAGCTTTCTGCTTAAGCTATAAGGGCAGGAAGCAGCTGGGGAAATTTGCTTGGGGTATCCCCTACAAAGAAAAACCTCTTACTTCACTTTTTGTGCACAATATTGGCCCCCTTCCGCCTAGGATACATCGATCCACACATTTATAGATCCTTGAAGGAGACAGTGAAAGGTTCTCCAGTAATATCCCTGAGGGCCTGTAAAAATTAACTCTTCAACCTCAACTACTAACAGCATGAGTGCAGACTTAGGGCTTTAGGAAAGTGGGGAAGCGATAGAAGTGGCATTTGTGTTGTTTCCACAAAACAGTTATTTGTACAGAGCTTCAGTTTTCAGAATTCTCTCCCAATGAAATGTTCGTTCCGTACAGCTGCTTATTAGAGAAATGGGAAAGGGAAAAATAATACCTTCTGGATGAGTGACTTCCCATTTCAGTTGAGTTAGCATGTTGAAATTCATTATATCATTTACTTGTGATTTCTCCATTTAACACAATGTACTGCACTTTTGCCTAAGAGGGCAATTAGATAGGTATGCAGCCCACTATTTAGTTCATTTTTAGTGCAGTTTTGTCCACCCGCTTTCCAGAGACCACATGTGTTTTCTATGAGTGAGCCATCTCACGCCTTTTGCAACATGTCTCATTCCTTTTTGGAACAGCACTAGAACTGCAGTTTATTTGGTGCTATTTGGAATGTTTTTGATCATCGCATTCTTCAGCCTGTGGTTGTTAATCCGTTTCCAAATGGAGCCATGGGCAGCATTGTCCGTGGTAACAACCACATGACATGCAGTGGGGTTATCACATTAAAAGTGACAATGGAGAAACTCCCTCTATTTTTGTCTTTACATTTTTTTAGAAAACATTTCTCATAACTGATGCAGCACAATTCTAATACAATGGAATTGCTCTTTGGTACTTGTGTCAGATGCAGTGCTGACTCATTGAGAGGGAGATTAACTACAAAAAGAAGTTGTCACACTCAGTGAGTGACAAAAGGCAGGGAAAGGGGTTGGGAAGAGTGTTTCAATAATTGAAAGAGGCAGAAATTGAAGCAATTTGAAATGTCTGGATCCTTCTCATGAGATAAGAAACATTTCCCATGTAAATGGAAGAATCACTCAAGTGCAAGATAAAATAGATCATACTGAAGATATGAGCCTTTTAAGTGGAACCTGAATTGCTGCAACTTTCTCTGTCTTGTCTGGTTCTGTGATACCTGCATTATCATACATAGGGATAATGCCAAAGCCATAGATCGCTCAGTTGAGCGTATACAAGCCTCATTTCTGAGGAGTATCTTGGGCCTAACCCAGATGTGTACCCTATGCTGTTCTCTGTTTAGAAACAGGTATGACATGGCTGAAGACTTTGGCTTGGCTAAGATCTATAAAATTTTGGCTTGGAATCTTTTACAACCCAGTCCAATCTCGCCTACTATATCAACTCTTGCTAGACCCCGATCTCCCGGTAGAGATTTCCGACGTATTTACTACACTTAAAACAGCAGGATTGGACATTGAACAGCTCGGTATGCTTAGACAATCTGAAGCCTATAAGACTATTAAAGATAGGTTACTGGACATTGAGTGGCAAGAATTGTGCAGTGAAGCCAACACCACATGCTCCCCCCTTCAATTTAACATCCTGGTTTGCCCTGGGAAGCCAGCCTTTTTTCTCACCCACCTGACATGCCCAGAGGCTCGTAGAGCTTACTCACTTGCTAGATGCAACTCTTTTCCATCTGCGTTGTTGGCGGGCAGGTTTGGTGGAATCCCCTATTCTCAGAGGTTCTGTCCATGTCAAACCAACTGTGTAGAAACACTTGAACATATTTTTCTCTACTGTCCACTTCATGATACACTCCATAAGAAACATCTGTCCTCAGTCCTTGGCAGGATGCAGGGGTGGGAAGACTCAACTAGGCTTAAGTTTCTTCTCTCCACACATGCCACCTTCTTTCTGGAGGAGGAGGCAACTTTTGCTTCCAGAATTTTAGCAACTCGGCGCCCTGGATTCTCCTCTCCTCTCTCTTCTGTTTTCATTATTAGTTGATTATATCAGAACTATTACCTGTTTGTTCATGGTTTTTCTTTTGAACTGTACTATTAACTTGTCTGTTGTTTTAATGCCAATAAAGGTCTCTTAAGGTAACAATAAATCTTACTAAATCTGGGCAAAATACGCCAAGAACAGACTGTATTAAGTACAATAATACCTCTGATAACGAATGCCTCTGGTAAAGAAGTGGAAATTTCCAGGTATAGGGCTGCCTCAGATAACAAATGTTTCACCAAGCCTTGCAAAATAAGTATACCCAGGTTGCATTTCAACCCCCCCCCCATAGTTTGTGGAGGAGTGGGAGGAGTTAGAGCATTTTTTTCATGGTGTTTTGGAGCCCAGAGACCTTTGGGTAGTGGGCGGCATATGAGTTGAATAAATAAATAAATAAATAAATAAATAAATAAATTTTTTTTGCTGAGGGATTTGGACCTTTTGAACTTGGAAAGGTAGGGAGCTGAGGTTTCCTTGCTTTTTCCTGTCTGTTTTCATTGCTTTCCATTGCAAAACGGAGAGGAGAGCTGAGGAGGGGATTGCAGAGAATCATCCTGGCTTTTTTCTGTCTTTCCATTGCTTTCCGTTGCAAAACGGAGGGGTGAGCTGAGCAGGGGTTTGCAGAGAATTGTTCTGGCTTTTTTCTGTGTGCTTGGCCGGAACAACTGGGTGGTTGTTTTGGAGCTTGGTTTTATTTATCTTTGAAATGTTTTCCATTGTATTTTTGGCAGGAAAAGGCTGGGGTGGTCTTGCTAGATTCTTTTGTCCATGTTTGCATTGCACTGCAGGGGGAGTGTTCAAGGGGGGGGGTGTTCCACCGCTGCAAGCCTTTAAAGTACACTTTATAAGGAGGTCTGGAAATAAAACAGCTTTTTTTTGCCTTTTTTCAGACCTCCGGAATAGATTAATTGTTTTCCCATTCATTTCAATGGGAAACCGCGTTTTGGATAACAAATTGCCTCGGAGAATGAATTAAATTCGTTTTCAGATGTACTACTGTATTTGGTTTCTATTAGACCAGTGTTGTATGTGATCGTAACCATTCCCACACGCAGTTATTTCCTGAACTGGTGTACGTACCTTGGGATGGTTTTCTGGAAACGCAAATAAATGCTTTCAATGTTAGTTTCCATCACTCATTATTTTACATGGAATTTTTACTCTCTCTCTAACTGCTTGCATTCTTTTGTAGCTCTAATGTAATGTTGTCTTTTTATGCTGTGTAAGATGTCCCTAAATTCCCTGTTCTCAATACTTGAATATGTCTTAATTGTACTGGACTGTATATTGTCCCTCATTATTGTAAGCCACCTTTGGTCTTTTTCTAAGGATAAAGGCGGGGTAGAGATACTCTAAAATAAATAAATAAATAAATAAATAAATTCTTCTTATCAATGCCTGCCTGTTGCTGTAATTAGGAGTTTTTGCTACCATTTTATTCTCCCTATATATCTACGTAAGGTACATACTAGCTGTACACTATCAGAAACCAATAGCCATTGCTGTACTAAGTAAAAAAGCCAGACTGGTGTCCCAGAACGGTCTATTATGGGACAGACACAAAACAAGACAATGACAGTCTTGTTTTAGGTTCAAATGCCCCCTATACCTCCCAACTGAGACTACTGAGATGTGTCATTAAAGACCTGCATCCCATTCTGGGCAAAAATACTTCCATCTCCCAGACTCTGGGAGAATGCAGATAGGCATCTAACTGCAGGTGTGGTACATAACAGACAACACAACGTGTGGACAGAGACAAGAACAAAATCCTGTCACAGATTTAGAAATGACAAAACTTTGTGTAAACAATGCTGAAATATTCCATTCAATTTCCAGATACAATAATTGATTACATACTATACACAATAGTGGGGATAAAATGACAGTATTGTTCAACACAATGATAAATTTAAATATGTAACATACACTTACTAATAACATATGCATGTCTTCATAATGCTCTGAATCGGCTTCTTCTAACCTAAACAATCTGTATTTTCAAAAGACACTGGACCTTATCTCCCTTAAGCACTTGCAAGCAACAGCAGTTTGTAACCCTTCGGACTGTGTTCCGTCTCACATTGACTCTGCCCTGTTTCGTAGTCTTTTTCCCCAAACAGATTTGGGTGCTTATATTTTCTGCTGGTACCCATATTCATAATTCTGAATGTCCTTCCACTGTGGCTTCTTATCTCTATTGCTCACTCAGTGTCAAAAAGGATTTTCTTTACCTAAATAAAGACCAGATCTTCTTAGTGGACTACATATATTATTAACCCAGCTTTCTGTAATAACTTACTGGCATTAAATAGTTGTCTTCCTTGACAGAGTCTGATCTTTGTCCCAGGAATAATTCTTAGCATGCATGTGATAGCCAAGCATACGGCTTATCATTCTGATCAGGTCCAGCTTTATCAAGTTTGGGGAAATGTATAAATATAAAGGACATACTTGATGTCTGGAAAAGTGGGTCTTGAATCACAAGATGTCAGACTGAAATAAATCTGTGCCACAATATTTTGTCCCAGTTTTTCCCCTCTTTTAATTTTGCCAACAGGGTGGAGTTTGAGGGTATCCGAAAGACCACTTTTCTTGTGTGAAGCTACCTGTAGTGTACTGTCTTATTTTAAAGCCCTGTTGTATGCCCCATTGTCAAGAAATGAAAAATTATTGGGGTCATAAGACAGGGCCTTTTATATGACAATACCCTTGTTGTTGTAAAACTAAGCTTTTTGCCAAGCTTTAGGATGTGTTGTAAACATTTATTTGTTCTGTTTGACTTTTTATGCTTTCAGTATTTGTTCTGAAGATGTTTTGTTGTGTTTTAAAATTTGTTGGTTTTAAAGCTTTGAATAGCTTTGGGATTCTTGGGAAAAGAAGGAGATTTGTACTCATATTTTTACAATGAACTTGCCTAGTGCATGTGCTCAAGGAAGAAGCTTAGAGTGACTCCCAGTTTGCTGAGCGGGCTTTTACTGTGACAAATTGAACCGGTGTCACTAATATACATACATACATACATACATACATACATACATACATACATACATACATACATACATACGTCACTGAACTTTAATTCTTTTTCTGCCAGTTTTCCTTGGGAGGCTTTGGTGACTGTGATTAGAGGCCCCACAATTGAAGATTATTTGAGACAAATCTGAAATACTTAGAACAAGAAAATCTGCAAAGTGGAAGAGGAATTTGCTGATTACTGGACAAAGTTAATCTTCCATTTTAGAACCAATTTGGTAGTTTTAAGGTATTTCTGAATTCATAGCTGAATGTGGAAACACAAATAGAAGCAATAATTAGGAGTCTCTCTGTCATCCTTTGTTTGCAAATCCCATGTACCTCCTTTTTGAACATGGGCTCCTTTGTTTTTTATTTCACTTGCTGACCCATTTGTCCAATGATCCCTTCATGCATGAAATTATAATTTTAATACCATATTGTGTTTTTACTTGTCAAGTAAAAACCTCTGGACATTGTGAGTCTGCATTCAAGAGAAAATCAAAATATATTGTCAGAATGGAAAAATAATGACGAACTGCAAAATAATAATTGTCCAGTAATATGACCCCGTATTTAGAAAACACGGACCCATCTACAGTATAGTGCTGCAATAAACTGTAGGTGGGACTAACTTTGGAGTCTTGGAGACTTCATGGGGCTGCTCAAGTGTTTATTGGACCTGATGTCTAGATTATATTAAACTAATAATATATCAGCTGTCTTGATTACTTGTGTCTTTCCAGGCCCGATTCATGGTGCTGCTTCTGAACTTGAAAAGCCCTAAACATTTTAGTTCAAAGTAAGATACCGATATAGGAACAGACAAAACTTCCTAATTATACCATTAGTCTGTCTAGCCTTATATTAGCACCTATGACAACAGTGGCTCTCAAAGCTTTGGGGTGGAAGTCTTCTCTAGACCTACCTAGAGATCTCTAATACTTCCTAATGATCTCCCATCCAGGCCCAATCTTGCTTCCGTTCCAATATCAGGTAAACCAAGTATCCTTGTTTTACACGTGGAAGAATGTGGAAAGGTAATTTTTTTACGATTATCTTCAGATGCCCATCTCACTGGTCACCTATCAAGGTCACTTAGGAAGGGGACAAGAGCAGACTTTAGAGTGTTCATGTTCTTGGCCTCTATTTTACATAGTTTCGCCATAATAGACATATGACTAGCCTCATTTTTCTTCCTGGCCTTTAAATTAGAACAGATAAGATCCATCTGTTCTTCTTCTAATTCCTTCCCACATATTTTGAAAGGGTATTTTACTTTACTTTATGTTAAAACTGATCTTAGGTGAGATTTTTAATATGTGTTACACTCCTATTAATACATTTATATCATTTTATGCTGTAAACCTTCTTGGAAAGATCGGGTTTAATGATGAATATGAAAATGATAAAATTTAAAACAAATCTAGTTCTTCATAATATACTGAGGGAAAGGAACAACATACATTAATACTTTCCATTGCTACTGCTCTGTTAAGAAATACACAAAACACCAGATTAGATCTAAGGTCTGTGTTATGAATAGTTTCAGCATGTTGTTATGCTCATTCTCCTTAAAAATAACTACCCACTCTGTGCAATAGCCCTCTCCTGCTGTTCCTTCCCAGCAGCTGGAATTCAGTGGTATATTGTCTTTGGACATCAAGGCTATATAGAGTTATCATGACTAATATAAACAACCTAGCTTTGAAATAAGATGCTTCTGCAATTTTGAAAACAGCTTGTGGGAGGGAGTTCCAGAGTCTGGAGGCAGCAGCTGAGAAGACTCTTTCATGTGTTCCCATGAGACGTACCTGTGGGGGTAGTGGGATGGAGAGAAAGGTCTCTCCTGATGACCTTAGCACCCAAACCGGTTTATACTGTGAGATTTGATCTTTGTGTGTGTGTGTGTGTGTGTGTGTGTGTGTGTGTACTACGTACGTATGTATGTATGTATGTAGTGTTTATGATCTGTCTGAACACATCTGGTCTGTTTTATGTAGAATGCTGGACAAGATGCAAGGTGGCAGTTGTAAGTTATTTCTAGTTTATTGGAAGGAAAGGTGTGTTTAAAAGTGTCTATGGAGATTTTTTTCCTAGAATTTTTTGTCCAAAAAGTTTTCCATTTAAAAAAAGTTATAAAACATTACTACTGCAATCTTAATGTTAGTCCCAGAAGTGAGTCCCACTGTATTCTGCACAGTTTTCTGTCTAATATGTGTTTAGGATTACAGCCTTAGAATTCAATAAGCAAGTCAGTTTGTGCAAGCCTCGTTGTGTGTGAATGTGTGATCATATGCGTATCTCTGTATTTATGCACTGCTGTGGATTCTTATCAAAATATCCAGAAGACTCACTCTAAGGCAAGACTGACAAGGGAAGAATAAAGAAACCACATGCTGAAACACATTTTTCTAATGAAATATAGCAAAAACCTGAAGCCCAGTATATGTCTAGTTCTTCCTCAGTTCCAGTCAAAAAAATGTCTCTGTGGGGCATGCTGTATGGAAATGCACCTGAATTTTATTACTGTGCTTCTGTGAATTAACATAAGATCACAAGATCAGTGAGAACAACTGTGGTTATTCTCATATTTCAGAAATTGTTAAATGGATCCTAGTCTACTTTATGTTCTGGATGTTGGAAATATTATTTTCAATTAGCTTCTAGATTAAAGAAATTGCATTGTACAAAGTTTGGCCTTCCATGTAGTTTTTCTGCTTTTTCCAAAGGCCTAATGCTCAAAGCTCCGAATTTGATTCTCCCACTGTTGCCTCAGCTTTTCTCGCCTCTGTTGACATGGCTTAAAAATTAACCTCAACAGGAAATAAGCTAGCCCAGATGTGAGAGATTGAGAGAGAGAGAGAGAGGTATTTACAGCCTGACAGAAAGAAGATAGAGATGAATCCAAAGCCAACTAGGTTGTTGGGGGTGGGGTGAAGAGGAAGAGTTTATGGCCCCATCTGTTGGCATTTTCAATGTGATGGCACTGAGTTTTACGACAGGAGCCTCCACTACAACTTCCTGCCATTTGGAGGCTAATCAGCTCATTGCAAGATGTTCTCACTCAAGCCATGAAGAGCTGCCCCTTTGTTTGGACAAAGAAAGTGACTGTATTGTTCAATAGAAGTGGACAAAAATGTGGATACTTTTATGCCAGTTGCAGCTGGTTTTTGACTTTAGATAAAGACTTTGAAAAACCGGGTCCAGCTTCTTTTATCTTGTTAGCAGAACAATGCAAGTAGATGACAGTTCTTAACATTAGTTTTTTTTAATATTTAGAAAAAATATGCAAAGTCCATTGTAGGATTAGACCCAGAATTCTCTCAACATGTGATCACCATAGGACTTTAACCCAGGCTGTGCTGTGGTGTTGTATGCATGTGGAAGTGAATCCAGTGTTTCCATCTATGTTTCTCCATGTTCACATATTTATTTGTTTATTTATTTTAGAGTATTTTTACCTCACCTTTCTCCTTGGAAAAAGGACCCAAGGCGGCTTATGGAATGAGGGATAATATACAGTCCAGTACAATTAAGACATGTTCAAGTATTGAGAACAGGGAATTGAGGGACCTCTTACTGCATTAATAGACAACATTACATTAAAGTTACAAGAGAACATGAGCAATTAAAGGGGGGTACAGTTCCATGTAGAGTTATGAGTGATGGAAACTAACATTGAAAAACAGTGTCAATGTAAACCTGTAAGGTTAGTACAATGGACCCTTGTATAACAAGTGGTTTGTTTGACAGAAAATCCGCTTAAAGGAAAAAAAATTGGGAGATGGGGGAAATCACTTAACAGAATTGCCTATGTGGCGAATCCATGCAACATAAAAACAGTTGTGATTAGGGATTAATCCGTTTTCAATGGAATTTGTACAAAGGAGAATTTGCTTAACAGAAGTTCATTTGGAATGAATTAATTCCTTTATACAAGGTACCACTGTAGTCATAAACACAAAGTCTATGTAATCCTGTAGATTTATATAAAAGACACATAATAGGTAGACCATCATTCAGGGAAACCTTGTTTCCCTGAATGATGAGAGAAAGGTCTTTGCTTGTTTCCGGAAAGACAACACGTGTTTTAAAGGTTATATTTTGCCTGATGACACAATTTTACAAACAAAGCAAGTTTAATTCAAATTGTCTATGTTTCATACTGTATTCTGTACCTACTGGTCTGATACCCATATGGATCACTGAAGCATCAGGCTACCTCAGTTTCTTTCCAGCACTGCCCTACTCTATGATTGCATCATGTTATGGCCAAATACTTTGGAGCCTGGGTTCATTAGACAATCCTTGGATTGAGCAGTGGGTTAGACTCAATGGATAGATTGTCAAAAGAATGCTGGGAGTGAAGAAACATGGCAGTTGCTGAAGATCTTGCTTCAACCACTAGTTTTTTAAATTAGGTAAAAAGGATAGGAGGCAAAGACAAAAGCTGCTAAATATAGTTGTTAACAAACAGGGCCTTTTGAAGGTAATTAATTCATAGTGATGCCATCAGTTACAAGCAACTTGTTGACACATTAAAACAACAAGAAAGGCATCCTGACATCTCAAAGACAGTGGCTTTTAAAGAAGTGTTGTGTTGTGGTTTTTCCTTAACAAATGAGAAAAGAAAAAAGTTTTGGCACTAAGTACCTCCCCCTATCCTGTGAACCAGGCTACCATTCCTCACAATATAGCCAACTTGTGTGCGTAGCATGGGAGGTATATAAAGAAATAAACCTGTTATTCTACTACTGTGTTTCCCCGAAAATAAGACACTGTCTTATATTTATTTTTTCTCAAGAAGACACACTAGGGCTTATTTTTAGGGGATGTCTTACTTTTATTAAGTATAATATGCTTGAATGTCAGCCCTGCACACAACCATAGCCACGCCCATCACTAGGCCTTATTATCAGGTTAGGGCTTATATTTAACAAATGCATAGAAATCCTGCTAGGGCTTATTTTTTGGGGAGGTCTTATTTTCGGGGAAACAGGGTATGTAATGCATTCAAACAGAGTAAAGATAAATAGATGTGTGGGGTGGAGTTACTCCTCTGAACTGTAACTCACAGAATTCTCCCACACTGGCTCATCTTGGGTAGCCTGGTCTAAAATAATGTATTATATTCCACATGAGTTAATTATGAACGAAAATATTTGCATGTGACATGTTTATGGAATTTACTGACAAGGCACATCATGATGTGATAGTAGTTTCAGTGGGTTGGAAGGTTAAGCAAAATAAGATATAAAGGAGAGGTGTGTACGAGTCATGCTGACCACATGGAACGCTCATATTCAGACAGCACTGGGGTGGCCTTCTGCTTAACAGTTCTATGTTTAAAGGGCTCTCCTGGGGGTTCCATCCAAGTCCAATTAAACATAACATAACTTGAGAAGGAAGAATAGACAGCAGGGGGGCTATAAACACCTGGACAGCAGACTGAGCTGTTAGCAAACAGGCCAGATCCATAGGTCACTTGGGTACAGTCTTTTCACTGTGTTGAAGGTATATGCTGTATTACTATTTAAATTATCATAATTATTTCTAATTTGTACATCAGCATGCATATAAATTGGTATAGGTATGTATTGCATATGTCTCCTTTGGTCATGCATCAGGGGTCACTGCTTTACAACATACATTGTCATCATTCTAAAGGATTTCCCAAGAAATAAAAGCTTTGCAGCTGAACTAACCTAAGCTATTTTCTTCTTCAGTCTCCTGATTTCCACCCCAACCCCCCCCTCTCTGTCTTGTCTCTGTCTTTTTATTAACGACTCCACTGTGCAGTGGAGAAATTACCCATTGAATGGGGATTGTTTCCTCCTCGCATCTAAAAAGAGCTTGATCCATTCACCCCCTTCCCCTCAACACCTCCTCTGAGGAATACTCTTAATGGGCTCTGTAAATTTGGTTGAATCAGGGTCAGCCCCATGCATTAAGCTCTTTAATAGCAGGAAAAGATTATACCATAAAACTGTGCACTTGGAGAATTATCTTTCTTTCCTTCATCCAGTGCCTCTACAAGAGGAGGAAAGATGGAAAGATGGGTTTTGAATAACCTCATTTGTACAGGTTGGTGGGACTCAGGGGTGGGGTGGGGCACATGTAAAGATGGAGCAGAGAGTAAGCAAGATGTGGACTATTTCTTGGGGAAGTTACATAAGGAGGAGAGGCTCCAGGGGCAAATGTCTTGGTTTCTAATGCAAATTATAGTTTTTTATTTTGTTCTTTATAAACATCTGAGGAATTAAAGAAAACGTCATAGGAAAAGATCCTGTTTCAAGTTATACCAGCTGAGAGACAGTAGCATAACTCATGGGACAAATTGCCACTAATTAAAAATTAAATAAAGCAGGAAGCCAAGCATGCCCACACTAATTAAAAAGTCATGGGCATGCTTCGGTTCCTGGTCAGCACTCAGCTAGCTACCACTACTCATCTGGAACCCAATGAAAAAAGTGGTGACTTGTTAATTAGTGGTGATGTGTAAATCATGCACTTCTGCTAGTATAGCTGCACAACAGGATTTGAGTCATAGCTTCTGTAACTTCCCTGTTTTATTTTACTGGCATTTTTCTTCTTCAACACCAGCTCAATACATATGCGGTTCTCAAACAGTTAGGTCCTGAACCAGTGAGTTGTTCAGCATCTTTATGAATCACTTTGATTGATGAGTAAAGGGCATGTTTATAATGCCAAACTTGTAGGAGTATCTAGTACCTTAGAAGGAAGAATTAGAATTCAAGACTATAACAAACTGGAGAACTGGGCCAGGACTAACAAAATTGAGTTCCAACAGTCATAAAAGTAAAATTCTGTGTTTCAGCATGAAAATTCATATGCACAAAGAAAGGATGGATAACATTTGGCTAGGCAATCATCATACTTTAGGAAGAACAGCAACATATGAAAAGATCCAGAGGAAGGTAACAAAAATTATGAAGGGTGTGGAAGCTAAGCGGAGTAACAGAATACCTGTTTGTTTAAATATTTTTATCCCCCACAGTTCTCCAAGGCAGTTTACATAATTAAAAGACAATATTAAATCAGCAGTGATACGCTAAAAAGAATAAGAAAAATACTGTACAAAAAAGCAACACCAATGCATTTTCAAGGCAGAAAGGTGCAACAATTTGTTTAAAAATCCCAGTCAGGAAGCTGTTCACTCAGAGAAAGCTTGCCTGAAGTTAAAGGTCTGTTGTATTGCTTGAAGAAGGATAGCAAAAACAGGACTGGTTTAGTTTCTTATTTTATTTAATCTCTGGGCCTTTTTACACGACCCCTAAGATCCGCTGGTCCCTTAAATTCAGACCAGAGATCTTGAGGGTTCATTGCTGTTCCTCCCCACGTACTTCTTTGTTCTGTCTGCGTGAGGGGGGGGGGGAGGAAAAAAAAGCCTTAGACAGAGACAAAAGAATAAAAGGCTTGCCTCAGGTGCTAGTGGAAGTTGCTCGACCTCCGTTTACTTCCTGGTTCCTCTTTAAGGGGCGGAGGCAAAAGAAAAACAACAGAAAGAAGCGAGGAGAGCTCAGGCGGAGCTTAGGGGTCGTGTATAAACGCCCTCTATTAGCTATTTTGTTTTCTCTCTCACACACTTTATACTTTTTGTGCACTTAGCCATCTTTACTTGTTTTTTATATTGGGAGCTGTGTAACAAGTAAATTTCCCCAGATGTGGGATCAATAAAGATTTATCTTATCTTATCCTGTGGGTGGGAGTTCCAAAGTCTGGGAGGGGTAACAGAGAGGGCCCTCTCCAGTGTACCCACCAAGTATAACTTTGAAGATGGCTGGACTAAGAGATGATTTTAGTACTCAAGCTGGCTCATAAAAAGAGATGCAGTCCTTGTGATAAAGCTCAAGCTATTTAAGGACTTTATACTTGAATTGAGCCCCAGAAATGGATCAGCAGCAGTGGAGCTGCTGTAACAGGGGTTATGTGATTCCTGTAACCAGCCCCAGTCAGCAGTTTGGCTGCTGCATTAGACCCTCTGAAGTTTCCTGACACTCGGAATAGAACATTGGATATGTCTAACGTAGAGAAAACTAAGAGGCAAATATTTGAAGGGCTCTCATGTTTTCCCCAGATGTGAGGATCAATAAAGTTTTATCTTATCTTATCTTATCCTGGTGGGGTGGGGATTCCAAAGTCTGGGAGTGGTACAGAGAGGGCCCTACTCCAGTGTACCCATCCAAGTATAACGTGGTGGAATGAATCTATTTTTACAGCTCCCAAGGATAAGATCTAAATCAGGTGGATTCAGATTACAAGAAAACAAATTTCTACTGGGCATTAGAAAGAACTTCCCTATGATCAGAAAGAGTCCCTTTTCATAAGCAGCATTGGGATATATACGATGGATGTCTTCCCTTGTTGGAGTTTTTTAAACAGAGGTTGCTCTGCTATCTGTCTGGGATGCTTTAATTATGGGTATCCTGTATCAGCAGAGAATTTAACTAGATGACCCTTATATTCCTTCCATTTCATTGTTGCTGTGATTCTACCTATATATGTGATAATGGCCACTTTGGAGTGCTGTTTTTAGCTCCCCCGAATTGCTAGATCTTAGCCATTTGTAGCCATTTCCTCTCTGCAATGGGATATTATTGGTGTGTGCTGTCCAGCGGACCCACTTTTAAAGGGCCTTTTCACACGACCCCTAAGGTCCGCCGCAAATGACTGCAAGGTCCGGACCTTAAAAATGTTTTCCCACCAGCTCCGGACTTTGCAGACATTTAAGTGCGACCCCGCCCACAAAGCGCAACCAAACAGCAGTTTTCTTGTACCTGCTGGAGGAGAAAGCTTGGGTGAATTTCAGCCGAGGTTTAGTTTCTTAATTTAATCTCTGGCGACCTAAGATCTGGGTCCCCCCGATCTTGAGGGTTCTGCTGTTCCTCCGTCCTGCTCCGCTTTGTTCTGCTGCGTGGGGGGCTGGGGCGCAGAGCCTCTTCTTCTTACCTCCTGGAAGTTGCTCGACCGCCGTTTACTTCCTGGTGCTCCTTTAAGGGGCGGAGGCTCCAGAAAAACCAGAAAGAAGCCTCGGCTGCAGCCGCCCTGTTTCACCAGCAAAGAGGGTACAAGCCCTGCTGCCGTCGCGCTAAAGTGGGCGGGGTCGCACTTAATTGCTCAAACTCCGGAGCTGGTGGCATTTTTAAAGGGGAGGCACATTTGCGGCGCTTAGGGGTCGTGTATAAACGCCCTCCTATTTTCCTTTCCCCAGATGTGGGATCAATAAAGGAACGCGGCGTATCCTTTCCAAATGCTGGGAGGGGTAACAGAGCGGATCCAGTGTACCCACCGCGTTAACTTTGAATGTCCCGGGACTAAGAGAGGAGGAGCAAGCGCTCATAAAAAGAGTGCAGTCCTTGTGATAAAGCTCAGGCTATTTAAGGACTTTATACTTGAATTGAGCCCCAGAAATGGCAGCAGCAGCGGCGGCTGTAACAGGGGTTATGTGACCCCTGCTACAACAGGGCAGGCTGCAGCCGAGGCTCTGCATGGGCTGGAGGCCAGGGAATAGAACACCATGTCCCGTACAGAAAACGGGTAACTATTTGAGGAGGAGGCTGGTGGAATGAATCTACTTTCTACAGCTCCCAAGGATAAGGCGGCAGGTGGGCGCGCCCTACTGGCATTAGAAAGAACTTCCCTATGATCAGAAAAGAGTCCCCATAAGCAGCATTGCAGCATGTCTTCCCTTGTTGGAGAGGAGAGGTTGCTCTGCTATCTGTCTGGGATGCTTTAATTATGGGGAGGAAGAGCGACTAGATGACCCCCTTAAGATCATTGTTGCTGTGTCTACCTATATATTTAAATGGCCAGAGTGCTGATCTTATTGCTAGATCTTAGCCATTTGTAGTCGTGTATTATTGGTGTGTGCTGTCCAGCGGACCCACTTTTAAGTGACTCTAATATGGCTTTCAAGATCTGTTAGATATTTAAGGAATGGTTTTTTCACTTCCATATCCACTGTGAATTTCCATGGCTGAGTAGGAATTCAAACCCAAGCCTCCTAAAGTCCTAGTAGTCCATAACTCAATCCACTAAAAGGTGGCACACTGTAAGATCTCAACAGATTGGATGGATGGGTGGATGGATGGGATGGATGGATGGTCTGATATACCACTCATCTAAACAATGGTTGCAGATGGAAGAATATTATCATGAACTGTAATTTGAGTTAAACCTACAATTAAGTTCTTAATTCATAGGCAAATGGATAAGTATTGCTTCCTTGTGTGCCTCCATCTAGTCCTGGAATAGAAGGCAGTACACTACCACCACTTTCGCTTCAATAGCAGCGGTAAACAGATAAAATACTGCTCAAAACAACAGCTAAAAGTTGAACCAACTTTTAAGAAAAAGTTTTGAAAGTACAGTACTTGCTGTGCAAGTAGCTTCTGGTTCCCCTTGCTCACAATGCCTCATCTTAAGGAAAAGCTGATTCCTGAGAGTTTGTCACAGAAGGACAAGATGGCCTTTAGAATACCTGAAGTACTGACAGTCCAAAAAGCATTTTAGATGGTGAGGTTTACTAGAGGGATAGGGAGAGAAGAAGAAGAGGGAAGAAAAAGCAGAATGAGCTTCTGAGGTTCAGCCACTACATCATCTTGTACTAAATCTACCTCCCTACTTTTTTCCCAGGAATAAGAATTCATGGTAATATACTATTCTGTTTTTCTGTTTCCGTCAATATCATTACTTGTCCTGAAACGTAACTTAGCAGTGGCTTCCACAAGTATTTGCACCGTTAATATTATTAGGTGCCAAGAAGGTCTAGAGAACAATGTGTTGAAAAATGCTGGAAAGGAACATCTAATCGCACCTGTAATTCCCCCACCCCAGTTGCCATGGTCCTAATATTTTAGTGAAATATGGTAGTTGTTTATGTGAGAATAGAGGATATACAGTAATGTTGCCAACTGACAATAGCCAAGTCCTTGTGTGAAATGGCCTGGCATCTTGTCATATAAAAATAACCATAGCTAAAATAAAATGAATAATGAAAGATACCCTGAAAGATACTTTGCCCAGAACAGGTAGAGAAGGAAGGACCTCAAGACATTTTTGGCTGGTCGGGAGTTCTCTCCCAGCTCTCTTTCTCTTCTCAACAACAGAAGATGAATTGTAGTTTCTGCAAGTTCCCAAAGGTGGCAATTCACCTTTTTAATAGATCACAGGTGGCCTTGTTTGACTAATCAATAAACATATTCTATATTCTAATAGATCACAGGCTGTCCCCCTACACTACGTAATTTAATACCCCAAGATACACATTTTTCTAGCAACTTCCAGTCAGTTTGGCGGGAAGCATTTTGGTGGTATTTCCTAGGAGGTTTTTATGTGCATAAAATTGGCAAACCACAAAGGTTGCCCACTCCTGATGTGCTGAGCACCCATTAGTTTCTACTTCATAATACAGTACAGTGGTACCTTGTATAAAGGAATTAATTTGTTCCAAATGAAATTATGTTAAGCAAATTTTCCTTTATACAAATTTCCCATAGGAATGCATTGAAAAAGGAGTAATCCCATTTTTATGTTGTACAGATTCGCCCATAGGTTAAGCAAATTTCCCCTATCTCCAGAATTTTTTATGTTGTACAGATTTTATGTTATACAAACTGTTTGTTATACAAGGGTCCACTGTAATTATATTTCTAAAGTCCTTATGAGTGCCGGAGACTGTGCAGCATGTTGTGGTCACTCTTTCAGTCAGCCATGAACACTTTCAGGATCGTCTAATCTTCTTTCTTTCCTGCCTACTTGTCCATTTGAGAACCCATCCCCAATCAGCATCCTGTGCCCACTGAGCAAACAGTCCAACTTAATTATGTAATCTTGTGGGCTTTCCTCTGTACCCTTCAGGCTTTTTAAAATGAACATTGGTTGGCACAAATTGTATGCATGCATGTGTGTTCATACACACATGCACGGATAGTGCTGTTTTGTTTTCTTAAGGACTAGCACTGGCGTCTGGACTCGACAAATAGTAGGAATGGGATTGAGGTCTAAATATTTGGGACTGAAAATAATGTCTATGTTGAAGAATGTCACTAGTAGACTGGTTTGATGCCTGACACCTCTCTCCTGCTCCTTTTTTCTTTTTGTTTCTCATGCCCTCAAAGCAGTTGGCACTGGGTATGGTTCAGCATATGGCTCAGAGGGGCAGCTAGGCACCAGTGGCATCAACACTCCGCAGATCTTTTCAGAGGGGAAAAGGAAACGATGCATGGTGGAGCAGTAAACTCAGCAATCCAAGCCTTCGATCAGGCCTGTAATAGCTTCAAGGTGGGAGAAGGGAGAGAGATAAAAAATGGTGAGTGTTTAAATTGTTAATGGGTTTCATGTTCTTGTCACTGTCAAAGGTTTGTTCCCCTTTTATAAACTCATAGTTTTTGGCTGACATTGCCTTTATGTGAGCTATCAGCCAGGCAGTGATGGTGTTCTCGTGTTAGACCGTTACTGCTAGATTGTATTTGCAGTAAAGGAAGAGAATGGAGGCTGTAAATCCTAAAACTGGAGATTTAGGGTCCTGCTAAGCTGCAGTTTTAGCCCTGTGATCCAAGGAAGCGCATTCTCTACCAGTAGAATTACACCCTTCGAAACATTTCTCTTCCCATCACTGATCAACAGTATCCATGGGTCCAATCCCCCCCCAAGGCAATTCATAGAGCCAATTCAAGTTAAATAAGATGATGAGGAAGATGCAAAAGAAGCCCATATGCAGCTGCAGAGCACCGTTCAGTCTTTCTCTTTTAAGGGGAACATTATCCTATCAGAAATAAAACAGCAAGGTACAATAATCATAGACCAAAATAAAACAGTTCTGAGCTTTAGGATGAGAACAGAATTCAGCCATGATAAACTAGAATGGGGGGGGGGTTATACATAGAATCATACGGCGCTTTTACACGACCCCTAAAATCCGAGGCAAATGGCTCCCAGATCCGGAGCTTAAAATTGTTTTCCCACCAGCTCCTGGAGTTTTAAAAAAATTAAGTACGACCACGCCCACCTAAGCGAGTCCCAGCATACTTTTCAAGTACCTGCTGTCCGGAGGTGAAAAATTTCTGATGCGAATGTAAAGCAGTGAGTGCCGGACTCTCCTCGCCTTGTGTTTGTTGTTTTTTTGCCTCCGCCCCTTTAAGAGATATTAAGAGACTGGAATGCTTCCCGGAGCAGAGCGAGACGGCAGAATGGAGGTGAGCCAGCATTCTTTTTCTCCTTTTTTTTCCCTTCCTCCCCTCAGGCAGACAGGAGCCAGGGAGTGCGGAGAGGTGGGGACACAGGAAGAGCGATAAACCCCCAAGATCTCTGGTCTGAATTTAAGTGGCCAGCGGATCTTAGGAGTCGTGTAAAAGCGCCCATAGAATCATGGAGTTGGAAGAGACCTCAAGGGCCATCCAGTCCAACCCCTGCCCTGCAGGAACCTCCATCACAGGACTCCCAACAGATGGCCATCCAGCCTTACCTTAAAAACCTCCAAAGAAGGAGACTCCACCCTTCGTGGCAGCATATTCCACTGCCGAATAGCTCTAACCATGTTCTTCCTAATGTTTAAATTGAGTATCTTTTCCTGTAGTTTGAAACCATTGCCCCAAATCCTAGTTTCAGAAACCACGGAAAACAAACCAGCCCCCTCTTCAATATGACATCCTTTCAGATATTTAAACATAGCGATCATATCCCCTCTCAGCCTTTTTTTTAATTTATTTTTTATTTTGGTAAGGCTAAAGATTCCCAGATCCCTAAGCAGCTTTTCATAAGACAATTCTTCCACACCTTTAACCATCCTTGTCGCCCTCCTCTGGACCCGTTCAATGTTCTTAATATCCTTTTAAAATCAAGGTGCACAGAACTGGACACAAAAGGGATCTCTCCTATCTTTAATAATGCTTGGAAAGGTGGTGTGAGGGGTAAGATGGAAAATTTCAAAACTGAAAATTTTAAAGTCAAATTCTGCTGTAACCCTAGTTGTTTATATAGCCAAGCCCTGATCTTGCGCTAGGCTGGGTCAAGGTCCTCTGTAATTAGTCCAAAGGACTCTGTTCACATTTCACAGTTCTACAGCAGAGCCTTGGCACCAGGCATAGTGCTGTGGCTGAACCCTAGCTCAAACATCAATGGAAGAAAGATTAGCTAAATATATTCTTCTTTGATGCTGTATTGGGTGTTTCACTGACAATGCAGTTGTCTTAACATAGTAATTTTCCCCCTGCCCACAGAGAAAAATTTAACTAGCAAGGGATAGTCATTATTTTTCTACTAAAGCAACTTAACAGATAAAAATGGGATATAGGGTTATGCAGAAATAATGGTTAAGAAGTAATTGTTTCTCAGTGATTCTAAAAAAAATGGATATGAATGCAGTGGTCTTTTTAGTTCATGATGGTGCAATCTAAGTAGAGTTGCTTAAGGTTTTGGGGAGGAATGGTGTGCTGTTTGGCCTCAAGCGACCCTCTGGCTCCGCCTATTGTCACCTGAACATTTCCTCTACTTCTCTGCAGAAGGGCAGGGGAAGTGAAATTAAGGACTAGCACTGGAGTCTGGACTCGACAAATAGTCCTCTAGAGCTATGGCTGGTTGCCGCCCGGCTGCTACCCCTTTTGACCCTTGCCCAGCTTGGCTGGTTAAATCTGCTGGGGGGAACATGCCCGAGTGGGTTTCAGCTATTGCCACGGCCTCCTTTAGGGAAGGTATTTTTCCTTCCCACCTCAAGGAGACCATGGTGAAGCCCACTCTGAAAAAGCTGGGCCTGGCTCCGGACGATATTTCCAACTATCGTCCGATTGCCATTGTTCCCGTCTTGGGCAAGGTTGTTGAGAGGGTGGCGGCCGTCCGGCTCCAGTCGTACGTGGAGGATAATCGTATCCTGGATCCCTTCCAGTCCGGGTTCAGGCCGCTTCGTGGGACCGAGACTGCCCTGGTCACTCTGCAGGATACCTCCTCAGGGAGGCCGATAGGGGGTGTCCCTCCCTGTTGGTGCTCCTTGATTTGTCAGCTGCCTTTGATACCGTCGACCACGGTAACCTGCTGGTCCGGCTTGCAGAGGCGGGAATTGGGGGCCTTGCTCTGTCTTGGCTCCGTTCCTTCCTTGGCGGCCGGACTCAGCGGGTTCAGCAGGGTGATGACTTGTCGGCTCCTTGGACTCTCCCTTTGGGGGGGGGGGCAGGGGTCGGCAATCTCACCCATGCTGTTCAACGTTTATATGAGGCCGCTGGCGGCGGTCATCAGGAGATTTGGAGTCTGCTGTCATCAGTATGCTGATGACACGCAGCTCTATCTCTCCTTTTCGTCTTCTGCAGAGGAGGCAGTACGCTCCCTCGATCTGTGCCTGGAGGCGGTCCTGGAATGGACCAGGAATAACCGGCTCAAGCTCAACCCGGAGAAGATGGAGGTTCTGTTCTTTGGGGCGTCCTCGTCTGGGTACAATGCCACCCTCACTAGGCTGGGTGTGTGTGTTTCCCTCCAGCCTACAGACAGGGCCAGGAATCTGGGCATGGTCCTGGACTCAGCCCTCTCCCTGGAGGCCCAGGTGATGGCTGTCTCCAGGGCCACTTTTATCCATCTCCACAGGATCGCCCAGATCCACCCATACCTCGACGGGTCCTCCCTGAGGACAGTAGTGCAGGCCCTGGTGATTTTGAGGATCGACTATTGCAATGCCCTCTACATGGGGTTGCCCTTGACCCTCCTCCGGAGGCTCCAGCGGGTGCAGAATGCGGCGGCCAGGCTGGTGGTGGGTGCTCGTAGATTTGAGCACATCACCCCAGTTCTGGCTCACTTGCATTGGCTACCCGTTGTCCTCCAGATCAGGTTCAAGGTCCTGGTTTTGATTTTCAAAGCCCTCCACGGCCTGGGACCAGAGTACCTGGCGGAGCGTATCTCCCAGAAGTCAACTGGGTCCAGACCCACGAGAATAGCGCAGGCACGCTCACTGAGGGTGGCCACACCCAGAGAGGCGCGGAAATTGCATACGCGTGACCGCGCCTTTTCTGTAGTGGGACCTACGATGTGGAACCATCTTCCCAGTGAGCTGCGCCTTGCAGTGTCCCTGCCAGCCTTCAGGAAAGCCCTGAAAACCCATCTATTCAGGGAGGCTTTTGGGGACCTTTTTAGTTAATTTCTTTCCTTTTTTTCTTTTTCTTTTTTCTTTTCTTCTTTCTTCTTTGCCGCCATTGCCATATGTTGTGGGGGGTTATGGTCCCCCTCCTGTTTTTATTGCCTTTTACTTATTTTTATCCTTGTTTCTTTTCTTGTTTTTATTGTTCACCTCCCCAAATTCCTATAGGAAGATGCGGCGGTATACAAATGCAACAAATAAATAATAAATAAATAATATTTCTGGCCATGCTAGACTAATGCTGATGCACTGAATCACTTAAACTTTGTTTTTATCAATATCTTTACCTTGGGTAAAGATTGAAGGAAATGGCTATAGCCATGGTTTCAACTGGGACTTTACACAAAGGCAAAAATAATAATAATAATAATAATAATAATAATAATAATAATAATAATAATAATAATAATAATAATAATAATAATAATAATAATAAATCTAACTGATTCAGCACAACAGCTGTGGTCTAGAACAGGCCAAAATAAACATTTCCTTTCTCCTGCTACTCTATGGAAGAGCAGCAGAAGTGTTCAGTTTGCTAATATCCTGAGGTGGCTTGTGCATTCAGCCACTTTCTGATACTAAAAACTGAAAGCAGAAGGAGCCTCAGCAGCTTTGGCAGCTGGATGGCTCAATTTTAGTCCATTTCCAGCAATTGCATGCAGAGGTACAAGTTGGGATGCTCTGGGGACAAATTTAGTCTGCTCTAGCAATTACATTGTGTAATCAGTGGAAAAAAGAGTGAACCAATCCACCCTTGTGACACACCAAAAAGTGGGACAAATGCATATAGGAACAAGCTCTTTGTGATATACTGTATGTGTATCAGTTTAAAAGCAATCTTGCTCAAGAGGTTTGAATCATAACAGCCCAAATCATGACAAGGTTTAGCAGCAACAGTTGCAAAGACAATGTGTATGCAATAGCAATGAGATATTTATGCACTCCAGGTGCAGTTCTTTTACAGGCATGTTTCAGTAGCATGTTTCACCAGAAAAGACAGGAAGTTTGACTATATTTGCATACAGAATAATTTTAGGAGTGCTAACAACAGCAACTACAACAATAACAACAACAGCAACAAGGGGAAAATTTTTTGATAATACCTTTCAGGTCATTTAGCCAGTGTAGTTCCTTCCTACAAAATGGATTGCCTCATTGAGAAGATGCAAGTGATGTGGGGAATAGTAAAAATCACATTTGAAACTGCAGTATCCAACATCATTGATAAAAGGGAAGCTTCACTCGGCCACCTCTTCTCTGGGAAATTTCTTTTCCACCATGCCATACATCCAAAATCCATTTCTCTTTTCACAAGTGATAATTTACCAATGGTTACATGACTTCCTAAGAAAAATGTGAATATTGGATGTTCCAAATGAAACATGATAGGCCATTGCTCCTCATTTAAGAAAACAGACTATTTCAATTGCTTTCATAAGTTGAGAAACTACTTTCTGAATAAGTAGAGAAAAATATTTAATGATATAATTGGTGCTTTAAAAAACAGCAATCACAATGAAGACCCCGACGCATCCAAATCAAACTGATAGGCTACTTTGAACATCCCATCTGTGAGAATTGTTTGGTGCAAATCATTGCTCATTTTGCACTAGTTTTGTGACTGTCCATATCCTACATTTGGTCAAATCATATATGAAATCTGTGTTATATTCACTTATTACTCAAGGAAGCCATGGACTGTTTATGACTTCCAAACATATATGAACTGGAAAATAGATGTCTGTGCATTCATCACATATAATGAGCACAGTTCCCTAATAGAATTCACACATGAGATTTAATTTCTAACATCTTAGATGGTGCAAAACGTATCTCCCAGATTTAGCCTAAAGCAGAGGCTGTCTTCCCTGTACTATTCCTTATCAGCTGTGTCCCAAATATATATGAGCTATTTTGTTGCCCATTTAGTCATTTCCTTTGGACACCCTTTTTCCCAAGCTATCAGCCCTTGAGCCTAGGGTCTCATCTTTAAGAGAGCTAATTTTCATAATTACACTCCTCTTCTCTCTTTCTCAATCCCCCCCCTCCCAACCGCTCGTGTGTACACTCTCAGGGGACCCATCACTCCCTTTGTCTGAAGAAATAGCTGAAGTTCATCTCAGGGTCGCAGTTAGATTCTACTTCCTGTTTGGGAAGCATGGTGTGCCTACTGAGCTGTGGCAGATGCATACTGTTGACAACAGAAGGGAGTTGTTGGTGGCTGAAGCAGCTTTTAATTGTTATATAGCTATGTCATCACCCATGGTCAAAATTTCAGAGCTCATGGGAGATAATTTCTTGCACTTCTCTGTGGTCCATGAAGCACCGGTACAAGGACTGCCTCCACAGCCAATCATATACTAGCTAGGACCAAGATATTTTGGGTGCCTTGGATAGAAAATCTAGATAACATATCTTCTCCCACAACCTCTAGTCTTTTCCAAGCAACATGAATTCTTAAATATTTACTTCTAGATAAATAAATGAGACACCAACTTAAAAGACTCCAACTATGGTCTTAATAAGATGGTGTAACATCTCTCTGGAGACTATTAGCTGGACTGTTAGGGTTACATGCAGGTAAATCATGGGTGAAACTTTGCTCAGTGGTGAATGTTAGTTGGCTGGTGTGGGCAATTGGGAGACTCTGTATCGAAACCCATTTTGTGGGATAAATGGAAGCTATGCACTATGCTGTCATACACTGACTTTGCAGCCCATTAAAATATACAAGAAAAGCAATGTTGGACAACTGGTGCTCAACCATGAAGGCTATTTGTGTGTTCTTGTTACCAGACAATAACTAGAGTCTATATCCCCATCTACTGGTGGAGGTACAACATTGTCTGTCTTAGACATCCTGGCACCAGGAGAAGGAAAGGCCTCAGAGTCTTCCCTCCAATGTTCTAGTAATTACTGCCACTTTTATTGACTCAAAGGACATAGTCTTTCATTTTGTGAGTGTGTAGTACATTTTAGTGATCTTAATGGTTATTTCATGTCTGACAGTGATTATTGTACATAGTGTGAGATGTAAGAGCAAAGAGCAAGAATGGGTAGGGATGTATGTGCTACTGTGAGCCAGAGTTGGAAATACGCAAAAGGGATCAAGAATAGCAGCAGACTACTGTGCACCTGGATAAGCAGTATCTTGTATGAAAGTACAAATAAATGCTGGTGGGGCAAAGAAATCACAACAGATTAGAGCAGGATGGGTAAACAGTGGTTTTATCAATTCCACTTTCCCCAGTCAGTTTCCATGGCTAAGGAGGGATTCAAACCCTGTTCTCTCAAGACCTAGTTCATCACTCTAGCCACTACACTACACTGGGAACACTGATAAGAATTGCAGCTCAACATCTACCTCAAATTGCTAATCCATGGATATGGTATGAGATGCTTCCACATGTGTTTCCAGAATACATAGGGGTTTGCACATACAATAAATAATTCTTCCCTGGTATGGAGTGTTAACCCAAAATTCACTACCCACCATAACTTCAAATGTCATTTAATAGATACTTGTGATAGCTGCAGACTAGGACAGATGTCGTTTCAAAGCTTATAAATGGGGCTTTCACTTGCTGTACAACTTGATGCAATTGTACATTTTCAAAAAAAAGAAACATTTAAATAAATATAAAATTAGAATTTTTGGAAAAACTGAATTTTTTAATATTTTCAAAAAATTCACACTTAAACATACATATTTCGTAGCCAATCACTTCAAATTTCAGGATGGTATCTCAATGATATTATATAAAACTTAATTTTTCTTGTTAGCAGTGACAAGGAATTAAACTGACTTAGCCCTAAAAGTAGACCAACAATTCTATACCTAATGATTATGAACCTTTTTTTATTCTTGGCTAGCATGTTGGATGCTTTTGTCATCTCCTGTGGGGTTTGCTGGTATGTTCTGTCTCTCTCATACACACTGTGAGTCCCACTAGCTCCTGGTATAATGCAGTTCCTTGGTCTTATCTCTATCCTATCTCTTCAGATGGGTGTTTGGACTGAAACAATTGGTAAATTTCTCTAAGATTACCAAGTACAGTAATACCTTGGTTTAAGTGTAACTGGGTTTAAGAGTGTTTTACTTGACAAGCAAACATTTCTTCTCAGTTTTGCCTTGATCAACAAGCACTGTCTTGATATACAAGCACTGGAGCAGGCCTCATGATCATAGCCAATGGTGGCTCTCTCACGCACGTGCGCCCCTGCTGGACTGTTGGTGATTGTCTGAAATGTTCCATCTCAGACAGCCTCCAAATCAGAGGGAGGAGAGAGAAGTTGCTGCTATGTGGAAGTATCCCAAAGGGTAACAACTGTCATAGTCACAGGTGATAGGCAACTACTCTCTCTCATCTGGTTACTGTCTTTCCTCTGGGAAACCCAGACCTTTATTCTGAATCTGGACATCCTCAGTCTCTTGCTGCATTTCTGAGGGTTTCTTGGGTGCCTTCACCTCATTTTTCATGTAGCTGTTTTGTGGCCTCCCAGGTTTCATATAGCTTATTTTTCCATTCTGCAAATAGGCCTCCCCACCCCACCCCCGGTCATATTTTCCAGGCAATGTAGTCCCTGATAACTTCTCTGAAACTGAATTTGATCCTCCAGCTAGTTAAGGAGCATGCCTCGGTACACCTCTGTGAATTTCATAATTACATAAAATTCAAAAGGAGGTTGGCGTCTTTGTACTGGCTCACAACAATCTATAGAGAAGTCAGGAGCAGCAAGACAGAGTTATCTTGTTCCTTGCTGCTATGACCATCCATTCTAAATTGAGCAAAGAAGGCTGCTTAACTTCCTTTTCAGTTCTAAAGTAGGTTTGATTAACATGGCTGAGGGGAAGAGGTCTTGGCAGTGATAACAATAAGTAACAGCTGGCTGCAAAGCAACACTAAAACATCTGTACTTCCAGAGTAGATGATTTGCTGTTCCCAGACTGTGAAATTAGCTGTTGTTGTTGTTACGTGCTATCAAGTCAACTCCAACTCTTGGTGACACTGTGAATGAGAAATATCCAAAATGGCCTATCCTGCTCAGCTCTTGCAAACTTAACCCTGTGGATCCCTTTAGAGAACATTCCATCTTGAGTTTGTTTCACCTTTTTACTTTTGCTTCTCCCTTGTCCTTTACAATTTTAAGTGTTGTTTCCATGATTCATCAAGGTTTTTCTTTTTACTACAGAAGTTGATTTTTTCATTCTTCCCTAATAATATCTCTGGTTTCAATTCACAGTTCTTTTGGTCCACATTTAGTTGAATTTAATAATGCAAATCTATTCCTTATGTGAACTTTAAATTTATCAGGAATGTTACTGAAATTATATTTTGGTGCTATAATTCTTTTAGTGTTGTTTTTCAGCTTTACTCTAATCATGTTAGATATTAACAGTTCATCTAAGCACATCTGATCTTGCCTGATTTTGGAAGCTAAGCAGGGTCGGCCCTGGTTAGTATTTGGATGGGAGACCACCAGGGAATACCAGGTGCTGTAGACACCTGGAGTAGGAACTGGCAAACCACTCCAGTATTCATGCCAAGAAAACTCCATGGTCACAAAGAGTCAGTCACGACTGTAACAACACCACACACACTCAACATTGCAATCTGCTCCTGTTCTTGTTTTGCTAGAAAGAAAGAGAGTTTTTCCAGCTTCTGCTTGCAATTACGGAAAATATTTTATTTCTATCTTGACTATCTGGTGATGTCTGCAAATAACTTTTTGCTTATGAGCAATTCCTTTGTCTAGCAACAAAAGTGTAACTATACCATATTACATTTGTAATATACTCTGCAGTCCTGTATCAAAGATTTAATAGCTGTATGGGATTAAGAGTAAACCAACGCCTTGCCTGGCAGCAGAATGTATTCCAGATCTCTATATGTCTGTTCTGAAGTAAATATAATTCAGTTCAATTAAGTCTCTGTTCAGTTAAGTGTGTATCACTAGGATTACAGCCATAGTTAAAGTATCCACTAATTCACTTATCCATGGTCTGAAAATATTAAAAAGATTTTTTAAAAAAACTTTTTTTAAATGTATTACCAGGACCAACAACTAGAGCAGTGGTTCTCAACCCCCCCTAATGCCGCGACCCTTTAATACATTTCCTCATGTTGTGGTGACCCCTTGCCCTGCTTGGAAGAGGCCACGAGCCCCCTTTGGCAGGCTGCTGCTGCAAGTGCCACAGAGAACTTCCCTCTACTGGCACCCTCAGCCAATCGCAGCCTCCGGTGCCATTGACTGACATCCCCTCCAACCTATCAAGCTGTAACTCACTCTTTCTCCCTTCCTCCCCCTCCTCCTCCAGACCCAAGCCCTTTGTGCCTTTTTCTTCACCGGCTGATGGCGACCCCTGTGAAATGGTCCTTCAACCCCCAAAGGGGTCCCGACCCCCAGATTGGAAACCATGGTACTAGAGAGAGCTGAAGAATACATTGCATGGTCTTTGGGCCATCTAGAGGCCAGTCATGGTAATCCACAATAATATACAGTATATATACAGTATATTTAGTATTCGGCAAGGGTGATGGTGATTGGAACCAATTGCCAGCAAATATGGGAGTCCTGTATACTTTTTTATGTTTTGTATCCTGTATAAATATTCATGAATATGTAATTGTTCAGGCAATGTGTATCTTGCATTTAAATCTGTAATATATATATGAATAGAAAGTTTGCTGGTGTCTGGGCTTCTCTTCATCGTAGCTACAAAATCCTTATTTTGTGTCCAAGAAATAGATATTGTCGATTTCTTGGGTGGAAGATGCAGTTGTCAGTCTACCTAGGCAATGTTACTCCATCCCTCAGCTGGGAGAATCATTTCTCTACAAGGCCTCTACGCAGCTCTCCCTGTTATTTTTTCCTACGGCACTTTTCAGGGATTTTTCCAACAGTTTCAAGAGATGCAGGGCGGTGGGTGGGTGGGGGACTCTTTATAAGAGAGGAATAATAGAAAGCAGAGCGACTAGGCAGAAAGCCTGAAGGAATAGGGGAAACAGATCAGTTAGTCTCAGGAGAGGAGAGGAGAGAGAGGAGAGGAGAGGAGAGAGAGGAGAGGAGAAAGCACAAACACAGACTTTCTCTATAGATGATGCTGAGGCAGACCTGACATATTCCATGTGTGATTCTTTCCCCTGCATGGCACCAGAATTTTTTAAAGTTAAGAGGAAGGATTAAATAGAAAGAAAGAAAGAAAGAAAGAAAGAAAGAAAGAAAGAAAGAAAGAAAGAAAGAAAGAAAGAACGGTTAGATGTGAGTTTTTCTGGCTGTTTGGCCCTGTTCTGGAAGTTTTTCTTCCTGACGTTTCACCAGACTGGATGGCATCTTCAGAGGGCAAGGAGCTCAGGGAACTAGGAGTTCTCTCTGTGCTCTGAAAAATTCACAACATCTATCAGATCCCGGCCGTGAAAGCCTTTGAGAATAGAAAGAAAGAAGGATTGATTGAATGAATGAATGAAAGAATGAAATGAACTAACAAACAAACGAATGAATGAATGAACAAACGAATGAACATAACATTTGTTAACATAGTGTTGGACCCAGTTAGAGTTGGTTAAGCTTAGTCTCTTCTTTAATTCAGGTCACACTGATTTCAGTGGAAATTGTTTTGCATTTAGCAGTAGATATTATCTTTTCCCCTGTGAAAATTTGCAGCTGTCCATTTGACATGGCAATGCCATTCAGTTGCCAAGATAGCTGATCTGTCCAGAGCTACCACCAAGTCAACTGATACTGAATCCAAACCCCACTACCTATCTTACAAGAACTCAACTGAAATGTGCAAAAGGGGGGGGGTCTAGTATGGATTTTGCATCCAGTGACCTGTGGAAAAAACATTGTGTTTTTTAGAGGCATGTACAAGTGCTGTGAATCTGGTGATTGACCATGAGTTTCTATTACATATATACCTCTTTTCTGTTCTGTATTGTGAGAACTTACCATCTCATTTGGTCTTAAGTACTCTGACTGCACTTAGTTGTTTTATTTTCCCAAAGGAAAGATTCCAGAAGAGGCAAAATAACCATGCACATACTAGGAACTGTTCTTCTATCTGAAACCCATGAAATCTGGACAGTAAAGAAAGTAGACATTGATTCATTTGCAATATGGTACTGGAGAAGAGCTTTGCGGATACATTGGATAGCCAGAAAGATGAACAAGTGGGTCCTAAATCAATTCAAGCCTGAACTATCTCTAGGGGTAAAAATGATGAAACTGAGCTGCCCTGCTTTTGGAACTTCATGAGAAGAGAGGATTTTCTGGAAAAGACAGTAATGCTGAGATGGGTTGAAGGCAGCAGGAAAAGATGAAGCCCAAATAAGAGATGAATTAACTCCTAAACATATTAACAGACATGAGTTTGCAAGAGCTGAGCAGGGCTGTTCAGGACAGGACATTTTGGAGATCACTCATTCATAGGGTTACTACTTCTTGACAGAAATCTGATGGCACATAACAGCAACAAGTGCTGTCTGATTTCATAATGGAGTGCCTCTGAGCATTTGTTTATTACCTTTCTCAATGTTCTATAATTGCAATAGCCACCTCCAGCTGGATAGTGTGTTGGTCTTTCATGGCTTCTAAAGCATTCTCACTTAGCCCTTTTTTGAGAAGAGGCAAAGGAGAGAGCTTTAGACTCTTTTGTGGTTCTTGCCACTTCCTTTGTGGCAGTTTTTATCAAACTTTTCAAACGATGATTGGAGAATACTGTACATTTGTGACTGACTGACTCCTTCCTCTTGCTACTGTTGTAATGGCGATATTTGCTCACAATGAAGAGCAGTAAGAATGGGGGCGTTGCTCAATGGTGGATTACATGACTTGCATGTGAAAGGTCTCAAATTCAGCCCTAAACATCTGACAAGTGCAGGTGAAAAATGCTGCTGCCTGAAACCCTAGAAAGTTACTGTAACTCAGCATAAACAATAAATTAAACTGGGCAATTGCTTGATATAAGATTGCTTACTTGATACATTAAAAATGAGATTGTGTGCCTTTTAGAATATCACTAATAACAGTCATACCTCCATGAGGCAAGATCTCTGGGAAGACATTGGTCTTCCTGATAAGAGCTGGAGAAGATTTTTGCCTGAGCTCTGAAGATACTTCTGCTAGTCATGGTAGAAAGTATTGGTCTCAGATGGCAGCTCCTTATATCCTTATCCTGTTAATGAGTACAAGACACCCCTTTTTTCGTCTTCCTACCCATTTCATTCTTCTTTTTCTTCTTTCCCCCTCTTTTCTTAATTCACTGTCTAGTGAGTTTCTGATTGACTTAAAGACCAATTAAAGTAAAATTTAATGGGAGAATAGATTAACTCCCCGAGGTTTCCCTCCCATCCATCACATTTTTATAGCAGGAGCTGTGTGGAGGCTCATAACTTCATGCTGTGAGTGTGATAATAAAGGGGGCACGGAGAGGATTCCAATTTACAGCCGCGCTGATGCGCTCTGGGGATGGGATTTACTGCCCTGTCCCTTCCTCTTTTTATTCAGGGGGAGGTCACTGGATCTGTGGCCAGCGATGGGCCGCTGACGGATGAGATGTCAGACACAGAGATCATGACAGGAGAGGAGGAGGGTTGGAGGGTTATGTGTAAATGTAATTGTGTCCAGAGTATGGGGATGCGGAACGTTCACCTTTCGCGCTCGAAAGGCTGTGATTACTGTAGGGCAGAAAGGCGCTTGTTGTGCAGAAATTTAGGAGCTAGCCAGACCGATTGGAAGGGGTGGGGAGTAGTTCACGTCTTCTCAGGCTGGAGAAAAAGAGACAATAGTTGAGTTGAATGAGGCATGGTCAAGGCATTACTTCTCATGACATAGTTATTGGTTTAGCCAACTTGAACCAGAAGGGTTTCTAAATGTTTTTAAAAAACAGCTAAACAAACAGACCAGGGTTGAAAGTGAACACACACACACACACACACACACACACACACACACACACACACACACACACACACACACACACACACACCTCTTAATTCTCATTTCCCCTCCTCTCCATATATCTATGCAGAGACTGTAAGCCGAAAAAGTGTACAATATTTTGTTGATAGCAATTTCTGCTAGGATAATGTGTGGTCCTTTTTTCATTGTGAAATGGGAGACAACTGGATTTTTGTTTGAGGTTTTTTATCAGCTTCTGTGTGGAGAAAGAGAGCAAACATTTTCAATGGCAATTCCATATATTTCAGTGAATTCTGAACAAGACAGATGGAAAATATCTGTTGAATGCATTATACATAGTCTTGGTGTGTTGAGGGGATTGGATTTTGTGTTTCTTGTTACCTGCTTTTCATGGTTGAAGTTCATCATTTATCTCTCCAAGCTGGAGACAGACAATAGTTTTTAACAGATCTAGCCCTAACACTACCCCAGGCAGCTAATTTTTGATGTCATGAAAGGGTATCAAATTGTTAGCTGTTTAATCTGCTATTATATTTTACTACCAGGCTAGGAGAGAGCTGCTTGTTTGTTTTTCTGCCTCATGGATCAAATTATTTTGGCTGGCTTTGAGTGCTATGTAGTTTGATGTGGGTATGTAGGGAGTGGTGGTGGCATTTGCTGTTCCACCTCCGGCAACAGAATATCTTGGGCCAGCACTGACTTTTAAGAGAATACAAAGCAATATAATAATGGCATCCTTTTCATAGTATGCCCTTTAACTTGCTTTGTTGTTTGGTCAAGCAGATTTTACAGTGTTTCATGGGCTAAAGTGATGTCTCTGTCATACCATGCTTCTCCCCAATGCACCCTGCTGTTCCAGCTGCTACATCTGCTTCTAACTTACAATGCTCAGTTAGTAGAATATAACCAACCATAAATGGTCCTGGCTAAAAATTGTTTTATTCATGAGGGATAATGTTTACCACTATGGTAAAAATTAAATATGTCGTGAGCATTTGAAATATAAGTATTTGAAAAATGAATATTCCCATTCAAATTCTCAGATACAATGATACAATGTACTGCTCACCTGATCTATCCAGTTGTCTCATGTTTCTTGCTCACCTCAAGTCTGTGTGCTCCCCGTGTACTTTTCCCTGTCTCATGTTCTAGGGGGCTAGTGAGTAATCTATGGGCAGGGAGGAATTGCAAACAACCAATAACAGTAGGTGCTAATGATGTGCTTAGTTGGAACAAAATAAATTATATTATTTGTATAATTACAATGAAGAAAAGGGCCTCTGGTTTGACTCAGGCATTTGCAGAATTCTTCTCATGCTGAACTTCCGAATGCTTTTGCTTTCCTAATGAAAATACAATAGTAAAGTAAATAGTTGACCATGTGTTAGTGATACCTGAAAATCTGCTGATTGAGGGCTCATCATCCTGCCTATGTTGTGGTAGGCTTCAAATGTTACTGCCACAGCAGAATGCATCCATTGGCATTTGTTTGGGTACATGAGAAGATTACTCAAAATTGCCAAAGGTTAGTGGTGAGGGCAACCAAAAATAACACAAAGTAAAGCATTTTCATAAATTGCTGCCCTTTCCCCCCTAAGATGATTGGGTTTTCTTTTCACCTAAAATGGATGCCTATATAAAGAACAGTGTGCCCCCACTACATTCTCCTGGGCAGTGAGGTTTGGGTATCTCATTTCTTGCCTTATACTGAAATGACTTTGTTCTACATTCATACATTAGTATATGAGAAATGGCAAGCCACAGCCAACTTAAAGAGAAAGAGTATAGGCTAAATTGCAGGGTCTGAGGAACAATATGTGTGCTTTATTGACCCCTTGGGGAATCAGGAGTGTAGCATAGTGCCTACTCAGATACAATGCCATTGCCAACCAGATGGTGCCCTCAAAGTCCAATGTTCAACCTGCTAGGTTTGCAAAGTAAAGAAAACATTATTCAGGAGGCAAGGTGCTGGATACTGGCCTCAGGAGCCCCAGTTCAAAATACTGTATACTTATTCTCAGGCATCAGATGCAAGATGAAGAAAATACTGTTGGAAAATTCTAAACTATCCTATCATTTTTAAAAAAGAGAAATGAATCCCAGATATGTTGGACTTCCCTAGTTCTGTCCTTTTCATCAATTTTTTCAGTCTTATGACATCCTGAGATGGGAAGTCCTTAGAATGTACAGTACTCTAAATGCAGCTATACCATAAATTTATGTAAATTAATTATATATTATATTTATATTTATATTTATATTTATATTTATATTTATATTATATTTATATTTATATTTATATTATTTATATTTATAATTAATTATATATTAATATATTATATTTATATTTATATTTATATTTATATTTATATTTATATTTATATTTATATTTATATTGACTGAGCCTCGTGGTGCAGTGGTTAAATGACTGTACTGCAGGTAAAACTGTGCTCATGACCTGGGTTCAATCCCTGGTAGCAGGCTCAAGGTTCACTCAGCCTTCCATCCTTCCGAGGTCGGTAAAATGAGTACCCAGCTTGCTGGGGGGGGGCAATGTGTAGCCTGCACACTGTAATTAAAATTGTAAACCGCCAGAGACATACTTGTAGTGGTATGGGACGGTATATAAGCAGAACACTTTGCTTTTATATTATATATATTATTTTTCTATTATATTTATATTTATATTTATATACCACCGAACATTATGAAGGAACTCTGGGAAGTTCCTAAATCCTATATAAAAGTTGCTTTCCTCACTGCTTTTGTACACTGACTTGCCATTTTGCTGGGTAGCTTCTTTTCTTTTACGTGCATGGAGGGTTACACATTTTTGAAAGGAAATGTAAGGTTCTGACATTTGCAATGCTCCCATATCTCCTTCCATCTCCACTATCCACATTTTTGCATAGATGTCTGTGATGGGAAACTGTCCCATCTGGAACTCAGAACTGTCTTGCTCCGTAGAGGTTTGAGATCTTTGTGGAGTAGATACACTCAGACTAGGTTTCTTCTGGACAGTTCCTTATGCACAGTAAGGTTGAGTGAAGTAAAGAGCGCTGCAAGTCTGGCAGGGTTTGTATCAATCTTTAGGGAAGTCAAAACCATGGAGAGCTCCCTGTATACTTTCTGGGTAGAGTTCTCCTTTGTGTTGAGCGTCCCTGTGCATGCTTAGTTTCGTATGATCTCTAAAGTGTCCTTGCCTCCTTTTGTTCCTGTTAGCATATGCAGAGAAAGAAACAAGAACGTGAATGTTGTGTTGGGAGCACATGTTAATTTGACACATTAATGTTAAAATAAGGTAAAGTCGGACACGGCTAATAGAGAAAGTGTTTTGCAAGTCCGCAACCATGTGGCCAGCATGGCTACACGGAACACTGTTTACCTTCCCACTTTTTATGGTGGCACCTATTTATCTACTTGCATTTACATCAGATGTTAAAATAGTTCATTTCATATTGAACAAGAGGACAAACTGTTTGTTAATGTAATTTAAAAGAAACAGTTTTGACAGGAAGATGTTACTCCCAAGTTCTGCCTGTGCTGCAGTAGGGAGGCATTGGAGGAAGTATCAAAGGTTTCGAGCCTTTCTCGGACTATTGTGTGCTCTTTGTGTTGAGGTCCATGATGGACATATACTGATTTCCCCAGCTCCTGGAGTGGTGATTGCACAAAATTCTGTGATCCAATGAAACCTTAGCTGAGGGGTAGTTTGGAAGATTACCTTTAAGGAGAAATAAACAATAATGTGAAATCATCCATAATGCAGTTCCCATGTTCTAGGTATGTTCTATCAACTCATTCCAGACTCGTTAATGTGTAGATGGCACAGGTATAAAGAACCACAGTACACTCCAGTGGGGCAAAATACCCTTTTCAACATGTGTTATCCCTTTGTGTGAGGGGATTTTCTGCAGGACCTCTCAACTGCTATAGTTGTGTCAAACAAATAACTGTGAAAACTGATTTAGTCATATAATCTCATACACCTACTTGCCTAGGATTAGGTCCCACTGAAGTAAATAGGGCTTTGTACATGTGAGCAGGATTGTATTCATTATCTGAGTTTAACCAAAGAGATTCCCTTACACTTAAAGTGTCTGGTTTGCTCAACTACAGGAAAGAGGCAAAAAAAACCCCAAACTAGTTGCCTGTTACTTTTGTAGCAATGTCATATATACAGACAATATGCGTTATCGCTCAAATATTTTAAAACTCTTTTCCATGCAAGCCTTCCTTTAGCCTTAGGCTGAGTTAGAGTCACAGTCTAAAAAGGTTTCTTTATTTGACTGCAGCTCTAGCTCCCATCAGCTTTGAAAAGTCACTGACAATGCAGACTGGAAGATTGTGGAAGTTGTTTTCTGAAAGAATAATTTTACCAAGCTCTTATGATTAAGTAGTAACAACAAGCTCTAATAATTAAGTAAAGTGAACTTCACAAAAATTGTGCTGATGGGGGATGTCGGTAGTAGGCTGAGAAACCAGGCCTATCATAAATTCAACACCAGCCTTCTGATTGCTAGCTCAGACTCTGGACTCCCCCTCCTAGAGAAGCGCATACCCAGTGTGAACCAATTTGCCAAATTGATGGCTTTCTTTAAACAAGATTTCAGAAGGGTTTGAGAGCTATGTTTCCTGTGGGATAGATTATACAGCACCAAGGGGCTTGGAAGAAAATGCATCTTCTCCCTAGCAGGTATCTCTCTCGAAAGATCTGTGCCTGAAATGGCAGCAGGCTGAACAGAAGGAGCAGAATTTATTTGGAAATAATAGTAACTATTTGTCGAGGCTCCTCTCATACACACCCCACCCCTGGGGTGAAGATCTGGAGTTAATCATTGTTCTTCAAAACCATGAGTGATGTTCCATGTGGCTCCCCTACACAGAGAGCATCCCGGCGGGAGTGCTACTAACGGTAATTTTGTCAGGCACTATCAGCAGTATTGAGCCAACCTGAACAATCCGTTACTAATCCTTTTCTCCTGGTGACATGACCGGCAATCGATGGTTTCAACAAGCCATTGAAACTTCACCAATCAAGCAGCCATCAGCTAATCCAATGGGTTATAGCCCTGCAGGTTCATGGCTGAAGGTAAAGGCCTAGGCAGGGGATATGAGGAGCTGTGTATGAATAGAGGACTGCATCAAACTCATGCATCCTGGTAAATTTTGCAAAAAATGTGTGACCACTATTAGGTTTGTGGGCTTGGCAACCCTACCAAGACAAGAAGTAGAAGAATACTTTTTTCATGTGTTTATTTCTCAGGAAAGCGCTCATTTTTCTGAAAGAGGGATGTATGTGGTGAAAGTGAGAGGTCTGTTCATTATGTTGTATCGTTCCCTTGGTGTCACTTTTACAGCAGGTAGATGTCAAGTTCCGGCTCAAAGATCCTTGTTTTTACAACTGTGGTACTGTACAGCTTCCCATGTTGGATGGGTGGATTCCCGGGAGTTGTACTCCAAAAATATAATTTGTCAAAGCTTTTGGTAGAGTCAGGATGGCTCTTGCCTGTGGTCCATTATGACTGGCAAGGAAGGCAGCGCACCAACCACTGTTGGGTAGAGTGGGGGCTAAGAGTGGATTTCTCTCTCTGACTGAAGTCTTGTTGCTTATCATAGTGTGTCACAACTGGAGTAAGGCCATTAAATCAGTGTGCATTTGTTGAGTCAACTCCTCAGTAAATTCCAATGGGTCTATTTGAGTTCCAGTCTATTACACTAAAGATAGCTATTACATTAAATCCTTATTGCATCTCTCTCTCTCTCTCTCTCTCTCTCTCTCTCTCACACACACACACACACACACACACACACACACACACACACACACACACACACACACACAATGTAGGCAAGCATTAGCACATAGACTCAGAGAGAGGCCCTTATTTTCAGTAGTGAGGCAAGTCAGAGTTGGATGGCTGGGAATAGCCTGATCTTAAAGTCAGGTTCCCACCCCCATTGTTTTAATGGAGGGGATGCCACTGAGTATCGATAATATACAAGGAGACTTGTGACAGAACTGTTATGGGTTCTAGCTAGTCTTTAACTTCTGACAAAGCATGCATGCTTTTAAAAGGGGGGGCATAATAAGACAGGGAATCCATCAAATGACAGTGTGATGGGAAGGGAATCTGGGGCCAGAATTTAACTCGTATAGACAAGAATCACCCTCTGGGTGTTTCCCACCTTTGACATAAAAGGAAGCTGTTGGGGACACTGGGGTGACTATTTGGATATGATTTTACCACCTCTGACTATAATGTCCTAGATTGCATCTCATTTCCCCCCATGGAACAATGGGAACTGCTGAGACTTGAACTGCTTTGTACCTATAAAGCAGCACCACTTCATATGCAGTTCCTTCCCTTGAGCGTTATTGGTATAATGTTGAACTATGGAGTAGGAACTGACAATTTATGCTTGCAGTTTGAATATTAAGACCCTTATTCAGCTGCGTTTGCGAAGCACACATGGTGTAGCCAGGCAGCTGGAGGAAACCTGTTTCAGTATGCTCATAGCTTCTATGAGCCAGGATAATGACTTGATCATGAAAAGAAACATTTGTATGGCATTTGAGCTCTTTCCTCTTGATGCAGCAGAAGGGAATTTGTGACAATGTTCAGTGCAATCCACCAGTACTGTAGTTAACTTTGCAAAAATGTCTCTCAAATCTTTAAACTTTGCTAGGCTTCCCTCTCCCCCCCCCCCCCCAAATTCAGAAGCTGCCTGTCCAATGCCTGCTATGTGCACAGCTGTGGATTGTCAGGCCCATGGAATGTTTACTAATAAACTTGGTCATTAGGGCTAGTCTGTGATGAATGGACTGGAGCCCTCCTGTCTTAATCCAGCGTATGCTGAGACAGTTTCTGACCAGCAGCCATCAGAAGAGCTGCCTTGTTAAGGGTTCCTGTCTTTGAAATCAGCTATATATCAGCTTGGTTGATACCCTGGATTATTTAGACTTCCTGTGGCATGATGAATTGAGCCAATTGATCTGTCTTTCATCTTTATTCTTCTTGGTGACTTTGCTGGACCTCAACCCTTTTGCTAAGCCTTTAAAATGCAAATCATTCTAAACATTCGCATTTTTAGCATCCTTAGCCATGTCTAGAAAACTGAAAATATATCAGTATGTATTTATTTATCCTTTTGTAACCCATACATCAAGATATTCAAGATAGTATTCAAAGGTTTATCCCACTTTATCCTAACACCTGGCATGTGCAGTAGGTTTGGCTGGAGGATTTGTGACTTGCTCATGGACAAGCTATGTACTTTCCTGCTGAGCAGGAGTTTGAGCAAAAAATCTTCAAAGGTCAAGTCTACCCAGTCATTTAAGTTTAATCCTTCTTAAACCTAAATCGTATTGAAAGCTGAGTTAAACATGAATGAGCTAGAACATTGAAGGTTCTCTTTTTACTGCAAAATAATGGATAATGTAAGTAAAAGAAAAGAGAGAGACAGCCTGGAGATTAGCAATTCATAAAGTATGTGATTTAAAAAAAATTAAGAGGCTACTTAGTGCCATGTCGCATAATGCAGCAGTTATAATAAACTATTAGCCATAGGTTCCTTAGCAATTCATGTTCTGTTGCACCTGCTTAGTGATGGTTTCTTATATAAATGTAGCCATGTCTGTTTCACATACAGTAGGACGTCTGTATCTGGGGGGATGGTTCCAAGCCCTCCCCCCTATCAGATGGTGGAACATGTGGATTACAGTGAACTCTATTTTATTAGTGACCTATTTATAGCATGATATCTGGCTCCAACTATTGGCCATATAAAGTAACATCATCCTTTCAAAATACTGTATATATTTCTAGGTTTTTTATTT
The DNA here is from genome assembly GCA_037367245.1 of Phrynocephalus guinanensis. Lineage (NCBI taxonomy): Eukaryota > Metazoa > Chordata > Lepidosauria > Squamata > Agamidae > Phrynocephalus > Phrynocephalus guinanensis. The sequence goes on from CM074743.1 coordinate 21,209,833, forward strand.
TAATATTTTAAAAAATATTTTCAGTCTTTTATTAAGTGAATCAGCAGATACTGACCGTACGGGCCCTACTATAGTGCTCTGTCTACAAAATTGCTGACTTGAGGCAACTAATCTGCCATACTTTGAGATCCATGTCTTGTTTCTTATTTTGTTTATAATATATCCCAGGCTATACCACATGATCTCAAGGCCATGTATAAACAAGAAGCATTTCAAAAATGTTACAAATTAAAATAATTTAAAATATTATAAGTATATTTCAAAGCTCTGTTTTTAAAATAACATGGCAACACAGCCAGTTCAAGATCCTTACATCTCAGAGGCTTTGATGAACAGCTCATTTTAACTTGGCACCAGAACAGACCCAATCTCAATGCAAATCAGGATGTAATAGAAGGGCATTCCTTGTATTGGAGATGCCATGGGAAGGTGAAACACAAGGAGGACATTTCCACCATATCTCAAAGATACTTCTTCATCTTCCAGCACCAGTAAGTATTTAGGCCTTTTAATGTCCTCATTGAAATCTGGACCAAAAACATCTCAACAAAACTATTCTCTATTAAGTATATAGCTGAACATTGCAAACTGGACAGACATCTATACTAAAAAAATAGTTATGATGTTCAGGGAGTTCACCAGATAATTTTTCAAATTTTGGCAACATTTTAATTTTAAAAAACCCATGAAATTGTCAGAGTGGTGAAGGAATATGTCAAAAGAACGGACATTTCATTGTCATGTCTTATTTAATGCACCACAAGTTCTGGCATTTTGCCATCTCTCTGCTTTCAAAATGTTTTTTTAAGATTTAAACTTTAAATCAGACAGCTGTCAGAGCTTGGGGGGGGGGGGCACTTTGGCCACCAATTCACCAGAGACTACCAAGACAGAAACATCCAGATTAAAAAGAGGTATTTTACTTAAATCTTAAAAAACTGCATTTATCAGTGGGAAAGACCAAAAGTTGGGTTCAGTACAGCCCACATGCATTGTGTTGCCTTATATACCCTATATATTTGTGTTGACGTTTAATTGTGAACATAAAACATAACATACAAAGAGAAAATATGCTGGAGAAAGCATCTTGAGTTTATGGCTCCATGCTCTCTGTGAAGAAACTGAAGAATTGAGGAGCATAGACCATAGATTTCTTTAGGAGTGCCTGGGAAGCTAGGGGATAAGGCAGACGTGAGTATCAGCTGTGAACGAAATGACAGTTCACACCTTCGATTGACCTCCTAGTAATGAATACATCAAAGTAGGTCTCAGAGGGAACTGACACTTCCATGCTTGTCTCATGTAAGAGGGCACATCAAAGCACCACCAAAAGGAATCTAACACGTCCACTTCAGTAGTTGACTTGAAAAGCCAGTTCACTTTCTTCCTGAAGTCATACAAATTAGATCTGTAGGAATGGAAGAGGGGAGGAGGATATTGTTGTTTGGTCTGAACGTGAAAGGGGATTCTTAACATGAAAGATGTTGACTGTGACAGGTGTTGATATTGGTGTTTATTGGATAAAGGGGGTTAGGAAAACTAGTTAGATAGCCTATCCCATCTCTCAAGAAATAAGTTGTTTGCTTCCCCACTGCCTCAGTGGCCAACAGGGGTCTGATCCAACAAAGCTGTGCCAAGGAATGATGCATTCTCTGCATGTCCCAGAACTACTAAGGTATGAGCTTTAGGTAGTCTAGCTTAGCTTTTGTTGATTCTGGAGAGTTTCTCTTGAATTTCCTGACACTGTCTCTGTATTTTGCTAAAACCATATATTATTATCCTTTTAATTCTATTTCTTCTCTTTTCATAAATTCAAAAATCTTTTCAAGCAGCTATCAGGATTTTGGCCACCGGGATTTGGAGTGCTTTTCTGGGTGTGGTGGCACGTTTGCTCTTGCAGTGGGTGCATATTGTTTCTAAGTGCCAAGCCTTGTGAATTTTGTGTTGACATCCATAGTAGTATTTGGGAGATACACCATCTCATTCAGGTTCCAGTCTCCTCTCCAGCTACCTCTTCCCTACCTGAGTGGCTATTTGGGGGGAGGGGGGGGTTCACATTCTCTTTCAAAAGTGTACATGAACGTGTGTTTGTACACATGTGCCTGCCTTGTACAGCTATATTAGAATCTATAGCAAAGGTGTGATGTGCACATGTAAGATTTCCCTAAATAGGGGAAATAGGAATAGTTAAGGCATAGATTCAGATTCAAACACATGCACTTTATAGAATGGAAGGATTGATTACTATATGGTACCTAGCAATTGGGTTCATTAGTATACAATCCATTAGAAGATTATTCATAATGGGAATGACAGAAATAAAAGGCAGGAGGGAGGTTGTGGTTCACCAAATAGGAAGTGGCACAGTGGCACAAATTTCAGCAGAGCAGAAGTAGCCATGCTAGTGACAAGATGTACAGATTTGAATGATTTTTGGCATATAAATCAAATAAATAAATAAATAAATAAATAAATAAATAAATAAAATGCATAGCATGTTCAGTAGTCTAAAACATTATGACCCCATGTTTAGTGACATCATGGCTTTTTAAAAGGCATGGGAATATGAACAACTTATTTTCTTGATGCCAGAATAACCTTAAATATAGTACTTGGTGGGCCTTTCTTGTTCCCTATGTCTTTAGGCCCTAAAAGATGAGGGAATCTCACACAATCACATAATAATATCTCAGAAACTAGATTTACTGGGAGGAAAAATCTTTGAAACAATAAAGGGGAGAGCCACATTCAAGAGGGTAATGAAACAAGAGTTGCACACATCAACTGTGCAAGGAGCTAGGTTTGCAACCTCAGCAACTTTGCTAATTTTTTCTTGTTATTATCAATAGCATTCACTTCCATGTGTTAGTCTTTACCCAGGAGGATTTTACCGACTCTTGTATACTTGGTAAGAAATGACTGATGAAAAACAAATGTCACTGTTGCTACTCCCTTACCATGCACATGTTTGGTTATGCATTAACCGCCTTGAGCCATTGGTCTGGTGGAATAAAAATCCAAATCATAAATAAAATATGTTTCGTCTTCCCTGCCCTCAACTAGTCTTTTAAGCCCAATAGGCACTTGAAAGGAGAGGGAGAAAGGAAAGATTCCCCTTTGAAAATCATCTGGGGAATAAGAAACAACTTTAAAGTACCTTATTTCAAGCAGAACGCCATCATAAAAGTAACAGGTTAATGATTTTTTGTTCAGCCTAGATATTAGAAGCCCCAATATTGATTGGTTGGTTTCCCTTGTCGTTCTAACCTCTGATGGAACTGCATTTTTTTTGACAGGGAGTGTAATAAAATGTACAGTTTCCAATTTGAGAGCCCTATAAATGTCATCTCGACATGCAGAGTTACAAATTCTTTGTGTGGCGTCAGCAGCAGCAGCAGCCCTGCTGGCTGTCCCCATCATTTGCAATGTACTGTACCAAGATAGTCTTACAGACGTTGGAGAGTTTGAGTAGTACTTTCTGTTCCCTTCCTTGACCAAAGAAACTTTAAGAGGAATGAAAAGCCCTTCATTCTGGAATTAAAACCTGAAAGAGAGACAATTATATCCGGCATTTGTAAAAGAAGAAAAAAAGCATCCATAATGCATTTTTAAAAGGCAATAAAAGACAGATCCATAGGTAAGCAGTAGGAATGTGCCATTCAGAGTTTTGTTCTTTGGTGGTGGTGGTTTTGTATTGCAACTACCAGTCCTCCAAAAATTACCAAGGCAGAATTCTAGAAATTTTATCCCACAGTGCCTAAATACTCATAGAATTTGCCTATACAAGGCAGAGGTTTCTGAGGCTATATATGTTCTAGGCCTCGTTTTCTGTTCCAAAGCTTTCTGGAATGGCACTAATGCTGCTTATACAGATATCTGGGAGTTGAGTCACAGAAACTGGACTTCTTTTCTTTTGAAATCAAATTGTTTTGCTGCTCATCCAAGTAGTTTTGGATGAATGAATGACGAAATCTGTCTAACGAAGCTACTTGGATGAGTAGTGTCAGTCTGACTGATGACGCTGCTTCGATGAGTAGCGAAATATTTTGCTCACAAGAAAAGTTTTGATCTCACAAGAAAAGATGTCCAGTTGCCATTACTCAACTTCCAGATAGCCTCACCTGTATGACTGAGAATCTTCACAGATATGTTGCTTATACATTGGATGCCTTACCAGGAACTACCATGCCCAGGAGGCATTGTAGCAGCTTCATCCTAGGAAGCCTTGGTATAAGACATGTGCTCGAGGGTGTTACAGCCCTGTGGACCTTAGCCTAGTTCATGTGGATGAAATGAGGGATTGTTAGTCAGTAGGTAGAATACCCAGAATTCTGCCTGGGAAATTGTTGCAGAATTCAGGTAGTTGAAGCTCCCTGCCTCAAAATAATAATAATAATAATAGGACACTCCTGCTAAGCAGTAAACATGAAATAAACTAAGTTTAGCATTTAAAAATACCTATTGTATTTAAAATCCAAAATTTTGAGCAGTCAAATACTTTTTTACAAGATTTTTATTCAGAGATGTAGTGAGATCAAACTTCTACAATATGAGTTTTGGAGCATAGTTGTACCCAACAAAACACATTCTCTCAGAAGGTTAAAAGTGTTGGAGATGATTGGCTGCCATTACAACTCAAGAAGATACATATCTTTTCATGGGAAAGACTAGGGAGAGGACCTCTTTGGGTTTCCTAAGTTGTATTTTACAGTTTAGCAGGCTCACTGCATGGTGCAGTCCTGGCCTCTAATAGGAGGGAGTTCCAGAGTCTGAGCACAGCAGCCATGAAGGCCCTTTCATGGGTTCCCATGAGATGTACCTGTGAGGGTGGTGGGATGGAGAGAAGGGCCTCTCCTTATGACTTTAACACCCGAGTTGCTTCATACTGTGAGATTCGATCTTTGAGGTAGCTTGGGCCCAGGCATATAGCGCTTTGTAGGTTAAAGTCAGCACTTTGAATTGTGCCCAATATTTATTTATTCATTTATTTTAGAGTATTTTTACCCTGCCTTTCTCCTAGCTGATTGGCAGCCAAGTGCAGCTGCTTTAGTAGGGGTGTAATGTGGTCCCTGTAACCCATCCCAGTCAGCAATCTGGCTGCTGCATTTTGGACCCGTTGACGTTTCCTGAGACTTTTCATTGGAAGTGGCACATAGAGCGCATTATAGTAGTCCAGTCGGGACATCGCTAAGGCATAAATGTTTTATGTTTTGAAGAGGTACTTGTAAGGTTTTGATCATCTCCTACATTACCTGTTTATCTGTGTGACAAACCTGGATGAAAACATCATAAATGCAACATTATCCTTGACAGCAGTTAGGTTTTTTTTCTTTAACAGTATGGAGATTACCTTTGATTTCTGTGGATAGACACATTGGGTATGACCTTGAGTTTTGTCTCACTGGCAGTTTACTCTCTTGAACGTATTGATATTTTGTGTTTTTCTTCTAATCCTGCAAACAAGTAGAGTATTTTTGAGGACAATGTAAATAATTGTTTTAGGGTTCACAACTAACCAGACATCATTTCTAGTAAGCCACAGAGACATACTGATGAATGTTGGAAACTAGATATTGCTGATTTAAACAAGATTATTTGGTAAATAATCTGGCTCCACGAGGGCAGAATTTTTCTTGGTGTGGGGTTCCCTGAAACCTGCCCTGAAGTAAAGCTGAGGGTAGAACATTAAATCTTGCAAGGATAAATGCTCTACACACAGGCTTGAGGTGTTTGAAGCATAGTTAGGTAGGCTGCAGGTGTCCTATACACTGCAGGGTTTTTTTTTTGCCTGGAATTTTAAGAATTAGAAGTATCAGGTAGTTGATTTTTATTTTTTGGTAACAGATACTCCTATGCTTACTGGATGGGAAAAGACACTACATGTGCAAAAAGAACCCTATTTTTCTTGTGTTTTGTTTTCCAAGGAGTAGGGGGGAACCCTTAGTCAATAGGCAACTTGTTAGGATTTCTCACAAGATTATTAAATATTTGGTGTAATCTATTCACACTTCTTTCACATAGTGGATATAATGGGTTCACAAGCAGAGGAGTAGGTGCTTCTGTAGAAAATGTTTATTGATATTACTTATGTGCTACCTTTTCAACAAGAGTTGTGTGAAAGCTGGTACTAACCAGTACTTTTAACAATTAGCCATTTCTTCTAAATACAATATTGTGTGATCTGAAATCTTGGATACAATGCTGATTTTGGAACATTGATACTTTCTTGGGGAGGTAGCCATATACTAATGGCCTATATCCCATAATAAACCACTGACCTATGACATTTTCCTAGATTTATCACACTATTGGATTCTGAACAGATAATAGAGGTGCTGCTTGGTTTTGAATCCAGTATACTTTATGTGAAACTGTCACATACTTATATTGAGAGGTGGGATTCAGGAAATAAAGATCAATAAAATTTTATTGCCTTTTGCTTATAATGTTTTAGTCTGTTCCAACATCTCCCTGTCTGCCTCCTGCTGTGCCAAAGATTTGGATAACTGGGTATTGAAAATTGAGCTGAATTCAGCAGTTTCTGAAATGTTCACAAAAGTTTTTTTTAATAGACCATATGGACAAAATTTATACAATCTCTCCTTAGCTCGCCTTAAGAAGGTCTTAGAGATAAGGAAGTTTTGTTTGTTTTCATGGACTGTAATCTGATGCATCAGATGCTGATAAAAGTAACCTGTTGTCCATGGAAACCTTGTACCAAATAAAATTTGTTGAAGTCAGACTTTTTGTTGATCTTACTGGAAAAATTCACATAACTGGCTCTGGAGGTTTTTTGTAAATTAATGGACTGAGCAGATCATTTAAAACATCAAAACAAGGTCTTTAGTATTATAATAATTCTTAAAGTGAAGATGTCTAGAAAAATGCCCTCAGACTGGAGTTTGCCCCTTTCTTGATACTAAATGTTTAGGCTATTCAAGTTAATGAATTAAAGATACTGTATCCATGCCTCTGAGTACACCTACATTCATTTGCATTAGTATTCTGTGATTTACAGATGATTCCTGGAACTGAAATAGTTTCCAGGATTTAAACCTTAGAAAGTTACCATAGTTTGTAAGTGATTAAATACACCGTAGCTGAGCTTTCACCAAGCTGGTGCTGTTAATATCGTTTGGAGTGCAACTCCTATCAGCCTTAGCCAGTATGTTCAATGGTGAGAGATCAGGGATATTGGAATCCAAAATACCTGGAGGGCACCAGGTCCACAGAGACTACCCTCGCCTTTCCCCTTCCTGAGGTTTGCTGGTTTGTAAGAAAACCAAGCAAAGCAAAATGTTCTGCTTATATACTGTCCTATACCACTTCAAGTAGTCTCTGGGTGGTTTACAGTTTTAATTACAGTATGCAGGCTACGCATTGTCCCCCCCCCCAGCAAGCTGGATATATTGTAGGTAGTATCTCCTTCATTAGAGGTGACTTATTAATCACTATAGTCATGGAAGTCATAGTCTTTGTTTCTGAGCTGCTTCCGTATCAAAACATCAGCCCCTGTAAAGCAAAGCAAAAGTGGTCTGCTTATATACCGCCCCATACCACTACAAGTAATCTCTGGGCGGTTTACAATTTTTTAATTACAGTGTGCAGGTTACACATCCCCCCCCTCCCAGCAAGCTGGGTACTCATTTTACCGACCTCGGAAGGATGGAAGGCTGAGTGAACCTTGAGCCTGCTACCAGGGATTGAACCCAGGTCGTGAGCACAGTTTTACCTGCAGTACAGGCATTTAACCACTGCGCCACGAGGTCAAATGCAATGGCGACATGTAACATCAGCTGCAGTAAATGAATATGAGCCTGATGTAAACACTAGGGGCGTTTATACACGACCCCTAAGCTCCGCTGCAAATGGCTGCAAGCTCCGGAGCTTAAAAATATTTCCCCACCAGCTCCGGAGTTTGCAGACAATTAAGTGCGACCCCGCCCACTTTAGCGCGACCCAGCGCACTTTTCTTGTACCTTCTTTTTGGAGGTGAAAAATCTTTGATGCGGTGCAACAATAGTGAGTGCGGGGCTCTCCTTGCTTCTGATTGCTGCTTTTTGGCTCCCGCCCCTTTAAGAGCTACTTTTACAGAGACGAGAGCTACTTTTACAGAGACGAGAGGCAGAACGAGGTGAGCGGCATGCTTTTCTTTCTCTTTTTCTCCCTCCCTCACGCAGCCAGCAACCAGGAAGTGCGGAGGGGGGTTGGGACAGAGGAAGAGCGACAAACCTCTAAGATCTCTGGTCCGAATTTAAGTGGCCAGCGGATCTTAGGGGTCGTGTAAAAAGGCCCTAGGAGACCAAATGTTCTGCATTTTTTTCTGATCAGTAACGCAGTACTTCATGCTTGGTGCATTCTATCTATCAGCTGCAGCAAACGAACTCAGAAACCTTTTTTTCATGTTGAATTATGTCTAATCTGCCTCAGAAGTGTGTGTGTGTGTGTGTGTGTGTGTGTGTGTGTGTGTGTGTGTGTGTGTGTGTGTGTGTGTTCATTCACACAGCCTCTCCTTTCCCTTCCATTAATGAAACATTTATGGTAGCAGTGTGCTCTCCATTGCCTCTAGAGCAGGGGTGGCGAACACGAGGCTCTCGAGCTGCATGCGGCTCCCGGCCAAAATGAATGCGGCTCTTTGCCTCTTATCATTATTTTGTATACTGTGGCTCTTTGCCAAGTTTGGATTTTGTTATGCTGCTTCTGAGGAGGGACCTCTGAGGAGAGATCTCCGAGCGCGTAGTCCCGCCCCCAGGCTGCGTCATCACGTCTCCCATCCCCCGGAAACAACTGCACGGGCCAGAGAGCGGCCTGGGGGCGCACTCCAACAAGGTAACAAAAAACACCTGACTGAGCATGTTATATTATGTCTTTAATATATTATTGTTAAAATTATATGTTTTTGTGTGAGTGTTTGTCTGTTTTGGCAGGTCACTGCGTGGTGTGGCTCTCTGACTCTCGCAGTTTAAAATTTTTGCTCTTTTTGTCGAACTTGTTCGCCACCCCTGCTCTAGAGTCTAGATTATTCAAACACATACTCTACTCTCCCTTGATTTTGGAAACATACCATGATCATGCTCAAATGTTCTTGGATGACAGACCCCGAGGGAATACCATGGCTCTCTAGATAACACTATGCTGAAAACCCTCGTCAATAACTGTCAGTCAGAATTGACAATGCAAGGCTAGATGGATTGACAGTCCTACTCAGTTAAAAGCAGTTTTCTATGTTCCTATCACTACTAGCTAACCCAGACTATAAAAAATTTAGCAGCCCTATCGATAGCAGGCCACTTTGCAACCTTATTCTGAAGAGAATAGCTAAAAATTAAAGTGAAGCAATACCCTTCACAGCCATCAGCATGGAAATTAGTTGTGAAGAAGTAAAAAAACCATTACCTTAATTAACAATAGCATAGTTTGGAAGCTGTGCTGTTCTAAAGGCATCTCTCCTTGCTGCAGTTTAGCATAGTGGATGGAACAAAAGTCCTATGGTTTATTTGAAGTTTACTTATGCTTTCCATACAAGCATGTATGTATTAACGTGTTTTGCCTTGGTGTCCAGAATGACTCTAGTTTGTCAATATTAAGGGGCAATAGGGGAAATAGCAGTGTGCAGAGCTGCCTAGATGCCCTAAGCATATCCAATCTCACCTGATTTTGGGAGCTAAGCAGGGTCGGCTCTGGTTAGTACTTGGATGGGAGACCACCAGGGAATACCAGGTGCTTGTAGGCACCTGGAGTAGGAACTGGCAAGCCACTCCAGTATTCCTGCCAAGAAAACTCCATGGACATGGAGTCACGGAGAGTCGGTCACGACTGTAACAACGCAACACACACACACACACAGCAGTGTGCAATGTTTGGAGGGCTTCTTGTCATTTTAATAACCTCTCACTCACATTGCTGTTCTGCTAGGCAGATCATCCAGGTCAAAGGGCATGACAGCCTCCCTGGCTTGAGTCTCACTCGCTTTCAATTTTTTATAGATTTTTCCATTGACATTGGATTGGTGTAGGAGGTCTGTGTAACTGGAGACTTGCATTTTCCTGCACCAGCAGGAGCTGATCTAATAAAAGATATTGCCTGAGATATTTTGGTACCCCTAGGAATTAACAGTGGAAAGGGGGAGGGGAAAGGAGGTTCTCTGGAAAAATAATAATAATAATAATAAAAAATCCTAATCTTATAGTGCTTCCCTGTGGTGGTATTTGGAAACTGCATCCTTCAGCTGTAGGATGACCTCTTTTAGGTTTCTTTTACCTAAGAGCAACCAGAAGCTGCACGGCCCCTTTGGCAAAAGGGGAAACTTTGAGAAGGACAGAAAAGGCCTCCATGTGGCACTGCATACAGCCTGAAACAGTTCAGCATGTTTAATAAAGATAAATATGTCCCTTTTCCCAAATACTGTATTGGAAAAGTTACTTATTTGGATTGCATCATCCAAATGCTACCATTCAGCTCAGCCTTGCCATGCTAGGAAGGCACTTCAAAATGGCAACTTTTTAAAGTTCTACCTATTGCTCACTGATGTGGTGAAATTGCCAGGATCCAGTAACAAATAGGAAGGTCTTGGGAAAGGATCTTTTAGCTGGGTCCTTCTTCATATAGAAAGCAAGCATCTTAGAAGAATGAGGGTTAGGTTTAGCTTCATCTTCTCCCTCACTTGCTGATTTCCTCTGGATTGGGTTATTTTCCCCAAAGGAAGAATATTCCATCCAGAGAGGTCCACATTTTAGGGTATATTGTGTTGGATATTTACCAGTTTTGTGAAAACCAGGCCAGAGGAAAACAATGAAAGATAGATTTTGCCCATGCCCAGCTATATACTCTTTTGAGAGCCTTGTTAAATCAGTCAGATATCTTCCTGTATGTCTTCCTTAAACATGCCAAAGGAGACAGTGGAAGTACTTGATTTCCTACAGATATGTTTTAAAAGACTAAAAATACAGCCTCGGTGTCAGGCTAGGAAGGTGCAGGATATTTATGGGCGCTTTTACACAACCCCTAAGATCCGCTGGTCACTTAAATTTGGACCAGAGATCTTAGGGGTTTGTCGCTCTTTGTGTGTCCCCACCCCTCCGCACTTCCTGGCTGCTGGCTGCGTGAGGGGAGGGAGAAAAAAGGGACAAAATAATAAAGGCTTACCTCCCGGTGCCGGTGGAAGCTGCTGGGAGCCCCGGCACTTCCTGGTTCCTTCTCTTAAAGGGGCGGGAGGCAAAAAACAACAACAAAAAGAAGCGAGGAGAGCCCGGCACATCCATATCAAGATTTTTCACCCTTGGAGAGCAGGTACAAGAAAAGTGCGCTGGGACCCACTTAGGTGGGCGTGGTCGCACTTAATTTTCAGTAAACTCCGGAGCTGGTGGGTAAACAATTTTAAGCTCCGGAGCTGGGAGCCATTTGCGGAGGAGTTTAGGGGTCGTGTAAAAAGGCCCTATGATACAACTGTTCTTTTCCTCTGCCTGCCTCCCCATGCTCTCATTTGCTCTAATTAAATTCAAGTGGCCAAAAAGAAAGAAAGAAAGAAAAAAGAAAAACAGCATTTGCTGCTTCTGTGACTCTGACATTAATATTAGTGGAACCCAATTCTTCTGAAAGTGGTTCAAAAGACAGACATCCCTGATTAGTGGAAAATCTACAAATTCTCCTTAATTCATTTAGTATCAAGAGCATACTGGATGTCGTAAAGCAGAAGTTGTCAACATTTTTATCTTATGTGCCACCAGTCACTCTATCAAGAATTTGAGTCCCACCATGATGTAAAAGGCATTTTTTTCAATAAGGACTTTTATGTTTCTAGGCATTCTCTTAATACATGTATTGTTTGCTGCCAGATTATAAATATGATTTCTTATATGTTGAATTTTAGAATGAACATGGAATTAAGAGAAGCTGTTGAGTGTCCAAAGTTGCTATCAGCATGCCAAAAGCTTGCAGTTTATAGGTAGGATCAACAGGACTTCAAAGACATAGGATTGAAAAAAGAATGAATTCTTAGTAATTATTATAATGCATTTTAAATTGACCTCCTTTAAATCCCATTGGCGTTACTTGTACTCCTATTTGCAACCCACTGTTGTTTTAAAAAAAACCCAGAGAAGATGCACACTATCGCTGCCAAGATGCTACAGTCTGTATTAGAAACGACATTCCTGAGGCATCTTATTGGTCACCATCTGTCTTGGTCAGACAACAGCTTTGCAGTTTTCTTCTGGATGGCTTGGATTCCATCAGAATAAATTTCTTTGGTGGTTGAAGTAAAAAGGCAGCTGAGGTCAGCAGGACTTGCTACAAGTGTCCCTCAGGGTATAAATTATGGTTGGCACTGTTTCTGATACCTGTTCTTTTTCTGGTTGTAGAGGGATAATTTATTGTTTAAGTCTGGTGTACTAGCCAGAGCCTTTGGCACTGCGTGTTTCTTTTACTAGCAAGGCTTCCTTGTTCTTTGACATTTCTCATAAAAAAGGGCATGTTTGTAAGAATCCTTACTGTGGACCATTGGGCAGCCTCCTACTACATAGAACAGTGATTCTTAACCTTTTGAACTCCAGATGTTTTAGACTTCATGTCCCGGAAGCCATGACTGGTGGCTGTGCTAGAAAGGAATTCTGGGAGGGGAGGTCCAAAACACGGAGAGGATCAGCTCTTGAGAACCACTGCCTTTAGATGTTACTTTTAATGTGCAGTCGAGATACCGAAGTCAAGCCTATGAAGTTATAGTTTTAGAGGAGATAGCCGTGTTTGTCTGTGCAGGAGTATCAGGCAAAATCCAGAGAAACAAAACAAAAAAATACAAAAATATGCAGCACCCCATCAGCTTTCATGGACAAGTCTGGCAAAGAAGAAATATTCAAGTTGTGGCATAAACAGCAGTGTGCTCTAAGTTGCTGAGTTCTTTCTCAGGGCAAGTGGGAGTGGTTATGTGTCATGTTGCCATATAAGCAGAGCTTAGAAAACGTTTTAGATTTTGGTTCCCAGAATCCCAGAGCCATGCTGGCTAGAGAATCCTAGGAGTTGTGAACCAAAAGTATCTTTTCTGCTATAAGCAAAGTGCTGAAGGTAAAACACTAGCAGATCAGCCAATATCTGTGTCTTGGTGGCTATTTTAATTTTATTCTCAGCCCACTTTGTGAATCTGCTTAAAGGATAAACATCTGTGTCACACTAAAGGAAACTAATTTTCAATGTGCATCCAAGATAAAGAATTTATGAACTACTTCAAAAGGAGCATTTTCAAGGCTTTTCATTTATAGCTGTGTTGTGTCATGTCCTTTGACTGGTTTCTTTAGTGCTGCTGATTATGAATGACAGTGTAAAGCTCAGATGAGGTTGGCTGATAGCTGGGGCAATTTGGCTTGCTACTAAATTTCCTGAGAGTTGTGTTACAGCTGCTAATTAAGCAAAACTGTGCAATGTGTCAGATTTAAAACCGACCTCTTCAACTGCAATAAAAATGTAGGCAAATACACAGAGAGCATTGAGACAGACATAAAGCCTTCTTTCTTTACACCTTGAGTGTGAAGTTATGATACTTGATCCCTTAAACCAGTGGTGGTGAACCTTCGACACGCCAGATGTTTTAGACCACAACTCCCACAGTCCTTTGCCATTGGCAATACATGCTTGGAATTCCGGAAGTTGCAATCCAAATTATCTGGAGTGCCAAAGGCTCACCACCAGTGCCTTAAACTGTAAGTAGTTTAGAACACATAATGGGAAAGAGAGGATGAGGCCAGGAAGCAACTAAGAGGCCAAATAATAATAATGGAGAGGTTGCCTCTGCTGACCTTACCTGGGGAGGTAAACAAAAGTAGTGACTTATCACTAGTCTCTCAATTTATTTTGTAGTTGACAGAAGGGCAAGGTCATATATTCCTAGGCATATACAAGTTACCTATTTTGGACTGCAAGATGTAAACCAAACAATAGGTTTTCCAGCATACCCATCATTGATCTTAAGATCCAATGCCATACTGTACCAGACATATATATTGTGTCTACTGCTTCAAAACCATACTGTACTTGAATTCTGTTTAGCAGTTTAAATGATGGAGACGTTTACCATTGAATAGTATTTTATACTTGACGTGCAGTGGTGTTTGTATCTGACCAGATGTTAAGCACTATGTGTTACAGATAGCTGCCATTATTTCTAGCTGTTGCACTTATTGATACTAAATGGCCCTCCCCCCTTGCTTGACAAATGAAAACCATAGTACAAGATTATCTGTATTTTACAGCAGAAAGTCAGGAGGGCTATCTTCAAATCAAAACAGAGCAGGTGTTCATGTAAGAAGAAAAAATAATGTTACTGTCACCTTTTGCAAACTTTGGTGTGACAAGACCTGTTAGCAGCTGTTTGATAGGCAGCAATTCATTGGGCACAACTATACTTGTCATGAGTTCCTGCCTTTAAAAAAAAGTCTTCATATTATGACTTACCCAGAAATTTTTAATTACCTTCATAAGCTGAGAGAAAGGCCTGGCTGATTTGGATGTGTAAAAGTCCTTGCCTGGCCAGGAATAGCGTTGATAGGATCAGAAGGAAAATCATAAATTGAAAGGCCATTTGTTGTTACATGTTAACATGATGTGCCCAAAGTAAGCCTCAGCTTCAAAAATTTTGCATTCTTGATTTGAAAGGCTATCCCTAGGGGGAAATGCAACATTCCTGTGCTTTTTTTTTCCAGGAACAGCAGTGTATGAAGCAATTATGAAGTAGATATGAGGACATTGGAGTTTGGAAAATTGCTTCAAAAAGTCCCTAGGTGCCAGCTCACCAAAAACACTGTTCGTTGCCATTACAGTAGCATTTTCTTAAAGCAATTTTTAAAAGGCTCTTTCTCCAAAGAATCTGTAGTCTTTATTTATTTTTGCCTATTTTCCTTTTTAAAAATCTGAATATGTATGTCTTTACATTAACACCCACAAAAGAGCATGAGACATACCACACAAGGCAGTACAGTATTTGAAATATGTGATGTTTTTCATTTACCAGTTTTAGTGAGTTCATAGCCATGTAACCATAGAGATGAATAACTAAAAGGTACTATTACCCTGCAAAGGAAATAAATAATTCTATTATGATCATACTTTAATGAAGTTATATATATTTCTTAGGGGGAAAGGAAATAATTAAAGTGACTTCCAGAGCTTGAACGTGTTTTGGTTTTGTTCTTTGGCTGTATATACTGTAAGTAGCATGGCTACTAGCCAGGTGGTAGATTTAGAGATTCAGAGTACATCATAGTAACTTCCTAGTACTTGTTATTTACAAGTTTGAAGCAAGCTAAGTTGCCTGTATGTACATTCGCCTCTCCCCATTTCCTTGCTCAGCTCTCTCAATGCCTGCAGGGTGAAGGCTGAAAGTTGAAGAGTCCAAGCCAATCAACCTCTTCTCTCAATTTATGACATTAAATGAAAATATTTGGATAAGCTGTGATAGAGAGGCCGTCTTTATTTATAAATGAAGGACCTGTCGGCCCACACATCAAAAGGCCACCTCTTTTCCTTCAGCACTGCCTGTATCACTCCTCATGTCTTTTAAGCAGCTGAAAACATTATTTGATGTTCCACTTTGCTTTGTTTATGTTAATTGAGTTGGTCAAATCCATCATGTGTGCCTTTTTGTGTCCTCCCCCATCTCTCCCCTGCTCCTGGAAGAGCTTGAAATGCGTCAGATGGGGGTGTGGGGGAAATGGAAGTATGAGAGAGCAAAACTCACACAGACACAGGCTGCTGTTTCCCCATACCTCTTTCCTCTGTCCTTTTTGTTCACTAGAAGATTAATACTACCATCTTCCGACTCTGAGATCCACAAGAGGGACAACAAGAAAATGCAGATAACAATGTGTGCTTTTCCCTTCTTCTTCTTCTTCTTCTTCTTCTTCTTCTTCTTCTTCTTCTTCTTCTTCTTCTTCTTCTTCTTCTCCTCCTCCTCCTCCTCCTCCTCCTATTATTATTATTATTATTATTATTATTATTATTATTATTATTATTATTATTATTATTATTATTATTATTATTATTATTATTATTATTATTAATCACACAGCTAACTACGCTGGATTTTGTATTACAAATCACTAGTCGAACGCTTCCCAAGCGTTTAGGACTATGTGATGTATCGTCGAATTATGTGAGCAGATCCCAGTAAGGTGGCTTTCTGCAGCTGACTGATGGCGACTTTGTCAACTCCCAATTTCTTTTAAATACTTGCTTAGCTCTTTAGGCACCACATCCAGCATGCCATGCCTAAATAGCTAAGCAACTATTTATTATTATTATTATTATTATTATTATTATTATTATTATTATTACACAGAAGAAGCACCACTATTGTGTTTTCTGTGACATCCAAAGCAGTTTTCAGTTAGTGATGAGTGATATGTGAGGGATAAAATCTGGACACAATGCTTTCTAGCTCCATCCTGAATTTTCTGGTCTTAATTCTGGGTTTGCATAATTTGTGCACAGTCCACACTCATGTGCATTGTTACTGGTAAAGATTTCAGTCTTTGCTTTTGTGGCTGAGCTCTGATGATAAGAGAGAAACGGAGCACCAGTTCAAATTATGATCTACTTTCAAGGCCAGTTCCCATGTCCCTTAAACCATGTGAGGTATGGATCTGCGACAATATTCTCATGTACAGTATATGCTCCATCAAATGATCAACTGAACTGAAATGTTATTTTATTTTATTTGTAACATTTATATCCCACAAATGGTAAGAACTGGCTCTGTGTAAAGACAAGAAAGAAATCAAGAAGAGATGGAAAATAGAGCCGCCACCAGCTCATCTGAAAAGCCTGCTCCTCTATGATTTTATGTCGTATCTTTTTTGGGGGGAGAGGGGACCCAGAGAGCAATAATGGTCCTCTCTTTTCTATCTAAAGCCCATCTAGCAATAGAATAAGCATACCTGTCAAGTTTCCCATATTGGCTGGGGAACTCCCATTTTTCATCCTTTTTCCCGCCATCTTCCCAGATAATTTATTTTCCCGGAAATGTCCCGTATTCCCACCCACCCACCCAGCTCTGCTGTGAGAATGCTCGAGCGAGTGAGCAGCACAGTGGCTGCGCACTGCCTCCCCTTCACCCAAGTGGGGCAGTTCTAAGCGGGAGGGCCATGGAACGGTCCCCACGCTCACTCCCACCCGCCACCCAGATGATGGGTGTGCCGGCTGCGTGCTTTACCTGTCTCCCAGACCAAGCCAGAGGCAATGGCAAACTGAGGGGAGGGGCTCAGGCTGGGGAAGAGGGGGTGACCTGTTGCAGCAGCAGCAAATGGGAGGGCTGTGGCAATCCCCATTCCACCCACCCACTGCCCGCTCCACTGCTCAGAGGTCCCAGCACTGGACGAGCCAGCTGCGGTATTGGTCTTCCCAGCTTCTTGCCATCTCCCCCACCCCCAGCCTGCCCACACACTCTCCTCTGCTCCTGGAATAGCTTGAAAAGCGTCAGATGGGGGTGTGGGGGAAATGGATTTTGTTGTTTTGTTCTTTCTTTCCTGTGTGTGCGCGTGTGTGTCTCGATTGTTCTATTGATTTTATATTGTTTGCTTAGCCTCCTTTGTAAACTGCCCAGAGTTCCCCTGGGAAAACGGGTGGTAAATAAATAAATAAATAAATAAATAAATAAATAAATAAATAAATAAATAAATAAATAAATCCAAAACTTGACAGGTATTAGAATAAGATATAAATAATATCAGAAGGAAAGATAATTTCTAGAGTATAACAGCATAATGCACATGTGGATATTGGATCCATCTTTACCATTCACTGTAAATACACATTTTATATACAGGTTTAGGTAAATATTATCATTAGAATGTTAATCTGTTCAAGCATGTCAAGCAAAACCAAAAGACAAACATTAGGAAAACAAAATTGGCAGGTTGGGTTCCTGCTTTCTTCCCTTCCCCTTCAATGTTCCTTGATCCTAAGAGGATGCCATGATTTAAAGAACAAGAGAGAAGTGAGTATAAGTAGTTCCTTCATTTATCTGCAAAAGGTTTGTTATGGTTCTGTCCTCAATAGATAAACTGCACTTAGCAAAACTCTCACTCTCTGCTAATGGAAAGCACTTTTATCAGCGGCCACATATTGCCCAGCGCCCGGGCTTTTAGTAACCTCCTCCTCTTCTCTCCCACATAAAGATTACTATTCCTTCTTCCTTTATTCAGGTGGAATATGATTCATAGGAAGTCTTCCTAACTTCCCACCTGTGGTGTGGCTTTTTGCCAAGCTCTTCAGCCCTAAAAGAGAGGCAGCTGTAGAAAGTATTGCAGGACATTTTAGAAAGATTGCTAAACAAATAATGGGAAAGATAGGATATTAATACTCCTTTGTTAATTAAAGCAAATAATTACCTGTGTTCTGACTTGTATGCTGTAGTTGACATTGGCACAATGGAACTAATTTTGACACGTGCTTGTTCATGCTGGTGCATGTTTTTCAATTTGTACAGTCTGAGAATTTGGACAGGATCCTTAGAGAGATAGACGTATCATGTCTTGAGCCATGACCTTCCTGTCTTAGAGAATGGACAGTGTGGGCAAATTACAAAGTCCATTGGGGGATTATATATGTCTCTTTAGCAGCAGAACAGGATTGCAGCATGCCTGAAACAGGCATGCTGCCCTACCCCTGTTCATACCCTATTCATTCAAGCAAATCTCCAGATCTTACTGTTAGAATCATAGACTTATAGAGGTAGAAGAAACCCAGGAAATCGTGGAATCATGGAGTTGGATGGGGCCTATAAAACCATGGAGTCCAACCTTCAACTCATTGCAGGAATCCAAGTTATCTGGCAGATGGTTGTCTAACTTTCTCATGAATGCTTCCAGTGCTGCTCACCAGCACCTTCAGTTAAATGAAAGGAGAGTCATAGATGTCCAATACAGTACTTGGAAATCTTACATATTTGGATTAAAACTTTAACAACACCCCAGCCAAAGAGGTCAATAGAGCTCAAAACATTTCTGCACTTTTAACGATCAATCTATGATTATATTGTCTCTTGGATTTGAAACTGGTTTGAGGCAGATTTGTTACATATAACAGATTTTTAAAGTAAAAAATCCTGTATTTAAGTATTTTTATATTGAAGGAAATTTCTCCTCTTTGTTTTCTTCCTTCATAGTACAGTGGAATCAAGTCCAGCCCCCTGCCTTTGTAATCATCAGCCAAAGCATGCCTAATTGATAGCCAGTTTCTTCTTAATCCAGTAAAAAAGACTCCACCAACCTCCAAGTGTTTGTTTGTTTTCATTCATTTGCTTGTTCGTTCATTCAATTTTTACACCACCAATATGACCAGTGGTCACTTGGGGAGATTCACAATGTAATATTATTAGATATACATAATATGACACTGCTCCAAAGGAAATTAAATTAAACAAACTAAAAACAGACAAAACAGGCAGCAATAAATATAGAAAGGCTGATACTCCCACATACTAAAGTTGGTTGATTCTGAAAAGCCTGCTGGAATAGAAATGCTTCAGAGCCTTCTTAAAGGACATCAAGGAGACAAAGTAACAGTGTTGGATCATTCCAGAGGCAGGATGCAGCAAAAGACCCTGTTTTTGTTCATTCTCTCCAGATCTCTCTTGGGGTCAGTGCCTTCTGACAGGCAGATCCAAATGTCAGTAGGTATTCTGTCATTTACTGGGGTTCCATGCTGGTTAAGGCTTCATAGGCCAAGGTCATTACCTTAAAGCTGATAAAGAAATGGACAGGCAAACAATGTTGAGTGGCCAAGATCAGGGAACTGTGATGGTAGTTATTTATTCCTCTCACTAATCTTGCTGCCATATTCTGAACCTGTTGGAGCTTCTGTATCGGTCTCAAGAGTAGCCCCATGTAGATTGTGTGGCACTATTTTTACCAAAGTGTCGATCAGCATGGCAAAGGACCTGCTGTCAAGGTAGGAAGACAATTGAGCACTGCTTAAGGTAGAAATAGGCAGATCACATAGACTAGCAGAGAATCCACGGACAGTGCTCAGTTCATGAAGATGCCGAAACTGTGATCCTCATCTTTAGCAGAGGGAGGCCCCCTGCAAAAAGGGAAGACGTCAATCTGCAGACAGCAGGAAACTCCACCTGGAAGACCTCTGTCTGCATCCAGTTTCAGCTTGTTAGTCCTCATCCATGCCAAGACCATGTTTAGGAAATGCTCAAAGGACAAGGTGGCATCCACTGCAGAGAGATGGAAGGAGAGATTGAGTTGGGTGTCATCCGCATTTTAGTGGCACAAAATTAAATCCCCAGATGAACTCTCACAACAGTCTTATAGATAATACAGTATTAAATAGCTGGAGAGAGATGATCGATTCCTGGTGAAATTCACAATTCCAGGAGGAAGAAAGCATCTCACTCAACAGCTATTTCTGGGTGGTCATTAGGAAAAGAATGGAACCAGGATAAAACTAGGCCTCTGATCCCTAACCCTGAA
This sequence comes from Phrynocephalus guinanensis, assembly GCA_037367245.1. NCBI lineage: Eukaryota > Metazoa > Chordata > Lepidosauria > Squamata > Agamidae > Phrynocephalus > Phrynocephalus guinanensis. The sequence continues at coordinate 21,230,298 of CM074743.1, forward strand.
AGCCTCCACAGGAGGATACTGTGGTCAGTGATATCAAGGACCACTGAGAGATCAAGGAGGACCAATAAGGACCCACTGCCCCTATCAGCCTCCCTCTGCCATCTTGCAGGGTGACCAGTGCCATCCCTCTGCCATTACATTGCCTGAACCCAGACTAAGAAGGATTGAGTTTCATCCAAGAGTGGCTGAAGTTGATTGGCCACCACCCTCTCCACTAGCTTGCTTAAGTATGAAATATTGGTGACAAGCCTGTAGCTATTACAGTCATTTGCCACCAAATTAATTTTTCCCCTAGATGGGCTGAATTAGCAACTCCTTGATTGTTCAGGGAACTGGGTTCTCTAGGAGAGTCATGCTAATAGACCTGGCCCATTCCATAGTTATCGGCCTGGCAGCTTTTAAAAGCAATACTGGGCTGGAATCTAAAGAGACAGTAGCCCTGCAACGTTCAAGTACCTTGATGATTTTAGCTGGAGGTACAGGATGAAATTGATTGTGATGGGTTAAGGTAGTGCTGTGATTCAGTCTAATCTACTGCTACAATGCCTGAGTCTAGGCCCCTGACAGATGGCCTCTGTTCTTTAAAAATGCTGCAAACTGCTGCAAACAAAAATGCACATGTGATGGTAGAGGGAGCCCTATCACCTTGATCATACCCAGATAAATTGTGTACTATGCAGAACGGTTCTACTCATTTGTAGTATAACATGTTTTTATATCTATTTTTATAGCTAAGAGATGCTGGAGACTCTGGATGCTGTTTGTGTGGCTATTAATTTAGTTTCCATCAGGGCCTGTCTCCATATGCACTTTACCCTTCTCTTACATTGCTTCATTGCCTGTTGTTCCTATGTATACCATGGGGCAGGATAGACTCAGCAGCAGAGAGGGCATTTGGGAACAATCATGTGTCAGTTGCTGCAGAGTAAAGCAAAGCAAAGCAAAGCAAATTGTTCTGCTTATATACTGCCCCATACTGCTTCAAGTAGTCTCTGGGCAGTTTACAGTTTAATTACAGGATGCAGGCTACACCCTAGCAAGCTGGGTACTCATTTTACTGACCAACTACTTGGGCATCAGCAGGGTGTCCATCATAATACAGGGGACAGTGGCCCAACAAATACATATTTGTGTGTGATCATGATTTTCAAGCACGGAGGGGCCAGTCCAGTCATAGCTAATCAAACTTAGAAAGGAGCTGGCATTTTAAAAAGAGATCAGTAACCAGCTAAGACTAATTTGAGGAAGTGCTTTCTTCCCAAAGATGAGCCCTGGCACAAGTATTCAGTAACAAGACTCAGCCTGAGAATGTATACATTTCTTGCCTTTCGCTGGCAAACAATATCAACCAGCTCTAAACAAATGTGACAGTCACGTGAGCTGCTAGCACTGTTCATATTTCAAAAGGGAAGCAATGTTTCCTGTTCAATGGTTCTAAAATTATCCAGAGTGGGAGCAGGTTGTCAGGTTTCTCGTCATGCTCATTTTATGCACATATTCAGGTATGGGGAAAGAACTGTGCATAAAATACATACTGCACAGTTCTAAAGCAAATAAAGAATGAAAAAAGTGGTATAAAGCAAAAGAACTAGTTTAATTTTAGAAAAAGAGGAAAGGTGAGAGTGAAGTCATTGATAAAATTATTTGTTATTTTCTGTCTTCTCATAAGGATTCTTGACACTCAGATCTACAAAAGGAGAAATCTGATTTATATCTCTCCTCATGAGACAATGCAGAGATGAGGTCAGATGTGAGCATCTTTCATTCGCTTTCCATTGCTGTAGGGCTCGCTGTCCTTAGACAAGGCACAGCCAAGATGTCTCAGATTGTAGAGGTCACCTGAGAGACATGACTAGAGGTAAAAAGGAAGAACCTCAATCCCCTTGACACCAGATGACACCTATATATCTTCACAGTACCATTGTTTATGCATGAAAAATCTTACTTTGCTTGTTGCATCTTTTGACTTTTCCTCTGCCCTCAAAGACCTCCTCGCTTTAAATTGACTTGGTCTTATTCAATAATAAGGAGAAAATTATTCACACCAAGGGGGATAATGAGAAAATAAAATAATGTGGGGTGTGTAGAAGAGAGATAATACATGAAATATCAAAGGCAATGGCTATCATAAGTTTTCATTGACAACCCCCTATTAGAATGCACAGATTAGAAGTGACTCTGAATTTCAGGAGTTCACTGCAATAATTCATGAAGTTTCTGATTGAGATGTTGCTCTGTAGGAATCTAGGTAGGTGCTGAACAGTTGCAGATCAACAGGCTGGGGATGTATTTAGTTGCAGGAAACCATAAGCTTTGGAGAGGTGCTGTTTATTTCATTCATTATGTTCTTTTCTGAATGACCTTCCAGTATGCTTCCCATTCTGCTTTCTCTGCTCTGTCACCACCATTGAGATAATATGCCCAGGTGTTAAAAGTAGATAGTAGCAGATGCATAACAAACTAAATGTGAAAAACTGTGATTTGGCCAGTAGTTACAGGCCCCTAACTACATGTCAGCATTTCAGCATTAAGCCAGTGCATTCTAGCATCAGTTTGAGAGGGGAAACACTTACATGATCAAGATATACCAATATGTCTGTGTGTCAAGAAATCACTTGTTTCTGAAGACACATACTTTAGTGAGCCTATTCAGTATGGAAGACATTAGAAACATTTCACCATTTCTTCAGGTCTCGATTGTTGCAAAGTCTCTGATCGATTCCTCTTCCGTTTATTTGTATGACGTTTTAACGGAGGGTACAGCCACACTGCCTAAACAAATCCAAAAGTATCATATCATATCATTTGCAACATATGCTCTTTGTGTTAATGTTCATGGAGCAGCCTGGATTGATTAGACACAGTACTCTTTAATCACTTTTAATAGATTTGGGGTAGCAGTTCAATCTGCCCCTGGGTTTGTCCTGACTCTTCCTGCATTGTGTCCTTGTCCATAACTGTCTTGTCTGGAATTTCTTTTATACTTAACTTTTACAATGACAGTTTCTTCAAATCTTCATGTAATTTTTCTCTCTTTTTAAATTTTAAGTAGATGTGAAGGCCCAGGAAAAAAATTCGGGGGACGAGAGTTCCTCCCCCTTTTTTCCTGAAGTTTTTTGTTGTTGTTTGTTTTCCCGAAAAAACTGGAAAAATTGAAAAAAGAAAAAGAAAAAATGATTATGGGATGTTTTATTTTAACTGGATGAATAAAATATTTTAAGAAAGGGTGTTTAAATATTTTGCAAATCATTTTTAAAAAATATGCATAGTATCAGATTATTCTAATTTCTGTGCACCGAGGACAAACATGTCTTTACAAACTGAACTCTCCAATGCAAGAGCAAGATGCATTTCTTCCTTGAGGAGGTGCTGCTATTGTCACAAGAAAAAGAAAAAGGTTTCACTTTTGTTTTTTCATGTGGGTGGTTATGTTTGGTTCCATTCTGTCCTCTTCATTAGGCCTCAAAGCACTGGAAGAAACAGAGCAACAAAAAGAACCTGAAAGTATATACAGTACTTAATTTAAATTAATTAACTTAATTTAAAAAGGTAAGAGTTTACAATTATGTGATTATTCCAGAAAATTGAATCATTTAGCTACATTAGATTATAAAAAGTAAATTCTGTTTGTAATAATTGTTTGGATACACTATATTTTAATATGCTTGTTGTGATAATTTTATGCCAAGTCAAATTGTCCATAGTTATATTTTATGTTCTTAAAGTAACAGAATGTCTTTCAAGCTGGAAAAGGGGGGAGGGGAGTGCTAATGTAGCTTTTTTTTCAATTTTTTCCAAAAAAATCCATTTTTTTTCCAGGGGAAAAAGGTTTTTTTTTTTCAAGCTTCAAAATTATTGGAAATTTTACATCTAATTTTAAGCGGCAAAACCACTGCATCCATGTTGCAGACCGTTTATTTTCTGAAATTAAAACTTCTCTCTCATCTCCTTTGACAGTGGTACCTCTACTTACGAGCGGCTCTACTTACAAGCAATTTGACTTAAGAGTGGAAAACCATTGGTGTTTTAACTGCTGTGTTACAAATTTTAGATGCGGTCTGCTCTACTTACAATTTTCATCTCTGAAGTTCTAAGATTATTTTTTTACCTTGGATACTCAGGAGATTCTACAGGAATTTTTCAGTGGTTGTCAAACCTGCAGAGAGCTATGTTGGCATAATCTGCATTGTGTGGACCTCTCCAGCACATTGGCTGAAATCCTGTTGTGTCATTACTCAAAAGTTATAATGTTTGGAGGTGAATTTCTGCAAGTTGAGAACTCTCTACGGGTGTTGTTGCACGCCAACATGTGCAACTTGACATGCAACAGATAATACCTATTGAAATGTCTTAATTTACATCAACCCACTTCCAAAAGTTATGCCTTTTGTGTAACAGTGCAGCATGATGTCAGCCAATACGTTTGTGGATGTACCTTAAAATAACAAATAATTTAGACTTTTCATACCTCCCCCACCCCATGAACACACATGCATTGATTTGTATTGAAAGAAAAAGATGAAATTACCTTAGCTGCAGCTAATTAGCAGAATGTTTGCAGCCAGGAGAATGACAAGAGAATGGGATGCAAGCCAGTAAGTGCTGAGAAGACCCTTCTGGAAATATGGCAGAAGGGTCGTCTGTTTCTTGGTCATCTACCATATCTGAAGAAAGTTTTTGGCCTGAAGGTGCTGGCAGCAAATATTCAACCAAAGACACCCTGAAGTGAGCTAGTGCATTGGTTGTGTCACTACACAGCTTACCCATATGTTATTACTTATACATCAACCTTCTCTGAGTAATGGCTTGAAGGCCAAGGCAAAGCCAGCTTTTGTTGAGCATATATTTCAGAAGTGTTTAAATAAGCCCATTGAGACGCGTGTCGCGTGAACTTTTCTCTCCCATCTGTCTGCTCAGAGCCGCCTGTGGAACAAAATGAATGGAGAACAGGGGAGGTTGGGGGGGAGGCCCTTTAAGCCTTCCTCACTCCCCTGGAAAATGAGCTAGTCTGCTTTTACAATAAACGGTGACCAGTTCGAGAGCACACATGACTGGTCTAGTGAAGACTGAGCAAAGTAAGTTGAACTTAATGAAGTCTTGCGTCTTCTGGACAGGAAAGGACGGGTGTTTTATAACTGTTTATTGGAGTTAATGGTAATAAATTCCTCACTTATGACACATTAACTTTATTGTTTTCATTATGGGGTGATATAGGGCTTGCCTTTTAACATTAGTAAATCATACTGTCCCAGATAGTATAGCGGGTTGAGCAGCTGACATAATGTTGTGTTTGGGGGTGGGGTGAGGAAAGAGAAGAGAAGAAACAAGGGAATGAAATGCATACATCATTGAAAAAGATTTTGATCTCGTTTCCCACTTCCAAACTGTAGCCTTAAACTCTTTGGTAGTACAGGCAAAACATACCATCAGGGCAAGTAGATTAGAGTACAACTTCAATTAGAGTTAGTAGTCCCTTTTGTGGAGACCTAGTTTCCACAGCAACTTCCCAACCGTTCTGGATGCCAAAGCCCCTCTTCCTTTCTGTTTTGCCCTCCTTCATTTCCTTTTTCCTAGATTGTAGGGCCTTAACTAATGAGCTGTGTAAGGAGATATTAAGATGTAGAGAGTTTCTTGTGTTTGCAGTTACAAAATTAGTGAGTTGGTAGAAAAAGCTGGAGGCAACCAAACATCTTCTTTTGCCTGCTCTGCAATCTTTCTTGTGTTCCTTTCATCTCCCCATCCCATGTTGTCTCACAGAACTTGTAAATTTAATTTTTAAACATGGAAAAGAACTTCTGAAACAGAAAGAAAGGCAAATAGTATGACTTTTTAAATGGAACATGCCTGGTTAGAGGCGGATTGGACAAATTTTGTACCCTTCTCATAGTGTTTGGGGGAAATCAGTAATAAAATATTACAACAGAAGCACTTTCAAAGGTTAGTATATAGGTTCTGCTTATATACTGCCCCATACCACTTCAAGTAGTCTCTTGGCGGTTTACAGTTTAATTATGCAGGCTAAACATTGCCTGCCCCAGCAGGCTGGGTACTCATTTTACTGACCTTGGAAGGATAGAAGGCTGAGTCAACCATAAGCCAGCTACCTGGAATTGAACCCCTGGTCGTGACCACAGTTTTACTTGCAGTACAGGCATTTAACCACAAGGTAACTCAAGCAGGAGGGCAGGTTGTAACTGGAACTTAGAAGAGTGGGGTTTTTTTTAACACAGTAACTCCCATAATCCCTCTTATGGGCTAGCTGGAGGATTCTTGGAGTTTTAGGGCAAAAAGTTGTGCTTGTAACTATTATGCAAAACAGAGCATATAGCTGTAGACTAATTAACTGAAGCTGGCTTCATCATCTAGCCATAGAATTGCTGGTCATCTCATGCCTTCAGTGAGTCTGTACTGAACCCAACCCACTAAAATAAAGGTGGGTGGTACCCTTATCTGTCCAAACGGAATAGCAGCATTTGACTTGTAGCAAGTGGTTTGTCACCAGAACAGAAGCATCCATCCCTTTGTAGCCTGTGTTCCTTGCAAACCAATGTGAGAAGAGCAGGGGTAGGAGAATTACTACTGCAAGCCCTTGTCCGTGCATCTCTCTCACACATACACTGAGGGCCTTTTTACACGACCCCTAAGATCCGCTGGCCACTTAAATTCGGACCAGAGATCTTAGGGGTTCCTCGCTCTTCCTCTGTCCCCACCCCCCTCCGCACTTCCTGGTTTCTGGCTGCCCGAGGGAGGGAGCAAAAAGAAAGAAAAGAATGCCGGTTACCTTCGTTTTGTTCAGGGCAGCATTCAGATCTCTTAAAGGAGCGGGGCGCAAAAAAAGAACAAACAGAAGCCAGGAGAGCCTCGCACTCGCTATCCTTACACCGGATCAAAATTTTGTCACATCCAAAAAGCAGGTATAAGAAAACTGCTGTTTAGTCGCGCTAAGTGGGCGGGGTCGCACTTAATTGTCTGCAAAGTCCGGAGCTGGTGGGTAAACATTTTTAAGGTCTGGTCCTTGCAGCCATTTGCGGCGGAGCTTAGGGGTCGTGTATAAACGCCCATACACACATACATGCACGAGAGAGAGAGAGAGAGAGAGTGAGAGAATTTTCTTGCTGAGCAGAACATTTCACTTACTCAGTGAGAAGTGGGATTTCACATAGCAAAGCTGATAAAACAACTGCATATTGTTACAACCTAAAATGTATACATTAAAGAATAAAATGTGTGTTTTGTTTACCCTCAACTCGGGAGCAAATTATAATGACCCTAAAATGACCCTATCAGACCATTCAAGGTAGGTGGGTTATTTAAGACAGTGTTTTTCAACCACTGTTCCGCGGCACACAAGTGTGCCGCGAGATGTTGCCTGGTGTGCCGTTGGAAAAGCTGAAGAATATCAGCTTTGTGTTCAGCCAAACAGGCCCAGGTTGTGCACTGAATAAAGTATTTTATAATTTTTCATATTTCTGTTTACTTACTATTTCATAATAAAGTAATTATAAAATACTTTCTTTGTGTTTATTTGATTCCTATTCAAGAGAATTACTTTATATATAGTCAATATAGGCACAGAGTTAAATTTTTTAACATTTTCTAATGGTGGTGTGCCTCGTGATTTTTTTCATGAAACAAGTGTGCCTTTGCCCAAAAAAGGTTGAAAAACACTGATTTAAGAAATGGTTTTACCAATTCTAACTCCCTCCACTATCAGTTTCTGTGATTAGCTTGGATTCAAAGCTAGGTCTCCTGACACTAGTATCTAACTCGATCTACCACTGCACTGGGTACCCTGGTAAAGAAAAAGATAGAAAAACTCAATTTGAATATGCCTTTAGAAATGGGGGGAAAAAAGCAATTCCTACCAGTAAATGCATCACTGGAATTCCTCTTTCCCATATGATTTGCTACCATTGATTGTCACTCCTGCATTGACTGAGTGTAGTATCTTCCTGTTGATGCCCACACTTTCTGAATTTCTGCTTACTAGCATCTTACGAAAATGTCCACATAAAATATTTCTGCCTGATTTCTTCTTGTACACTTTTCTTATTTACTCCATAGCAATAAAATTAACTTTATGTAGGATAAATCTGAGATGATCCATACACTGACAATTGCATTACATTTCTTTTCTCTCACCTATTTTTCCCCCTTGAAATATTTCCTGATTTTGTTCCCTCCTATACATAACCTGAAACTAATGAAATGTTACAATAGCAAGTAGTAAGGAAGGAATTGTAATAGCATTTAAAATATTTTTTCAGCATGTTAGATAAAAGTAATGCTAAATGAAGGTGACAAATTAATAAGGTGACTAAATTAATATTGTAGATTATTTATTTGTTTATTTTGAAATATTGGCATGATGACACTACTGCACCTTCCAGAAATATTGGCAGACACAAATAGTAGCTCCAGTTCTACAATAGTGATGTGGGAAATTATGGATTGATTCATTTAATGGTTTTCCCAGGTAGATTGGTAGAAAATAGAGATGGGCACGAACTGCAATTCAGTGGTTCATCTCAGTTCGGTGCAGCATGTGAGCAGGTGTTCCAAAAAATGCTTTACACTCCCCTCTCCTGCCTATTTCCCAGGTGAAGCACACTTTATTTTATTTTATTTTTATTTATTATTGCATTTATATCCCGCCTATCTTCGAGAACAAACACTTTCCTCCCAGACTCCTCAGCATGACTGCCCATTCATGGATTGCCACACGTGCTTCCCTCCTCTGCCTCCTCTGATAGCTGCCCACTCAAATGCAACACTGCAGGCTTACTTGCACTGCCTCCTCATCTGAATGGGAAGGTGTGAAGAGGGCAGAGGGCAGAAATGTGCACTGCAATTGTTCAGTGGGCAGTCATACTAAGGAGGCAGGGAGGGAAGCATGCATGCCTGGGGAATGGGTGAGCACGCAGAGGAGCCAGCAGAGGGGAGTGCATGACACCCATGTGACACCTGTGCAGGCACCATGCCAAGGTGGGCTGAACTGCGGTTCTTGCCTATCTCTAGTAGAAAATATCATTCAGGCTATAGGCTTGCAGAAGAATGATTAGCACCTCTACAAAATGAAGAGGCTATAGATCCTGTCTTAATAGGTTACATTCAAACTTATCATATATAGAGTAGACTCATTGAAATCAGCACGTATTAGCTATTTGTAAAAGTGCAACTATGCAGTATGAAAAATGCACATTGATCTTATGTGAATTTACACCTGGGAAATTGGCCGTGGCAACCCCACCAGCCACCAACAGTCCTATACACGGCCCCGTTGCTTTTCTGCATTGGCTCATGCAGTCACAATGCCTGAACCAATGTGAATGTGTCTGCTGTCCAAATGGTAGAAGTCACACCAGTGGAGGAAAAAATGTACAGATTATTCAGGTTGATTGCTTTGACATGCATTGTGCGGCCAATGGAAAATAAAACTAATCTGACCGTCCCAATCCAGGCACAGTTCCTGTGTTGCTTATTAATGAAGTCACCCCCTTAGCTAAATCCCATTTATTTCAATGAATCCTCCTAAGTATGACTGTCTAGATCCAATTTGTTACAATTTTAATGCAAGGACAGAGCAGAAATATAGATAGATTTCAGGATGGATAGCAGTGTTAGTCTGTCACATCAAAAACAACAGGAACTCTTACACAAGACATACTACACCAATCAAAAGTCTTTTTGGCAGTTTCAAGACTAACATATTTATATCTATGTGACCTTTTATGAATTACATTCCACTTCCATAGACACATAGAGCACAGTGTTTAGGCCAGAGGTTTAAATACATTGTGTACATGGTTGTGGGCCATGAGGACTAAGTGAAATGGAATACAGAAAATTATAATTGTGCTATCAGCACTGTAAATGATCTTTCTGAGTGTTGATTACATAAACATCTTGGCAGTAGGTAGAATAATGAACTTGTCTGATAGCTACTAAACAATGGCTCTGCTAACTTTTTGCTTTCAGGACACCGCTGGTTATGATAAGTCTAGAATATTGCCAAAGAAAGTTACTTTTGGGTGGTATACAAGACTGTAGAGAAAACCCAGCTTAATATATATCTATACTAAAATTATTATGATCTGGTGTCAATGGTTCATTATAACACACTCAACAAGGTAATGGGCTTGGTAAACAAATAGTCTCATTTAAACCTTGGAATCTTACTTTTAGGAAGTAATTAGTTCTGTTGTAGTTTCATGCCTCAATACCAGATACCGTTATAGGTTTTTTTAAAGAAAAACCTATTTTTTTCTTAAAAACAACTAAAATAAATACTGTTACTTTTTACAAAAAATTGAATGTTTTTGGACTGCAATAAAGAGCAGCCTCCTTCCACCCATCTTGTCACTGCCTCAGTGGCAACCAAGAGCCCAAACCAGTATTAGAATTACAATATGTGATATTACTCCTCTACAATTTAGTGAAACTTTGACCCTATAACTAAGAAAAGCCCCATAGAAAATGCCAGTACAATGTAAAAGGAGTGAAGGTATCCCTCATCAGGTTACAGTCCTAATGCATTGTAATTTTGCTTTAGTTAATCAAGAAAAGAACTAATTAAAAGTAACCAGTTATGTATAACTTGTTAATTTCAAGCTATGATTTGACTAGATACAAGGTTGGTTCCGATTTTTAAAAAAGGCAATTTGACAGCAGAGCCCAACTGAAGGAGAAGACGGCAAAGTATCTTCTGACAACTTTCAAATGAACAAGTTTTATTTGGCATAACATTTTGAGGATCACCTGACAAAAAGATCGCTTAATGATACACAGAAAACAAGAAAGACTTTGCATTACTACAAAGCTTTCTGCACAGTTTGTGGCTTCTTATGACCAGTGTTATAAATTGGAAAGCTCTTTATAACGCCAAGTCTGGAAGTTACTTCTGTGAGTGTGCATGGGTATGCTTGTGTGCATCGATGTATATGTGCACACGTACACATACATATTCTGTTAGGTAAGATTAGATGACCAGCTGGTGTCCAGCTTCTAGTTGGGCTCTTTCTGCTGAACTCTCCAAAAGGAATAACTGAAACCATTTTTCTGCAGCCTTATTTCTGCAGCATGGGGGAAACCCCATGCTGCCAATGTACTGATAGCAAATGAGATTAAATAAGCTCAGCGGCTCACTGTCTGCTCCCTGCCTTCCCCCTGGTGTAATTCAATTCAAGCGCAAGTGGTGATGGGAACTCACAGGGGCTGCCTCTGTCACCCCCACTGAGGCTTGGAATCTTTTAACATCTAAATAAAAGTTTCACTCAAGCATTTTTTACGCTCCTGCCAGCAGGATCAGCGAGCTGGCGTTGGCCACATTAATGTTAATATTCATACTGGCAGATTTCTCCCTGTGTACCAGACCTGCAATGGTAATTATAAATGTGTTGCAAAATGACATTTAGATTTGCAGGCTTCAGTGGAACAGGAGGGAGGGATGTGCTCCAGTAAAGATGCACTCTTTAGTCATTTATGCAAAAATGATTCTACCAAACAGCTGGGGATACAGTTTGAAGACGGCTGGATTTTGGAGAGCTCTCCAAAATTTACAGTGCCTTAAATTGGTGTTCAGTATCCTCCTGTTGTAGTGCAGGCATTACAGTGACAGTGCTGATCACTGGAGATCACTCTTCCGTCTTCCCCGAGTTCCTTGGCGGGTGCTAGAAAATGCAACAACAGCCCTGCAAAGCCTTTGTATTTTCTCCTTTATTTCTGCTAGCTGGGTTCAGATGGTGCTCTGGCTGAGCCCAATCCTGCATCATCCCCCTACCCACCCCCACCCCATACACACACATTTTAACAATATTCTTTGTGGACATCTGAAGCTTAAACTAGATGTCAAGGGAAAAGCTTGTGCGTGTGTGTGTTGTTGTTGTTGTTGTTGTTGCTTTTTTGCAGTTAGTGTGGTCCTCCTCCTACAGTGCAGTTCCACAAAGAGAAAGCAATCAAACTTGCCAATGAAACTCTTGTTTGCCTTCCACTAATCAGTCACAAAGTACAGCTCACTGAAATAGGAGGTATAGAGCTCAGTGTAAGCAAACACTATGACAGTTACCTTTCTGCACATAAGGAAGTTCTTTTTTTTAATTATTGTTGTGTTTGTGTTATAGTTGATATTATTTCATTCATTCATTCACTCATCTTATATGCTGCTCACACTACCCGAAGGTCCTTGGGCAGCTGACAGTATTTTAATAGTCATCAAAAATACAGTTAAAAATACGATACCCTAAAAGTTGTCATCAGGACCCACAATCTATATTATTTCAATTTTAAAACTTCTGGAACATGAAGGTTTTGATCTGGCATCTCAACATCGGTGCCAGACAAATCTCACTTGGAAGGACGTTTCGTTGTTTGGGGGAAGCTGCAAAGAAGTCACTTGGTCTGCAAGCCATCCCTTTTACCTCCTTGAGAATTTTACTTAAAGAATTTGCATGACACCATATAAAGCAGCGTTGTCCAAACTTCGGCCCTCCAGATGTTTTGGACCACAACTCCCACAGTCCTTTGTCATTGGCAATACAGTTTTGGAATTCTGGGAGTTGTGGTCCAAAACATCTGGAGGGCTGAAGTTTGGACACCCCTGATATAAAGGGATGGGGCAACTATTATAAAGCAACAGTTTTTGCCTGCTACTTCTTTGTACAGTCACATTCCAGAAGCCGTCACCACTGCAGCAACTCTGGCCAATGGTTCTTAAACACCTTTGCATGAACGTGTTGACAAGATCGTTATATTTTGCAATTCTAGACAAAGAGGTGATGGTAATTTATAAGCTTCCTTTCACCTCTTGAAAATTTATACCCAGTATATGCAAGTTGGTCAAGGCATGTATTGTGCAAAGAAACGTAGTCCTCTCCATAATTCAGTTAAAATATATTTTATGAAATAACTAGGATAGAGAGATGCAACTAAAAATAAAATAAAGTAGATTACTATAGCAATTAGAAAATATCAGGCCTATACAGTCTGTGTAATTCTATATAAGACTTGAGTCCTGATTTTGTGTATGAAAAAAAAAAATGGACGGATTGAAATAATAGTGTTAATGGCTAGATTTGGCAGGGTACTGCAAGCAATTCTTTGCTCTTTGGTTACATGCCAAATCATCTTGACATGGCACACACAGCAGTCTTATAAATCGTTTACTATTTGTTTTCCACAACCTGGCAGTCTCCAGATGTTCAGGGCTTACATTGCCATCAGTCCCAGCCTGAATGACAAATGGTGAAGGGCTGTGGAAGTTGTAACCTAGAATGTTTGGAGGTGATCAGTTCACCAGATTGCTAGCAACATCTTCTCCCATAGGCAGATTGAGTGTGATCATGAATTGCAAGGCCTCACTAGATGAGATGCTAATTCTGTATGTTGGAGCAGTGCACTCTTAAGAGGAAAAAACTGTCTCTTCTCATATCAGCCCGCCTCAATCCACATTTAGCAAATTGTTCTCCTTTTTGTCTGTTAATTGGTCAGTTTGGGCGAAACACATGGCCATATTTGAGTGTCTCATGTCTCAGGTATGGAGCCGTCAACTGAGAAGCATTGCCTGGAGGGAAAATACTGTGAGAAAAGAAAATATATATCTTTGTCTTCGTGGGTTATATGAACCACAGGCAAAGTGTAGTAGAGCCTATGTAACCAAACATTTGGCCTAGTTTGGGGGTGGGGGTGGGGGCAAGGACAAAGTTGCCCAACTGTGAGAGTTCGTTGCGTGGATACCCCAGTTCCGAGCACAAATGAGGAATGTCCAGTCTATTTGTACATTTCCCTAATAAACTTTTATTGTCCAAAAGATAAGTTGCTTTATCTCGCACAACAGGTGCTATTGGTTCTGGCGCTCAACAGTGCTTTCAACTGTTTCTTCAAACACAAACGGATTTGACTTAAAAGGTCCTTCTAAGGGTGGGGGAGATTGTTCTTCTGGGGAGCTCAATGGGAGTTCTCCTGAGACCCTCTCCCGAAAGAAACACTGGTCCCCACAACAGGGAAGCTGCTCCCATTGAGCCGCAGATTTCTCTCGGGATGGTTGTCCCCACCTCTCCCTTGTCCAGTTGCTATTCCTCTGCCACAATAGTGGTTTGACCTGAACTGACCAGGATAGAGGTTCCATGGATCTCCAGTCCCACTTCTCCCATCTCTCTCCTTCCTGTCCTTCCCCAAGTCTGAGTCCCAACGTCTGTCTATAACGCTTTTCCCCCTCTGCTCCCAACTGCCACTTCCTCTGCGCGTGCATCTTCTCCCCCAATAGGCCTCCTCAACATTCTGTTCCTCTCTCTTCTCCCCTTCCTTCACTTTACACTCTTCCTCCTTATCTTTCCCTCTTAGGGCCTTTTCACACGACCCCTAAGATCCGCTGGCCACTTAAATTCGGACCAGAGATCTTAGGGGTTTGTCGCTGTTCCTGCGTTCCCACCCCCTCTGCACTCCAGGCTGCTGGCTGCGTGAGGGGAGGGAGAAAAAAAGGAAGAAAAGAATGCCGCTCATCTCCGTTCTGCCATCTTGCTTTGCTCCCGGCACTGCATTCAGATCTCTTAAAGGGGCGGGGGGCAAAAAAAGAACAAACAGAAGCAAGGAGAGCCGGGCAGTCATTACGTTATATCCGCATCAGGAATTTTCACCTCCAGAGAGCAGGTAGCTGAAAAGTGCACTGGGACGCTCTTAGGTGGGCGTGGTTGCACTTAATTATCTGTAAACTCCGGAGCTGGTGGGGAAACAATTTTAAGCTCCGGAGCTGGGAGCCATTTGCGGCGGAGTTTAGGGGTCGTGTACAAAGGGCCTTAGAGTAGGTAGATTTGCTATTCCCTGGTTACAGCAGTCTGATCTGGCCTCTACCCTCCTGTTACTCTCTCCTTACCCTTAGTTCCCTTCATTTCCCCCTGGTCTCTGTTTTTTTTTTTTAAACTCACTACTTCCAAGCCTCTTTCCCACTAAATTACCTTTAATTCAGTTCAGTATCTGCTAAGCACTCCTACCTACATGGTAGGAGTATAGTTTAGAAAGCATAGCGTACCCACACCATTGCAAGGGACTCGAGAGAAAAATGATAAGATATAATAGTTAGAGACACCGGAAGTATTCTTTTTCTTTTTTTCTTTTACTTGCTTGCTTGAAAGGCCCTTTTCCAGTATAGGCAGATATGCTCAGGATCACCCCACTTCCCCCTGGATTTAGCCTCTTGCACCAAATATCAGCTTCCAGTTTTTATCCATTAAACTGAAACCCCTGCTGCACCACATCCATGCATCAAATTTTTATTCAACTTCAAATGTTGAAGAGTTCCCGCAGGGAAATGGGTGCGGTATACAAGTATGACAATAAATAAATAAATAAATAAATGTTAAGAACTCGGAAGAGTGTTTGAACTCACAGCAGTTCAGCTAATGACTGAGGGTGGGGACATTTTAGTCCATTTAAAAGAAAAATGCAAACCTTTCTACAGGGCCACTAGTTATTCTATAGCCATTCCCAACCCCATTTAAGGGACTCCTTCAAAGGGAGATTCACTTGTCTTTTATCCCTGGCTTCATGAAGAATGCAGAGCTCAGGAGCTATTTATGCATTTTCTTGTGTGCTCCAAGGTCTGATCCTGAGCATGGGTGGCTTTCATGTCTGGGGGAAAACCTCAATTCTTAAAACAAGGCTCAACACTGGATTTCTTCCACTGGAGATGAAGGAAGGGAAAGTTCCTAATTCTATCCTAATGAAAAGAGCCTGGTCTGGCATGGGACATAGTTGGGGGGGGGGAGTTCTCCACAACTGAACTCTTATGTTTGGCTGCTGTACTTGTGCCTCTCATTTACCTTGAGACACATTTGCAAGGATTTATGTCTGCCCCCAGAGTTTTGCAGAGTCATAAAACTCGAAAATGAAAATAGTTCTGTGAAGGAAAAGAGGAGCAGAGGAGGGAAAATTTGACAACATGGATGAATTGGCATGTTTAAGAGTGTGCGGCTTAACAAAACAAAAAGGAACCCCTTCTGGTGAGGGAGATTCATAGTTGAAAAGCTGTGGACATGACCACTAGGGAAATGATCAGTAGCACTTTTTAAGGGGAATAGTGTTTCAGTATAAATTATCTACTGCATGGAACAATGCCAAGGCTTCCGTGGGAGTCTGCAGTGCTTACAGCAGCCTGCTTCAGAGGCTGGAATTCCTAACCTCCAGAGATTTTGAAAGAGAGGGCCACACTGGTGTATTTCTGGCTGATTTTGTACTAAGTACAGTGGTACCTTTTATAAAGGAATTAATTCATTCCAAATGAAATTAGGTTAAGCAAATTTCCTTTATACAAATTTCCCATAGTAATGCATTGAAAACAGAGTAGTCCCTAATTACGACCATTTTTATGTTTTACGGATTCGCCCCATAGACAATTCTGTTAAGCAAATTTCCCCTATCTCCGGAATTTTTTATGTTGTACAGATTTTATGTTATACAAACCATTTGTTATACGAGGATCCACTGTACTGTATGTCTTTCTTTCATTGCGCCACCAAAGCCAGGCTAATAAGTTGCCTCCACCATTTGCTCCCTTGCCACGAAACCCTGAGAAACAGCACTGCAACATGCAGGAGCCCTAGGAATGCAAATGCTTTGCTTTCAGCTTCACACGTTCCTATATTGGGAAAAACACCTTGGGGCGAGAGGTGCTTAGTGTGTTTTGTAATACCTAGAGAGAAAAAGGCAGAGGCAAGGCTAGATGATACAAGTGTT
Source organism: Phrynocephalus guinanensis (assembly GCA_037367245.1). Lineage (NCBI taxonomy): Eukaryota > Metazoa > Chordata > Lepidosauria > Squamata > Agamidae > Phrynocephalus > Phrynocephalus guinanensis. The sequence goes on from CM074743.1 coordinate 21,247,023, forward strand.
ATTATTGGTCTGTCTAATAATGATATCACATATCCTTGTCTTTGTGATGCCTGTTGTCCTGATATTGGAAGAACAAGCTACTAGCACCCCTTCTCCAGAAAATCAGCACACCCTTGGAATCCATCAAGATGCTAAAACATTAACTTCCTTTTCCTTTGCTGACTGCATGCCAACTTCAAGCACCTTCTTCTCTGCATACATAACCTGCCATATGTTCATGCAGTCGTGTGTTCTAACAAATTTTGCTCATTTTACATCTGTGGTCCCTTTTTTCTCCCTCATCCTACCCAGTCTTACCTTTTTTGGTAGATGCCTCATATTCTTTCTTTATTTTTTCCCTCTTTCAAGGATTGCCCTTCTTTTCCCCCCTCCAATTTGATTTGCTTGCATTCTCACTTCTTCCTTCTGATATTACTTCTTTTATTTCTTTAGGACGTATTGTTCTCACTCTTTAGTAATGATGATTCTATCCATCCCTCTCTTACTAATGCCTTTAACCTTTTTTCTGTAGCACGTCCCCCTTTTTTTAACTAAACATACTATTATTTTTCACCCTTTTTTCCAACAGAAAAACTGTTCTTGGAAAATTCATCTTTTTATGTCATATTGTTTCTTTTCTTTTTTTGGAGCTGCTTCTTCTATTCTAAGGATCTCATTTTTCTTTCTTCTCAGTATCCTTCTGACCTTTTCACTTGAACCTCTGAGCTTAACATTCTACTGAGAGTGTTCTGTGTATAATTTTAAATCATATTCTATAAATTAGGCTGCTAAAGCCTATTTCTGTTCTTATTCACTTTTGTTTTTCATGAGCTTTTGATACAGCTGATCATTCTTGACTTCTTTGTTCCCTTTGTTGTTTTTGGGTTTAGTAGCACTACGCTTCTTTGGTTTCATTCATTTCAAATACAATCTCTGAAAATACCAGTGTTTTCTTCTTTGTCAGAGTCTCTGGCTGAAATCCTTAGGCACTTGGAGTACCATAAATTTATTCCTGCAAAAGTGAACAGGGAGTTAAGGCCAGACACTTGTAGCTGTATACCTAACTGTGCAATTGATTGCTGTACTCAATTGATTGTGCAGCTAATTGTGCACCCATGCTTGCACAACTGCTTATACAAAGCTAAATTATGGAGGCACAGCTACACAGCAGGATTGTGGGCTCTGTGTTTTTCTATACAAGGTGATCTCCATATATTCAGAAGGTGCCATAGATGGCTAACCTAATACATTCAGATTAGGCCTGAGAGTCATCAAACCCAAGTGTGCCCCGCAAGGCCCTTCATGGGCAGTGAGGTGTCAAACATACCTTTGAGGAAGCCAGAGCACTGTTCAGCCTCTTTTATTGTGTTGTATATTGTACTGTATATCTTATTGTACTGTGTTGATTGTTCTGTGCAGGTGCTTGGCCACTCCTGTGGGTACCTGTCTGTCCTTGAGTCTTTCATTACTCATGTACTCCAGTGGGTACCTCCCTCTCTTTGAGTCTCTTTCAGTTCTCATGCACCATCCGAGGTACACCATCCCCCTTTCTCTTCTCCTTTTATACATAACATTTCCCCTCCTAGGGTACCCCAAGAGCTTCTCAGGTGTGGTAGGTGGCTTGTCTCCTTCTGATACGGACCACTGGGCACCTTCAGGGGTCTGGGCCTAGTCTCCTTCTAGCTGTGCTCCAACTTGGTTGGGTCTTGGCCAGACACGCCAGTTGCTGAGGTAAGGAGGCGGTTCACTGATTTTTGTGGTGGGATACGCAGTGTTAATGCTGACCTGGACAGCTCTGCAATCCCCATCGCAGGTCTACTTAAGGTTCTCAACTTTAACTAAGTTTCAGAGTTTTTAACTACCTTTCTAAGACAGATGAAGCTGTAAACGATAACAAAATATTTCTTCCTTCTCGTGTGCAGCTCAGAATTTCGAACAGCATCAGCCTTCTCCAGTTCAGGGAGGGTCTGAATTGATTTTTATTTTGTTCATTTTATTTTGATTTATACTGCATTATCTAGTGACCTTGCCACTACAGTAGGATCCCAGTATCCACTGGGGATTAGTTCCAAGCCTTCCCGGGGATAATGAAAACCGTGGATAAGAGAGAACACCAAAATGTTCCCCAAAACTGCTGTTTTGTGATCGTAACTTGCTTTACAGTTGCTGTTTTACAACAGTAGCTTGCTTTACAGCTGCTGTTTGTGACAGTAGCTTGCTTTACTACTACTCTTTGTGACAGTAGCTTGCTCTGAGGCTGCTGAATTATTTATTTATTTTTCCTCTTGCAACCGTGGATAACTGAATCAGTGGATAATGAATCAGTGGATATGGGGGTCCTACTGTACTCTGAATGGTTTCCAGCTAGTGAATAAATATTAAGAAAGTCAAATCCCACACAACTCAAAAATATAAAAATATAAGGGGAAAAACATACCTGTTGTTAGAAAACCTGTTGCTAAGGGAATGCTGATGAAACACTATAGAAATGCTAGTAACATCATAAATATTTCAGTTTTGAATGGATCAATTGCACATGAACCAAAAGTCCAATGCCAGGATGGTTTGTAACATGGCATAGGTTCTTTCTGGGTTTGGGGGAGGGCTCTCTCATATCTTGCAGCAAAACATCCTGGCATGACATTTCTGTTGCCATCACCGCAGATTGCGAGCACAAGGACTCTGGTCTTTCAGTTCTTATGCTGAGAAACCAGAAGAGTTAATTGACTCTACATTTGCAGCTTCCAGCTAATTAAGAAGAAATATAAGTAGACTAGGCAAAAGGTTATGTAAATGTCTGAGAGAGGGTGTAAATCTCTGGCTGAGGCAGGCTGAGGATCGATTTGCACATCTAAGTCTGGTGAGCCAAGATGTGCGTTCAGAGCATCTGTGATGAGCAGGGGACTGGATTGCAAAGTAAAGGAGTCAAAGTGAAGGAGTCCTTTACTTAATTATATCTCTAAAACATAGCACTGGGTTGCTCCAGAGGCACGACTTATTCAGGTTCTATTTTCGATCACAACACTTAGAAGGTCTGTTCCCTTATCACTTCACCTCTTAGCAGGTATTAGATAGTGCCTTTTTTGCTAGTGAAGAACCACATGCAGACATCTGGGACCAAGCGAGAGCATTTCCAGAGTGGGTTATTCATTCATTCATTCACTCACTCTATTTCTTGTGATTTCCCATACAGCTTCAAATCATCCATATATGTCAAATGGATTATTCAGCTTGATGTTTTTGATATTTGATAGCCCATATTATTATTATTATTATTATTATTATTATTATTATTATTATTATTATTATTATTATTATTATTATTATTATTATTATTATTATTATTATTATACTTCCCAGGATCCCCAACATTTGTGCTGGCTGTGGAATTAGGCTGGAAAAGTTAGTCCAAATAAGTACATTTTCCAAGCACTACCATAAGCTCAGATTTCCCATTATCAGTCTCTACCAGTTTTTACAGTATGGAATACTAAATAAGTAAGCAAAGCAAAAGCAAAGTGTTCTGCTTATATACCACCCCATACCACTTCAAGTAGTCTCTGGGCAGTTTACAGTTTAATTACAGTATGTAGGCTGTGCACACACACCCCCCCAAGCTAGGTACTCATTTTACCATCCTCGGAAGGATGGAAGGATGAGTGAACCTTGAGCCTGCTACCAGGAATTGAGCCCTAGGTTGTGAGCACAGTTTTACCTGCAGTACAGGCATTTAACCACTGCGCCATGAGGCTCTCAGTAGTGCCGATTCTGAATAATAATGCACTAGGTGTTTCCAACGGTTCCATTGGGGGGGGGATTATAGAGATAAGAGAAGTACAGAAAGTAGATGCTGCTTTTTAAGGAAATAAAGCATCAAAATCAACTCTTGCCTATGCAACAGATAACTTAAAAGTACTTATAAATGAACTCATACTAGAAGTGGGCAAACAATGTTCAGTGTGGAATTAAGTAAAATAATGTGTTTGCATGATGGCTTTGGAAAACACAGTTCAGTCTCTTCAGCCACAGAAGTAGCATTTGGGGGAAGTGTGAGGCTGAATTTTTGTTACATCCCCAATAAATTCAGTGTGATTTGTTTCCAAATAAATATTGGACTGTTAATCATACAAGAGTAATATAACCCAAAACATCTGAAATGTTGGACTGGGACCTGACACATTATGTTCTAGATAGCAGAGCTGAGCAATAGCTAGAAAAGTGTTATGGGTTTCCTTGATAGTCTTGTTCTGGATACTTTAATTTCCCATATTTGAACTGTTTGTTTGTTTGTTTGCTTGCTTGCTTGCTTGTTTCTTAGCTGAGAACAACACTCAGAAGACTTTTCGTGATCATGACTTCATTCTTAAACAAGGATATTTGGAGAAGAGATCCAGAGGTAAAAATCCATCAAGCTAATCTTCATACCAAGAGCTCTTAGAATGTGATTGCATGGGGGAATAGATTGCATTTTGGACCACTTGTGGAGAAGTGGGATCCATTTCCTAGTGATCACACTCCATACAGGGAGTTGTGCTGCAGAAAAAGGCAGCAGATCAATAAGGCTAACATTCTCTTCTACCAAATGCAGACCTCAAATCTATGTGTTAATACAAATATCTGATTTATAGTCCAGAGAGGATGCCTCAACACTGGGAGTTAGCCTAGTGAGGATTCCAGTTGCCATGAGAGTTCTCACTTCCGTTATGAGAGTGAGACACTAAGAAACTTTTTTCCCATCATGCTTTGTACTATCTGTGCAAAACAATTCTAAGCTTTTTTTTGCTTTGCACACCCAGGAAACAAAAGTAGATAGCTTAATTGCTCGTAAAATGTCTCACCCCGCCTTCTAATGCTTCTACTTTTAATTTTTTTTCTTACAATGTTCTCCCTGGAACTTCTCAGTGCTCCAGGAAATTGGAGTGTGTGAAAATCACTAGAAAAGAAAGCCTGAATGTTCCTAAGAAGGCATTTACAAAATCTATGGGCACAAGCAGGAAATATAGTGACATGCAGACACAAAGTTGATAGCTCCATTTAGGATTTGGGAATGCAAATTTTCTCATGAAAACTTGTTTACATCCCCTACCCAGATAGCTTACAGTGAACAAACAAAATGGGAATGTCCCTTCTGTTTTCTGCGCAATGCTTTGCACAGTGTTGGCTTAAACAAAAGACCCTAGAGCAGAAACTGTGGTGGTGGTGGTGGCGGTGGTTGTAGTAGTAGTAGTAGTAGTAGTAGTAGTAGTAGTAGTAGTAGTAGTAGTAGTAGTAGTAGTAGTAGCAGCAGCAGCAGCAGCAGCAGCAGCAGCAGCAGCATGAACAGTGAGGACAGCTAGAACCTCTGATATGGGAGGCATGTCTTGGGAATTCTTTTGGAGCTACAGACCTATTGCTTGTTTTCTAGGTATGTCCCTATGGCCTTATTCACCCCTCCTTTCTTCTTTACAGATCCTAAAATCTTTGGCTCTGAATGGCAGAAGCGGTGGTGTGTCCTTGACAACAAGGCCTTCTACTACTTTGCACATGAAAAAAGTAAGTGGTCCCTTTAAGATACGCAAGCACCTACATCCCTTAATATGTTCACATCACTCATCACACATTGACAAGGAAGGAAAATTGGTATCTACTGATGGAAAAAGTTAAGAGTTTTTGAGTGTTTATTAGTCTGCAGGAATGGAATGGAAGGAACGGAGCCAAAAAGCAGTCAGTTTTTTTTTTACCCCAAATCCAATGCAACACTATAGCTTCTTTTTCCCTGGCATTCTTTCCCACACTTGCTGCGGAATACTGCTGTTGTTTATTTCCTGGCTTGTTTGTCTGCCTATTTCTTATACTTAGGACATATGCATTACTCTTTTCCTTCCCATTTCATCCTTGCAACAACTGTTTGAGGTAGGTGAAGTTGACAGTACATGACTGGCCTAGGACCATGTCCTGCCCCAGCACTATCCACCTGATCACACTGGCTATTCATAACACATCTCTTATCCCAAAGAGCTGAGAGAGACACAAAGTAGTCATAACAATATATGTGCTTAGCTGATACAGCTATTCAAGCCTGGATCAGTCTAGACCAGTGTTGGCGAACCTATGGCATGGGTGCCAAAGGTGGCACTCGGAGCCCTTTCTGTGGGCACCAGACATTGCCCCTTCACAGCCACCTGTATTCAGGTTAAATTGCTGTATTGGAACTTTGCAAAAAAAATAGTGGGTTATGAATTGCAGTTTGGGCACTCAGTCTCTAAAAGATTCGCCATCACTGGTCTAGACCATGCTAAATAGGATTCATTGGAGGTGCAGTAAGTCATTTGGGGCAATCTTTCCACCCACATTCAAGGATCGACCACACTGCACGTCAAGCAACCCTGTTTAGCATGATCTAGACCAGTGTTCCATCCCAGTGATCACAAACACTGGAACCAAACCAAAATAGAGCAATCGTGCTCACACAGACAGACAGACAGACAGACACACACACACACACAAAATGTGTGGGTAGGCATCAGTTAGGGATGGACTGATTTGTAATGATATGTATGTTATGTGGTACACAAGGAAAAGAAACAAACCAACCTGTTCCTCACCTAGACCAAAGTGTTGAGGAAATGCCTGTCTAGTCGCACCCTTACTTAGTCATCATAACAACATCATGCAGTAGAATAGATTTGAGTATAAGAATTACTTACCTAAACATAACTCAGAGATTTGAACTAGGATCTCCATCATCCCATGCAGCATTAGAAGTATCACATCCCATTGGCTTTTTTTAGCTAAGAGAAAAACAGCCTACCAGACAGTGAGAGACTTTGCCATTTAGATGCAGCCTCAGAAAGGAGGAACAGAGGCTGGTTATATTCAAACGCCCTTGTCAGTAAAGAATGGGGGAAACTAGAAATGCGGACACAAGACCCTATATAAATAAAGTGTTGCCCATATTCCCCCCCTATTAGTTGTCAGATGGGCTTTAACCCTTCCCTAAGTGACCATATATAATATATGTGTCAGCATGTATAAATATTTTTCAGTTATGCTCCATCAGATGCATATAAACAGGAAGCTAATACTTCCAGCCGAATTTGGCATGCCTAGATAGATGGCCTATGGTTATACTGTGCCTCCAATCCAGAGAGATTGAATGCTGAGTAGGTTGAAAAAATATACAGGCGGAAACAATGGACAAAGCAGACAACAACATTTGGAGTTTCAGGGCTAGTAACGACAAGGTCTCTCCTGCTGCAGTTCAAGAGATGATGGATGTTGAGGTTAGATAGGTCACAAGGTGTTCTAATAGATATGTGTGTATATATAGCCCTATGCAGCCATTTGTTTGCTCACACGTAGTAGGGATGTGGATATGTGCACATACATAAGACCTGGCCTCAAATAGAATCACAGTAAGAATATGAAGACTATTTGCTAAATCTCTTGTTTTTGTTGGGATCATGAGAGACCTCAACAAAGATTTTGCAACCCTCACAAGACTCCTTGACTCCAATGCAAGGGGAAGAAAATGAGAGCCTGTTTTCTCTCAAAGTTTAAGTAGCATGAACATAACATCCCTCTACCAAACTCGTGTTTTTCCCTTTGTAACACTGAATGCACACAGAGATAGAGCAAGGTGTAGAGGGACTGCCTGATTTATCAAAAAGATGGAAACAACCAATCTGATGATTCCAAGTTTTGTTTTTTTTAGAAAAAATTCGATCAGCAAGGCAGCATCTGTTGTAGTTTCCTGCAATTTGTATTATTTATGGAAAAATTGTTCTGGCAAAATTCAAAAACTCATGTCAAAATGTTTATCTGTCTGACGGCAAGGAGAAGAATTTTACTGTTTCACAGAAAAAGAAGACCAGAATTTAGATCACAGTATCACAGACCTTCATATATTGAATGCAAAAATGTAAAGATAGTGCTGCAACTGTGTTTGGTAGTATGCTGCTACCTGTCATTGAGAACCCTACTAAGTTCTCTTACCTGAACATGGGAGTTCTATAACTACATTGAGGTCAATGCAGTCACAGTGTTTTCTTTTGAATTTTCCCTTAGCATGTGCAGTTTTGCGATACTCAGGCCAGACAGCTTAGCTTCGCGACACAAACCATGTCTGCTCTCACATCCCTACTATTGTATTTTTCCATTTATAAGACTATATTTTTTACTAAAACTCTTAGACTAACCATTTAGGGTCTTCTTATACATGGAAGTAAGCCAATGAGAGAACCACATTGTAGAGAAACTGTTATTCCAGGCCGGAAAAATGGGGGTTGTCTTATACATGGGAGCATCTTATAGACGGAAAAATACTTTGGCTCTGTGTATTAATGGGCTAACATCTGCATAGGGCTTTTACACACACACACACACACACACACACACACGTCAGAGGTAAGAGACTGAGATAACAGATGTAAAAAGCAGGTTTAACATTGATCTCAGTTATTCTTCAAAACCAACTTTTTTATTTTCTCCTATGTTGATATATTGTTTATGTTTTATCTTCTGCCTTTCCTCCAATGATGTGTATGAATTTACTTTCAGAGCAGCCCTGCATGGTAGGGTTGCAGTAGGACTCCAGGGAACTGAGATAATCCCTGAAGGTTATGCCTGTTTCTTTTTGAAAATTACAATTTTAAGGGAAGAACACACCAACAGAAGAATGAATTTCTGCTCTCTTACCACCATGTTACACTGTAACCCCCCTCTCTCTTAAACATGTTCATGCAACACTTCAAAGCTTTCTCTGTTTCTCATGTGACCCCAGATGGGGTAATCATGTGCTGTAAAAGTAGCAGTTGAGAGCAAGCTAGTCCCTATGCATTCCCTTTTGCTGAGTTTTCATTTGTGTGTTGCCCAGGCAAGCAACCCAAAGGCATGTTTGCCATTGAAAACTACCACGCGCGAATGGCTCTGCACCTGCGCAAGGACTCTCGAAGGGACTGCTGCTTTGAACTGTCTTGTCCTGGCAAGCGTACTTACGAGGTAGGTATCGGAGAAATCTAAATGAAGTTGAGAAAAACTAGCATCACCCTTTTGTGAAGTTGATAACTGTCAATAGCTGTCAGTCAGGGCAACCGTGCATTACATTTTGCTCATGTATTGGCAGGCACAAATGGGAAGGCAGGGTTGCTGTTTGTGGGCATCCCGCAGACAACTGGATGACCACTTTGGGATCAAAATGTCAATTTGGTCTCATCCAGCAGAACTGTTGTGCTTTTTATGCCCCCTTGGCCGTTCCTCAGCTGCTCTTTCCATTGGACATCCACTTCCCCACATTTTCTTTTTCTTCACTGATTCCAAGAAGCATAATTGTGCACATTAAGCTGTTGGTCAAGAGGGGAAGCACCCTCTCCAGCAGGTGTAACACCATCCCGTCTGCAAAGCACTGCCCTACGGTGACACCTAGAGGTTCTTGCTACTAAAGCCACCCTTTTCTCCGCCATTAATCTGTCCCGGGGAACATGTGTAAACACACAGCTTTTCTGTTCTCTGTACTTGGAGCCTACTATAACAGAGAGCTCTGGTCAGGCTCATTTTAGTGTACTGTTGATGTAGTTTAACTGAATGCTGAAATTAAAACCTTTTCTAATCTATCCACAGTTGTCTCTCACTGCTACATGTACTTGTGTGTTTTTCAAGTACTGTATACAGTGGCAATAGCGGCTAGGGATTGTGGGAATTCTAGTGTAAGAAAAGTTACTTTTCAAATTTTGGGCATACAGGTATTGCTACACCAAGGAAGAAATGTGAAATTTCCAGAAATGTTTGAAGGCATTGGGGGGGGGGCTTTGCAACAAAAAAGGGAGTGTGTTTTTTTCCTGCTTTCCCCCAAAATATTTGGAAATTTTACATCACTACCCCAGGGGATATGGCAGGCTTAGAATGTAGAAAAGCCAGTTGCTATGTCAGCTGACGAAATGTGGGAGTTGTGCTCCAAAAGTGACTTTTTCATATGCTGGGCATGCTGTTAGAAACAAATTATTTGGCTTGTATACTAGCCCATAGCACTTAAAGCACTGTCTTCGTGGTTTAGAATTTAATTATGCAGGCTACACATTGTCCAACCCGCAGCAGGCTGGGTACTCAGTTTATCAACCTGGGAAGGATGGAAGGCTAAGTGAACCTCAAGATAGCTGCCTTGATTGAACGCAAGTTGGGAGCAGAGTGCTGGACAGCAGTTTAGTCACTTTTAAAAACAAGATTTCTAAAAGAAAGAAAACGGTTTTGCAGAAAAGGAGGAGGGGTTGAAGAGAAATAGAGCATCCCAAGATATTTGTCTGACAAAACCATTATAAGATAAAGCTCATTTATTCAGCTGTGTGTATATTCTTAGATTTCTCTGTTGCTCTGTGGTTCAGTAGCTGAGTATATGAACTAAGTAAATGGAATAAATACTGCGTTTCATATTAGGTGACATGGGATTTCTGTCTGTGGTGCACAGATTTCTTTATGAAATATTTTTGAACATAGTGCCAATAGAGGTGTGACTTAAACCAGCAATTTTTGAAAACAACCTCAAAGAAAGAAATTGAGGCCACTTGGTCGAAATCTGACAATGACCATGGTTTTTCTCATACTGATTCTTTTTATTCCCCACCAGTTCACTGCTGCTAACCCTGCGGAAGCCATGGACTGGGTGGATCAGATCCAGTTCCTCCTGAAAGGTAAGACACCAGAGATCAAAAGCAAAATGTTACATGTCAGAATAGCTATATTTACATGTAAGCTGCTTGGTTACATACCACTGCTGAATGCATGAAATTATATCATTGTGAAAAATGGTGCTTCAGAGTCTATGAGGGGAATGTCAGTAGACCCTTTCATACATACCAGTCAGTACTGCAGTCCTATTAACTTGGGCTGAAAGTGTGTGGCCAGCACATGCAAGGAAGTTCAAGCACTAGACCCACATGCCTGGTCATTACTTTAATTACAAAATGTGACAGTTTGTAGAAAAGATAGCTGTTATATTTGTGTAGGCTTTCTACATGAGCCAGAACATAAACAAAACAGGATTCTGGCTCGCATGGAGAGTCTGCATAAATCACAATGGTGTTCCCATCTTTAGGCATTTGAACTGATGTTTGGAACGCAAAGATGGAAGGGGAGGGGCACCTGCCCTTGTCTCCTTGCTTTGTGGAATCCACACATTTGCAAAACTTCTTACAGGCTTTTGCTGTATTCTTGAAGTGATAAAGAGATCCACCATGATGTAGTCCCAGGTGAGGACTCAAGAGATCTCAATGAAATCCCATCAAGTTCACTGGATGTCTTTGGGTCTGTCACGTTCTCTCAACATGACCTGCTGTTACTGTGAAGGTAAAACCAGGAAAGGAAGAGGTTTGTCAGGTTGAACCCACTGTAGGAAGAATAGTATATTAATGTAAAAATAATGGTGACAATGACAAGAGCAACAGCTGTGAGTGCATCCAGATGGAAGCACTATCGGGTATCATGTATAATGCAGTTATCCCGTCGTCCCTTTTTTTGTGGCAAGCAAAAGTGGTGGGAAAGCATAGGATGTGGGAAACAGTGATGTGTGAATCTCCAACCTCATATAAAATCCTGAGAATGAGGCAACATTAAAGCCTTGGTGTCTCAGTCGTTCAGACAGGAATTGCGTACAAAGGGCCTGAATCCAGACCTAGGCATTCAAAAACTCCAGGCCAAGGCCGCCCCCTTCCCTGGATAAAACTATCTTACCAGTGTCTTTGTCTTAAATTCCTAAGAATCACAGCTTTCATGTCGATGCTCTTCAACAGATTCCTTATCCTAATACAGAAAACCAGGCAAACATTCCTAAGAATCTTAGCTTTTGTATCTGGTTTTCAGTAGTGTTCTCTGGTCCTCTCTCAGAAAGCCCTGTAAACATGGTGATAAGCTTGTCTAAAAGGCAAAAGAAGGCAACCTTTAATCAAAAAAGACAGTTTGGAGATCATTATTTTTAAGAGAACAGCAAGTGTTATCCCCCCCCCCACACACACACACTTAATAATTAATATTCATATTTGTGCCTTCAATTCTTTGGGGGAGGAGATTCTCACTGAGCTTCTTGTCCTCTGAAGATGCCAGCCACAGAGTCTGGCAAAATGTGAGGAAGAAAAACTTCCAGAACACAGCCAAACAGCCCGAAAAACTCACAACAACTGTTTTTAGCGTTGCTGGTGGCAATATAACAGCTGATGTGGAGGAATGTATGAAGCATTCTTCTCCCAAACATGCACACTCAAGATCATTTATTAGAAGATAGTCATCCCTAAAACCCCAGTCCCTAGCCAGCCCACTCCTGCTTGCCGCTACATCAGAAGCTAAGAGTTCATCTTGCATATATCTGTGAGTGCTTGCGTGGCTCTGTGTGTGTTGTTAAGGGGCTGTATGCATGTAGATGCCCCCTTTTGTCCCTGGCTGTGCCTACCCTTGGCTGCCATGCTTCCTAACCTTGCCCCATGGACACCACCTGGCCATGACATACTATAATGGGAATGTAAGGAAAGATAGCTTGATTACATCAGCATTTATGGATATGAAAGGAGGATCTGTTTGTTCTTTCAGATTATTTATCTGAAAAGGTCAAAATGTGGTACAATACAGCACTCTCACACTCACATGCCTCTGAGCAAATTTAGGATCTGCCTCGTGTCTTTTGGATTTGGTTTGGTTAAAGCTGCTAGTGGTATTTTCCCCTCCTCATTTTTCAGCATTTGTTTTGGACACAAAAATAAAGCCCTGATGACAGTGAACCTGGGTTAATTGAAAAATAAAATCACATCTGTTTTGCTAAAGATATTTCCTGGGTTGTAAAGCATGTGTGCTCTCAGTGCGCTCTCTGCTGGTCAGTGTGTGAAACCCGCATTGGTGCTGATTTCTGACAACCTAGGATATTAATAGTGCTATTAGCTTACATAAAATCTTGAAAACGGGAGGGACTAAGAGAGTCATTCCTTCCCCCATTCCAAGGCAAAAACATCCATACATGATATGCAGCCATCCACTCCCATTAACCAAAATATTTCAAACCACAGCAGGCATGAACCAAAAAAGAAAAAGCCGACTGCAGCAAGCCACCACCTGCTAAGCAGAAATCTCCAGAAATAGCTCAGATACTGTATATTCTTTTTGGAAGCCTCCCTGACCTGAACTAGCTAGCTGCAAAGGGCAGAAGGGGGCTGAGATGTAAGAGGTTTTCCAACTTCTTTCTTGTTTCACATTTTCCTTTGAAAGAAATTAAATGTTGGATATCTTCTGAGACAGGGCTCTTGGGGATACAGTGTCATTATGTGTGTGTGTGTGTGTGTGTGTGTGTGTTCCGTCGTTACAGTTGTGACCGACTCTTTGTGACCCCATGTCCATGGAGTTTTCTTGGCAGGAATACTGGCGTGGTCTGCCAGTTCCTACTCCAGGTGCCTACAGCACCTGGTATTCCCTGGTGGTCTCCCATCCAAGTACTAACCAGGGCTGAGCCTGCTTAGCTTCCAAAATCAGGCAAGATCGGATATGCTTAGGGCATCTAGGCAGCGTGTCATTATAGGGAGAACTATTATAATGAACACAGTCAAACCTCATCCAGCCAGTTCTCCCCACTGTTCAAAATTCATAGTTGTGCCTCTCCGGTCATAGCATCTGTGAATTTCCACTGTCTTAAAACCCAGTCGCCGTCATCCAAGAAATTAATTACCAGCGGTGATACTCCTGGCTTTAATTTATGGCTTCATGTAGCTTGTGTAATTATAGCTGCTGATATAACATTTAGTGATGGATTTGTTCTGATTAGTTCCATGCTGAACAATAATATGCGCTTATAGGGGAATTTCTGTGCGCCCGGACTGGGGGACTTTTGGCCTTCCAGAGGCAGGTGAACTCAAATTCCCAGCATCCCCAAACCTGGTCACTGGTGAGGTATGAAAATAAGATTGAGAGCCAAAAGGTTCCCCAGTATGATGTGTAGGTTTCTAACCCAACAACTCATTGTCTTCGATATTCCCACTGTGGATAGAATCTGTGGCCTTCCATAGCAAGGCAGAGTGCCATCAGCCCCATATAGCATGCCCAGTTGTCAACTACTTTGGAAGTTGTAGTCCAAAACACCTGGCATGCAACAGATAGGGTAAGTTACCGGAAGGTTGTACGGACAGCTAATTGGTTGCCTCCAGCTATCCTGCTTGCACAGGTATGTTGTTGTTCAGTCATTCAATCATGTCTGACTCTTCATGACCCCATGGACCAGAGCACGCCAGGCCCTTCTGTCTTCCACTGCCTCCTGGAGTTTGGTCAAATCCATGTTGGTTGCATCGATAACACCATCCAACCATCTCATTCTCTGCCATCCCCTTTTCCTTTTGCCATGAGTCCTCTCTTCTCATGAGGTGGCCAAAGTACTGGAGCCTCAGCTTCAAAATCTGTCCTTCCAGTGAACATTCGGGGTTGATTTCTTTCAGAATGGATAGGTTTGATCTCCTTGCAGTCCAGGGGACTCTCAAGACTCTCCTCCAGCACCACAGCTCAAAAGCATTGATTCTGCGTCGATCAGCCTTCTTTATAGTCCAGCTCTCACTTCCATACATCACTACTGGAAAAATCATAGCTTTGACTATCCTGACCTTAGTTGGCAAAGTGATGTCTCTGCTCTTTAGGATGCTACCTAGGTTTGCCATTGCTTACCTCCCAAGAAGCAGGCGTCTTTTAATTTCATTGCTGCAGTCTCCATCTGCAGTGATCAAGGAGCCCAAGAAAATGAACTCTGTCATTGCCTCCATTTCTTCCCCTTCTATTTGCCAGGAGGTGAATTCCGGCTTGTGATTCATCCAGTCCTGCCTTTCACGTGATGTACTCTGCATATAAGTATCTGTCGCCCTAATCATTGGATCTGAAACCAGCAGTAGAAGATGGCCAAGACCAGACTGATATTTCTTCTTGCTCTTTTCCTGTATAAGAGTGGGCATATGTATAAACAGCACAATATATCAGTCCGATCTGTGACTGATTTTTCAGGTTTATAATAATAATAATCTTAAAAGTGCAGAGCTGGAAGAGACTCCAAGGATCATCAAGTCGAATCAAACTCCCAATCTCTAGCTCCAAAGCCAGAGGCTTAAACTACTGAGCAAACAGCAGTACTTCACTCAGATTTCCACAATCCTGCCCAGAGTTCTGCAACTCTTTTTCCTTGTTGCAGAACTGTATTTTATTTAAAGGCACCACAAGTTTTGTTTTCTCTGGCTGCCATAGCATCTGTTCGGTCTTTGTAGGATTAAAACTTTTAAAGAGAGAAGGCTTTTAATTGAGAGCTGAGTAATGTCTTTATTGGATTCTGCCTACAATCTCTGCCTTGCAAGTCAATCTGCCTACAAGGACAAGGGTCATTACACTGGCCAGATTCGGGGGGGGGGGGGGCTACGCCAATTGCTAGTACCAATACAGTACACTCAATGAGCCAATTACTGTACAACCTTTATTATAACAGACAGAGTGATGTAGGATGTATTCAACAGTTGGTACAACACATTTGCTTTACTTGGGATTAGCAGTGGTAAGTCATGGATGTTTTGTTATTTCCCAGTCATGTGAGCTTTCTATTTTGCCCTAAGATTGAAGAAACCTTCTGGAAAACTTGAAATCTTGTCACATTTCTTTCATTTCTTTTTTATTATGTTTTATTTTTTCAACTCTGAATTTGGTTTCTACTTATGGAATTGTACAGTTGTGTATTAAGCATTTTAATGTTCAGTGTTTCTGTCCCATTTAATCTGTTTTTCAGTTTCAGCTAGTTGATTGTCTTGAAACCATTTTTTAGCATCCCCGAACAGCTAATGCTAGATATTAGGGGTGGGGAATAGGATGTCATTACAGAAAAGAGGGCAAATGCTGCTGAAATTCAGATCTACTTTAACTCCAGAAATGGGGCCAAATCAGCGCCCTTCAAATTAACATCTGTGCTCAGCCTGGCACAGAATCAGCTTTCAGAGTCACCAATTCAGTGTGTTTTGCACTGTCTCACTCTACCAGAAAAACATAGAATAATTACGGAATTCAGATGAAAGACTCAGTTCTACATCACTCTGTCTGTGATCATCAAAGATGTTCAGAAAATCTGAATCTGGTTAGATGATGAGATTATCTCCTACATCTGGCAGAGAAGAATCTTAATCCACATTTAGTTAGTCCCAATTCTTGCTAAAAGTAAAAATAAAAATAAAACAATCTGACATTTGCACTTAGAAGTCTTGGAATTTGATCTCATTGCTTTTCCCTTGTGGCTTTTCCTTTTCTTTTCCAATAAATTTCTCCCAGATATAAAGTCCTTGGTCATCCCCTGTGAGGAGGAGTTGGAGGACTACCAAGAGGAAGAAGGAGAAGCCTATGATGACATAGACAGCTTTGATTCCCCCAGTGCTGCTCTGGACTTGGAGGGTGAGGAGGATGAGAGAGGGAGCAGCGATTGCATTTATGAGGTTCTTCCAGGTGAGCTGATTTTTGTGCATAGTGTGGCCATCCCTGTTTACCTTGTTATCATGCATAAGAGAACAAAAAACCAAGGACAGTCTTTCTCTCATTCTCTAGAGACTTGCAAAAAAAACTCTCTGAGCAATCGCACACAATTTTGACAGATGCTTCCTTTCTGAATGGATTTGTAAAAACTGTGATAAATAATTGCATTGTTTGAATCATTTTGATCAATCAGTCAATATGTATGCCTCTTTTTGCTTCATAAAGAGCAAGTATTTTTTTCTGAGACTCTTTGTGCAAGTTGTGATGCATCAGTGAGAACAACTGCTTCTTGTGTTGTCCTCCCGCTGAAGCCGAGAAATCTCATTGAGGTCAATAGTTTCTTAGCAGGTTGTCATAACATGAAGATGTAATTTTGCATAAATTCATCTCATCACAATACAGAGCCATCTCATACTGAGTCAAACCTTTGTACCATTGAACCAATTATTTCCTGTTCCAAGTCATGCAGAGGGCTTTTCTCTGTAATTCATATTGAAAATCATGCTGCAACCATCTCTTGCTGTTTGTGTATTTCAAATGTACAAGTACTGTATCCACATTTGAAATCAGATAGAATCCCTTTTTACCATAAAATTATTTTGCCTAGACCAGTTACTATCATTATGAATGCTCATGCCAGTTTGCAAGTGAAAAACCAGCAAACAAACAGAAATATTTAATAGAATACTTAATAGGCAGCCTTAGTTAGGAACGCAAAGAGTTAGCTCACCTGTGAGGAAAATAAATGCACCTCTTCCTCATTTTGCAGGAGCACTCAGTACAAGGTGAGTTTTATGATGATGTTAAAAAATGCAAGTTTTGTTTGCAGCTTTCCACTCAGCCACCTCTTGGTCAGGAACAGAGAGCAGGGGGGAAAAACTGGTTTTGGTGATCTGTAGATAAGACTGGCCCTGAGCTCAGAGAGGAGATGCCAAGGGACCACAGAAATAGCATTCCAAGGAGACATAGTTTTATATATGCCACATGACCTGTTCTGTGCCATCTGAACAGCCGTGGTGACCTCAAGGCCAGTGGAGAAGTCTGTTGGATTGCCAGTATGAAAGTTGGTTTTCTGGTCTTGTTTCTTTTGTTATATAGAACTGGGAAGAAGGTGGTGGCATCTTTTGCCTTAGACACCCAATCTTGTTGGGCTGGTATGTTTCATAGTCTCTAGTTTCCTGAGATGTTTGTTCTTGTTTCCAGACTGTGATTTTCATTTTTTTATCACCCACTGCATGTGGGCAGAACCAAAACAGAGATGTAACAAAGGGAAAAAATGCCTACTCATGATTTGTCAATCGTTTTAGATCCCTACGCCCGCCATTTGGTACCATTTCAGGGGTGACTATGGGAAATAGATTCAGGACTGGAGGCATGGAGTGGTAGAAGTAGAACCTTTTTTGTTTCGTTTCATTTCTTTTTTCTCCCCCCCCCCTTTTTTCCTTTTTTTGAGTTGAGGTTTATAGCACATAAAATTCTGTGCCACAATAACAACTATTTTATTAACATAATTAAAAAGTATGAGACACCTCAGCTCTGGTTGCTCAGTGTCCAGTGCAGAGACACACTTCTCAGTAAAAATGTGCATTGGTCAGAACAGATAACACCCATGTAACCTTCTTTCCCACGTGGTCAGAAATCCAGCAATTCTAGTTGCAGGAGGCTGCTTCCTTTGAACATGAGAGGACCAGGAATGTGCATTTTGTTTGTTTGTTTTATTAAAAATAGACAAATAGAGCATGTTAGAAATAATTGACCCTTACAGCAGGGGACAAAAGTACATGGCCTGCACTAGACTGGTAAAAATAGCAGTTCCTTCTGCAAACTCTCCCAGGGCCTTTTTACACGACCCCTAAGATCCGCTGGCCACTTAAATTCGGACCAGAGATCTTAGGGGTTCCTCGCTCTTCCTCTGTCCCCACCCCCCTCCGCACTTCCTGGTTGCTGGCTGCGTGAGAGAGGGAGAAAAAAGAAAGAAAAGAATGCTGGTTTACCTCCGTTTTGTTCCGGGCAGCATTCAGATCTCTTAAAGGAGCGGGGCGCAAAAAAAGAACAAACAGAAGCCAGGAGAGCCCCGCACTCACTATCCTTACACCGGATCAAATATTTGTCACATCCAAAAAGCAGGTACAAGAAAACTGCTGTTTGGTCGCGCTAAAGTGGGCGGGGTCGCTCTTAATTGTCTGCAAAGTCCAGAGCTGGTGGGTAAACATTTTTAAGGTCCGGACCTTGCAGCCATTTGTGGTGGAGCTTAGGGGTCGTGTATAAACGCCCTCAGTCATCTTCCAGTCTAGCTAAAAACAAATTTTCTTTTATCTCTCAGATTTGATACACAATCTGTTTTCTTACCTCTCCCATGTGACACCGATTGGTATCACATCCATAAGGGTTGGGAGAGAAATTTCCAGGTCATTAGGGAAAATATCCCCAGTCTTTTTTCCAGTCTCTGAATAATCAGGCATTGTCGGTGGCCACCCCGGCATACTGGAACAAACTGCCAGTGGAGATTAGGATGTTGGATTCACTCCCGGCCTTCAGAAGGGCATTAAAGACCTGGCTCTTCAGGGAATGGTTTGGGTGACCTTTGAGCACACAGTGGGTTTTTTTTAGTCTACTCATATATGATTGTTGGTGCCAGCCCTTTCTTGCCAGATCCTGCTTTTGTTATATGGTTGTTGATGCATTATTTCTATTTTTTATTTTTATCTTTTTAATCTGTTTCCATTATACTACTACTACTACTACTACTACTACTACTACTACTACTACTACTACTACTACTACTATTCTGATTTTTGATGTTTGGGGTTTGTATGATTGGGCAAGTTGCTCTATGCAACGTGTTGTACACCGCCCAGAGTTCCCGCGGGAAAATTCGGCGGTCAACAAATCCAAAAATAAAAATAAATAAAATAAATACCCATCAGTCTGTCAGGTGAGACCATAGTGTCAATCAAGAGAACAGAACTCATGGCAATACTTGGCTGTGATTATCCATTCACACATACACACACTGTTAAGATATTGATAGCTTGGGAACATAGCCTAGCTACCTAAACTGCATCACGGTCATGACCCATGTGCTAGGAATAGAGAGGTAAATCTGGTTTATCAGTCTGCACAAGACTTCAGAATACTCTCTTCACCCAGAATTCCTTTGATACCTTCAGGCTGTGGAGTCTGCACAAGATGGAGAGATTAAGAGACCGGATTTTCTTCTCTGCTGTTTGCACCCTGGTCATGGCAGTATAGGTAACTAGGCTGATTCTGCACATGTGTCTACCCTTGTTTGTGTGTTTGCTACGCTGATTTTGCTCAGAGGACTAAGGCACCGAAAACTGTTGGCTGCAAAGTCGGCAGCTCAGCGGTTCGAATCCCGGATGCCACGCAGCAGAATGAACTCCCACTGATAACCCCAGCTTCTCCCTACCTAGCAGTTCGAAAGCATGTAAATGCAAGTAGATAAATAGGTATTGTTGCAAAAATTGGGAAGGTAAAAGAGTGTTTCCTTGCAGCCATGACGGCCACATGGCCATAGAGTTGCACAACACTGGCTCTTTGGCTTGAATATGGAGATGAGCACCGCCCCTAGAGCTGGACACAACTAGCACACAGGTGAGGGGGGAACCTTTACCTTTTTAGCCTCATTCTGGTGTGTACAGTGTAGGTAGCTAGCTTGATTTTACACATGTCTACCTTCATTTTTTGTGTGTGTACTCCAGATTCTTTAAGGCAGGTTGCATATTTATAACAGCAGTTCATGGGTGAAACATTTCTGTTCTGCACTCAGAAGTGCTAAACTAGAGCAAAATAGAAGCTGCCACTTTTGGGATGCAGATGTGCAGCTTAGAAATAACCATGTTTTCTTTGTAGAGATACTCAGAGTACAAGATCCATAGGTACCTAGTTTGTTCACTACCAAAAAGTAAATTTCCCTACTGTAGAGGACATTACTACAGACAACTCAAATAAGAAAGCCAAGTTGCATGTTGCAAAGAAAATAAAAGGGTGGAAAGCTGTGCAGGAGGGAAGAAAAGACATTAATCAGTCACATGTTGAATGTGAGCTCAATATATCTATTGGTGTCTCTCACAACTTTTTAATGGAGCACAGCTTCACCCAGTCTCCTGTTCCTCCTCCAAGTGTGTGTGTGTGTTGTGTCGTTACAGTCGTGACCGACTCTTCGTGACCCCATGTCCATGGAGTTTTCTTGGCAGGAATACTGGAGTGGCTTGCCAGTTCCTACTCCAGGTTCCTACAGCGCCTGGTATTCCCTGGTGGTCGCCCATCCAAGTACTAGCCAGGCCCGACCCTGCTTAGCTTCCTAAATCAGGCGAGCTCGGATGTGCTTAGGGCATCTAGGCAGCTCTCCTCCTCCAAGAACTGGTGTTAAATCCACCAGCAGAACATTCTTTCTTTCCTGTCCCTCCAGTGTCACCTCAAAAAAAATCACAGAGGCAATTTTGAGGCGCATGCAGTACTCTAGTAAGGTGGGAGAACTGCCTGTGGAATCCACCCTTCTACCAGCAGATGTCCACCACTGGATCGTTCCCCTGTGTCTCTTTCAGATGTTGCTCAATGACCATTGCGCATTGGCATTCCTGGGCAGGGTTGATAAGAAAAGGAGATCTGTTTTACAATATTCCTGGCATGGAAGGTAGAAGGGCTATATGAGAGGGGAAATGGTTTTTCTCTATTATAAAGTAAAATAGAAAATGCCAATGAGTGCATACAGAGACTTTTTACTTGCTACTGAAGAAACAACCTACCTGCCCATTAATCTGCTGCTGTACCCATAAAACTGTGAGTAACATTTCTAGTTGCAGTGCCTGTGGACACTCCCCACATATTTGTGGGCATGATCAGCAACTACTAGGCTATTTCTTGTGAATTCTGTGTTCACCTGTTATTGCTATGTTGGAGAAAAGCGAAAACAACCTATCCTAGAGTCCTGATCTAGCCACAGTCCTCTGATAAAGTGGAGGCCACCACCCACTCTCAGTGCAAAGGTACAGTATACGCACTGACAATACAGCAGTATACAATACTAAAGAATGGTACACTTCTGTATAAGGATTGGGGAGAGGGTTCAGTCCTGTCTTTTTCCTCAGAAACAAACTGCTCTATGCTATCTGTTCTTTGGTGGCTCTTTTTCTGTCCTTCTAGAAAATATCTTGGGATGCCCTGTACAAAGATATGCTGAGAGAAAGGGGACAGTTGAAACGTAACTGTGTGCCGAGCATCGGTCAGTCTTGTGGGTTGGGCTGGGCATACAGTCCCCTATTCTGAGAATTAGGGCCAACGCTCCCTCCAAAGAGAGCTTCTTCAGCTTCAGGGAGTGGGTAATGAATGGTCATTCCACCTTTGTAAAGAATGGCATTAGTTAAGTTACGTGTTTATATCATTGAGATTCAAAGTGGCAGATTTACATTACTATTTACAGGGCCAGTTTAGCAGATTATGGAATAATTATGTACCTGCAAGCTGGGAGGTTTTGGAAAATCAAAGTTACACACACAGAGAGAGAGAGAGAGAGAGAGAGAGAGACTTTTTACACGACCCCTAAACTCCGCCGCAAATGGCTCCCAGCTCCGGAGCTTAAAATTGTTTACCCACCAGCTCCGGATTTTACTGAAAATTAAGTGCGACCATGCCCACCTAAGTGGGTCCCAGCACACTTTTCTTGTACCTGCTCTCCAAGGGTGAAAAATCTTGATGCGGATGTGCCGGGCTCTCCTCGCTTCTTTTGTTGTTGTTTTTTGCCTCCCGCCCCTTTAAGAGAAGGAACCAGGAAGTGACGGGGCTCCCGGCAGCTTCCACCGGCACCGGGAGGTAAGCCTTTATTCTTTTGTCCCTTTTTTTCTCCCTCCCCTCACGCAGCCAGCCGCCAGGAAGTGCGGAGGGGTGGCGACGCACGAAGAGCGACAAACCCCTAAGATCTCTGGTCCGAATTTAAGTGACCAGCGGATCTTAGGGGTTGTGTAAAAGCGCCCAGAGACACCAATAGCAGCAGCAACAACAACAACAACAAGAAGAAGAAGCAGACAAAATAAAAATAAAACCACTTTTCAAAGTTCTACAAATATGGATGGACTTTGGATTTGCCCTCCTTGCTCTCGCCTGCAGCTGCATACTGATTTACCCATTCCATCCCATATAAAGTCACAATTGATTGCCAGGTAGAGACAGGAGACAATAGCCCCATACTGCTATTCTCACAGTATGCTTGAGAATAAGAACCTGCATGGAGGTACTTATTTACTACCATACCCATTCCAAGGTGAGCTTTGAGACCCAGCTCAGATTTAGCTCTGGGTTTCTTATGATGGCTGAGACATAACAGATCCCTTTCATGTCTCTGCAGATAATATTGTGCCCTCCCACCCCATTTCCACGCCTCCACGTACCACCCTTTCCAACGCAGTTCGAAACTGAGTCATTCTGAAGATATCCGTGGCCAGGATTCATTGTGACGTGCAACCAAGACTCATTGCAACATGCAACTACATCAAACCATTTTTACATCCCTTCCCCCAAGTCTCCCACTGATGTACTGGTGCAGGCTTGCATACGGGGCAGATCCTCCAAGGAGCTGTGTTTTAATGTTGCAATTTGATTCAATTTTCCACTCTATAAAATTACCCATCATTGTTCGTTGCCTCCTAACAGACACCTTCACTCTTAATTTAACAATCCTATCGAATTCTGCCTCGGAAATTGGAAAAATTTATCACCTGTGAAATTTTATTTTTCCTTGGTTGTATCTGTTTTTGTAAAACTTCATTAGCGACGATGACTTGCTGAGGAAATTATCTTTCCCTCCCTCTCTCTCCCTCTCTCTCTCCCTCTTTCTCTCTCTTTCCCAGTCTCATTCCCTTCCATTCTTAAAAAAAGGAACATGCAGCCACAACTGGGATTTTTATTTGATCATAACAATAGGAAATACACATATTGCACAAAACTGGAATGAAAGAAACCTGTGCTGTATTTTTAGTATTGCCACCCTGGATGACACCCAAGGTTCATTTGCTGCAGCAAGGATAAGAAAGGAGTGATACTCAGTGTTGTTAAACTACATCTCCCAATAATAGTCAATAGTCAGCAGCAAGGGATGGTGGGCATTTCAGTCCTAAAGTTGGAAGACCACATGCTCCCATCTCTACCATAAATTGTCCTGCCCCTAGACAGTGACCAAACAGTTGCTTCACATAGTGGCAATTCCCACTATGCATCTGTAGTTAGTGCTATGCTGAACAAGTCTGTGAAGATTCTCAGTCATCCAGGTGAGTTTATCTGGAAGTTGAGTCATGGCTACTGGAATTTTTTTTTTTTTGAGAGACAGAAACGTTTCATGGCTCATCCAAACAGCTTCGTCAGACTGATGAAGTTGTTTGGATGAGCAGCGAAACGTTTCTGTCTCTCAAGAAAAAGAAGTCCAGTAGCCATGACTCAACTTCCAACTATGCTGAACAAGGAGGCTTTACATTTGAGCATCACCATAGCCACTTTTACCCATCTTACATTACACATCTCACTGATGTCAATGGGTCAGTGAGTATATATTTCCCCCAGTAGTGGAAGTGTTCAGTCTTTCTCCAAAAGTGGGATTTGCAACTTCCCACCATCTGCCCACCATCACCTCTCTAGTGTAAGAACTGGTGTCATAATTTCCCCATTGAGCTGGTTGTGTTTAGACCAGGTATGTCCAAACTTCAGCCCTCCTAATGTTTTGGACCACAACTCCCAGACTTCTAAGCTTAGATTGCCAATGGCAAAGGACTGTGGGAGTTGCGGTCCAAAACATCTGGAGGGCCGAAGTTTGGGCATGCCTAGTTTAGACTGTTGCAGCAAAGCAGCCAAGTCCTGTGGCACATTCAGAACTAGCAGATGAAGTCTTCATGCCTTGATGTTCTCCTACAGTTTGTGTGTAGACTGACTGTATTTAGCAGATGGGTTTGGAGTTTGTTTATAGGCTCTGTAATTCTTTGGGAAGGAATTCTGTACTATGTGCTGGTTGTCCTGTATAATGCAGAAGGGCACACTTAAACTGCTCCTCATTCACCCAGGGCTCCGGCCTGTCCCTTAGGCATTAAGCTGGACGTTAGGGGTGCACAAAGGTGAAATAAGCCAGCTTGGAGGGCACTTTTTTCCAGTCTCAATGTCAGAGGCAGGCCAGTGAGCAGTCTGCTTGGCAGCACTTTCCTGAGGAAAAGCCGGAGTGGCTTCTTTCCTGAAAGCCTCCATCCATCATAAGCTTTTAAGGGCACCATGTAACTGGGAAAGCCTGGCATTTAATTATGATATTAATGTTTCAGCTCCAGTCCTTTAGCGAGTCTCCCTTGGATTCCACTCATATGACTTATAGCCAGAGCCCTGACTGAGCCAGCAGGGACTAGAAATTTACACCATTGATGTAGTATTAGAAGAGGCAGGCGTGTTCATCTGTGCTAGTGTGTCAGGCAAAAACAAAAGAAACATTTAAAACTACAGAAGACAAAAGCTGCCTGAAGAAGTGGATTTATCCATAAAAGGTCACATCAAATCTCCATTTAAAGGGAAACCGAGTAGATGACACAGAAGACTTTCTGTTTGGGATATGGGAAAGCTTCACCCCAGCAAAGCTGAGTTGAATAGTCTGATCTGATATAGGCCAGCTTTATCCTTGACAGAGCCTTTTCACACGACCCCTAAGATCCGCTGGCCACTTAAATTTGGACCAGAGATCTTGGGGGTTTGTCGCTGTTCCTGTGTTCCTACCCCCTCCGCACTCCTGGCTGCTGTCTGTGTGAGGGGACAGGAGCCTGCAGCTTAACCTCCATCCCAGTAAATAAACTCAATTCAGATCATAACGTGTGTCACTGGAGCCATTTTCTCCACTATACATAATTGTGGCATTTAATTCCTCTTCTCTTTCCTCTGCCACCAGATGGAGTGGTTATAGACAGGTGATGGTTGGTGAAGGAAAGAAATGGAGCTGGTGTCTCAGCCGAGCTGGTGGTACCCTTGCCTCAATCCTTTCCTCCGTTGCATTCTAACAGAATGGCAGGAGAAGTTATTCTCAACACAGAGCAACATGCAACCTGCCTTCCTCCTCTCTTTCTAGCCGATAGATATGATAGGTATCAGTGAGTGGAGGAAGGAGTCTGATGGAGGTGATACTTAATGGAGGAAGGAACCTGGCAGAGCTGGTCTCTGGTCAGAGCCAACAGTTCCCTGCTTTTGTTATCTCCTTCCCCACAGTCTGATGGAATGATTGTTTTTAGATATTTGATCCAGAAACTTCACCACTAATCTCAGGTGTTTGATAGCCATTTCTATTCTTCATTACTGGAGTTGATGTGCTTTGTACATGTGCTAGGGCTTCTGCTATTATGCATTGATTCCAATAACTTAATACTCTGAAATGAAAAATAAAAAAGTGTTCTGCTTATATACCGCCCCATACCACTTCAAGTAGTCTCTGGGTGGTTTACAGTTTAATTACAGTCTGCAGGCTGCACATTGCCCCCCCCCAACAATCTGGGTACTCATTTTACCAGCCTTGGAAGGTTGGAAGGCTGAGTCAACCATGACCTTGCTACCTGGGATTGAACCCCAGGTCATGAGCACAGTTTTACCTGCAATACAGGCATTTAACCACTGCACCACGGGGCTCCTAGATAAGTTTTTAAGCTAGACTTTGCCTGGAGTCTAAATTCAGAATAAGTCCCATGTCCTGCTTTAGAGCAGATGTGTTTGACTACAGCAGTGGTTTCCAAAGGTGGATGCCAAAACGTCTCTTACTATAGCTTTCAGAAGTCCTAGCTGGCATAGACCATGATCCTCACCTCCAGAATGTGCAATCCAACAACCTCTGGGTCCCCAAATTTAGGAACAACTAAACTAAAGGCTAATTTCTAATCCTGCGTGTACCATACAAAATACTCTATACCAGGGTTGTTCGACTTTGAATAGGCCATGGTCTACTTTTTCTGGCACAAAGTGCCTGAGGGCTACTACACTAAAGCCTCTACTTACAAATTATATCTGTTCCAAGCACATGCTCATAAGTATAAACTTTTGTAAGTGGAGCAGCGGTTTCCCATAGGAATGCATTGAAAACCAATTAATCTGTTCTGGAGGAAACAGATGTCAATGTGCCATGGCCCTCAAACTGCCCTGCTCGGCTGAGATAATGGGCTGGCAGACCCTGATGGTCAGCAGGCTACTTCTGAACCCTTCATTGGCTACCAGTAGCCCACGGTCTACCTGTTGGGCAGGCCTGCTCTATACTGTTTCTTCCTTGCTTCGATTTTGAAGTAGTGCAGACAGCAGATGGAGGCAGCTGGGAAAACCTTTCTGAGGCAATTTGGCTCAGTTTTTGGCCAAGGGCAAGAACCCAGCAAACCACTGTGAAACCATTCTGTTTCTCGGGGGAGGGGGGGATAGGCTCAGGAAAAGTGGAAGGAAGAAGGTACACAGTCACTGCTGATGTTTACTGTGTGTGTATGTTGGTCAGCACAAAGCGTAAGTCTGACCTTCATAAACCATGAAGGGCCATAAAAGCAAAGGAGGAGCAAACATGTATATTTCCTCTGTTTTCACATAGCATTTCCTGGAAGAGTATTAATGTAGTTTGATTGTTCCATTATTGTTGGGTATTCCCCTCCTCCTCCTTGTTTCCTTTTTCATTTTTTAGTCATTGCAAGAAGATAACATATACCGTTCTCCTTTGCAGATCCACCAAGCTGAGAAGTGAGAGTAGAGGAGGCACTCTCAATAATTTATTTTAAAATCAATGCTAATGAGGTTGCACCTTGTCAATGGCTTGGGTTTTACAATCAAGGCTGATTTATTTAGAAAAGATCTTCAGTGCCACTTTCCCATCTAACTGTGGGGGGTGGAGCAGGGTAAAGGGAACTGTTTCTGTGACCCTCCAACTTCAGATCCAATTCTGAATTCACAAAGGGATGACCTGACCATGTTTGCATTGATTTGAATGGAGGGTAGGAGACAGCTGTGCCCTAGACAAAGTGGGGATGGTGAAAAGCTTTGGTTTCCAGAAAGTGCAGCCTAGCGAGTTGTACAGATGCCATACACTAATTATATGATCTCAGCAAAACAATGCATCCACATAGCAGACTAGATTTGTGTCTAACCACCTGTCAGATATTTGCCCTGTTTCCTGAAAACTAGAACTCTGCTATACAGACTCTGGGCTCCAAGGTAGCAGCAGAATTCAGAGTAAAAACAGGTGTTATGAATATTCCATAACCAAAAATGAAAGTAGTAGTGTTGGAGAGCTCTGACTGAAGAACTCTTTCATTTGTGGGAAATCGAGAAAATCTCATTTTTAAACACTGAAGGCTAATCACAAAAATATTCAAGCTAGTTGAATATTTGGTAGGTATTAGGTAGCTTCCAAGAACTACCTGGGCCATGACACTCAAATACAGTCAGCCATTAAACATGTTTCTCTTCTACTCACGGACTATCTGTCCTGTCTGTGTCTGCTCTCAGAGCGTAAGAAACCAATATTTCATTTTTATTTTTCAAAAGCAAGCTTCTGGACCTCAAAATTGCATTGACAGCTGGTAAAACCCAGTAAAAGACAATGTGTATGAATAAAATTTCTACTAGCCAGAGTTTTCTTTACTCCTCACTTGTATTTGACCAAAACAAAGGAAAATATGAAAATTAGCATTAGCTATTTGGTTTAAATACTGCCTAGATGCCCTGAGCACATCCGATCTCGCCTGATCTCGGAAGCTAAGCAGGGTCGAGCCTGGTTAGTACTTGGATGGGCAACCACCAGGGAATACCAGGTGCTGTGGGCGCCTGGAGTAGGTACTGGCAAGCCACTCCACTATTCCTGCCAAAAAACTCCATGGACATGGAGTCACGACTGTCATGACAACAATTTTGTTTAAAGCATTTAAAATACAGTTTACATTAATATTTACTGCACCAGTCTAGATCATCTTAAGCTGTTTTGTTTCTTTCACTGTCACATACAGTGTACCCTTCACATGCAGGAATAAGATGATACCTTTATTGAACCACTTAAAAATCATACAAATTGCAATCATTCAAGAGTAAACCCAATTTGTTCGGGTTTGGATAGTGCAGTAAAATTTCAGGTTAGAATACACTTAATCATTTATTCCCAGTCATCACGTTTAATAGCATGTTTTTAAAAATTGAATTTCACGTAAATTGCACCAGAAACACTTTTAAATTATAAATTTGTATAGTTCTGTGGTGGCTCAGCAGGCTAGAGTACTGAAACTGTTGGCTGCAAAATTGGCAACTCGGCAGTTTGAATCCCAGGTGCCACGCAGCGGAGAGAGCTCCCACCAATAACCCCAGCTCCTGCCAACCTAGCAGTTTGAAAGCATATAAATACATGTAGATCAGTGGTTCTCAACCTGTGGGTCCCCAGATGTTCCTGCACTGTAACTCCCAGAAGCCTCCACCACTCGCTGTGCTGGAAGGGATTTCTGGGAGTTGCTGTTCAGGAACATCTGGGGACCCACATGTTGAGAACCACTGACGTAGATAAATAGGTACCACCGTAAAAAGCGGAAGGTAAACAGTATTCCATGTGCATAAATGCATTCGGCCATGCTGGCCACATGGCCACAGACTTGCACAACGCTGGCTCTTTGGCTTAGAAATGGAGATGAGCGCTGCCACTAGAGTCGGACACAACTAACTCCCATGTGTGGGGAAACCTTTATAGTTGCTATAACTTGTAAGTACAGGGGATCCTCATGTAACAAGGGGTTTGTTTAACAGAAAATCTTCTTAAAGGAAAAAATTTCCAGAGATGGGGAAAATTGCTTAACTTAATTGCCTATGGGGCAAATCTGTACAACAGAAAAAGGGTTGCGATTAGGGATGAATCTGTTTTCAATGCATTCCTATGGAAAATTTGTACAATGGAAAGAAGTTTGTAGTAGAATGTAACTATTCCAAGCTCTGTTTTCGCATGATAGTACCTTTTCTGTTTTTAATGCTGGTGGCTTTTTAGATAACAGAGAATTCATCTTATTAAGGGAAATAATTACTTACCTGCCCTGAAGTTTGTTCCAACATATAGGTGACTTTTAGATGAGTTTCTTAGGTGTAAAAGACTGAGGTAATATAGCCATACCTCTTTGTGGTGGTATTCTGTGACAGTGCAACTTATCCAGGTCATGTGATACTGCTGGGTCTTTTCCAAGGATGTGAGCGATGGACCCCTGGCTCCACAGTTAAGTGCTCCAACCTACTGTGCTGTCCAGGCTGGTGAGGCCTGTTTACCAAATGATTAGTCGCTATAATGCCATGCTGTGTGATGAGATATTTTTAGAAGTGCTCTTGATCAGAACTCTGAAGAACAGATTTACCATGCAACAAGAGGTAGAAATAACTCCCTAGTGGCCATATGCCCAGTTCATTTGCTGTTGTCTGTACTTAGACTCTATTTTGTGTTATGGCTCTTAACCCTGGCTTCCTGCTGCAACCCCTTCTCCCCTTCTGCTAAGCCTGTTCTTCCGCCCCCAGGTTCCCCTCCCTTTTCCTTTTCCCATGGCCTCCATCATCTCCTGACAGTGTGTTTCATTCATTGTCTTCTCTTTAGCGAGACCGGAGATACTTGTCAAAGCTAAGGAAGCTTTCCCGCTTGTGTTATGCTTATAAAGTGCCATGTAAATTTACGATGCTATAACAAGTGATTGCTATTACTGCCTTAAATAACAATTGATAGCTTTATGGGGCATGTGTTAAAATATTACCTCCCTCTGCTAGCAGGTGATAACCCATTTTCCTTTCCATTTCTATACGTTAAGCTTTGGCTATATAGGTTGTCGTTGCCAGACAACAAGGGAATAAGAGGATTGACTATCATGCTACTGCACAAAAGCTTTACCACAAGAAATATAATCGATTTAGGCAGGCCCTGCGTGTCCCTAGAA
Organism: Phrynocephalus guinanensis; assembly: GCA_037367245.1. NCBI lineage: Eukaryota > Metazoa > Chordata > Lepidosauria > Squamata > Agamidae > Phrynocephalus > Phrynocephalus guinanensis. The sequence continues at coordinate 21,277,421 of CM074743.1, forward strand.
TTGCCATGTAGATTGGCCTCATTATGAAGGCTCAGGTCATGTGATCAGAAGATGTGGCACTGAAGTGGGTCCTTAACCAGGCCCACCAGCCAAAGCATCCTCTAACCTTTACTATAGGAATTATGCAGACATGATTGTAGCAGAGACATGAGCTCTCTCTTTTTTTAAATTATTATTTCAATCTATAAAAGTACACAAGAAAAGCTACAGGAAAAGAAGTATGTTCATACATTTCGTATATATCAAGGACAACCAACAGTCCATTTACATAGCATTTATAGCCTTCCTGTTTTAAAATCTATACTATACATATTATCTAAACCATTTCGCACTTTAGTTTTTGTTAGCGTTTTTAGAGTGGGAACTCGACTCATTTTGCGTAATACTTTTTGTTAAATTTGTTCTGTAGCTCTTCTCATTATTTATAATAGGCAAAATAATTTCTCCACTTTAATTCAAATTCTGTAGCTGGCCTTCTGTTTACATAATTGGTGAGTTCTGCCATTGTGGCATATTTGAAGCATTTTCTCTTCAGTCTTCTTTTACTGACCAGAGACATGGGCTTTCTTATCTGCCCAAGCCACAACAATGTACTTTTCCCAGATAAATTACAGTCCATGAATGGTTTGATTCACCCCGACTTTTCCCTCAGTTAAGGGCTAGTTGTTGCCCCTTCTATTTCAGTGCCCTCTGTTACACCAGGGAGCAAACCCACCTCTAGAATTGGGGAGGGGCACTTAGAAGTGAGAGTGTTAATCACTCTAGCTCTTTCTATGTGCCACCGATTAGTCAGTGCCACCAATAAAAAAAGGAAGAAGCTCCCATGCACATCCAGGAAGCCATTTGGATCCATGGGATAGATAGCCCTGTTTGGCCCAGTATCAATTCAGCCGTTCAGATTGATGGCCAATCCAAAACTCACCAGATAGCGATGTGTTCATGACATAAAAGTCCCATTTAACCCTTCTACTTTCAGTTCACTACATCCACTCTTTCCTTGACTTTTCTTGCATCTGAAAGCCAGAGCATAATGTGACACAATTAACTTATAAACAGACTTTGCCAGATTTATTTTATTTCTTCCCTCTCTTTAGATGAGGATCTTGACATCCCTGCTGTACTTGTTGAAGAAGATGCTGGAGCTATACAGAAGAGAGGTATATGTAAAAAATATATGCACATATATGCACAAATAAATGCATAATTGCTAAAATGTTGGGTTGAGTTTGGGAATGTGACTTTCACCATTTTAAAGGAGTACAAACTGTACTTGCCATAGTTTCAGGTTTGGATTGGCTGCATTCGTTCATTCATTCATTTTTACCAGTGGACCCTCGTATAACAAATGGTTTGTATAACATAAAATCTGTGTGTGTGTTGCGTCGCTACAGTCGTGACCAACCCTTCATGACCCCATGTCCATGGAGTTTTCTTGGCAGGAATACTGGAGTGGTTTGCCAGTTCCTACTCCAGGTGCCTACAGCACCTGGTATTCCCTGGTGGTCTCCCATCCAAGTACTAACCAGGGCTGACCCTGCTTAGCTTCCAAAATCAGGCGAGATCGGATGTGCTTAAAATCTGTACAACACAAAAAATCTGGAGATAGGGGAAATTTGCTTAAGAGAATCACCTATGGGGTGAATCCGTACAACATAAAAATGGTCGTGATTAGGGATTACTCTGTTTTCAATGCATTTCTATGGGAAATGTGTATAAAGGAAAATTTGCTTAACAGAATTTCATTTGGAACACATTAATTCCTTTATATAAGGTACCACTGTATTTTTATACTGCCCCTTTTGTGCAAACTACATGAGATGGCTCATTCTAAAATTGCACTTGTAAAATTTCCAAGGTGCACACTTAGCAATATGATATATGAATGACACAGAGTATATATATATATATGAATGACACATGAATAAGTTCTACCCAGTTTCCTAGTTTGCATAAATAAGGAGATGACAGCGGTGGCAGGTAAAAATTGTGGTGGCGATACTGGCACAAGGAAAAATGTTGGGGTGATGGTTGGGAAGATGGATGAGAGGTAAATCTTCCACCTTTCTTCTCAGGGCTCTGCTGGGCATGCATTGTCATTTTGGGACAGAGCCCATGGAACTGACAAAGTCCTCTTCCTTGTTTTTCTGGTTGTTGTCATTCAGCCAGCTGCACTAGCTTTCATTTATTTACAGTATTTGTGTATATGGTTAAATAAAGTAAGTGGCCTCTTGAAAGAGCAATGCATCCACCTAGCATAATATTAGCATTGTACTACATCAGTTAGAGAATTATTTTAAAAAGAAGATGATGAAAATAGAGCTGGTCCCACAGAATTGTCACCTCCTTCTCTCAAAAACCCCTTGATTGGCTTTGAGTAGAATATACCATGACATCTATAGGGTGACCTCAACACTCAACCAGAAGAAAACTGTTATGGGAATGACCTACTTTGTGGTAGTTCAAAGTCAAGCAGTGACTTTCGGCATTGGTGATACCAGGTCTTGATGCCCTTCACATGTCTTTTGGGGTCAGGGAAGGATTAGGGATTGTACTGATGTACCATTCTGGGCAACCTCAATATCCATATGAAGGCACAGGACACTGGGCTGGCTCTTGAGTTCTTGGAGACCATGGCCTCCTTGGACTTATACCAGCTTGTCACCAGCCCCACACACGTGGCGGGTCACCCTTTAGACTTGGTGTTCTCGAATGAGCAGAGGGAGAGTGGCCTGATGGTGACTGATCTTGTATTGGTCCCCTTGACATGATTGGACCACCACCTGTTAAGGTATAACATCACACTGGCACCCCCTCTCTGTGGGGAGCCTGGGCCCATTTAGATGGTCCACCCACACAGGCTAATGTATACCTTGAGGTTCCAGAATGTCATGTGTGGTATTCCCGATGATCTGTTTGGCACACCTGTCAATGACTTGGTGGAGGGGTATTATTCCTCCACTGACAGGGCAATCAACACGTCTTCTTCGCTCCTGGGCCTGCACTGCTCCTTGGTTTAACCAGGATTTGCGGGCCTTGAAGCAGAATAGAAGGAGGCTAGACAGCATATGGAGGCAGAAACCACCGAAATATAATTTATCAGCCGTTAAGATCACGTCAACTATTTATTTAGCTAAGATTAAGACCTCGAGAAGAACTTATTTCACCAACTGGATAGGCGAAGCAAAAATAATCAGGCTTAACTGTTTCGTACAGTTCGCGATCTATCCAAGGTTCATTGCAATGATAGGCCTCCCTCTAGTATTTCTTGTGATCTATTTGCAGCACTTTTAAAATCTAAAGCAGCTAGGCCAGTGATTACCGAATCGGCCACCCACAATAATTAATGGGTCTCTCCAAGAGGGCAGGATTTCCCCTGCCCTCAATGAGACACCCATTAGGCCCATTCCGAAATGAATTTGGCAGCAGGCCAGATTGCCACCTATAGGCCTGTCACCAGTGTTTCATTTATAAGCATGGTTGTCGAGAGGGTGGTGGAGGATCAGCTTCAGGAGCTTCTGGATGACACTACGGAATCGGCATTAGCCACCCTACTAGACAAGCTCTTGAGGCAGGCTGATAGGGCAAATCATCCTTGTTGGTCCTCCTCGACCTCTCAGAGGCTTTTAATACTGTAAGCCACAGTATCCTCCTGGGGAGGCTGTCCAAGTTGGGTGTTGGAGGCACTGTTTGCAGTGGTTCTGCTCCTTATTGGAAGACCATCCCCAGAGAGTGCAGCTGGGGGAGATGACTTCCACCCCTTTGTCCCTCAATTGTGGAGTACCTCAGGGGTTGATCATCAAACTTTAATACAGTGTCTATATGAGGCCACTGGGGGAGGTTGTTAGGAGGTATGGGGGCTTGTGTCATCAGTATGCTGATGACACCCAGCTCTATATCTCCTTTTTTCCATCTGCAGTGGATGCTATTTTGTCCCTGGATTGCTGCCTGGGTGCTCTTCTGGAGTGGATGAGAGCAAATAGACTGCGGTTGAACCCGGGAAAGACAGAAGTCCTCTGGGTGGGGCCATCTGGTGTTGGTGGGTTGCGATACTCCCTCAATTTTGGGGTAGACGACCCTTCCCACCCAGAATGAGGTGCGCAGTCTTGGCACCACTGCTCTAGTATTTCTTGCAATATTTTGGACCCGGTGCTCGCTATGGAGGCCCAGGTGGCATCAGTGGTATGTACTACACATTACCATCTTAGGCGGATTGCGCAGCTGCTTGTCTTCCTGGACTCCGGCACTCTCACTATGTTGGCCCATGCACTGGTAGTCTTGAGATTAGACTACTGTAGTGCTCTCTATGTGGGCCTGCCTCAGAAGTTAATGTGGAGGCTCCAGCTGGTGCAGAATACTTCGGCCAGACAAGTATCGGGTATTAAAAGGTTGCATCATATTACTCCGACCCAGGCCACATTGCACTGGCTGCTAGTCTGTTACTGCATTGACTTCAATGTCTTAATGTTGACATACGAAGCCCTAAGTGGTTGGGACCTTCCTATCGGTCAGAGCAGCTCCTACCCCGGAGTTCTGCCCATGTCACTTGTTTGTCATAAGCAGGTTATTTGAGGGTGCTAATACCGAGGGAGGCCCACAAGTCAACAACAAGGAACCGGGAAGCTCCTAGACTCTGGAACCAATTCCCCTCAGATATCTGCCAATCCCCCTCCTTGCTGGTCTTCAAGAAAAAAATTGAAGACTTGGTTATTTCAGTCTGCTTTCCCTGGTTATTAACTGTTACATTGCCGTACTGATTTTGTGAACGAATCTCGTCTGCCATTATCTTATCTTATTTTTTTTTTTTTTTTTTATGAATGATGATGTTTTAGTTTCTAGTTATCTTTTCATTTGCAATATTTTTGCTTTTAATCATATCCTTTTAGAAGGAGCCTGGCTACTTCAGCTCAGGCAACATAAGTGTGCAATGGAAAGGGGCAGGCCAAAGGGGAAGAGCTTTTGAAAGAAGAAGGGGAAGGAGGGGGAGAAAAGAGAAGATGGTAAGTCAAGAACATCTGAAGAAGCAAACCCAGGGCGGAATGAGAATCTCAGCTGCCTGTGCCAAGAGGAAAGGAAAGCAAGGAAGGGTTGTTGACGGGAACGTTGGCTTCCTCCTCAAGCATTGCTCCTGGATGGCACTCACAAGGGGGATTGCTCTTATAGAGCCTCCGCCCTTGCTTTTTCCTTGAGGATCCAGCCGTGCAAGAGCTGAGCGGAAAGCCTGCTTCCTGAACCAGCCCTGTCCCACTCACCCATTGCTCTTGCTCACTCTCGCCACCATCCCACCTGCTTTTCTTCCTGCCAGAACTTTTAGACTCCACTCAGGAAAGCAGCACGTAGGTGGAGCCGCTTTGGGTTTCCTGCACTTTTGAGTGCCATCTTTTGCACACAGCACAGGAAACAGGCGCATGCAAATAAACTCTGGTTCAGCAAGGCCATTGAGATGATGTTCTAATCTTTTATCCCCCGGGTGGCATTTTATGGGGGAAGTTGTTTTTATTTCCTACACTAAGCCACTGGTGAGATTTGGGCTAGGCTTTTAGAGATTAACCTGAGCTTAATTTATACACAGAGCCTGCCTGAAGTTAACAGAAAGCACTCACTGAGATCAAGAATCTCTGCTGCCATCTCAGACTAGACTGGTTTATTCTGTAATAAAGAAATGTACCCAGACACGTCAGATAAACAGTTAATTTTATATTACTGCTTCATTTTCCATGTCTTAACACTGTCACTAAAAATAGTTTTCAGAGCACTTAAAATAATAAACCTTGCATTGTTGGGTTTAAGTAATGTGCTCAAGTTTTTTCTTCCTCTCTTTTCCCTACTGTTACTTTTAAAAATTAATTTAATGGTATCTAATATGCTTTTATTGTTGTTTCATATTATTATATCCATGTAAATCTCCCTTACTGAAAGGAGGGGCACTATATAAACAAATTATTATAATCATTTTCCTTTTTTCCCCCTCACAAACATTTTCCTAGCCATGATACTTCAAGATGCATATCCGTTGAGTAGCTCAGGTTTAACAAATCTTATATCTTCTTTTAATTTACAAAGCAGCTGAGTGCGTGATCAGATAGGCATATAGCTTGCTATTTGTTTGGCTTTATGTGTAGTCTGATTCACGCTTATTTTCAGCAATCACATGTGTTTTCAGTAAAAGTGATCCATCCCAGCTTTTTTTCAAGCTGCCCCATTCATTTCTGATACAGCAGTGGGGCTGTAGTTCAATTGGTGCGATTTTCCTGTTTCGTAGCCCATGGAGTTGGTTGAACCTCACCCAAATAGACCTGCAGTTGGTGTTATCTGAGGAGAAAACCCTGTGATATATTCAATGGGTCATGACATTAAACAAGATAGAAAAACCATCTCTGTGTTCATACTCTCTCTCTCTCTCTCTCTCTCTCTCTCTCTCTCTCTCTCTCTCTCTCTCTCTCTCTGTGTGTGTGTGTGTGTGTGTGTGTGTGTGTGTGTGTGTGTGTGTGTGTGTGTGTGTGTGTGTGTGTTTCTCTTATTGTTTCCAGCACAACTCTAATATATTGGAAATGTCTTTTGGTACAATATGTAAAATATGTTTTTCATGCTAGGGAGATGTATTGCTGTAGCGCTATATAGCTTACTTTATTTAACAAAAAAGGTGGAAGTTGTCATACCCTACAGAATGATGTCCATGACAAAAAAAAGGTTGTAGTTGGGGAGGAGACAAATTGGAGTGATCTGAAGAGTTGTCTCTGGATCCTTCTCTTTTTCTGGGAGAAGAAACGTCTTCTGTGGGAATGGAAGGATTACTCAAGTGCAAGATAAATTAGATCAGACCAAAGATAATAAAGTTTTAAGCACAAACTGGATCCCTCTGACTTCCCCTATCTGGTGGTGTCCTGAGATATTCTTTTGTTTTGAAGTTTCCACTAAAATTTCTAGGAGGCACATGTATGGACCTTAACTCACTCACTAATAGGTGTTATGCAAAACAACATGCACTGCAATGCTGAACTAGCCTATCCTGATAAAATATTAACAATAATTTGGAAGGAGAGTTTTGGCTTTAATCAAGACAATTTTTACTCTTGGGCGGCTTCCCTAGTGGCCATTCAGTCTTAATTTGCCATTTTCTTGCCTTCATCTTTTTATTGGAGAATCCAGATAACACCTTGCCAATGGGTTCCTCTCTACTGTTCTGTTTATCATCCTCTTATTTCCTCCCTCCACCTAATTTGCAACCCATTCCCTGCAATTAAAAAGCAGCACCAGTAGCAGCCTGTCTAATATGGATAAGCAAGATGTTGTTGCCTTTAAATTAGAAGCTTTCTTCTTGAATCTTCTGCCTGTGATTACTCTTTAGTATACCACCATAATTACTGTTCTTTAATTGCTCCTTGATCCATTGATTCTCATTTCCCACATGCAGAGGCTTTTTTCCCCTTTTGATTTTGATATTTTACAATAGCACTATTTTACCATTTTAAAAACTGAGTGAGAACCATAATTAAAGCCTCTCATCCTTGTTGGGAAAGGTACTCACTGATTAAGAGGCAATTCACTGTTAAAGGCTTTAGCCACATTGAACAGAAAGCATAGAAGAATCTTCTAATTAAATCTACAAGGGACCTTTGTTGAGCACAAATCAAGAAATGCCCTGGCAATTCTAAAGAAGGCTCATTATAGAAGCAGCCTTGGCGCCAACCCTTAAGTGAAAATGACATGCAAAAAAGCAGGAGACTGAGCAAAGCAAAGCAAAGTGTTCTGCTTATATACCACCCAATACCACTTCAAGGTGTTTCTGGGCCGTTTACAGTTTTTAATTGCAGTAATGCAGACTACACATTGTCCCCGTCGCCCCCAGCAAGCTGGGTACTCATTTTACCAACCTCGGAAGGATGGAAGGCTGAGTGAACCTTGAGCCTGCTACCTGGGATTGAACCCCAGATCGCGAGCACAGTTTTACCTGCGGTACAGGCATTTAACCACTGTGCCACGAGTCTCATTCCTGGTTTAGTTATGAGTTACCTAGTTTCTGACTTCTGCTGTGAGACCCAAGTTCTTGAGTTTATTTTCTAGGTTTCACACTTTTGCCCTAAAATTTCATGAAATGAAATTGAGATCGCTCAAAGGAATGTGCTAGATCCAGACCTCTTTTTATTCTTCATCTTCTTTTAAAAATAGTGTTCCTTTGCTCTGATGCAGATGCTTCTCATTGGACACTGTTGTAAACTACAGCCACAGATATCTCCAGATTAACTCTGGGAGGCAGGCCCTTGATGGCTGTGTTTCACTAGCCTTTTCATTCAACATTGTATCTTCACATTGTCTCTGTCTATCTGTCTGTCTGTCACACACACCAAGCCTCAGCTTTTGGATCAAATATCTGAGGAAATGGGAGGCTACTGACCTGGTAATCCTACTTAAAATTGCTCTACTTACTAAATAGAGCCCTGAGTTAATTGCTTGAATAAAGAAATTATATTCATATAACCCTGTACCCCAAAATGAATTCCTAGTCTAAATCGTACACCTCCAATTATTGAGGGGTGCAGTGACCCGACCCTCAGTTTCTTATTCATATATATACTGTATTGGCAGTGATTGGGATGAGTGACTTGAACAAAAAATTAAGCTTTCGACTGGAGACGATGGGAGGTGCAGCTTGCATAAATGAACACTTCTGGCAATATAGGATTCGGAGTAGCACCACTTTCATTTTAGGGCGCAGAGATGTGTAAATGTGTGAGCCATGAGGCTTCTGTCATAGTTCTACAGTATATTGCATCAGGAACTGGAAAGCATGAACCAACGTCACCCTCCTGGGCAAAGCCTGAAATAACTTCAAGCTGATTGGAACATAAACAGATTTGACCAGAGGGTACTGGTGGTGAAATTAAAATTCAAAACTGAAGGGAGGAAAAGTGGTGTGACTCCTGAATCTCCCACTTATTGTTTCCTAGTAATAAGCCCTGGGCTTGCTTCTTTCTTTAGACCACGACGTCTGAGCCCCGAGCAATTTTGTAATTTTCTACATGAGCTCCTTTGCTCTCTTCCCGGTTTTGTGTATCAACCCTAGTTCCCTGTTCAATATCTCACATGAAAGATACAGACCTACTTTCCTTCATGTGCTCTTGCTGAGATTTGCATTCTCCCTGCTCTGCTGTTACCCATTTCCAATAAATGGCCATTGCATATTTAGGCAATCTAAAACTAGCCATGTGAATCTAGATGTATCTTACCACGGTGTCCCTTACACCCAATTCAAAACAGGCACGTTCCCCATCATTACCACTCATCTTGTGTGCTCTGTTCTTTAATGCCTCCAGAACACCTTATTAATGGCAATTTGTTTTGTCCTAAACTTTGAGCAAAAGATGAGAACTGAGGAAGGTAATAGGTTCAAACTCCTGAGTGGAAAAAAAATATAAAGGTGTGGAAATCCTGCTCTTGAAGTGGCTGGTAATACTCTAATCAAAAATGATCAAAACATTGAAGTATATATTTGGGGATTAGGTGTACAATTACTTATCTTATGAGATATATAAGATAAGGAATTGTGCACTACTTGTTACTTGTTAGGAGGAGCCCTTCCAGCCCAAAAACCCTAACTTACTAACAAAGCCTTTTAAATTGATTTTTAGTTAATTAGTATTATTATTTTTATTTTACAAATGCACATCAAAATGTCCCAGTGACACTACTAACACCTGGAAAGCTTGAGGACTGATGAGTAAAGATTAGGCACTACACAAAAAGAGGTAATGATGTTAACAGTAGTTAAGGGTTTTATTATCTAGAACCTATTTTGGACACATGTATTTGAGAAAGGAAAGGGATAAACTCCTAGCAAGGATTCAAGTAATATTTTTTAATGCCTTGTGCTTTATGATTCATTGAAAATGGCATGGGACATTTTTAAATTCCAGTACATTACATTGTCTGGGACAAAAAAGGTACCTCAGTGGTGAAACATGACAAATGGGATAGTTTTTGGCTCTACTGTTTTTGGTTTGCCCCCCCCCCATATACATGGCTGTGAGACAACAGACAGTGTGCCGTCTTCTTCCTCAATAGGAAGAAGAGTATAAAACCAATAGCTCTACTATTGACATTGGGTTTGGGATCCTGGATATAGAAAGTCCTATTAAAGTTGCTAGACTTGAGGCAATAGATCAACAGGAGGAGAAAGTGAGAACAGAGTTCAAAAAGGGAGAAAAGCCTGGGGGAAAGGGGAAAGCAAAGGAGATAGAGCCTACCAGGAAAAGGAGATAAAGGGGGAGGAAAGAAAAGAGGCAGTAAGAAAGAGTTGACAAAAAGGAAGGAAAAGGGATAAGCCGAAAGGGAATTACCCAAAGACTAGGAGTGATTCTCTGGATGGAGAAATGGGAGAAATTTATGGTCCCACATGAAGAAGCAGAAAGACACCAATCAGCTGCCCCCAAAGTCACCCTATTGGAGAAAAGGGGAAGAAAGAACTAGAACACACAGAGAGAGAGAGAGAGAGAGAGAGAGAGAGAGAGAAGAGAGAGAGATGGGAACCCCATTTAGAGGAGGGACTACTAAGGGCATCAAGAGCGATGATTTATGTCAGGAGGGATGTGTTGTTAGTACCAATGTTCAGGACTTCCCCAGTCTCAACACTTTCACCCCACAGTAGACCAACCTGGTAAGTTCCAACCCCAATTGAGAACAAGTTGGTGTTTGAATACAGTTATTGTTATGGATTGCCCCAGTGATGTTAAACTACGGCCTTTAGAAGTTACCATTGATGGTTCTCAATATAATAAACCAATTGAAGTAAAAATAGAAGATCATAATCCAGCAGTTCCTCAACATTTTCTTTTTACATAGAACACTTGAAAGCTGCCAAGGATCCTGGCAGACCACTTAATAAATTTACTTGGGATCTATTCAGCACATAATTAATAACATATATTTCTTGGACTTATGGTAATGGCACAAAACCAACATCTTGTTCTGGAAATCAAATCTCCTAGGCCAGGCTACTGAGAAAAAATGAAAAAAAATCAGCAGTCCACAGTGCTGAATTATGAAATAATGGTCCCCTGACAATTCTGCAACTTTTTAGGGAGCTATATGAAAGGAGTACACAGAACAGAATATGAGAGTCTGGTACAGTATTTTCTTAATAATCTCTCTTTCTTCCTCCCCCCTGTCTCTCTGTTTTAGGAGGATTGATAAGAAGTTACGCAAATTACTATCAAGGTCTGTGGGACTGTACTGGTAGCCATCCAGATGAGCTTTCTTTTCAACGGGGAGATTTGATATACATCGTTAGCAAGGTATGTATGAGATACAGTTTTACCTTTACAAGCTCTGGCCCAGAAGCCCCAGCCAAAGAAAAGGAATGTACTCATTTAACGTTAACAGTGCTTCTCAAAAATTCCGCAGAGATAAGTTTTGGTTTAGGCTCATTTACAAATGGGACGCAACCTCGTTTCTGTAATTCTTTCTCCAAAACCTTCTTTTTCTCTTTCTTTTTAAGGACAGTAGTGTGACATATTATCTGTGCATAATATTGTTCACCCACTCTGTTTATTAGCTTTGCTGCGGAGTGGGCAAACTTGCAAGGTCATGCATACTGTGCTGCTCTTGGTTTAAAAGTCTCAGTAAAGCTACACTTCAGGGCAGGAGAAAGGAAATGGCCAGCCGTTCCTACGGCAGGAAGGAAAGACGTAGTAACCTTGGTGTTCTTAATGTTTTCTTGCTTTAAAACCGCTAAATCAGCATTGCTGCTTTGTTAGATCTGTTTCATGGGTGAGGGGAGGATGGGGATATATGTATATGTAGTGAAGTGCCTTCTTCACTTTGATGGTTAAAAGGGGGCGAATTCATTATTGTTGGCTGTAGCAGAAGTACCAGGGAAGGAGAGCAAATTCTAGAGCAGGCTTCCCAATAGATATGTTGAGCTACAACTCGCATTACACTCAGCAAGTACATCTGTGTTTTAACACCAACACCTGTTGATGCCAACATACCTGATGACACCTCGTTCTGGCACATCACAACAAAGTGCTCAAAGAAACTAACAGTGAACTGGCGAACCCATCTGCAGTAATTGCCTCTTCCATAATGTATCTGTCCCAAAATGATTCCCTTGAAATCTCTTCAGTAGATGTGAGTTCTATTATGGATGGGCGGTGACACCTTAATGATTCAGGAAAGCACACTGGAACGAGAAAATATTTGGAATTATAAGCCTAAATCCTCATAATCCTTTTTTCATTTTCTTTTTCCATCCCCTCTCTTCCTCCTTGACCCAGAAAGCTGTTTTTGATAACTTTTCCTTCCCTTCATGTTAAAATGCAGAATCTGCTCCAATAATAGACTATCTGTGTAATTACTCAAGAACTGCATGGGTAATTGAGTTGCTTGATCAAGTGTGCAATTGGGGGCTAAGAGAGTGAAGAAATGGAGGACATGGGAAGGTGGTGATGTAAGATACTTTCTTTGAAACAAATGTGCAAAATTTAATAAACTGGCTGACTTATAACAGTGCAGATAAACAATTTGCCTTCACCAAAGAGTGAATTTTGCGACCCAGAACAGATGTACTCAAAAACAGGCAAGAGTCAAGATGCAGACAGTGGTCAGAGAGAGAATGAAGAGTATTCTGCTAATGTGGACTGTCTGGACCACAACGTAGAAATTGTACTTTTTTGGACTAGAACTCTCACCCAAAATCTGGCAAGCAGCAAACCTCCTGATTGGGGCTTTTAGAAGATGTCTTGGCTGGGGGCTGAGTCTTGTGGTGCAGCTAACTGCATGTGTAATCACACAGGCACTGCAACCTAGGTGTCACTCTTGAAGCTGAGTGATTGGGCAATGAGGTTTGTGGCAGAAACAGATGATGGTGCAGAAGAGCCAAAGGACCAGAGCCTAGCTGGCGGTGGTAGCAGCTCCAGCCCATGAGCCTTGGTGGTGCTTTACAGATTGTATGATTGCTTATGGAAATGCCAGGGTACATAGAATTCTACTAAACAAGAATACACACGTCTGTAGACATTTCTGCCATAACTGCCAAGCTTAATAGAGAGCCATTGTACTCTTTGCTTTTGGCAACAACACTATTCTACAATAATCCGCATTGTGTGGGCATCATGCACATGTGCATAATTTCTCTGTGACTACAGAGTCAAAATACCGTGAGATTTGCCATGGGTACATGATGAATGAGTTTGCTTCTTGTTGTTTTTTTAAACTGATCACAGTGCAAAGGCCAATTTGAATCTGTCTGACCCTTTTTGCTCTTGATGCAGAGATGTTGGTTATTTTTCTCTGCCAGTGAGAGGTACTACTTTTTCCAACCAGAAGGACTGACATAGACTTTTCCCTGTGTGATCAGTAGCTGTGTTCTCCAAGGGGGCGGGGGGGCATAATTGTAAATGGTACTCTGGCAACATACTAAGCTAGGCATGATGTTTTTGACAGTAGGAGCACCTACCCCTGTACTTTTTCTCCCTCCTCACCCTAAAGTATTTTTAATTAAAAACAAACAACTAGGTTTAGCACTTTATTACCTTATCACCACAGTACATTGAGATACTAGCTTAGCGTTAGATCCCGTCTGCACTGATAAAAATCTATGTGAAACAGAAACAACTCTGATGAACTATAGCAGGCTACTGTGTTTTTGTGGTATTTGTGTATGTGTTTGTACATTATTGAGAACTTTGGAAAACTGTCCCTTTTCACCAGCACAGTCCAAACACTTTCAACATCCCACTGGCTTCACATTGAACCATAAAAGAAGGGAGAGGCAGAGGTCAAAAGAAGGGGTGGTGGGGTTTTTTTTTAACATGGATCAGACCACATCAGACTGAGGGCCCACTCAGTTCTCTGTCTGTCTGTTCGTTAGCTTGCATATTCCAGAATGCAGTGATTACCGCAATACAATCTGTCAGAATTCTAAAATGCTCTCATTTGTAATGTTTTCCACACAGGTGTCAAACCTCTGGTTTATCTACAGAGCTTAATCCCCCAACAAAAATCATTTGTTAATAGGTGGTACCTTGTATAAAGGAATTAATTCTGTCCAAATGAAATTATGTCAAGCAAATTTTACTTTATACAAATTTCCCATAGGAATGCATCAAAAACAGAGTAATCCCTAATTGTGACCATTTTTATGTTGTATGGATTTGCCCCATAGACGATTCTCCGGAATTTTTTATGTTGTACAGATTTTATCTCATACAAACCGTTTGTTATATGAGGGTCCACTGTATCGAGATACAATAGATCCTTACGTGATCCACCATGCACCATCTTTGTGTCTTCCTTCATGTCTTTCTATTTTGGGCGAGAGCATGACCTCATTTAAACTCTCTTCAGTAGCTCTGAACTGCAGCAGCACCACAACTTTCTCACGTGTAACTGATTGGTCTTGGGTGACTTCTTTTCATAAATTGCTTTGTGTGGCAACAGGCCTCACCTATGGCCACGGAAAAAAAACCACCACCCTGGGACTAAATAAAGCTTGGCAGAATGGGAATAGGGACTGTCACAAAGCCTGGAGGGGTGGGGGGTGGGAAAGAAAAAGGTGTTTGAAAAGCTGGTTCACTCAGCTGCATTTTAATTTCCTTTTCAATCTTGTCCCAATTAATTTTGCAGAATTAATCTCACCGAAGCAAGCATAGCAGTGGCGCAGAGGCTGACTGGTTGGCTTTTTTCTTTTTCTTTTTCTTTTTCTTTTTTTTTTTTTTAAAGCAGTGCAGTCACTGTGCCTTGAACATGAAATAGTAGCTAATATAAAAATCCATCTGGTGTTGTTTGGAATGCATGCCGTCTGCTGCTAAGGTCCTGTCTGACATTTCATGCATCAGCCATGGGGAGACGTGATTTTTGGATGGGAAGGTGGGTTTTAATTGGCTGAGCTTCAAAGCAAGCTGGAAAGATCTGTCCAGTCTTGCTACTGAGGCAGGGAAACTTCCTATATTCAGTTTGAAATTCTTTTTAATGTAAGATTGAGTCTTTCTTATCAGAATGAGCAATAATGCCAATCAGAAATACAAAAAGACTTCCAGCTGGTGCTGAAATTCAAAATCACATACAGAATTATCAGATGCAAACATCAGATTCTGCTAAAATTCCTCCTGTTCTGTTAGAGGAACTAGTTCTCTGGGTGTAAGATACCTTTTCACCAGTGACACCCAGTGGGCTGCTTCACACATTACAAATCTTGGTTTGCTTTTCAGCATAAGCTTGACAGAAAGCTTTCAGGCCAAATTGTTACATACAAAGACATGTAAGAGATGCCCAGTGGCCCATTTTCTTTTTCTTCCCCCACCCCTTAGCCTAATGGAAGATTCTAGTACTACACTAATTCATATGCCTCAGCTCCCATATAACAATCTAATTACTGAAAGGATTTCTCTTGATTTAAAGATTTATTTAAAAAATGCAACAAACACATATACAAATACACCTTAAGCTATAATGGTTTTCAAGCTCAAATTTTTTTCTGTTTACCAAAGCTGGAAACAGTCCCTAAATATAGTATCGGCATCCTTCAGTCTCCAGAGAGTGTGGTATTGTGCTCTTTATAGAAGCTGTGTTGTTTCCACACTGCATGCAAAGCTAAAGTGGCCTCTTAAGAGCACAAGGCCTGGGTAGATTAACATGGAAATTAAAACAGTTACCTAAGCCGCAAAAAAACTCTGCTTCATTCTAGTGGCCAGTCCTGATAGTACACCTTAGAAAGCTGTATTCATGTACAGTATTTTTAAAGTATTTTTTCAGGCAATAGGTGAAACCATAGGTAATAATCCAGTGCATACAGCAGGCCTATTGTACTGGGAAGCCATGGCCAGTGGCCAGTAAGTAAACAGAACTGCAAGTCAAAAAAAATTAGGAACCAATGGTATAGACCTTTCACAGTATCTGCTTCTGTAACGAGAAATCCACTCATGATTTCAACTGAAAGAAAGAGAGTTATGTGGACAATTCTTCACAGTCATGTTAAAAGTAAAGGGAGTGTCTTAGACTGCTGCAAAGCAACTGCAACCGTGGCAGCACTAAAGAATATAGCCTTCAGTGGAGTGAAACTTAAGGCCCACATTCTAAAAAGTTAACTGTTCTAATGTTCAAGCAAGGAATTCCTTATGCGAAGTTTTGGGTGCCATGGCTTCAGCCCTCGTAGCATCTAATTTTTTTGGAAGAGTTGCCTTTTTAAACTATGGATTCCAAATTTCCCAGGTAGCCACTGACCATGTTGGCTGGAGGTCCTAGGACAGGTGATGCAAAAAAAATAAAAAAAATTCCCAAGCTGTTTCTTACCAGAAAACAACCTTCTCTACTAGGTGTTGTGATGGGATAGCTCAAGACCCTTTACCTCATTTTGCTTAGTAAGGACATAAAATGTTTTCAGTGTTCATTTAACATTGCGCTTAAAGGAGCCTCTCTCCTTGGCCCAGATTGAATTCTGCAAGCCTAAGTATCGTTGGAGGGAAAGGAGAAAGAAGAGCTAAGTATACAGGCCATCACAGCAAGCAATGGTTGTTACCTCAACCAGGCTTAATAGTTAAGAACTGGAGATGAAAAACAGTCTGAGACCAACACAGTTAAGATGCAAGATCCTACTGCTATGCCCTGTTGTTATCTTAAAATTGGTTTGTGCTGAGATCCATCTTATCATATGAACACCAGGTCTGTGCTAGTTAAAAATTTGTTCTGTTTCTCTTCACATTCTGCCTGATATTATTAACCAGGGTCCCTGCAAGGATGCATTTTTCAAAAAGAAGTATGTAAGGTTGGGAGACTCTCATCCATGAGTGAGAGATATACAGTACTTTTAAGGTGGCCCCATCCAGCTCCCTCACCATACCTCCTTTCAACCTATTCAGAGGAGCAGCTAAGCTTTTTAATAGCATGGAGCCAATGGAAGCATTCTAAAATCATGATTTTTGTGCATAGTGAGATATTTTCTGAAAAGTGCTGTTTTGGCAGCATGAGGATTCCTGTTTGAGTTGACTGAATCTTACAGGATTAAGATATGTCAACACAGGTCTTAGGACTTGAATGCTTGTTCAGAAAGCATGCTGTTCTAAGAGTGCTTCCAACAGGAGGCTTGAAGTGTATTTGTTTTACTTTCTTTGTGGTTCATACAGCAGCTGTAAGACCCATTTTTAGCTAGGGTTCTCATTCACATTGGAAATATTTCTTCTTAGATTCTGCACTGGATTCAGTAGGAGTTGCTTTCAGGTATTTAGTCGGAACTTGAAGGGAACGTGGGTGGTGCTGCAGGATAAACTGCTGAGCTGCTGAGTCTGTTGATCAAAAGGTCAACAGTTTGAATCCGCATGACAGGGTGAGCTCACATTGCTTTCCCCAGCTCCTGCCAACCTACCAGTTCAAAAGCACAGTTAAATGACAAGTAGTTAAACAGGTATCACTTTAGTGGGAAGGTAACAACAGTTCACGTCATAAAAAGCCACAGAAATATAAAGGACATTGCCAGCTCTTCAGCTTGTAACCCTAGAGTTGGAAACAGTTTAGTAGGGCTTTCACACGAGGTAAAATCCGCTGCAACATGCTCGCAGATGTGGAGTGTTTTCCCACAAGCACAGGTTTAAAAAAAAGACCACACCCATTTAAGTGCCACCCAGTGATTTTAATGGTTTTGAGATGGTAAAATCCTTGTTCGGATGCGGATTTTAAACAACTGAAAAATCCACACCAAAACCTGTGAAGATTCTCAGTCATCCAGGTTCGTTTAACTGGGAGTTGAGTCATGGTACTGGACTTCTTTTTTGAGAGATAGAAACGTTTCGCTGTTCATCCAAACAGCTTTGGAACAAAACGTTTCTATCTCTCAAAAAAGAAGTCCAGTAGCCATGACTCAACTCCCAGCCACACCAAAACCTTTTCTCCATCGTTATGGTATCTTTGCTGCGGTTCTCAGTCATGGGATCAGAACAGTTGTGGGTTTTCAAAACACAACCATGGGAACATCCGGGGGGTGATCCGGATCAAGGTTTGCTGCAGATTTTAGTGGTCGTGTGAAAGCAGCCGTTAATTGTCAAGAGACTTAATTGTCGGGAAAAACTTTACCTTCACTTAGGACCTTAGCACTAAAGTTTAAGCAGTGTGCTTTTCTGCAAGCATGGCACCCCTCTTGCTCAAATTAGTATGATCAATACAGTTCCATGCATAGCTCTATAGCTGTAAATAATGGCTGGATTTTGATAATGTGATTAAAATAAAAGCAGGCATTTCTAAGATTCTGAGTTCTCTGGCCAACACCAGATTCCACACTCAGAAAATATGAAAATTCTAGTGCAAAGCAGTACTAAAGCCTTTTAACTTTTTAAAATCCCGCTTAGCTCCACCAGAGGTAGGTTGGAATGCCCACCATGCCTTCTTTCATCTTCCAGAAGCAAAAAGGATGATGAATCTTGGACATCTGCTGCCATATCTCTCTCATACGGGTAGGGTGAAAGGTGGCTTTTCTCTTTGTACATCAATAGCTTGTCTCTTGTAAATCCCAGCTATGATCTAGCAACTGCTGTCATTAATGTCTGGCATTACCTCCAAAATTCCAGGCTACAATTATCAGACCCCAGGGTAGTTGTAGCCTGCAGGTGTTTGACTGTCATCATGAAGTGTGTGACAGGATGTCATGTACTCTATAAGCTCCAGCCTTCCCCCCGCACACTTGCACACACTTTTTGGCAAGGGGAACTAGATAGGGTTCATCCTTTTTTACTGTTGTGGCACCAGCATTAAAAAAAACACACCAGGCAATCTTACTGAGCACACTAAAGCAGGAGAGGTTGAGTTATCAACATACCTCTGGCACCACTGCTGATGTTGTTCTGGAGCTTCTCTCTGGCACCATTAACAAAGCAGCCAGTGGTTCCGCTCTACTACCTGAGCCAGGTTGCATCCTCAGGTGCTTTTAAAGATCACTCAGGGCTTGTCACAAACCTTGCCACTTTTTGCAGCTGGGCTTTGCCCTAGCATTGCCAGATGGTCCCTGATTTTTCTTTCTAGAGATTGCCCCTTCCTCTTTTCCTTAACATTTGTTTCGCAGCAGAGGCATGTCAGGTGCTATGTGGAATAATGATAGGGTCTCTGTCCCAAGAAGCTTACATTCTGGAGTTTTAGACTTCTACAAATCAACTTGTGGATGTTACAGTATTGTTATTGCTTGTTTATATAGAGCTTTTTCTAAAATCAAAAGTGCCTTGCAGTTGTTTGTTTGTTTGTTTGTTTGTTTGTTTGTTATATTTATATCCCACCCATCTTCCTGACAGAACTCTGGGCGGCTAACAAATTAAAACCAAGCAACAAAAAGGGGGAAACAAAGAAGGCAGCAGGTACAATAAAAATAGGGAGGGACAATCCCTCCACCAAGATGAAGCGGGCGAGAAAGAAAATAAATAAATAAATAAATAATTTTTAAAAAATTAAACAAATTAAGGAGGTCACCATATGCCTCCTTAAAAAGGAGGAACCCATTCCATAACCAGATAACCCTCCCAGTGAACAGAGCATGGAGGACTTACTCTTTGAAGATACTACTCGCAGGATCCCAGTGGCCATGATGTATTGGTAGTTAAGTACAAAGCACACCTAAGTGTAAGGCACATCTTGATTGTGTCTTTGTGGCTCCTGATAACCCTTATTTTTAAATGACAGTATCTCTACACTAACCCTCCATGTATAGCCTCAGTGATGAAAGAAGCAGCTCTCATATTCCAGGGAGCACAACCTTTATTTAGTCAATTATCTCACAACAGATTTGTTGATCTGATAACAGCTATGCAAAAGATAACCAATAAAGGTAGGAGCCAGGAGCCTGTATCCAGCAAGACTATGTACAGTACTGCAGGCTTGATCCATAAAGGTTCTTGAGTGTTTCTGTGCCAGACATTTATTCACAGTGAAAACCAATATTTGCACCATCCTCTGAAAATTCGGTTGTTGGGATTATTGCAATACTTCTCCCATAATTCTGCTGTACTTCTATTGTTTGACTGTTTTCTCCTCAGTTCTGTGTTTCCATATAATTACAAAGAGAGACTTGTAGCATCTTTTATTTTAGCGTGGGTGTTCTTGAGATTACAGCCTGCTTCTCCAGAAGATGTGGAATGTTTCCAGAATCAAAAACAGCAATGCCACTGGTCACCTATTGCATAAAACCCATTTCCCACACTCTTCTACCTGAGGCCATGTGATTATTATATTTGGGTAATTTCACATTGCAGTACACAAGAATTGCCCTCTGTTTTGTTGGGGGGGGGGGAGACAAGCAATCCTTGAAATATGAGTGCCTACCAATGTTATCATTTCCGCAACCCTGGAGCCAAAGGAGGAGGCGGGTGACATCTAGTGGTCTTTTTGTAGAAATGTGGAGAAGCGGGTGGCAGGTTTTTTTTTTTTTAATCTGGGGACGCAAAAGAGGATTCACATGACGCAGAAGTCCTTGGTTTCAATTGAGACTGTTTTTGCAAGTGGCACTTAAACCCACATATCATTCCTCCCCCCCCCCCCCGTCGCCCGCCCGCCCACACATCTTCTCACTCTTAACAAGCAGCATTGCAGTGACGAAGTATGTTGTGGTGGCTTGCGGGGGGGGGGGTATTTTTGCTTCCATTAATAACCCCGTGGGGACAGGAGACTATAGAATCGGAAAAGGCCTGGGAATAGAATCCGAGGTCAGCTAGAAGGCAACGGTCATACACCGGTCAAATTCAGGCTTAAGGCTATTTCCCCAACTCATACCCCTCCCCAACAAAAAAACATCTTCCTTACTTACACTTACACACACACACACACACACAAAATTCCTATCCTCAGACAAGAACCAGCCATCCAGAAACAAAACCCTGGACAATTCATTCCTACCATGTAATTTTCTATACAACCTTCTGTATAAGGACAAAAAGGTTACATTGGGGCAGGGGCAGGATGGGGTGAAGACCTGAGCTAGAATTGTGTGTGATTCAAACCCTGTAATGATCCATCGCTGCTCAATAGCTGCACCTCTGAAATGAATATGTTTAAAACCATATAAAACCCCAGGGAGGCTTTCCCTCCCATTCGTTCCCTTCCCACCCTAAATGCTGTTCTGTTTTGTTCTCTAATGCCAGACTACAGGGAAATGATGTGGGCTGTAGCCCAGAAAAAGTTTATATTAGATAAAGCGTGGAGCGGATTCGAGTCCCACACAACACGATAAATAAAACTTTTTCCCCACAAGGTGCTA
This sequence comes from Phrynocephalus guinanensis, assembly GCA_037367245.1. Taxonomy (NCBI): domain Eukaryota; kingdom Metazoa; phylum Chordata; class Lepidosauria; order Squamata; family Agamidae; genus Phrynocephalus; species Phrynocephalus guinanensis. The sequence continues at coordinate 21,298,638 of CM074743.1, forward strand.
CAGGACTCTTTACTCTTTGAAGGTTTTTCTATGCCATGTCAGCATAGCCACTCGGTTGCGATCTTCTAAAGCTTGTTGACTCTTTTTAGAACTTATCACAGCTCCCTGTGTTTCCTTTTGAAATTCTTCAGCTAATCCGAGCAATAAGAACGGGCTTTGTGATTTATGCCATAAATACCAAAGACACACACTATTGTATTCTGCAGTGTCAGATCCAGAAGAACAAGGATGCATATGCACATGTGCACGGACTCACGCGTACATAGTTTTACAGTCTTTATGACAAACCTCATTTTCCACTGCACCCATAAGAATATGCAGTGAAAGTGGAGAATCTTGTCTTTTTGTCATTGTAATTTCCTTGGCTGTGAATAGGACATCTTTTTTTAAAAAGTGGAAGGCAATCTTGAGAATAAACATCCTGAACACACACCCTCCCCCCTCCCTTTTAGCTACACTGGAATACACAAATGCATGGGCATGCAGAAGATGGACAGAGGGGAATGAATTGTACTACACACACACACACACACACACACACACAAAGAGCACACTGATACTCATTCTAATTAATGTGGAAGAACTACCACCACCTGGTTCTGTAACTCAACCACTAATTTGAATTGGAATCCCCACTTCACCCATAAGCAGGTAATGCAGGCTGGAGGAGACATCTAACCTCTTAGGACTCCAACTGGGGCTGTGCTGAGGGACTTGGAAGCTGTTAAGTACAATCTGTATTCAGTAATTCCCCCCCCCCCCAGTATGAACCAAGGACCAGAGGTGGCCCTACAATAAGGCAGCCAGATAGCAGGTTTTAATTGACATTAAGCGTGACAGAATGGAAAGTAGACAGACTGCAACCTATGGACATTTCTCTGGTGCAAGCCTGCTCTAAAAGGAATAGGAGCTGTTCAAAAGAACACTTCATTTCAGTGAGACTTGAGTAGAACTTGAGTAGATGGACTTTTCTCTTTGTTAAATGGTAGAAGAGAGTTACCTTTGGGATTTTGTTGTTTTCCTGGCTTATCCTGTTTTCATCTTCCTAAATTGAAAGTCTGAGTTGGAATATAGAGCTAGGATTTAACTAAGTAACCCTTCCGACGTCCACTCACGCTTTCCTCCTACTATAAGAGAAGAAATACAGACCTTTCAGTACATAGCTCTTCTCACTTGGACCACAAGTTATTTTGACAGGTATTACTGTTACCTTTGTATTACTACTCTTCCCTCCACAGTACATTAACATCTGTACATAGGAAGATGTTACAAGCTGTGAGCTACTCTTTTTTTCAACTTCTCATTATTTTCACAAGCACCCTTTAATTTAAAGAGTCATCTTTTATTCCAGAATATCAGCATCTTCTACAATGACCCTTTTAATTAATGACCCTTATCTCACTCTATAAATTTCCAACATAGCACTTTATTTTGGTATCAAAATTTAAATGTTATAGCATGCAAATAGGGCTAGACAAATGGAAGCAAGATTTTTGTGTGTGTGTGTATTGCGTGTGATGTTTATACATAATATATGTGGTATGTAATGTGCGGAGGGAGACACGTGTTTGCACCTGTGCATTTCCCCCTCCAGTTTTATTTTGTGCTGAAATTTATCACAGATGCTGTTAAAGGCTTCGTTCTTTGACAGAGGTAATAATAAATACACTGCTAAAGACAGTAGTTTAATTCCTTATACCTTCCAATCCGGCACAGAATAAACTCTATTCATCGCTGAGTAATTTTTTACCACATAAATCTTTAAAACGAACCGTTGTAGGCTGTTGAGGCTGAAATATTGCAAATTTATTAGTTATGCCTGTGTCGTAGCAGATTCGGTGCATTTCCATTCGAATATATTATCAAGGAAATTTGTGTCTTTAAATGTGACATTCCTTCCATTTTCCAAAGGCAGGTTTATAACAAGCAGCTCTTAGTGAAAACCAACTCATTCTTTATTAGACAAAGATTTAGTTCTAAACACTTTGCTAATGTGCCCAGGTTAGTTATGGGGAGGGGAGAGGTTGATGCTTCAAAGCAGTACCCTGTTTAAAATTGGCACTGGAAAGATTTTATTCTGAATGCTATTGATTATTGAAGAATGCTGATTGTTTCATAGTAAGATTTTAGGAAATAAATTTTGCAAAGTTAATATATGTGAACAGAAAGTTTTCTTCAGCACCATGTTTAACAAAAGCAATTTCACAGTATCTTGACAGCTTCTTTCTTTCTTTTTCTTTCTTTCTTTTCTTTCTTTCTTTCTCCCAACCTCCCTTCCTAGTGACTTGGGCAACAGGAACATTTTCGTATATTTAATTACACTTCTGCCAAAGCCACGTAAGCAGCACATACAAAAATATTTCTCATAAAATCTTCTAGAACTTTTATTAGTATGCCAGAGCTGAATGAGGAGGCAATCACATGCCCTTTTTTTTAAAAAGACACTTGTGTGCTTTAAATTTTTTATTTTTATTTTTTATTTCCTGAAGCTTCAGAATATAAATATGCCGTGCTGTTTAATTTGGCTGTGATAAAGGATTTAAAACATGCACACATGCAGAACAACAACAGTAGAAATCTCTCAGTTCATTTAGAGAGCGGGAGATAATTATAAAACCATTTCCCAATCCATGCAAGATGCGAGTAACATTTAAAAACCCGATTGATGTTGGTAACATTTAAATTGGTTGGTGCCATGAAATGTCAGACACAGCTTTGGCTTTTCATTAGGGAAGAAGTGGATAGATTGATGGGATCGGGCCTTACATTTCTGAAGATAAAATAAGTTTGCCTTAGACCCATAACTCCTTTCAAGCTTACTGACAGAACGAAAGGACATGGGGGAGGGAAGGAGAAGGGGCAGCAGAGGCTGCAGTTGTGGGGGGGAGCTGCTTTTGCTTCATTTGTGATGACCAAAAATGAAATTTCTATGAACTTCCAGAGACTGCTCTGCTGGCGTCCAAGTGGAAACGAATCAACAGTTTAAAATAATGAAATTAAAAGCAGGCTATTTAAATGCCACACAAAAGAGGCACAATCCCAAAGCTGTGAATACCTTTCTTCATAAGAAGCCGGGTCTGAAAGATAAGGGTCCCAGATGCAATTAATATACAAGCGTTTCTCATCAAAGGAATTCTTTCTGCTATCGGAGAATCCACAGAAAAGAAAGCACCACAGATTCATGTTACGGTGTCCCATCTTTTTCTTTTCTTCTTTGCTTTTCCTTTTCCCTTTTATTTTTCTAACATGCCTGCCCCGTCTGTAAATGAACAAACATCTTGATTTTATGGCCCTTTTCTTTGTTAAGTTGAGAAATGGAGGATGAGGAACAAAGCAAAACAAAAGGACATGAACAAACAAAACAAAACAAAAAAGACGCCAAAAGATGATGGTATTGAAAGCCTAAGTAACACTTTAATTCCACATTCATTTGCGCTCTCGCGATGAAGTTGTCACAAGACATAATGCAGTATTTAATTAAAGTAGTGTAAACGGATCTAGATATGTCCTGCGGTTGCTATCTCCAAATTATAGCTTGTGCCATCCTGGTTGTATTTATGAAACAGCAGTTTCGAAGGTGCAGCTGAACTGATACAGAAAGCAAACATTTAAACCATTGTTTCAAAAAAAAAAAAGGGGGTGGTGGTGGTTTTCTTTTTCCTTGCTCTGTTTCCTTCCTCCTCCCCAAATTCTCCTTTCGTTCTCCCTTGCACAACCAAAGCATCTTGATTTTCACAGATCAAACACAGCAGGGAATCAAGGATGACTCTTCCCATTATCAGTTCCCTTCATTGGATCTGAAGTGTGCTGGGAAATGTGGCAATGACGCCTCTTTTCATGGACGGGTTCTGTTGCCTTCGTGGGCGTAAAGGGGGGGGGAATCTATGAGTGTCTCATAATGACAGTTGCCTTTGCAAAACCAGACACAGGAAAGGTATGCACCATGTCTCCCGAGATATATCTGTATCGACACTCACCATAAAGAGTTATTCCTGCAGATCTCATTGCCACCATGGGTTCCTCTCAGATGTGTGGTCTGTTGGGTATAAAAATGCCAGTGGAAGTATCCTGCATACAGTACCTGGGCAGTAAGGATCAGAAGTTCTGAATTGCTGCAGCTGCTCCACCAAATTGGAGCCATCTGGATTTATCTAAGGCTCTACTTGGAACTGAATGCAAGACCAACAAGCTGCTTAGAGCGGCTTGTTTTTCAGAGGCATGTGCAGGTATCTTAGCTCAGATTTATAACATGTGGGCAAGCGAAACACTCTTTCTTATGTAACTGGACCCACATTTCAGCCAGCAAAGTTCAGATCATGTCCAGCATTACTGTTGTCCTGGAGAGGAGCTGTTTAGAAAGTGATAGAGCAACTGTAGAAAAATTCATCCTAGGTTTTGCAAGGAGGATTTCATGAGCTGGATACTCAAATGTTGTCACTATTGATGTCTCTGGGGGTTGCAGGCTGATGAGTGAGTATGGTAAGAGATCCTATTTTGGACTGCTATTACTAGTTGTTGAGGAAATGGGTCATGTTGTTGCTGCTGCGTTCTCCTTTATAGTGTATGTTGCATTGTTGGGGCAAGAAATATCAATCGGTAATTGAGAGTAAGTTCTGGGAGAGTATGGCTTCTGGGAGTTTTAGTCCAAGAACATCTCAGGACCCAAGGTTGGGAGCTGCTGGTCCAGGTGTTTTGGACTACAGTTCTTATCAGACCCAGTTAGCAAGGCCAACAGCCAGGGATTCTCAGACCTGTGGCTCAAACCCTATGGAAGACCAAACCCTGACCTAATGTTATTGTCCTTTATGCTAGTCTCTGTGCTAAAAATAGCAGAAATTAGCCAACTTTTTCATAAATGAGGAATCTTAAATGTGGGAGGACCACGTATGGTCTAGCACTTCCCATTTTCTGATCCATGTTCTTATTTTTGCTCTTGGCAGGAAGCTTTGCTAAATGTTATCAGAGTGAGTTTCCAGAGTTGACTTTCTTCAGAGTTCAGCTATTTTACCAGTTTATGTGCAAGTTAAATCTCTACAGAGCACAACACTCTACCGAGTGTCTCTGTTGCACTTCCATATAAATTCATTGTGCATAAATGCAAAATCTATGGACAGCACTATCCTGCAAGATCACCTGGATACTAATGTGATATACTTTGGACAGTTGACAGCCTCTCATAGAACAGTTTTGGTGTATTTGGGGGTTTCCTTACAAGAGAGGGGACACAGGCCTTGTGTTGTGTCTGAATGTTTATCTTCCCTTTCTAGCAACTCTAGTCAGTTTGATCCTTCCTGGTTTTACCAGGAGACGGGGAGTCAGCCTTCATCTGACATTACTGTAGTATAACAATCAATTGATTTGATAGTGTTGAATTTTTCGGGCTCTTTGGCCATGTTCTGGAAGTTTTTCTTCCTGACGTTTCGCCAGACTCTGTGGACTGCTACAGAGTCTGGCAAAACGTCAGGAAGAAAAACTTCCAGAACACGGCCAAACAGCCCGAAAAACTCACAACAACGATCAGATCCCGGCCGTGAAAGCTTTCGAGAATACATTCAATTGATTTATGGTTTGCTTCAATTTTTTTTTTGCTATTATAAGCTGACTTTCTGAGAATAATTTGGCTCACTAAACCCTTTACATGGGAATTCTTCATTACTACACAGGCTGTTCAGATAGTCTGGAAACATATAGAAGCCACTAGCTTCATTAAGGCTTTAACCATATTTGTGAGAAGGAAATCTCAAGTCTCCAACCCTACAGTTCAAAGCCCAACATCATTGTACCTCAGCATTCCAGATGTCTCCTGCCCTACAGATGTTTCTGCCATTTTAAAAACACACACACACACACACACACACACACACACACCCTGCAAGTAGAAAATGAGCGTAATGGTGTCTCCAATTTTCTCTGCACACTTTTTTAAGACTTAGCAAAACATTCAAATCTGAAATTAATATTATCTCTACCATCCCATCAGAATTCTCCCATTTCATTCTGCTTTGTGTATGTTGTCAATGTTTATGTGTCATTACATTTTTGTTCCAGTTTTCAGACAAATTTTCTCACATATGCTAATGGAATGAGACACAAACCCTGATCTCAGGCCCATAAAAATCAGGCAAATTAATCCAGTGTGGGCCATATAGTAAGTTTTCAAGACACTTACTACCAGAATCCATCCTGCCTTGTGTCTCAACCTAATTCTTTGATATTTCCCAGGATGTTACATGCTGCAGTGTAGACAGCAGCGGCTGACAGGGATAGGAATGTACGAAAACATCCCAACATTTTGCCAAATTTCAGGAAAATATTACTCCAACTTTCTTCTCATAGCTAAGTGCCTTTCCACAAAGTTCTAAATACCAGTTTTAGTCTCTTGAGCAGCCTGTGTCCAAGCTGCAGTAGTCATGTACCCTAGTTTGAACAGGAGAGTTCTCATCTGAAGGAGGAGTCCTGCTTTAAAATTAGGAACCATCAGGAGAATAGAGGATTGAAATTGGCCATCCACAGTGAGCACCAGAATGCAGAGCAAACAGCAGTCACACATGTCTTGCTAAGGTTATAGCCTAGTGCAGTGGTGGTGAACCTTTGGCACTCCAGATGTTTTGGACCACAACTCCCACAATCCTTTTGTCATTAGCAGTCTAGGCTCGGAACTCTGGGAGTTGTGGTCCAAAACATCTGGCGTGCCGAAGGTTCACCACCACTGGCCTAGTGGATGTCCTGGATATCTACTTTGTGCTACATTAGTTATTTCTAACTTTGCACCAATATTTGTAAATTGGCCCAGATATATTTGAGGTATACATTTTATCTCTCTTCGGACGGTGCTTTATTAACAGAGCAAACAGGGCTTGAATTGTTTTGATGCTGCTGTGGAAAATTCCAGCCATACCCCTTGCATACACATTAACTCAGTAGTGGATAGAAGGTAGATTGAGATCTTGTGGTAAATGGATGAATGGTTTTCAGTAGACCAGAAAGTCTTCTGATTCTCAGTTATTTAAAGAAAATCATGAAACAGTTTCACTTGCAGAAGCACACATACGTATGCACTAGTTTTTTATAATATTTGATCTGAACTAAGTCAAAGGTAGATATAGAGGTGATAGAATCATACAGTTGTAGACTTGAAATGAAGCAGATATTCAAATGCTTAAATGTGTTCAAGATAAAACTTGTATAGAATATATGAGGAGTTTGAATGTAGGTAAAGCCTGTATTACTAAAGTATACTTTTACTCCTTCTGTTTCAAGACTTGTTATGGCTTTAGTTTGTTATACATAATAGTAGTTATTTCTAAAGAGCTTTACTTTGCTTTTGGTAAATGTGCTATCATTTTAATAGTAATGCATCTAGTCCAGTTCTCTGCCAGTGTAGGAGTTCTCAGCTAAAGCATATGCATCAGATGGCCACCCAATCTGTTTCAAAATCTCTGTGAAGAAAAACCCACCACATACAGAAACAATGTATTCCGTGGTCAAACAATCCATGCTGTCTGGACGTTCTTAATAGTTAGTTGGAATTTCTATTCTTTTCATTTGAATTCATCTGTGTGGCTTCTTTTGAAGCAGTAGAAAGCTAGCTGTCTCCACCTTTCATATAACAGTCTTTATCACTTACAAAGTTTATACATAGCTTTGGCCTCTGTGGTCCACCAGGCATGCCATGGTTCCAAAATCTGTTCTTCTAAATTGGAAAGTCAGCCTCCCAGGCTTGAAGTCTGGGTATACCTAAAGTACGCAAGGTTTGTTTGTTAAGTTTACACACCGCCCTTACTCATGGGGGGGGGGGGGAGAGAACCCTGAGGATGAAGGGAGATTGGCCCAAGGTCATCTAGTTGATTATGTGGATCAGTGGGAACTAAAATTTGATACTCCTGAGCCCCAGTCCAGCATGCTAACAATTTCATATGTAGCTGTGGAAACGGGGCTTGGAAACACCTACACTTTGGCCATACTGCTCAGAAGTTTCTGGGAACAATATTTGACAGACACACAGACAGACAGACAGACAGACAGACAGACAGACCAGGATCTCCAGGCTCTACATGGAACATAAATCATGGGGAAATTCTTCACCAGAACAGCCCTTGACTATAACACACACACACACACACACACACACACACACACACACACACACACACACACACACACACACACACACACACACACACACCTGTAATTGTATCCTATAGGTAGATCTACCCTTTCATGTACCCTTGTACTATCCACAGCCCTCACATTGCCTTACAGAATGAAGTCAAACTTAATGTTTGTGCACTATGAGTGCACTTTTCTTTTAGCTTCACACTTTATGTGGTGATGTTACAGTCTGGCCTTCTAAAAGTGCCAAACTACAGTTCCTATCATCTCTAGCCAAAACAACTATAATATGACACACCTATAGGGCACCAGACAGGAAATGCTACTAGAGCAAGCCATGCACTTGGGCAGTGGTTTCTCTTACTCCCCCATCATTGGTTTCGGTGAGCATGTGGCTTCTTTTTAACCATGACATAATATACCATTTTAAGTATATAAATACTTTTTTGCTTATATATTACTTGCTTTTACAAATAATGACTTAGGGCCACATCCGATCTTGCCTGATTTCGGAAGCTAAGCAGGGTTGGCCCTGGTTAGTACTTGGAGCCTTTTCACACGACCCCTAAGATCCGCTGGCCACTTAAATTTGGACCAGAGATCTTAGGGGTTTGTCGCTGTTCCTGTGTTCCCACCCCCTCCGCACTCCTGGCTGCTGTCTGCGTGAGGGGAAGGAGAAAAAAAGGAAGAAAAGAATGCCGCTCACCTCCGTTCTGCCCTCTCGTTTTGCTCCCGGCAGCATTCAGATCTCTTAAAGGGGCAGGGGGCAAAAAAACAACAAACAGAAGTGAGGAGAGCCCGGCACCCACTACGTTACATCCGCATCAGGAATTTTTCACCCCGGATAGCAGGTACTTGAAAAGTGCGCTGGGACGCGCTTAGGTGGGTGTGGTCGCACTTAATTCTTTGTAAACTCTGGAGCTGGTGGGGAAACAATTTTAAGCTCCGGATCTGGGAGCCATTTGCCGCGGATTTTAGGGGTCGTGTGAAAAGGCCCTTGGATGGGATACCAGTCGCTCTAGGTGCCTGGAGTAGGAGCCACTCCAGTACTCCTGCCAAGAAAAACTCCATGGACATGTGGTCATGAAGAGTCGATCACGACTGTAACGACACAACACACACACACACACACACACACACACACACACACACACACACACACCAATATTCAACTGTTTTAAAATTTAAAATAACAGAAAAGCTTTGCAAAAGTACCATGGGGATTTGGGGGAAATATATCTCAATGATATCACAAGTATTAGCCATTTGTGCCCCTTAGAGCCAACTTCCTGTATGAGTAGAATCGTGGTTGCTTTCTGTCATGCTCTAGAACAGTGTTGGCGAACCTATGGCACTGGTGCCAAAGGTGGCACTCGGAGCCCTTTCTGTGGGCAACCGACACCGCCCCTTCATAGCCACCTGTATTCAGGTTAAATTGCTGTATTGGCACTTTGCGAATAATTAGTGGGTTTTAAATCGCAGTTTGAGCACTCGGTCTCTAAAAGGTTTGCCATCACTGCTCTAGAAAGAAGAGAATACATTTATGCTGAAATGGTAGCGGCGGGGGACAGACATTTTCAAAGGGACCCCAGTAGTTGAAGGATCTATAATCATGCATAGTAAAGTTAAACTGAACTGGAGAACTTAATGCAGTTGTCCAGCCAATGTAGGTTTTGTAGAGGGTAGCAAAACATGAAGCTCCCATGTCAGTTTGCCCATAGAATATGAGCAGAATATGTTGCAGTTCTAGTGAACTGAGGAACTGAATGTCACAATGGCTTCATGTCCCTCTCTAGTCCCAGTACTTCAACTTGACAGGTTCTGGTTCCCCTGCATGCAGTACAGGAGTTCAGAGGGTGATGAAGTTCTGCTTTCCATGCCCAACAGGTCTGCAGAAGCTTAAGGCCAGTAGTCTTCACTATTACAGCAACAACCAGTCAACATGATTTAGACCTCTAGAAGCTGGCAAAAATCTGAAATGATGGTGTAAGCTACAGTATAATTTAAACTGCAGGTTGAAGAGCACATGTTTGGTATCCTCCTTTACACACAAAACAAAGCCTGGAGATAGTAGTAAACGAGCTAAGCAGAGAGTTGCTTGCAGTAGAAAAATATATAGACATATACACAGATATATAGATACTGTACCTTTCTAGCCACAGTGGTCTTATAAAGCAGCCTTCACAAATTTGCAGAAAACAAAAATACAATTTAGTTTGAAAGAAGTTGGCTAGAAGTCCATGTCCGCACCATGATTTAGGTACTTGGCTGCAGAATCTGCTCTGCTTGAGAGACTAACTGGATTTTACTCTGTGTTTTTAATGTGACAATAATAAAATGCAATTTGTAGCCATATACACACTTGACTAGCTGCACCATGACTAGAAATGGCTTGAAAAATAAGAAAGGATGTTGAAAACAAAACAAAATAAAATAAGATAAAATAAAACAACCCCCTAACCTACACTCCCCTTTGAAAACCTTCCTGGCTGGTGCAAGGGAAACCTCCATTCCTCTCTCCTCCCTCTATTTTGGAGGCTGTCTGAGATGGAACGTTCCAGACAATCACCCACAACCCAGCAAGGAGGGAGGGAGAGGGCCACCATTGGCTCACTTGTGATTGTTGACATTACTTGTTGATCAAGGAAAGTTTTAGAAGAAATTGTTTGCTTGTCTTGCTAAACATTCTTAAACCAAGGTATTACTGCATATACACACTCTATCAGCATTGTTAAAATAGGTTTTTTTTAAGTCAACAGATGTAGACTGGAAGAAATTCATCTTTGGAATTTAAAAAAAATATCTATCTATCTATCTATCTATCTATCTATCTATCTATCTATCTATCTATCTATCTATCTATCTATCTATCTATCATATTTTATGAGGAGAGAGTTCCAAGGATGTGAGGCTAGCACAAGGAGAGTCCTGCTCTGCCAGCTTCATGGTTCTTGTGGGTAAGCCAGAGAGTAAGATCTCTGATACATGGTGTCTTAAGGCTTAACATTTCTTGTTGATGTGGGAGAGTTAATTTGCCATATGTCTGTTTTAAAACCTGGGGGAGCATTTAAAATGGAATCTTCTATTGCATGTATGGATCAGACCTGACATCAGAAGCTGTGAGGATGGGCAGACTGTGGAAGTGAAGTGGGTAATTTTCAGGCAATAAAGTTAAAGGTAAAGGTTCCCCCCACACATGCATGCTAGGGCAACTCTAGGGGTGGTGCTCATCTCCATTTTCAAGCCCAAAAGCCAGTGTTGTACAAGTCCATGGCCATGTGGTTGGCATGGCTGAACGCGTTTCTGCACACGGAACACAGTTTACATTACTGCTTTTTATAGATGTACCTATTTATCTACTTGCATTTACATGCGTTTGAACTGCTAGGTTGGCAGGAGCTGGGGTGAACAGCGGGAGCTTGCTCCGCTGCATGGCACCCGAGATTTGAAACGGCGAGCTGCCGACTTTGCAGCCAGCAGTTTCAGCACTCTAGCCTGCAAAGCCACCATGCCCCTTGTACTCTGGCACAAACTTTCCTTCCTGGGGAGGGAAAGAAATACCTCAGACTCACCAAATGACAAATGGGCAGCAGTGCCTTTCTCCTAGCTGCCTTCCCACTGTGGCCTTTCCATCTTCCCGCAATATACCGGGACTGCAGTATATGAACAGCGAAAGGGCGGGGGACAACTGTACTCTATTCTGCTCTGGTCTGACCCTACCTGGATTACTGTGTCCAGTTCTGTGCGCCTCGATTTAATAAGGATGTTGACAACCTCGAGCAGGTACAGAGGAGGGCGACCAGAATGGTTGAAGGTCTGGAAGAAATGTCTTATGAGGAACGGCTTAGGGAACTGGGAATGTTTAGCCTTTCAAAAAGAAGGCTGAGGGGGGATATGATAGCTATGTTTAAATATTTGAAAGGATGTCATATTGAAGAAGGAACAGGTTTGTTTTCCATGGCTTCAGAGACTAGGACTCGGGTCAGTGGTTTCAAACTATAGGAAAAGAGTTTCCATTTGAACATTAGGAAGAACTTCATGACAGTTAGAGCTGTTTGGCAGTGGAACATGCTGCCACAAAGGGTGGTGGAGTCTCTTTCTTTGGAAGTTTTTAAGCAGAGGCTGGATGGCCATCTGTCAGAAATATTGTGATGGGGGTTCCTGCGTGGCAGGGGGTTGGACTGGATGGCCCTTGAGGTCTCTTTCAACTCTATGATTCTGTGATTCTTCCTCTCATGCCTCCCCACTCCCAGCAGCCAACATTTTTGCAGAGAGTGAGTCATGAAGCAGCCCAGTGGAGATGGAGCATCAAGAGGAAGACAGCAAGGAAGAGGTCAGACAGCTCTCATGCAGCAGAATGTGGGAAGTCATTCCCCCACCTTCTCTAGTACTCTGTCCCCTGAGGCAGTCCCCTCACCCTGTCTAATGGCTAGACCAGCCCCATTCTACACCCAGAACCTCCTGTGTTCCATTAAAACAGAAGTGAGAATGGGCAGTATCTGCAACACGTTTTCTAAAATCCCTCTTTGACAACAAAATGGAGCACAAAAATGGCTGCACTTTGTTTAAAGGCCAAATTACTGGTCAAGTCTCCCAGGAGCAGAAATTGCAGTTTCCCCCACCCCCCTTTCCCCAACCAGAATGGTGCTAAGGCAACATGTAGCTCACGGACCACAGGATTCCCAGCCTTGGTTTTTATAATGTGCTTCAAACAAATTAATGAAACGTTTTTATAAAATAACGTTTGGGTTTTTGCTGCTCTCTTCAAGTGGTTCAGAAAGGCACCTTTGAAGGAGCATACAATAATTTGATCCACCCCTGCAGATTTCTGCATGTGGTGCCAACCCTTATTTAGCAGCCCCATATTCAACCCTATAGACTGAGGATTTGGCTGAAGGTGATATGGTGGAGCTGGGTCTTGAGAACAGACCTCTGGTATTAAAGTTGGGTTCCAGGGTCCATGCACAATCCACAGTCCCAGGTTCAGCCTTCATGAAGTTGAAGTTATGCTGGGATGCCTGACTGATCATCATAATGACAGGATGATTTGGCATGTAGAGGGGGAAGCAATGACACTGAAGAGTCCTGGGTCAATCCACCAAGATATGAAGTAATATGTGTGTGTGTGTGTGTGTGTGTGTGTGTGTGTGTGTGTGTTGTGTCGTTACAGTCGTGACTGACTCTTCGTGACTCCATATCCATGGAGTTTTCTTGGCAGGAATACTGGAGTGGTTTTGCCAGTTCCTACTCCAGGCGCCTACAGCACCTGGTATTCCTTGGAGGTCCCATCCAAGTACTAACCAGGGCCGACCCTGCTTAGCTTCCGAAATCAGGCGAAATCGGATGGGCTTAGGGCACCTAGGCAACTGAAGTAGTATGTAGAGTCTTTAAAACTCCTTTGAACACAGCAATGGTGTCGCTGAAACAAGGACAGGATTGAACAGTCCGTGGACATGTGGCTTGACCCACAAAGCAATCCTTGTTTCTTTAAACTAACCACAGCTAACCCTTAGTAAAAACCAGTACAGTGGACCCTCGTAAAACAAAAGGTTTGTATAACATAAAATCTGTACAACATAAAAAATTCCAGAGATAGGGCAAATTTGCTTAACAGAATCGCCTATGGGGCAAATCCATACAACATAAAAATGGTCGCAGGAGCCTCGTGGCACAGTGGTTAAATGCCTGTACTGCAGGTAAAACTGTGCTCACGACCACGACCTGGGTTCAATCCCTGGTAGCAGGCTCAAGGTTCACTCAGCCTTCCATCCTTCTGAGGTCGGTAAAATGAGTACCCAGCTTGCTGGGGGGGCAATGTGTAGCCTGCACACTGTAATTAAAAATTGTAAACCGCCCAGAGACTACTTAAAGTGGTATGGGGCGGTATATAAGCAGAACACTTTTTGCTTTGCTTTGCAATTAGGGATTACTCTGTTTTCAATGCATTCCTATTGGAAATTTGTATAAAGAAAAATTTGCTTAACATAATTTCATTTTGGAACGAATTAATTCTTTTATACAAGGTATCATTGTACATGCAATGCCTCCATGTGTGCTTTCCATCACCCTTTCCTCATTACAAGTTATGGAGGGTGGAGAGGGGAGGGCAGGCGAATGGCTCCGTCATCTACAGGAATGAAAAGGCACAGGAATAATTGGAGTGACCTTTTTCAAACCTGTGGCCCTCAGGGGATTCCAGTCACAGAGATATTTTGATAATTCTAATCATCTCATCAGTACTTGATTCTTTTAAATCTCTCCGCCTCCCCCCCCCCGCCCCGCCCCTTCCTTATTTCTTTTTCCTCTTTCCCGTGGATTGTTCTTTCCAGCCAGGGGAATCAGAAATAAATTGACTCCTTTACGTAATTATTCCAAACCCCTTCACAGGTCACTTCCAAAGTTTAACTCTGATGGCTGCTCATTTTCATCAGATGCGAGCGGCTCAAGACGTTAACGCCGAAAATAATTGGCTGCTGAACAAATTTAGGAAATTGAGTGTGTGATAAAGCAAATAGAAATGTTTCCTTTATCTCGCCCCTCCTGCCCCCCCCCACCACCACCATCACCATTGCCACTACCACTCCGCACTTCCTCTCTGGCTGGGCGATGGGGGTGGGCGGAAGGTGGACCTGTTCTGATGCCGCCTTCACAGATCTGCTATTAAAGTCCCACCTACGGCTAAAGAAGTTTTTGTCCGTGAAAAATGGTCATTTTGTTCCCTGCGCCCCCTCCTTTCCCCACCATCCTTGCTGGATAGAATGTTATTAAAATGCTAATTTAAAAGGGGGAAAAGAGTTAAATATCTGGCAATGGTGAAGTCTAATTGGACCCATAATGAGTTTACTAAATGTGAGCGCCCCTGACACTCGCAGAGCATAAACAGCCAGCAAACAGATCATTAGCAACGGCGTTCATTTATTTTGGCGACCTTAAGATGACCCCGCCGAGGGTAGGGTAAAAGAGCAGGTGGATCCGGCTGTGACATCCCCCTGGGGGGGTATCCAGGAAATGAAGCTATAAGCAGCTGCTATAGCAACACCTCTGTTGAACAGATGATGTAACGAACGGCACCGGCCTGGAAATCTTGGCAAATCGGCATGCCTCGGCTCCCTTGCGTCCTCCGGAGCGCTCACACAGGCACGCACATGCAGAAAGAGCAGAACCGCCTTTGCCAGATGATCCACTCGAGCCTTTTGCATTTGCAATATATGGCCCCTCTCATCCCCATCTTTAGATCTCAAAATGTGATATACCAAATGCTTTCAAAGGGCACTTTTCCTCTCGGGGCCTTTAGTGATTCCACCACCACCACCACCACCACCCCAAAAAGCAGCAAGTCAGTGAGTGGTCTTGGCTGGTGCCAGAGCCTGCCTTAGATTGGGGAGCTACCTGGTTCTCAAGGATCTCTGACATCAGCAGCTGTTGTCTGTTGTGGTTGGTGGGAGTAACCAACAGTGCCAACGGTAGGCATAGATATTCACACAAACACATACACACAGAAGGAATGGAACACTGTTGGGACCCTGACATTTGGCCTGAAACTGGCCAGAGTGCACTTGTTAGGCATTGCTTCAGCTGAGCAGTGTTGATTGTTAAAAGACATTCTTGATTTGTAGACCCTTGAGCTAGCTACAGTTGTTCATCCTGTCTTACTTGTTGGCTTCCTAATGTTCAAGAGGTGTGGAGGTGAATTAAAAAGTGCAGGCAGCATGGGGCATGTTTAGGCTGGCCTAAGACTTTTTGTTGTCTAAGATAGGAGATTGTATTGATGGAATGGGATAATACACCTACCATAGCTTAGTAGTTCAGGACAAGTCATGTGATGCATTGAGCTCTGTTCTGTAGTACCTTAGTACCAATCACCTCTCTCCAGCTTTTGCTACCTGAATTGCTTACTTCATTCTGGCAGAGCTGGCTTGTGGAAAAGGTGGGGGAAGCACAGTCATTTTAAAAAGCTACATTCTTTGGAGTTGTTTTAATGTTCTTTTTCATTGCTTGAATTTGGGAAATCTTATGAACTGATGGCTGCTAAAAGGCTCGCTCGAATCTTGCAGAGTAGAGGCTATGCTTTCCTTATTAAGTCTTTTCCTTCAGCCTTCAGCTTTGCCCATAATTAAACCTTGTCTTCTCTCATTATATGCATAGTATGATAGTTTCAGAATGAGTTAGGGCTAGATTTGATCTGGCACCTACTCACGTGTCTTTCTGGTAGTCCGTGGTACCTGTAAAACTCCAGTAACATATTTCTAATCAACTCATCTTTTTCCTAACAGTTTTCTTCATTGTTCATTTTTTACTTTGTCCAGCAGAATCAAAAGTACCATTATACAGGTGATCTTGTCCCTGAGTTCAAGCGACAGATCCTTAACCTTAATGGTCTCTTTTAATTCCTTCATAACTGCCCTACCTAGTCTCAGAATTATTCTGATTTTTTCCACTATAGTCTCCATTTCTGTTAAGGATTGAACCAAGGTTCCTGATAATATTCCCACAGTTTTTTTCTCTCTCTCTCTCTCTACCAGTTTCAAGAACTTGGGGCAGAGGGTAAATGGGAGACAGACATCAGGGGAATCACAAAGTTGGCTACTGAGCAGTGAAAAAGCTCAAGCCATTCTCTCCTTTGGGAGAAAAGAATGATTAAGAGACTCCTCTTTCCTGGTACATTCCTAGTGTATAAAATGTATATCATAAAGTCCTAGCAGACCAGGCACCGCTCCAAAATCACTGTTAAAGAGGGTTGTTTATCTCTCACATCAAGACACACAGCTTCTCATAAAACTATTGCTTACATTAACCTTTATCCAGAGTTTGACACCCGTTGTTCTAGCCATCTTTTTCTTGTAATGTGTCTTATATTTGACTGGATGAAATCTGTAATTTGGGCAGAGTAATCAAACACACCATTTTGCTTGTCAAATATCTACCTTTCTCTGACACATATACTGTATATATGTGTTTACACACACACTTGCATACATATTCTTTGCAATTGTTAGGTATGTCTGTGAGTAAGCTAAAGGAAGACATGAATTTAGAAAACTTAGGCAGAATGAAAAGGACTATTTTATTTCATTCCATATTAGGGCATGCAGATAGGTTTTTGAAT
Source organism: Phrynocephalus guinanensis (assembly GCA_037367245.1). Taxonomy (NCBI): domain Eukaryota; kingdom Metazoa; phylum Chordata; class Lepidosauria; order Squamata; family Agamidae; genus Phrynocephalus; species Phrynocephalus guinanensis. Next base: position 21,315,856 of record CM074743.1, read on the forward strand.
TTCTCATCCCCAATCATAGCTAACTTTGATTTTTTATTAAAGTTCTACATTTAGGTGGAAAACATCCTTCTGTAAAACATTGGGTCTCTTGAGTTGTCATTTGATGTAATTTAGAACTACTGTACTGTACTCTGTTCACACTTTTGAATCAGTTGTTCTGAGGCTATTAGTAGAAACTGAAAATACATACAATGTTAAGCAATTAGACATTATACATTCGAATTTGGATAAAGAGGGACAGTGACTCAGGAACATAATAAAGGCAAACGTCAGGATAAAAACTGGAGTCAGGATAAAAACTGGAGTCTTAAAGTCGAGTTTTCAGTACAAACATGAGTAAATCAGCCCTTCCTAGTCTGGAAAGCCAAAATTTGCATAAATCAATTATTTTTAACTCCAATAAAAGACTATCCAGTATGCATTATATAACATTTTCAAAAGCTGTAGCTTTAATGATACAGATCCTTTTGAAAACTGGGTTATCCATTGCACAGGCCAGAATACATTCTAACAGTTTATATATATAGCACACTATCATGGACAAATAATATCTATTCCATCATCAGTTCAATTTCTACACAGTAAATCCTTGATGTACTTAGAAAGTTTTGCACTTGTGATGTTGAGCAAAACACAGAAGTATAAAAACACCTGGGCTTTGAGTAAAGCAGAACTATTGAAAAAACATTAAAAACCAAATCCAATGAAACTGGAGTAGGATGACTAAATCTTCCATTGAAATCTGCTAAGAAAATGCAGTTGAAAACAGAAAGGTGCTTTTGGGGTTTAGGAATACAGTGAGCACAGTGGTTGAGATTAGGCTATGTTTGGCAGCCCTACACCATTATTTGAGTGTCTTGGACATATTTTAGCAAATAGCAAATGGCCTCATTTCCTTTGTATTTCGAGGTCCTTAAGATTTAAGAAGCTCTCTTCAAAGTTCGAGGCACATGGAAAAGCCTTCTTAACCCTACTGGAACTGTCTTTTGACATTCACAAAAGCCTGAGCAACATTTGACAGCACTGTAAAATTTCTAGGTAGGCAAGAATTTAGAATCTATGGTAAATAAAGTTTATTTTCACAATATAGTTCAGTTGTATGCTTTTGTAGATGCATTTTACATGCCTGTTTACAAAGCAAATACCTAGGCTTTATTTGTTGCAATATCCTCTGTTTCTAAAGGTCAGGTTAGGGCAGTTATACATAGAAATTTATTATTTTTATTATTACTTGTTTTTTTGCCTCCTCCAAAGAGTTTACAGCAGTGTGCACAGAGATCTAACATGGTCTTCTTTCCATGTCCTATCAGCCAAGCTCAGATCTGTTTGCCCTGCAAGACAGGACTTGATTGTGTAGATTGTTGCCTTTCTCTTGTTGTTGTATCATTACAGTCCTGACCGACTCTTCGTGATCCCATGTCCATGGAGTTTTCTTGGCAGGAATACTTAGTCCAAATATAACTACATCTGTACTGATAATAAGATATACTTCTATTTCCCTGGCCACAGAGTTTCCCCCCAATAGAATAGGCTGCTTTTCCTCTCTTTTTCAAAGATTGGAGAACTTCAACAAAATCAGGCCATTAAAAGACCCTTCGTTCTGCATTCATGTCTTCTCTCTGATTCGTTTCAATTGGGAACCAGAGAGGCACATATCCCGGGCCAAACTGCTTAAGAGGTTATTCTGCCTGTTCTGTGAAACAGAATGATTTACAAATGTCATCTTGGAGCATCCTCTTGTCTTTATCATCTGCACAACAAGAACATACTGTATATGCAAAATCACCCATTGTTCCCCAAGCTAATGAATCTTGCATAACATCTCCCTCCCTTTCCTTTCCTTGCATTCTGTAATCATAATCATTAATGAAGATTAAGTTCTATATATCTTCTGTAAGTGTGGGTCTGAAAATGGACAGAGAAATTATCTTTCTGCTGAGGTGTGCCACAAATCTGTGTGCAAGGATAGGGAGCCCCATGGTGCAGTGGTTAAATTGCAGTACTGCAGTCAAACCTCTGTTCCCAATCTACGTTTGATCCTGATCAGTTCAGTTATCCAGCTCAAGGATGGCTTATGTCTTCTATCCTTCCAAGGTCAGTAAAATTACCCAGATTGCCGGGGGTGGGGAGGGGTTTCAGGTTTTTATTTGCATAATTATGTTGTAAACATTCCAGAGAGTGCGCTAGAAATGTGGGATGATATATAAATTGAAACAACAACAAGCAGCACAGGAGTAAATCATAAGCAGAAGGGGAAGACGGCTTATAAAATCATAGAACTACAGTAATAGCCTTGTAGATGCAGAGGGTTGGTTTAGCAGGTAGTGTATGAGACTAAAAATCAGGAGACTTGAATTCAAATTACTGCTTTGTAATGGAAACTTACAGGAGCTTTTGTGGTAAACTACTCTTTAATTCACATACCTTGAAAACCCTTTGTGGGTCCAAAAAAGTTAGAAGTTACTCGATGGCACCAAACAGCAATAATGTAAGTTGTTTCTGAACAGCTCTAAGGTGAAACCAGAGCTTGGAAAAACTATGCTTTTGGATTATAAATCTTGGCATCTCCCAGCCAACATAGCAAGTGGCTGGGGGATTTGGAGACCTGCAGTCTGAAAAGATAACTTTTCCTAACTTTTCCTAACTCTGGTGAAGACACCAATCCACAGTCTTTTTTTAATCTAGAAAGCTACAGATGGTTGTGCAGATTCTAGCTTGAGAAGAAGGGGTGTCCATTTTACAAGCCTGAGGTAAAGATTTCCTGCGGAATGATGTGTAGGATCATGCACACATTATTCACCCAGGGCCGGCGCGTCCATTAAGGCAAACTAGGCAGTTGCCTAGGGCACCAAAATGGAGAGGGGGTGCTGGCCAGCCTGCTGCCCCCCCCCCGCCGCTGGCCACTGCCATCCATCCCCCTGTCGCCCGTTGCCCCCCGTGCCCATCGCCGCCCACCCCCCACACCCGTCGCCGTCCCCCGTCATCCGCCACCCCCTGCTGCCCCCGCCCCGCCACCCTGCCCGCCGCCCCACCCCCCGCCCCTCGCCTAGGGAGCAAAAAACCTAGCGCCGGCCCTGTATTCACCAATTGGATCTTTTACTACTGAATGTGGTACAACTGCCTTTTGCACACAAAGAGGACCAGCTCAAGGTAGTGGTTTAGTGCATGGGTATCTACGAGGGCGGTATTAGTCTAATCATTCGTCAGAGCAGGAATAATACAAGTACAGTGGACCCTCGTATAACAAACATATAACATAAAATCTGTACAACACCAAAAAATCCAGAGGTAGGAGAAATTTGTATAACAGAATCATCTTTGGGGTGAATCTGTACAACATAAAAATGGTCGTGATTAGGGATTACTCTGTTTTCAATACATTCCTATGGAAAATTTATATAAACATAATTTCATTTGGAACGAATTAATTCCTTTATACAAAGTACCACTGTATTCTAGAAACAGAAAGGCAGCCTGATTTTATTTAGCATGTGCTTTCATGGAGTATAAACTTCACCAGCAAGATACAATTCTCTAATTGTGGCAGTCCTGAACACTTATGGGAAGATGGACCTCTAACTCAAAAATAAAAATATATATATATATATATATTAAAAAAAAATCACGCCATAGTGGGTTGGTTTTTTCTCAGGTATGTGCTGGGACCTGTTCAATCTGTTCATTGCATACATGGCTGCAGAATACCAAAATGCCAGATTATCACCCAATGTTTTAAAACCAGAAGAGTAATAATTAAAGCTGGACTCTTAAGCTATGATGTTTTCTTCTCTTCCTAAGCAGTTGTTTTTCTAAAGTAGGCTAGTCCATGCTTTCAGCCTAATGCCTCAACATAAAGTGCACTTTCCCTTTGCCTCTTTCCAAAAGGCAGGAGCAAGTCTAATCCCTGCAAACTATATTTTTTTAAAATTAAAATCTCAAGCAACTAATACCGTGTTACCCCAGATTCCCCCATCCTGGAACATCCCCCCTCCCTCCCCAGTGCACTTTCGATGAACCTGTGAAATTGTAGCAATGGCCCTTGAAGTGCAGTGGGGGGAATGATTTAGGAGAATATTAAAGGCTGTGTGGAGATTCAAAGGCGCCTCTCTCGGGGAGATGTGGAGAAATACGCAGCACAGATGGGCTGCACAGATTAAACATTTCCGTCACATTGTTTCCAAATTGTGTTGCGGTGCCTGAGGGTTGGCACTGCGGTCAGAGCGGCGCAGCTGAGTGGTACGAAGCCGCCACGCTTTTATGGAATAAATATTAATACGGCGCTGCCGCGCAGTTTTGCAAGCCCATTGGCTCGGGGTGATTGGGGAGGGAGAGGAAGAGGGTGAGAAATGTTGCAGCCGTCACTATATGGCTTCTGAAATTGGCTAGGGTTTCCGTTGTTGTTTTGTGGGGTGAAGACAAACGTTTACCAGGGTAGGAAGCATTTGCAAATGGAACAAGAAAATGCCATTTCATTTTACAATCCCAGAATGAGGAAGGGTCAAGAGATCATCAAGTTAACACCCCACTCCTCTCTCAAAACCGGCCTTCTGAGAAGGGTTAGCAACACCACAACCACACTGGTTTGGACACACACACCCTTTCTTTTATTATTAAACTGAAGAGCAGTCAGTCATTGTTATTTTTACATCTTCCCAGGGTGAGTAGAAGCATACATTTTAGCAGGAGGAACCATTGTTCCAAATCCAGCATGCAAGCTTTTCAGTTATACAAAAGTCTTCCTCCAGCTGGAAGCTGAAAAATAAGAATACTAAAGATTATACTGAAAATGATGAAAAAGAGATAAATGCTTGAAAGGAATGATGTTTAAACAAACCACTGTCTGGAAGAAACCATGGCAAATATAGTACAAGGCATATAAAGAGCTTTAACAATATTGGAGGAGTGGATTTTACTCACATTGTAAAAACCAAGTACACCAGTGCTTCGGGGGGTGGGGTGGGGGGGCAAAGATATTAGTGCTTTAGAGCGCAAGGCAAATAAATGAGATCTTATACATAATGGGAGAAACAGGATTTTCAAACCAGTTCTCATTCAGCTTTGGTTTTTAAAAAAAGAGAAAGAAAAGATTTCTACCCTTCAAAAGCATTTCCCATTGTGGATATTTTTGGATTTAAGGAGTTTTGAGAAAACTCAAGCAAATTGTAAAAATAATACATTTGGCAAGTTAATGCTTAACTTTTTAACCTTAAAATTCATCAGACCTTAGGGGAATTTTGTTTTAACATATCTTTCAATGCAGTATTTCAAAGTAACATTTGAAAATGACTGGTTTACTGCTGTACTGAGATGGCATTTGGTTTACTGCTGCAATGAGATGACATTTCTTTTTGGCTTCCTGTTCCTGCTATTAATGTGTGAGATTTGTCAGCCTTTGTAAAATATGTATCCAATGGTTATTCCTTCACCATCTGTGCATATTGGAGTCCCTACTGCCCACCCACAGGAGGGGCCCCTGAACCTAGGATCCAGCTTTGCCTTATAAAGAGCACCTCATTAGAAGCAACTTTCTCAAGAATGCTATACATCAATTATGCAGTGTAGAACTCTCCAGAGCCTCCTCACTACAGACTCAAAAGCTTAAATCAAGAGTAGATCAGCCCAGATCAAGTATAAATGGCTAGGTATCTGAGGTCACTCTTGATGGTTTAAGCAGTGTGATATGTCACAAGAAACTGGGTCTCCTGCCTCCTATAGGTCAGTGAGTTGTATTTTCAACAGCATAAATATTATTATTTTTTAAAAAACATGTCATTACTCATCACTTTGTGACAACCAGGTAATCAATATCATTATCACCCCACTCAAAAATAAATAAGTTGTGTTACTCACAACCTGGGGTTCAATCCCAGGTAGCTGGCTCATGGTTGACTCAGCCTTCCATCCTTCCGAGGTCGGTAAAATGAGTACCCAGCTTGCTGGGGGGGGGGGGCAATGTGTAGCCTGCATACTGTAATTAAAAACTGTAAACCGCCCTGAGATTACTTGAAGTGGTATGGGGTAGTATATAAGCAGAACACTTTATTGTTAATATTTGGCTATTAATAGCAAAGAAATAATAAGGGTGAGGAGTGGCCTGAACTTTTCCATTTGATTATTGATTGTATCTGTTATCTATGGGATGAAATAGTTAAGTATATCAGCACATTAGGAGAGAGGTAAAGAAAAATACTTGGAAAGAATAAAAGGAAGCAAGCTGAACTGCAACAATAATGGAGATAGGAGAAGGAAACAAAAGCTATTGAAGTGAATAGAAGTTATATTTTTATACGTCCCAGAATCCCTCTGCCAGCCTGGTAAGTTATCCTAACTTCTGTGCTGTTGAAATATGCCTTCCACAATTAAAAAAAGGAATGTTCCCTAGCTGATGTCTCTTACTTGGCTATTTAATAAATCTGTCTGCTTTACCTTCAAGCCCAGCATTCCCAAGGCAATAAGGGCTTGGGCAATTTAGGACAGTTTTCCCAAACTTGTGGTTTTGGATGTTCTTGGACTCCAAAACCAATGAAGTCGGACGATTGATTTTGTCAGCCAAGGCTTGAGAAGCACAGTCCAACAACATCAGGAGATACCCTGTATTTGCTTTTCATAAAAGTCAGGTTATTCCTCTTAGAATTAATCTATCAGTAAACCTCCTTGAATTTCTGTTTCATTCATTCTTCCTGCCGGGCTACTATTTTAAAGTTGAACCAAGGGGAAGGCAGAGTTTAATAGTTGGGAGAGAGAGTCTAAAGCCTGTTGTGAGGTGCACTTGAAATCTAAATTAAAAAGCAGAGAATATTATAACACTATTCATTGTGGTAGTTTTCTTTTTTTTCTATACCTGAGTTACTATCATAGGATACACTGTACAGTATATACCTTTTTTTTTTACTAGTAAAGAAAGTTGTGCTCCATATCATGAGCACAGACCCACTCAATGGTTTAAAATTGCATTGCTCAGGACCTTAGTAAGAATATGAATACCTATTGGTTTGGGGAGGGTTGAATCTTGTCATAGTCCTTATTTTGGTACTTGTAGGGGAGGGGAGGTTCAGCCATGCTTATCCCTGTCTGCCTGTCCTCCTGCCAAATACCCAGTCACAGGTCTCATGTGGAGTGGCTATGCTGATCTTCAGATTATATCCCTTTGTATTACTGTACACAACAGGTCTTTTCCCACCATCTCTTTGCGTAAGCTTTGGCTTTTCAGAAATGTCCAAGCTCTGCTTTTCAGTGATTAGAAATAATAAACATACCTTGATGTACTGATAATATTGAAGAAAATAGTTGACTAAAAACTTTCCTACTTTCTTGGAGCATGCTAAATATTAAACAGAGGTAGACCAATATCAGTCAACAGGCTGAAAAGATCTACAAAAAGTTTTATGAGATTCTGATAAGCTGAAGATGGCATGACGGGAATACATGACAAAAGTTTGGTCTTTTAATTGTATTAAACATTTTTAAAGTTTTTACTTAGAAGTTAAACTTGGAAAACCTTTTGTAGATATTTTCAGTCTGATGATGGATATTGGTCTAGCTCTGTCTAAAAAATAGTTGATTGTTTAGCCAGTTAAACAGAAAACAAATAATTCTTCTTGCAACAGCTTTATTGACTACAGATCCACTTCTGGGTACAATTCAAGTGCTGGTTATGACATATTAAAAAGTCCTATATGGCTTGGATTCTTCTATTTGCCGGACCATATCAACTCTCATGAGCCTCCCAGAGGAGGCTCTTCTCTAGATTCTTCCCAGTGAGGTTGGTTCCCTCCCTGGTATCCTACTGGCACAGACCTTTCTTCGCAGGCAGGCTCTCAGCAACTGTTCCAGAGAAGAGGACAAATGAAGACAGTTTCATGTGATCCTGGGCTCGATGAATATCAGGATCTGGCTCTGCCATGATCCTGGCAAGAAGACCCCTCTGAGTTTACATGGAACACCTTCAGTGAGCCATCACACTTAGGACATCCAACAGCCTTCTTCTGCTGAAAGTAAAGGCCAAGCATGCAACACACATGTAGTTAACATCACAAAGCTCTAAGATCTAGCAAATCTTGTACCACCTTCCTTTACCTCAGGTGCCTCATGTACACTTCAAAATAGAAACATCCAAGATGCATATCCTTCTGGTTCTTGTTATCAAGTGTTGCTATATAGCTGCCTACTGTTGAATTCCAAGATTTTGCCCTGGTTTCAGTTGAGAATTGAATAGAATATATTATCTATTATCTAATCTATTATTAGAACATGAATGGAATCTACTTTTTAAAAAATATAGTTGGACATTGTTACCAGTATCCTAGATAATAAATATTGAAGGCACCTTGTAGACCATCAAAGCCATCAGTCCAAATTTTCCAGAGCAAGACCATCTGCACCAGATGGCTGTCTTGATTCTATATGAGAAAGTTTCTTCATTTCTTCTTCCATCTCTCTTTTTGTCAGTAAAGCCCATTACATTTATTCCTACCTTCTCAGATAGGAGACAACCATCTCTTTTTTGTGAGAAGTCATTAAAGCCACGCCCCACTTGCCTTCTCCAAAATAAGATATGTCCATATTATTCAGACTTTCACTGTATCACTTGTTTTCCTGGAAAATGTGGGCATTTCATTTCAGAAGGGGTCCGGTTCTGAAATGAAACATGGCAGAACAGCTGTTGTTCAGTACTGGGATCCACCTTCCAGAACAAAATCAACCAGTCTCTTACCTTGTTTTGGGTAGTGCGGAGCTACACCCCAGAGGAAGAAGCCTCAGACTTTCACTCTCCCTGGCACTGGCCAATCAGACAGGGAGGCGGGATGATGCATGTCCCTGCATAGCTCCTGACTGGCCAGTGCCAGGGAGAGTGAAAGATGACGCGTCCAAAGCTTTCCTCATTGGAGTTTAGCCTCATGCTCCCCAAAACAAGGTAAGAGACTGATTGATCTCGTTCTGGAAGGTGGATCCCGGTACTGAACGGCAGCTGTTCTGCTGTGTTTCATTTCAGAACCAGACACCTTCCAAAGTGAAATGCCCAACTATATCTTTGTTATCTTTCTCCATGTAGATCATCCTTCCTAATGCATGTTATCCAGAGGTGGACATAGTACTCCAGATGCAGTCTGATTAGTGCAGAATAATGTACAACTAGAACTTCCTGTGAGTTGGAAATGATGGCTCCATTACTGCATCCTAAAATTCGACTGGCCTTTATCAGCTGCATCACTTCTGACTCATATTCACCTTGTGACCAATTACTGTTTCTAGACTTTTCACATGTACCACTTCCCAAGCCATGCACCCTCCATCATCTACTTAATGATTTGATTTGTTGCTGCTGCTGCTTTAAATGCGGGCTTGGCATTCATCTCTGTTAAATTTAATTTTGTTATTTTCAGTCCAGTTTTCTGCTCTACCAAGGTCACGCTGCATTTTATTTCTTTTCTAAGACATTAGTTATCTTTCCTAGTTATACGACCTGTTTTATTTTAATCACTGGCTGAAATCCTGTTGCTAAGAGTAGTAAGTCACAGTAAAAATATGCCCACTGAACCAGTGAAACCTGTGGGGCAGCTCACTCAACAAATCCCCATTGATTCAATGAGTCTACTTTCATTGAGACTTACTGTACTAAATAATAAGATTTCAGCCAAATGTGGATACAGTACCTTATCAGTCAAAATCCTATCTATTTGTGTTTGTGTAGATTCTGCACAGCTTTCTGAAACAAATTTCAGATAATAATGCCACAGCACAAATATCCCCAGTTAGCACAACAAGCTATGTAAACCTTATGTGAACAACAATAGAATTCTGACCATTGTCTCTAAAACGTATCACAAAGCAGTGAATTTTGTGTAAATTCTAGCTACACATCCACTTGAAATCAAACTAGGATTAAAAACTTTGAAAAATGTTGACCTCTGAACAAAATCCTGAGGTACCCAATCCAAAACTATTAAGCTAGTAAATTGGTATTTTAAAAAGGTAAGATTAGACTGGAAAGATTTGTTCTTAACCAGTCCATGCTAGTTTTTAAGATTTACTGTTATCAATATACAGTACATACTAACTAAGCTCTTTATCATCTGTTGTGCTACTTTCCTCAGTCAGACATTTTTCCTTTTCCCCCTTTTGCACATGCAACAGAGTTCTGAATGGTGACCATGGTACTGGGTATTATATAAGCAGGACGTTAATTTAGTACTTGCGGATGTGGACAAATTAAAAGGAGCTGCATGCTTCTCCTGAACAATTCCTTGTCCATTTTGGTCTGAGATCCTGGCTGGTACATGTTCATTCTGCCCATGTGGTTCTATGAGCAGTCCCCATTGGAGGAGAAAGGCAGAGATGAGCCCTTCTGAAGTTGTGGCAATTCCTGATTGTAGTTCACAGAATATTGAGAAGAAAAACGTTTGGTCATTTGAAGACAACCCATCTCTTCCTCAGTTGACACAGACTGAGATGACTCACTGAATTCCATGGCATTTCAGTTATTTGAAATTAATTTAATCCCCACTGGTTTCAATAGGTATGGTCAAAGTAATGGCCAAATCTATATCAGAGCTGGGCAAAGTCTCCCTTTCTCCAGATGTTCTTAGAATCATAGAGTTGGAAGATACATTAAGGGTCATATTGTTGGACTTCAGTTCCTATTAACCCTGGCCAGCATAGCCAGGAGTAGGGAATGCTGGGGATTCCATTGCAACAACATTTGAAGGGATGCAGATTGCTGGTCTGGTCAGATCCTGGGGCATTACTTTTTAAAAGTAATTTTACATTTTGTTTTTTCAGTGCTTTAGATCAGTAGCAGATCACCATTGTTACCTTTATCTCATATTTTACTGTTTCCGGTAAAGCTACAGGAACATTCATGAAAATACTCACTGTTTTCCTCAAGTGACCAATTTTATTTACTCTGTGTTGAAAATATGTGAAAATTACATTTTTAAAACCACCCTGGCACAGAGCAAAACTTTTTCCACGTGTTCATCCTCAGATTTTTTGAACTACTGTACCACATATTCCCCCCCCCACACACACACACATGCACATATAATCCAACTTGAGATAGAATGGGAGTTGTAGTCTGAAACATTAAGCAAGTACTATACTGTACCTCGTTAGATGGAAGTCCATAAATGGGCATTTTTATAAGTATTAATTTAGTATGTAAATTGAACTCTCATATCAAAATGCTTTCTGAACGCCATCCACTTGGCATTGTCCTAAGTTTATCCAGCCAGAGAAGTATCAGGAATTAAAAATTACATCTATGCTGGGCTAGGTTGGTTATAAGGATTGTAGAAGGTCCTCCTAAATGAAGTTCTTCCATATTCAGAGACATACTTTGAACAATACGAGACACTTTGACAATGTGCAAAGGCCTTGCTTATGGATCCTCCTAGTGTACCAAGAAGCTACTGGCAGCCAATCATGAGCTCTAGACATTAATAAGAAATGGCTGGTATCCCGTTCGGTATTTCTATGTAGCAACGTCAACAGTAGAAGCTGCAGTAGCCATCTGATTGGGTGCTTGGTGTACCTCTTCATGCATAACTGGCATCTCACCAGATCTCCCTGGGGACAGCTGCAACTGGAATTCCACCAACTTGTAAATATTGAAGCAGGCTACCAGCCAATATGTTTTTATAGGCTTTGCTGATTTCATCTATCCCAAATATTGCTTCAGCCATAGCAACTACATCTGTTTCAGCCTTTTCTGTGAGCGACCAAAACTGGAATTAATAAGTGGTGTTGGCTTTCTGGCCACTCATTTAAACAAGGTCCCATTTCCCACACTTGTATTAGGCAGAATTAGGAAATTAGCAGTGCCTGTCAGAGACCCTGTGCCTGCTTTATTTGTGCACTCTTTTCTTTGCACATGGCCACACACAGTGTTTCACACCAACCCTCAGTCTTTCCATGGCCTCCTCATTTTCTCACGTCCTTGCCTGGCCCTATAGCGGCGTTAAAAGAGGGATTTTAAATGGATGTTTGTAGAAATAGTTGTGTAGGATTTTCACCTGCATCAGGAGTGAATATGAATGGAGGAAACTCTGGGGGCCTGAAAGCAGCACATAAGGGCTGGGGGAAAGAGGCAAAAGAGGCAGGAAGTATATACTGTATGTGTTTATATTCCCTTGTAGTCTCCCTTCCTACCTTGCTTTTCCCCTTCTTTATTTCCACTCTCATTACAATGGCTCCTCCACAAAAAGAAAATGAAAATGAACTACTGTGTGACCCTTCCCCTTCCCTCTCGCAGGACATCCCCACCTCCAATGTTTGGTAACAGAGGGAGGCTAGTTATGCATTCCACTGAAAATTAGTAAATTACCATAGCCATTACAGGCAAAAGAAGTAATTTCATTTCCGCTTATAAGTGTAACTCGTGCCCAAAAGTAACTAATTGAAAAATGAGCTGCTTCCTAGTTCTGGTCTAAATCCAACCAGCAAGGGTTAAGAAGCCAGGCTTGATTAACCTGTAGGTTCCTCATACTATATCATAGTTGTTATCATCATTGTCTCTTCCCCCCCCCCCCCCACACAAATGACCCTGCCACTTCATTGGGGAAGATTTAGGGCACTGTATAATGAGAATACTTGACTGATTTAAAAAGCACACTTCTCTGGGTACCTACTCTGTGTGAACACGCTTGAGAAACCCTGGAAGTTCAACATGCGCTACAAACAAGTGGTGCAGCTAAGGGTCCAAATCTCTGTGCCCCTCTCTCTTTTAGAAATAAGCCACTATGCACAGGTCTCTTTCATTTCTAATGTGAAGCCCTAGGTTTTGTTCTGAGCTGGCCAGTTTTTGAGGTAAACAGATGTCTGTGGTGATGCAATATAAAATCTTTCCACGTCAAGTGACCTTCCAATAATGCGTGACACAGCTCACCTATGAATTAAAGGCCTCCATTTTACTAACAATAATGTACGACACTCTGGCGCTAATAATGTGGCCAAGCAATCATATACCGATAAGCCTGTGATTGATTTTGGCTTTTCTCCTCGGGCATCCGTCATCCCGCCATTGATCTTCTGTGAGCTACGGGGGCTGATTAACTGCATCTCCGAAGTAGGGTCGGGGTTGTTTACGAGGTGCATGGACTGTAACTAGAGCTAAGGTGGGGTGGAGAAGTAAATATTGCTAGCTCAGCATGGACAAGAATGGGTGTGGGACCAATTCCTTTTACAGAACAGGTAACATCTCAGTATAGAGCAAAGAGGCTGCCTCCAGGATTACAGACTCTATTCTGTTTAAGCTCAGCTGGGAACTTAAGGAAGCCAGCCTGGATGGATAACTCACTGAGTTGGGTACCTGGCTGTAAAGCCGTTGGGAAATTGTGCCTCCTGAGAGAAGCAGCAGCTCCCGTTGCTTTGCAGAGTCCTAGAGCAGTTCCAGGAGAAAGAACTGGTAACCCATTTTGAGTATATCTAGAAAATGGGAGGGAAAGAATGACCATAAGTGGGCTGTACTGAACCCAACTTTTGGTCTTTCCCACTGATAAATGCAGTTTTTTAAGATTTAAGTAAAATACCTCTTTTTAATCTGGATGTTTCTGTCTTGGTAGTCTCTGGTGAATTGGTGGCCAAAGTGCCCCCCCAAGCTCTGACAGCTGTCTGATTTAAAGTTTAAATCTTAAAAAAAAACATTTTGAAAGCAGAGAGATGGCAAAATGCCAGAACTTGTGGTGCATTAAATAAGACATGACAATGAAATGTCCGTTCTTTTGACATATTCCTTCACCACATTGACAATTTCATGGGGTTTTTAAAATTAAAATGTTGCCAAAATTTGAAAAATTATCTGGTGAACTCCCTGAACATCATAACTATTTTTTTAGTATAGATGTCTGTCCAGTTTGCAATGCTCAGCTATATTCTTAATAGAGCATAGTTTTGTTGAGATGTTTTTTGGTCCAGATTTCATGAGGACATTAAAAGGCCTAAATACTTACTGGTGCTGGAAGATGAAGAAGTATCTTTGAGATATGGTGGAAATGTCCTCCTTGTGTTTCACCTTCCCATGGCACCTCCAATACAAGGAATGCCCTTCTATTACATCCTGATTTGCATTGAGATTGGGTCTGTTCTGGTGCCAAGTTAAAATGAGCTGTTCATCAAAGCCTCTGAGATGTAAGGATCTTGAACTGGCTGTGTTGCCATGTTATTTTAAAAATAGAGCTTTGAAATATACTTATAATATTTTAAATTAAATTAATTTGTAACATCTTTGAAATGCTTCTTGTTTATACATGGCCTTGAGATCATGTGGTATAGCCTGGGATATATTATAAACAAAATAAGAAACAAGACATGGATCTCAAAGTATGGCAGATTAGTTGCCTGAAGTCAGCAATTTTGTAGACAGAGCACTGGAGAGATCTACTTTAATGTTAGTAATTTATTTTTGATCAGTCTGTTATGAATTGTTGTGAACTACAGTAGGGCCCGTACGATCAGTATCTGCTGATTCACTTAAAATAAAAAACCTAGAAATATATATTTTGAAAGGATGATGTTACTTTATATGGCCACTAGTTGGAGCCAGATATCATGCTATAAATAGGTCACTAATAAAATAGAGTTCACTGTAATCCACATGTTCCACCATCTGATAGGGGGGAGGGCTTGGAACCATCCCCCCAGATACAGAAGTTTATTATAACTGCTGCACTATGCGACATGGCACTAAGTAGCCTCTTAATTTTTTAAAATCACATACTTTATGAATTGCTAATCTCCAGGCTGTCTCTCTCTTTTCTTTTACTTACATTATCCATGGAATAATAAGTATTTTGCAGTAAAAAGAGAACCTTCAATGTTCTAGCTCATTCATGTTTACTCAGCTTTCAATTCGGTTTAGCCTTAAGAAGGATTAAACTTAGGGCCTTTTTACACGACCCCTAAGATCCGCTGGTCCCTTAAATTCGGACCAGAGATCTTGAGGGTTTGTCGCTCTCCCTGCGTTCCCACCCCTCCGCACTTCCTTGTTCTGTCTGCGTGAGGGGAGGGAGAAAAAAAGGGAGAAAAGAATGCACTCTTACCTCCGGAGTGCCAGTGGAAGTTGCTCCGACCCCCGTCACTTCCTGGTTCCTCTTAAAGGGGCGGGAGGAAAAAAACAACAACAAAAAGAAGCGAGGAGAACCCGGCACTCTCCGCATCAAAATTTTTCACTCTCCCAGAGCAGGTACTTGAAAGGTGTGCTGGGTCGCGCTTAGGTGGGCGGGGTCGCACTTAATTTTCTGTTAGCTCCGGAGCTGGTGGGGAAACATTTTTAAGCTCCGGAGCTGGGAGCCATTTGCACCGGAGCTTAGGGGTCGTGTATAAACACCCAAAAAGAAGCGAGGAGAGCCTGGCACTCTCCGCATCAAAATTTTTCACTCTCCCAGAGCAGGTACTTGAAAGGTGCGCTGGGTCGCGCTTAGGTGGGCAGGGTCGCATTTAATTTTCTGTTAGCTCCGGAGCTGGTGGGGAAACATTTTTAAGCTCCGGAGCTGGGAGCCATTTGCAGCTGAGCTTAGGGGTCGTGTATAAACGCCCTGAGAATCTTCACAGACATATGGAATAATATTGTGTGCTCGCGACCTGGGGCTCAGTCCCAGGTAGCAGGCTCATGGTTGACTCAGCCTTCCATCCTTTTGAGGTTGGTAAAATGAGTACCCAGTTTGCTGGGGTGGGGAGCAATGTGTAGCCTGCATATTGTAATTAAACTGTAAACCGCCCGGAGACTACTTGAAGTGGTATGGGGCAGAATATAAGCAGACCACTTTTTGACCACCCTGCTGGAGTCTCTGCTCTGGAGAAGCAGGGCCTCTGACACCCATTTGAATGACCATTTGGGGTAAGGGGGGCAATGCATCTCTTGGTCTAACTGCCCAGCTTTCACTGGTTGGTGCTCACTACCAATAAAACTTACCTGATCTTTTGCCAGTATGCCATATCTTTGTTCGCTTATCCTGCTTTACATCACTGGCTATCAGCAGCAAGGAAAACTAGATGGTATCAGGAGGACAGGGAGTTAATGTTACTGAAAACTGAGAAGGAGCGAAAGAAGAATGCAAAATGGGACTCCTGTTTTTGTCACTACCTGCCCCCCACCACCTCTCATGGTATGTGCTATCTTAAATTGACATAAGGAATTCCTCTGAGCAAGGCTATTCCAAATACTTGTTGTTTCTGAATATCAGTCCTTGTCTCTTGCATATTTGACTGCCCCTGGAAAGTCTACCCAACATTGCTTTTCTCTAAGAGTTTTATCTATGGTGGTGATGTGGTTTCTTTGTCTTTTTTCGATTTCATTGAAAATTCTACAAATCATTCTACTTCTTCGTTGTCAGCAATGTCCACAGCTGCGAGTAGTTTTAAGTCTTGCAAGCAAAAAGCCCTAAATCCCATGGTGACCATAAAGGGGGGGGGGTGGATTTTTTTTAAAAAAAAGCAAGTTGGAAGTAGGAAAAGTTGCTTCAAATCCAACCATTACTGTTGCCCCATTGCCCACATACACAGAAAGTCATTCCTGCATTTCTATTTAGAGCCAGTTTCTCTGTTGCTTAGCTTATATTCATTAGCTTATGAATGGAGATATTGCCCTTGTGAAGAATAACATCAAAAGATATTCACATCACACATATCTATATAGCAGCTGCTTGGACAGGCATACTATGTGCACTAAGGCTATGCATGTGGCAATGATACATTAAATGCTATTCTCCCCACATGAAACAGTGCCATAAATAATGGCTTTCCTGTGCCTGTGTGGGCTTGACTGTTCCTTGTTAAAAAAAAAAACCCACCAAGTCTTAGTATGGGTTAATGCATGCTGTGAACGCAGAACATTCAGAGCTTGAAAAAGTAATATTTTGGGTCAAAACCTCCCAGTATTCCCCACTCAACGGTCATGTTGTCTGGAGGTTACTAACAACTCGCTGTACTCCACAACTCGTCTTTTTCTGTGTTCAGTCCCTAATATCAAAGACTATTGGATCACAGAGAGCATGAATCAGGTCAATATATTTATAGCCTGAGGAGAAAGACAAGGTGGGCACCTTACTATCAACGGGGCAAGGTTTTCCACAATGTCTAAGGCCTGTAAGTTAATTTAGCAAGTACAGTGGTACCTTGTCTAAAGGAATTAATTCGTTCCAATTGAAATTATGTTAAACAAATTTTCCTTTATACAAATTCCCATAGGAATGTATTGAAAATGGAGTAATCCCATTTTATGTTGTACAGATTTTCCCCCTAGGCGATTATGTTAAGCAGATTTCCCCTATCTCCAGAATTTTTTATGTTGTACAGATTTTATGTTATACAAACTGTTTGTTATACAAGGGCCCACTGTATACAATAGGCTTGGTGGCCCACACTGCATTACCCTTCAAGAGACATTCAAAGGTTATAAGAGGAACAGCTGTGGAGCTGCCTCTGCTGAACCCTGTCAGCAGCCACCTCGGGCAGTACCTCATTCGTAGTGGCAGGGCTGGCTCTAACAAGGAAGGACATTTTTCCACAGATCTGTTATTGGCAGCAATGGGCTATAATGGGCTTTACAGGAGATACGTAACATTCCTATGACAACTGAGTTAACTGCAAACAACAACTGCAGCTGGGTTTACAGGAAAGGCTTATAGGTCAGTAGGAGATGGCTTCCCATTAGGTCTGAGCCCCAGCGCCTGATTATATATAGACGTTAAGTGCAGCCTGCAGCCCTGACATGTTTCTGCCCTGCCTGTTAAAGGCATCTCAGTGGTCATCTTGAGTAGTTGCTGAGCTGTCATGCAGAACCTTCTGCAAATAGGGAAACAGTGGGGATAGGGGCAGACGGAAATTAAAAGCAAGCAGCTCGATAGCAGGGGTCTTCATTCTCTTTTCTGGCTTATGAGGGTTGCCTGCTGTTTCCTGCAAGTCTGCCTCCCCCCTGCCCCCTGCCGCTACCTGCTAGCTCAGGCATTTTTGCCTGGCACGGTAGGGAGAGTCCAGACACTGAGACAGGAGGCACACGAAAGGACACCCGTGACGCTGCTGAAAAGTGGTAAAACAGCCACAGGGATGCCATGAGGAGACTGAAAGGAGCCAGGAAATTTCCCCCGTGTTGCTTGTCAGCCTCCTGTTATGGTTCATACAGTATGTCCTTTGTTCTCATTTTAAAGATGACCTTTTTTTTTTCATTTGATGGTGGACATCAGTAACGCAAATTCTTTTTTGTCTTTGTGACCTCTCTTTCTTTCTATAAAATGTCCTCGTCCACCACCCACCACCCACCACCCCAGGTTGTGCAGCAGGCAGCTGCTGAGATGGAATGTGGAAGCTGGGTAGGAAGGAAGAAATTGTCCTTTTAATTATGGCATCCTTTGCATGTTTGGGGATTATTATTGTTTTAAATGGATCTCTGAGCTGAGCATATGGCGTGTTCTTGAGATAATGTTACATTCATACATGCAAAGGTGTAGATATCAGTGTAGATATGAGATATGCATCCTCATCTCCCTAACTAAGGTTAAACATGGAATGAATAACAAAATTTCTCATTCTAACACAGCATATATGTGTTTGATTTCACCATGCAGCTCAACATTTAGTGTAATTACTTCTCTCTCTCTCTCTCTCTCTCTCTCTCTCTCTCTCTCTCTCTCTCTCTCTCTCTCTCTCTCTCTCCCACATCACACACACAGAAGGGGGGGAGAGATGATTTCTGGAAGTTGAAGCCCATAGAGTTTAGCTTTTTCGTACTTTTTCATTGATGGATTCACCTTAGCTCAGAAAAAAGGTTGAGTTCACTGTACATTTTCCAAAAGTGATTGTTCTTTTAGAGATTAGAATTTATGCTGGCCATTGCTGAACATTGGCATTAAAGCATTCATCTTATGCAGCTGAAACCAAGCACTAGATAGAACCTCTTCCCCCAATACTGAAATGTTACTACAGGTGGAGAGAAAAAGAAAGAAAATGTAACCACAAGAAATTATTGGGGTCTCGTTCAACTTTCAGAGACAACCCAGTCCAAAGTCAGAGAAAGGCTGCCCGGTTCTGGCCTTCTTTCACATCTGCTGAGTAGGTAGCACCAGAACAGTGTTCATAGTGGATGCTAGGCTTGGGCCTGTCTATATACAGATTTTGGCCAGGTGCTCTGAGCAAGGCTGGCTATAACCACACTGTTAATTCTTCACAGTGCCCTCAACAGAACATCATTCCAGGACATTGTGGGAAGTGTAGGTGATAGTTGATGCACACCTCATAATGCTAGGGCCTTGGTACCTACCAGACAAGTTACCAGGCCACACCAAAAAGAGAGGTAAGCTACCAACAGACACTGGGGCCAGAGGCACCTCCTTAAAGCTGAACCCCATATTACAGTATTCACCGTTTAGTACTTGATACACTGCTAAGTGATTCCATAGACATGACCGCACAGAAGAACTAGGAAAAGTAATTTTATGGTTTCAGAGCTTGGACGTAATATCTTACAGGTATTTACTTTTAAATCATTCCTTTTAGCAACATGTAAGCTAAATCATTATAGAAAAATAATAACTGCACTATTATTCAGTGTTAGTTTCTTTTATAGTGACCAGGCTGTGTAGCTTCATTATTTAAATGTTTTATATACCATAGCCGGTGGCTCATAGCATTCTGAGATTTTAACAGAAGTAACTAAAAGTTGCTTTTAGATACTCTGAACTAACAAGGACGTGTGCTGCTAATATACCACCCCATAGCACTTAAAGCATTCTCTGGGCGGTTTGCAATTTCATTCTGCATGCACATTGTTCCCCCAGCAAGCTAGGCATAGCTTTGGAAGGATGGAAAGCTAAATCAGCCTCCTACCTGAGCCCGTCAGGATCGACCTCAGGTTGTGAGCAGACCCTTAACTGCAGTTTAACCACTATGCCACAAGGCTCCTCCAGAGAGAGGGTTTTTTTTAAAAAAATTGCACTATAATGGAAACTAGTTACATTGGGTGCCCTTGAAGTAGAAATAGAGCTACTTGCTTTTTACAAAATAAATTTACAGTCATTAGACTGTGACCTGGAAGATCCAGCTTCTTGTCCTGTCCAGTTATTAACCAGACCAGGTGACCATAGGGCCAGTTTGGTCACTTTCTCTCTCAGAAAAATCTACCTAACAGGGTTGTTGTGAAAAGAACGTTGGGCGAAGCCATGTATATCATGACCTCATTGGAAAAATGAAAGCAACTAATAAATAAGTCAAATTAATAAATATTGAAAAAAGGGCCCTGTGGTCTGTGCCCTGTGCTGGTTCTGGCAATGGGGAGCCAACCTGGCTTCTTTGGTTCTGCCATTTGACTGAAGTTGAATTTGGATCATAAAATATGTACAAGGGTGCGCGTAGTGTCTAATGCTCTTTAGAGTAACCCCAGCATTTTCTGCTGAAGAAGTCAGACTTCCCACCCACCCCACACCCTTAAATTCCCCCTCAATAAGCAAAGTCCAAATCTTCAGCATCAGCAGCTTATCAAGGGAAACCAGCAAATGAGCACCTCCAGACACAAGGCAGGGTTCACCTCGGGCCGGGGCTCTGCCAGTGCAACTTCCTCCATTTTAATAGTTTAATAAAAATTAGCATAATTAACGAACATCTGTATGATCCAGAGCGGTGCAATTTGGCACTCGGAAACGAGAGCTTAAACATTATTGCTGGGAGTTTAATGTTGTTTTAATTCTTTTTGGCACAGCACAGGGAAATAAAGCGCCCGGTGCCGATGGTTCTCGGCTTGCGCTCATTTGCATTCCGTTCCTGTTCTTTTGATTATGAGCAATCACTGGTTCCCTAGCAATCCCTCAGAGCTTAAAATTGTTTTAAAATACCTAATGGTACTCAGGCCGAGGCAGTGCAGTGAAGATGGTGGTTTGAGTCTTAATCTTCAATTTCCAAATTCACCCGTCTGGCACAGTTGTCCACTGTTTTCTCTCTGTTTCACACAGCCTTAGACTTGGTTCACACATGCACTGGTGCACACTACTTGCTTATTAGGGGGAGCTTGATGACTGCGGCAGAATGTGTGAACTGAAAAGTGTTGTGCACAAAACAGTATTTAGTGGTATGAATTATTTCTTTTGGCGTGTAATGATTTATCTGTAATGGTTCATTTGCCTTTGATGCCATAGTCAACAAATGAAGGACATCATGTTGTAGATAGATAGATAGATAGATAGATAGATAGATAGATAGATAGATAGATAGATAGATAGATAGATAGATAGATAGATAGATAGATAGATAGATAGATAGATAGATAGATAGATAGATAGATGTGTTTGTCTTTGCAGCCAGGGCCACAAGAATCAATCGCATCTGTAGTGATCTACTGGTCAGCACATACCTGCTTTGTTTGTTTGATATCTAAGTGAATTTGAAGAAGTATCTCACAACATTAGAAGGAAATATTAAAGCAAAAAAAAGCATGTGAACAATTAAACAAAAAAATCAATTATGAGAGATGGAAACTAACATGGAAAACACTGGTATTATTATTCAGCAATAGTGCATGGCAATCCATCTAAAATTCACATAATAGGTAGTCATTGTGATGGAACCTTAAAAATCAGGTCATGAATATTCAAGATGTGTGTCCAGTCACTGAATTTGTGGGCGGGGTTGTGCCATATATAAGGAGATGACTGTTAAACTATCAGACAGACAGGGGCTAGTTAGGGATTGGATAGGGACTGGAAGGGTATGGTTAGGGAATTGTTTAAGTAACAGCTTCAAAAGAACATGAATGTATAACTGTTGATTAAGTTACAGCTAAAGAACAATGCAAACCTCAATTCAGTAATGCACGTTAATGATTCACGTATGTTGTAATAAAAAATAAACCACAAAGTTACTTTGAGGAGTTAACACGTGTGTCAATTCCTGTTTATTCATAAGATTAAGAACTTAAGATAAGTGAAAGCCCCGGTTCGTCACAGTCAGTTATTCAGGGAAAGCTTGCCTGAGTAGAAAGGTTCATTGGCAACAGCACTGGCAAAAATCTAGCCCTAAACCAGGATAATCCCTCCAGCATGTTTCACTGAAGACTGCAAGCCATTTTGTTCTGAAAATTGTTATTTTTAAAAAAAAAATGCATGCATATTTCCTGCATTTCCTGTTTGTATTTTAATAGACAAAAATAAATATGGATTACCATTAACACTTTTGCTAAATTAACAAAGCTGGTGGTGGCCGAAGACTTTTGCACAGTACTGTATATACAAAAGGAAATGAATCTCTGGAGTTAGATGTGCTGCCTCCCTTCAAGCCCCTCCTTCCGCAGCCACGTGTCACACACCTGTAGCAGGTAAAGATACATAAATTGCAGCACTTTGGACAATGTGTTCCCAAAGAAGGGGAAGAGACCCATTACTGTCCCTTCCCGGAAGGAAAAGCTATGTGTGGTCTTTGAAATGGCCGATGGCGTGCTGGACTGCAACTCCTGTATTCCCTGTCCACTCACTGTGCTAGCTATAGGTGATAGCATTTACTGTTCAAGATCATGCGGAGGGAATAGCTATAGGCCTTTTAAGCCCCTCCCCTTCTTTATCAGGTTATTGACAAATGCCCAGCTGTTAGAGAAATGCTTATATTTTGCTTTACCTTTTATTACATCTGAAGAACAGATGCAAGGGAGTCTATGAGTAAGGCACATTGCAACCTGTTAATAGTTGATATTTATTAATAATAAACCATGCTTAGCATTTATATAGCACTTCAGCTGCATTGTCTCTTTCTTGATTTCTTTATTCGTACCAGAGCATGGCATAATTCACAGTATTGGATGCACATGAAATACAGGCAAAATAAAATATCAGTTAAAATGTTGAGACAATCAGACTATTTTTGACCAGAAGTGGTCAGAACTTGAGATGTGTGCAGAAACATTTCCTCAACTTCAGCCATCAGCTACAGAGTTGGCACCCATGAAATGGGTAGGCTTGCTGTTGTTTTAATGCAACACTTCTGGAAGTGAAAGGTTGGCTAGTTGTATATCGTTACCCAGGGAACACCCGACTGTACTTGCAATGCTCTTCCACCATTTGGAGAGGCTTCTAAGTCACCCAGTGTCTCATTAATCCTCATAATTACACTATACTTAGTCTCCCCATATTTCTGATGGTGGTACTAAGGCACATTAGTTTTGATATGTCCCTTCATGCCCCCTCCCCTCAATTCCAAGGCCTTGTCTGTTGTGCACTTTGACTGTCTATCTTTGTAGGCATACATCTGTAAGGTGTAGTAGTCGTCAGGCTTGTAGGTATATGTGCCAGTTTATCAAATAAGATGGGTTATCAAAATACTGGGTCATGATGGACATGTGAGAGCTTTGTACTTCTTTAACAAACAGTAAAAAAACTTTGAATACAAAAAAAAGCATTTTGAATGTTAGAATTTATTTGAAGGAGACAAGTTGGGAAAGAATATGTATTCATATGCATAGAAAGTTCTGTGGCAGAGGCAGGAATCCAAACTGTTCCTACATCAATGCCTCCTTCTCAGCTCAGCCATTTCACTTAATACTACCTTTGCTTTATTTCCAGGAATATAACATGTATGGCTGGTGGGTTGGATTGCTGAACCGTACCGTGGGGATTGTCCCCAAAGAATATCTGGTGCCTGCCTATGATGTGGAAGAAAAATAGGTGCTAGGTAAAACAAACCTCATTTTGTGTTGTTGGACAGAAGGAGAAAGAGGGCAATGATTGGTAGTGAGAAATATCCATCAGGGTTGATCACCACCTATCAGGCATTTTTCCTTTGCAAAAGACCGCCTGCCCCCATTCCTTTGCTTTTGCTTTAAAATTTCCTGGTGAACTGCATCAGAGGGCTTAGCACTCTTCAGTCTGCCTCTCTGTCTCAGTCTATAAACTATATTAAATCCATGCTCTCTCTCTCTCTCTCTCTCTCTCTCTCTCTCTCTCTCTCTCTCTCTCTCTCTCTCTCTCTCTCTCTCTCTCTCTCTCTCTGTGGGTGGGTGGGTGTTAAATTGGAGCCAAGGATTCACAATATCTCTCATCTGAATCAGGACTAGAGCATGGCTGCAGCATAGCTTGAGAAGAAATTCCTCCCTCAAAAGTGGTGGGTTGTTGTTGTTTTCCCTAAGAGCAAATATGATGATGAGCAGAATGCTGCTGTAACTTTACAGCAGCAAAAATGTAATTGCATATAGTCCTTTTCCAAGGAGAAGGGCGGGGTAAAATACTCTAAAATCAATCAATCAATCAATCACAAAATATCATAAGTAGGGGACATCTACTCAAATTGAGGGTTGGGAGAGTGAGAACAGACAAAAGAAAATACTTCTTTGCCCAGCGTGTTGTTACTCTGTGGAACTCCCTGCCACAGGAGGTAGTGATGGCATCTGGCCTGGATGCCTTCAAAGGAGGATTGGACAGATTCCTGGAGGACAAGTCCATCACAGGCTAAAAGCCATGATGGGGATGTGTAATCTCCAGGCTAAAGAAAACAGGGTACTTCAAGGGCCAGATGCAGGGGAGTGATGTCAGGAGACAGGTACCAGGAGACAGATATTTAGTCCCATTAACTCCCAGAGGCATTTGGTGGGGCCCCTGTGAGATACAGGAAACTGGACTAGATGGGCCCTTGGCCTGATCCAGCATAGCTCTTCTTATGTTGATACATACTTATTTTTATTAAATTTGTTTTCAACATTCTTTCTTATTTTTTCAAACTATTTCTAGTCATGGGGCAGCTAGTCAAGTGTGTATAGGGCTACAAATTGCACTGTATTATTGTCACAATAAAATACAGAATAAAATCTAGTTGTTAGTCCCAAGCAGAACAAATTATACAGCCAAGTGTGTAAAACATGGTGTGGACGTGGACTTCTTTTGTGGGTTTTGGCATTTTCTGTGTACAGTATGTGGTCTAAGGGGTCCCAGAACGAATAATCTGAGTTTCCATTTTTTCTTATGGGGAAATTTGCTTTGATATATAGTAAAAGTGTTTTGGTTTACAAGCATGTTTTGGAACAAACTGTGCTTGTAAACCAAGGTATCACCATTTAGAGAGAAATATTTGTTTTATAAGTATTTGATTTACCATTTACAAATATTTGCTTTATCCATGGCTAGACAGATGATTAGCTGATGAAGTAGGAATCAGGTGCCTTTCTGTTCTGTCTGGTGAAGAATATTGCGTAGTTCCAAAAAGGCCAAAGATAAAATACTGCTCACCTACTTTTTCTTTTAAAAAAACATTGTCAAACATTCTTCTTATAAAGAGAAAGAGAGACTATATGAACCACTGGTTTGTGATTACCAAGATGATTGTATAGTTGTGAAGTGCTGAGAATTACATCTATTTGAAATCCAGAAGATCAGCCCATAATACCTACTGGCTGATTAAGAGGAAATTAGATCTGAGTTCTGGAATTAAAACCAAATTCTGAGTGCTGGTGCTGGTGTCAAATTGAACCCAGAGGATCAAGTTCCCTACTTTTATATTATTAGGGGCTATATTTCTCTGTTCCTAGGGCAAAAAATAGAATCTGGAGCATTTAAACAGGATTTGTTGCAAGGACAGGGCAAGTAATATCTCTGGCCTTGCTGCTTTGTCACCATGAGACCTGGATTAAACATAGAGGAATATTGTCTCTGGCTCCATCTTCTGGCCTCTCCTCTTTGCTGGAATTAGTTTGGAAATCCCCACGTGTGGAGAAGGCACCAAGATTCTCAGAGCTGGATGTCAAGGCAGTGACAGAATAGAATTCCCTGTGTGGGAGGAAAGAAACACAACTATGTCAGGAGGACGATAGTGGTAAAATAGTGGGTTTTAGTGCGGTGGTGCCACCAACAGACCTCTGAGCATATGACTTCAGCTCAAAGAGCATTTACAATTTAATTGAACAGGAGGCCCACTCGTGGCCTGGTTGGCACAAGCGCTCTAGGCCAACGGGATTTGTGGCCCTCCTAGATAGCAGCAAGATGCATCCATATTCCTCCTTGCTCCCTATCTCTTGCAAGCTCCAGGCCACCTCAAGGCAAGTGGGATGATGTGTTGCAAGGGGAGAACTTTGAATTGCAGATTTTGATTTTTTTTTTTTTTGGAAAAATAACCCTTGTACCTCACAAACAGAAAAGGGCCACAGGGTCAGCCCAAATGAGGAAGGGAGGATCTTTGGAAATGTTTTGAGGAAGTTGTGGAGTGTAAGTAGCTGACACGGGTTCACTGTTGCTGGTGATGTCTCTGGGAACCACTCCTCTCTTATTAAAAGAGTAAGACTAGAGTGAACAGATCAGCTGCTACAGTCTGTGGCATTTTAAAGAATTTACAGTGTGAACACTGAACAGCCTTAACTGAAGCATAAGAGGAGTGGGTAATGCTGAATAAGGGGTTGCCTGCATGACCTCTAAAATCCGCTGGCAACTTAAATTCGGACCAGAGATCATGGGGTGTTGTTCCTCTTCCTGTATTCCCACCCTTCTGCACTCCATTGCTCCTGTCTGCAGTGAGGGGAGGGAGAAAAAAAAGGGAGAAAAGAATGCAGGCTCACCTCCACTCACCTCTGTCTGCCCTTGGAGCAGCCCCGTAAGGATTCCAGTCTGTTAAAGGGGCGGGGGGACAAAAACAAACAAACAGAAGGCGAGGAGAGCCTAGCATCCACAGCTTTACAATCTGCATCGGAATTTTTTTTACCTCCGAAGACCAGGTACTTGTAAAATGCGCTGGGGCGCGCTTAGGTGGGCGTGGTCATACTTAATTTTTTTAAAAGTCCGCAGCTGGTGGGAAAACAATTTTAAGCTCCACATCTGGGAGTCCTTTGCCTCGGATTTTAGGCGTCGTGTAAAAGCAGCCTAAGAAACCAATGTAACATGCTGGCATATACTCTATGGCAGTTATTCAGATAGTGAATCTGGAAGAAACCTGGTCTTGGTATATGATGAAATTAACTATCATGAAGTTAATTTCATGTATTCTTTTTCTCACCCTGCCTCCAGTTGCTGACCTGTCATTAACTACTATCTGTGTAGGCCATACTGAACTCTTGCAGCATCTGATACTGGCAAAATCTATTAGCCATCATGTTTCATCTTTTTCTTTGCATATAAATATTTACATTTATTATTTATTTATTTATTTCTAGATAATGTTTACATTTATTTACATTTATTTACATTTATTATTTATTTATTTATTTCTAGACAATGTGGGTTTTACCTTTGGCTTGGGGATACAACAGAAACACCTCCTCCTAGCACCCTCTCTGGTGTTGTTAAGAAAACGTTATGTACCAGCATACAAAAAGCAACTTCAAACCTTTTTTCACTGAATATATGGTACTTCATAATGTAATGTAGATTTTAGCTAAATTGCTTTATGTTTGCTTGTTTGCTTAGCACAGTATGTAAGAAAAATGCTATTTTGGTGCTGTTTCAAATAAAATAAAATAAATGCTTACACTATTATCTGATTGTTTATTGTATTGATGGTTGAAGGGAAGGTATGTTTTTTTCTTTTTACTTTTTTATAGTCAGATAAAACTTCCTATTTTGTCCCAAGGCTATAATATTTGATATATAATATATAATATATCAAATATTCCTTATCAAATATTCCATATTCAAACTATCTGAATATATCATTTCCCCAAATACAAAAATAATGAACACTAAAAATATTAAATATTATTATGAGTCATTATGAAACATGTAAGTGTGAACTAAAATTTAAAAAGGGCCTAGTGGTGGTGGGGGGGGGGAAACAAACACCATTTGTTTTTCAAAATTGCTTAAGTTTACCCTCAGCCCTGAATCTTCAGATTAAGAGTACTGGTAATGTGTAGCCTGCACTCTGTAATTAAAATTGTAAACCGCCCAGAGACTACTTGTAGTAGTATGGGGCGGTATATAAGCAGAACACTTTGCTTTGCTTTGGTAAATCTGCCACCACTCTTGTTGTTACCATTATAACTGGAGTTATTGCAACCTCACATGCTGCCTCTAATAGGTGTGACTGGGAGGAATCTTTCTGCACTGGAATGACTATCATACCCAGCACTAACCAATACTCCCCCACCTCTGGATTCAAAGAGAGATATGCCTCTCTGCTATGGACTATTTCCTCCTCTGTTATCTGTTAAAAGCAGTGAGTCTGTTGATTTCTGAGAGCAGTTCATGTATTTTGCTTGCAGTTATTTGTTCACTGTCAGTAAATCAAATATTTTATTCTTTCTATGTCAGATGTCTCAGAGAGAGTTATTGAGACTGGAGGTACAAGTTGATGAGAAAGGGGAATGGGCTACTTTGGGGAACTTGAAGCTAATTCTGTTCTTTGGGTCACTGCATTTCTGATATACAACTAGAAGTATTTTACTAAAATTCAAGACTCTGCAGTATGGGACCGATAAACTGTTGATGGGTACCGTGAACCTTGGGAACCCTAAAAGGGAACACTGTACGTCAGAATTGATTTACAGTTATTATTATTGTTATTATTGACTTGCAATTATTATTATTATTACTATTGATAGATAAAGGTAAGTTTGATTCACCACTGTGCCTCCATTACAGTGACTATCGTCTGCAGCTCCAAGGTTATTGCTATTATTGTTATAAATGAAATTATAGTACCCAGAGCTGCAGTGTTCTCTGTTGACACTCCAAAACTGTTCTGTTTAGTATTGCACTAAACAGGAGGCCCAAAGGGTAACAGTAAGTAAGTACATGGTTTCTTCATTGTTGTCCAAAGTAAATCTTGTTTTTCATCTTAACAGATCACATGCCATGCATGGGAAGTTGCCTTGCTATAACTTGATCCTTGGGGTGAGATGGGTAACTGTCCCAGACTTTGGCTCTAGTTTTATTCACTCTATTAAAACCCATGGGTATAACATTGCAAAGCTGTGTACAGGTATCTGCAGCCCATCTGGTATCGAACGCTGCCAGCTCGTTTCTCTTCTCTTTATTTCAGGTGTAGAGGTCACTAGTGCCACAAGATGGCAGTAGTAAACTGCTCACCTGGTTGCCTCTTAATTCCCATTGGTAACAAATCTAGCGCTTTCCCAGTTCTCCTCCCATATCAGAAAGGCTGTCTCCAACACCAGTGCTACACATAGTGTTTTAGTTTTCCATGTTGACAAATCCAACAGACAAGTTACATTCATGAGAACTTTGGTTGCAACCTATAAATGGTTCAACACTTTTAGGGAGTCTGAGCATAGGTTTACAACCTTATAGACAATTTCATAGTAATATGATTGAAACTGTTTGGGAAAGAGTGTGTGTGTGTTGTGTCGTTACAGTCGTGACCGACTCTTCGTGACTCCACATCCATGGAGTTTTCTTGGCAGGAGTACTGGAGTGGTTTGCCAGTTCCTACTCCAGGTGCCTACAGCACCTCGTATTCCCTGGTGGTCGCCCATTCAAGTACTAACCAGGGCCGACCCTGCTTAGCTTCTGAAATCAAGCGAGATTGGATGTGCTTAGGGCATCTAGGTAGCTTGGGGAAGAGTAGACAAATCAAATTTTAATAAATTACAGTCATATGGCCCATACAAAGCCAAAACCAATCAAAGAAAGAGGGGACGGGAAACACAAAGAGAAAAGGATAGCAAGAAGCACACACAATGTTTAAACATCTGCAAGTGACGCAGAAGAATAGTCTGAGACTCAAGGGAGTTGGGCACGTGGCACCAGAGGTCAGGAGTTGGGATTTCCACTGTGCCTCCTGGAAGAACAACCAGCCAGAGTAGCCGTGGGCAAGTTATATATTCCTGAAGCACCCACTGGAGAAGGTGTATGGTAAACCTCCTCTAAGCACTTTATACCTTGAAAACCCTGGCAAGGCTTGCTGTAACAATTGGTTTGGTGGCTCATAAGAATTATTAATCTCAAAATCTTCCTGTTCGAATTTTAATGCAAAACCTGGCCGTTTTGCCCCAGAATAATTTTTCCATTATTCTAAATTCTGGATGGAGTTGGCTAAGTTTTTAGAGATGAGGAAAATGGGCATTTCCATTTCAAGCAGTACACCCACACCATTTCCACAGAGATCGTAAGCATTACTAGGTATTTACTGGAAATACGAAGGCTTCATGTACTCTCTCTGATGAACTCAGAGGAAGCAGTGCAGTTGCCGACCCCTTGGGAGTGGTCACATTTGTCTATATATTAACCAAAATGAAAAAGGAGAAATAAATTATTCAATCAGGAACCTGCAGTTATTATTTTCTACCCCAGTGTTCCATGTACAGTGCCCATAGCACTGATTGCCAGTTACTTGGGACAAAGGAAAGATGACTACCTTCTTCTTTATGCCGGCTTAATTTCCAAGAGACAGCAGCTTAATGGATTTGGAGACAAAGGGTGCTTTTACACGACCCCTAAAATCCGAGGCAAAGGGCTCCCAGATGCGGAGCTTAAAATTGTTTTCCCACCAGCTCCAGACTTTAAAAAAATTAAGTACGACCACGCCCACCTAAGCACGTCCCAGCGCATTTTCCAATTACCTGGTCTACGAAGGTGAAAAATTTCTTATGCGGATTGCAAAGCAGTGAGTGCCAGGATCTCCTCCCTTCTGGTTTTTTTTTGTTTTGCCCCCTGCCCCTTTAAGAGACTGGAATGCTTCCTGGGCAGCTCCCAGTGGCTGAGCGGAGGTGAGCCTGCATTCTTTTCTCCCTTTTTTTTTCTCCCTCCCCTCACGCAGACAGGAGCAAAGGAGTGCAGAGGGGTGGGAACACAGCAAGAGGAGCAAACCCCCAAGATCTCTGATCTGAATTTAAGTTGCCAGAGGATCTTAGGGGTTGTGTAAAAGCGCCCAAAGTGTATATCTAAACTACAGCACTTCAAGATTCATAGTACTTCAAGTTTCTTGGCTCCACCCCCTGGAATCATGGGATTTGTACTTTGATGAGGTACTTATAATTCTCTGCTAGAGGACTCTGTGGCATCCCTCAGCACGGGGATCTCTAAAAGGCACATCAAACTACAAATCCCAGCATTCTGTAGGATGGATCCATGAGTGTTAAGGTGCTATCAAACTAATATAACCATGTAACTGAATTTTAGGGTGCATGGATTTTTGGCCTGATCAAAAGTGCTGATAAACAGACTGCTGGAAGGGTGTGCATCTGATCATATCAAAAGGGTTGCTTTAATGGGATTGATCTCTCTTAAAGTGGCCTTTCTGTCTGCCAGGGAGTTCCTCCAGCCCAGTATCCAAAAATAGTAGCCCTACAGCTGGATCAATAAGGTCTGGCATGGGCACTGATTGGCATTGGGGTGGCGCGCATTTAGCTGCGCTTCATGTGTTCTATAAGAAAAACACATCACGGCACAAGCAGTTCAGATTGTGATCTATTTCCCCATGTGATCACACCCCAACTTTTATCCTGTTATTTTAACATGGACTTGAAAGTAGTAGAAAGTAGTAGACTATAAAGAAGGAACTCTCTAGGGTGCCGAAGCCGAAGCATAAAAGATTCATAAATTTAATGAGATATGAGATGAATTTATAAATGTTGTACTGTATTGGGTAAAGGGAGAATGTCAAACCAAGATTATATGTATTTTTGGAAGGGATATGGGGACAGTTAAAGAATGGAAATAATATCATATATATGTAAGGGGGGAACTGAGTAAGTTTTATTGGTCCCCAGGGTGAAGGGAGCAGTGGTTGTGTTGGTTTTTTTTTGTTGCTTTGTTGTAATTTCTTTTTTTATTAAAAAAAAACCAGAAGCATAAAAGGAAAGGCCCTGACTTCAACATCTGGCCATGATGATTTGGGGGATTTTTCTCTTTGTTTTGCACCTCTACCCCTCCCCCTCTTTATAATGCTCTGATTAACATTCTGCAGGGCTCAAAAATTTAGCTTTGTGATATTTTAGTGATCTTGTAAAGCTATCACCCACCCTTGTTTTGGGACAGAAGCATACAAAACAGACTGAGGTTCTGTTCTTGGGGGAGGACGGGTACAGTGGCCCTCTTCCCAGTCTAGGTGGGTCCATCCTCCAGTGGCTGAAAGAGTTAGGAATCTGGGCATCATCCTGAATCCAGAACTGTCCCTGGAACCCCAGGTAGCAACCGTGACCAGGTCGGCCTTC
Source organism: Phrynocephalus guinanensis (assembly GCA_037367245.1). Lineage (NCBI taxonomy): Eukaryota > Metazoa > Chordata > Lepidosauria > Squamata > Agamidae > Phrynocephalus > Phrynocephalus guinanensis. Next base: position 21,347,906 of record CM074743.1, read on the forward strand.
TACCATCTTAGGCTTATTGCCCAGATTTGCCTGTACCTTGAGGGGAACTCCCTGAGGGCAGTTGTGCAGGCGCCGGTCATGTTGAGGATAAATTATTGCAACTCTCTTTACATGGGGCTTCCCTTGAACCTTGTTCAGCGACTGCAGCGGGTGCAGAATGTGGTGGCCAGATTGGTGGTTGGTGCAGGAAGATTTGAACGCATCACCCCAATTCTGGCTTGCCTGCACTGGCTGCCTGTTGCCCCCCAAATAAGATTCAAGGTGTTGGTTTTGGTTTACAAAAACCTCCATGGCTTGGGACCTGAATATCTTACAGAGTGTATCTCCCAAAGGTCAGAGCTGGCCAGACCCACTAGAGCCTCATGGGCCTTCTCGCTTCAGGTGGCCACCCCCAGGGAGGCCTGTAAGGTTGCGACTCGCAATCAGGCCTTCTCGTTAGTTGACCCAACCATATGGAACAAACTGCCCTGCGAGATCTGCCTGGCTGCCTCCCTCTCAGCCTTTAAGAAATTATTGAAAACTGGGCTGTTCAAAGAAGATTATGGTGATTCCTAATGTCTGTTTGTGCCCCTTGTGATCTGTTTTTTTTTTTTCTTATTATCTGTTTGTGCCTCTTGCCAGACTCTTTTCTTTTTTTCTTTTGTTGTGTATTATTTGATTTTGTGAAGTTTTTAATAGTTTAGCCTGCATACTCTAATGAAACTGTAAACCGCCCAGAGAGTACTTGAAGTAGTACGGGGCGGTATATAAGCAGAACACTTTGCTTTGCTTTGCTTTGCTTTTATGTTAATCTGTTTGTAAACCACCCAGAGTTCCCTTGGGAAAATCGGTGTGGTATATAAACTTAAAAATAAATTAAATAAATCGGACTTATAGCCCTATGTGTGGAAACATGTTATTTTAAATCCTGGGACTTTCAGGCCTATTTTGTAATAGTGTGGAATCATTTCCACATCAAAAGGAATATGTACAAGTGAGACCTATAGCAAAATGTTTGCTCATGGAGTGTTGTTGTTTGAGAATCCAGCCACTCTGATCCATTACAGTACCCCCTCCCCTCTCCGCACATTGCATGAGCAGTGAACAGGTACCATTAGATTATTCCGAGGCAATGCTCTCCACTTTAGTTCTTACATATTCTTTTGTAAGTCAGCAAATGGCAGGATTTTCCTGACTCTATTCATACTTTGCTGTTGTGGGCAAGTACAGTACAGTACTTAAGTAAATAATGGCACTCATAGCCAGAACATCAGAAATTGAGGGATTGCAATTCATCTTATAAAACACTATGTGCAGGTTGTGTTCTTTCCCTCCACTCTCTTTCAAACATGCACATAGCTCATGAACTATGCATACTGCAATTTTAGAAAGTTTCATCTACCATTGCTTCCTTCATGTAAGCCTAGAACTGTAACTCTGGGGAAACTATTGAGGGTCCTATGTGAGAACCTTAATACACACACACACCGAATTATGTTCCCCCAAGTTCTTTGTGGAATTTGAAGTGATTTAAGCGGTTACAACTAGAGTAGTAGATTGTTACTGTAAGGTGGATTCAAATTAGGCAATGGGAATGGGAGGTTACAGACCACAAAGTGTGCATTGATGATGCAGAAGATATAGTTCAAATAGAGTCTCTGGCCATTCTGCATAGGAGCTTTAGTCCTAATATCCAAATATATACTATATAAAGTTAGAACCAATATATAGAGACTCTAGTAGGAATTTCAAGACAAGTTATTTGAGGAATGTTTTTTACCAGTTTCATCGCCACCCCATGAGTTTCTATGACCAAGCAAGGATTTGAACCCAGATATCTGAGTCTTAGCTCTTCACTCTATCCACTATACCTCATTCAGTATCTCTAAAACCCAAATATGCATGCCTCTATTTTCATCTTACCTAAACATTGCATCTTTTTAACATAGCATGAGAAAAGCCCAGCAGGATCAGAAAAGGGTTGAGTATTTGCAACATTCCATACCATAGCCAACCAGATGTTTTTGGAAACCTGCCCCCTCATCCTCATATTTCCCAGCATTGGTACACAGCAACTTATCATCTTTGATACTAGAGGTGCTATAGCCTTACCTTCCAGTCCCCTTGGGGTTGGTATGTACCTTAAGATAGCAGCTGAAAGAAGAACTTTGCTACAGCAATTCACTACAGAGATGCCTGAATTGTTACAAGTTCTCTGAAAGTATCATAGTAAATCACTATTAAAAGATCAATTGTTTCCAATTTTATTTTGTAGTAAATTGACATTTTCGAGTCTGAGCATAAGTTTAATGTTGTTCATGTCCGATATTATAGGAAACACTAAGATTGTACACTAGACCAGACCAAATGTTACCTGAATTGCTGTTATTATCGTTAGCTTCTCAGCAAGCTAAAGCTGTGTCCACATTAAAAGGAAAGTCATTTCATACCAGTTTAACTGTCACAGCTTTTCTCACGAGATTCTGGAATTCTCGTCTTGTGAGAGAGTGAAGAGTTTGCAAAATCTCATCATAGTATTGCATCCAAGCATTTGAATCCTTGAGAGCAAGGAGCAAAACCATGCTAATAATACTATTAGGAAAAGAGGGTTGTTGTTTCTTCCTAAGCAGAACAAGGAGTCCTATGGCATGCCTAAGAATAATATATTTTATTTGGCATAAGCTTTTGTAGAACACATCCTACTTGTTGTTGTTGTTCAGTCCTTCCGTCGTGTCCAACTCTTCGTGACCCCATGGACCAGAGCTCGCCAGGCCTTCCTATCTTCCACTGCCTCCCGGAGTTTGGTCAAATCCATACTGGTTGCATCGATGACACCGTCCAACCATCTCATTCTCTGCCGTCCTCTTTTCCTTTTGCCTTCAATCTTTCCCAACATCAGGGACTTTTCCAAGGAGTCCTCTCTTCTCGTAAGGTGGCCAAAGTACTGGAGCCTCAGCTTCAAAATCTTTTTCAGCTGCAACTAAAGAAGTGAGCTGTAGTTCACAAAAGCTTATACCAAACAAAACAGGTTCACCTTGAAGGTGCCAGAGGTTCCTTTGTAGTTTTTACTCTGACAGACCAACACAACGATGTCCTTGGAAAATACAATTTTCTAATGTGCCTCAGCATATCTTGCCTGGGTTACTAGATCAGCATACTTCGTGAAACTGATAAAAGCTTACACCAGATCTACTAGGAAGTATTTTAAGAAGCCAGCATTGTCCATGGATGGATGGATGGATGGATGGATGGATGGATGGATGGATGGATGTAAATTAGATACATGGGGTTGTTCCACATCTTGGATAACAGACATGACTGATTTGCACATGCTGTTGTTACTTCAGGTCTGGGTAGCCTTTGACTCTCTGGGTAGTTTGGAAGCCCGGCATGGCCTGTGTGCAGACAGTTGTGGGAGTTGTAGTCCAAAACATTTAAAGACTCAAAAAAAAAACCCTCCTATGTTATGATCTCGCCTGCTTTTGAAAGCTAAGCAGGGTCGGCCCTGGTTAGTACTTGGATGGGAGACCACCAGGGAATCCCAGGTGCTGTAGGCGCCTGGAGTAGGAACTGGCAAACCACTCCAGTACTCCTGCCAAGAAAACTTCATGGACATGGGGTCACAAAGAGTCGCTCACAACTGTAACGCTGCAATACACACGTTATTTGAGTATTTTTTCCACCAAATGTATCAAAGGGTGTGACCAATGCACCCATGTCTTTCATGCATACATGTGTGCTTGTGTTTTGTTTCTTTCTCAATACAAAATTATAAAGCAAAGCAAAGCAAAGTGTTCTGCTTATATACCGCCCCATACCACTACAAGTAGTCTCTGGGCGGTTTACAATTTTGATTACAGTGTGCAGGCTACACATTGCCCCCCCAGCGAGCTGGGTACTCATTTTACCGACCTCGGAAGGATGGAAGGCTGAGTGAACCTTGAGCCTGCTACCGGGGATTGAACCCAGGTTGTGAGCACAGTTTTACCTGCAGTACAGGCATTTAACCACTGGATTTTAAAACATTTTTATGTTTTAACATGTATGATTAGCCAATGCCATTTCGTTCTTTAGCTAGAGCAGAGGAGCACCTCCCCCTGAAATGTTAGGTTGACTTGATCCTATTACTATTGACTTATTAAGCATTTTAAACAACACCAACCTAATTTACTCAACTATGGGCCTTCTAGATGTATAGGACTAGATAAAGGTAAAGTGACATTTACCTGTAAGTCCAGAGACTCTAGGGACCAGTGCTCATCTCTACATATAAGCTGAAGAGTTGGCATTTTGTCCATATACAGTGGTACCTCAACTTACGAATTTAATCCGTTCCGAATGTATGCTCTTAAGTCGAACTACTCTTAAAATGGGGTACCTATCTAAAAAATTGAAAAAATAAGTTAAAAATGAAGAAAAATTGTAAGTTGAGCAGACCATATCTAAAATTTGTAAGGCGGCAGTTAAAACGGCAACAGTTTTCTGCTCTTAAGTTGAATTTCTCTTAAGTTGAGCTGCTCTTAAGTCGAGGTACCACTGTACATAATTTCATGGTCTTGAAGCCTGCATGATTAAATGTGTGAGTGCACCAAATACTGTTACCTTCCTGCCAAAGTGGTACCTGTTTATCTACTTGCCTTTTTTTACATCCATTTCAAACTGTTAGGTTGGCAGGTGCTGGGGCAAGCAACAGGAACTCACCCCGCCATGCAGATTCGAACTGATGGCCTGTCTGTTGGAAGCCCAGCAGCTCAGTGATTTAACCTGCATTGCCACCCACGTATATAGGACTATATGTATATAGGACTATAATCCCCATAATTCCAGGTGTGTTGGCTGGCACATCTGGAGATATTATTTAGACTGATTTAAAGGCTAGATTAGATGGATTACTCAAGGAGCAGTCAGGTAATAATTATTACTTGTGGGGCACTGGAAGAGAGCAAGGGCAATATGCTCCTGCTAATTAGATACTGGAGCATAAAGAAGCAAACACCAAGTGAGGAGAGGAAGGGTCAGTCTCCATTAGGCTTAGCTGGCAAGCTTTCCCAAGGTGTTTACCTAGCAAATACTAGATATTAGGATTGTTATTTTGCCCTGGAATGTGACGATAATTCCTAGGTTCTTATTTGAGTCTGGGATTTGTGGTCTAACGCTAAGCCTTTCCGACCCCAGCAAAGAACAACACAGACACCTCTCTTTTGGGGGGAAATCATAGGCCACAGCTATTATTGAGATGGTACACCACTTGAGATGGTACACCACTGTAGTATTTTGGCTAAGCATTGGGACGGATCTGCTCCATCAGGGGACCCGCCTGTCACCTGATATGCAGCTACCTTCCGCAGGTGGCTTCACCCTTATTCAGCTTCCGGAAAACCTGTGGGTGTAGACTTCTTGGGGGTTTCCTCCTTAAGCTGTGCAGAGGAGCCATCTGCTGTCCCACCCGAGCTGGGACAATTCCTGCTCCCTCCTGGGTCCGTTGGTGCCACCTGTCCCTTCGGGGGTTGTGGGTGCTCTGCCTAGCCACCTCCTCCTCCTGGATCCGATCCCAATGCCACCAAACCGCATAGATGTGACAGATGAAAGAAAGACACGCAGTTAACACAAACAATTAATAACAAACAAAAGCTGATTTACCATAACTAATACTAACAAACCGAAGTTGACGGCCAATTGGGGTGGGTGGATGGGAGTGACTACGGTGCCGAGGTCCGAATGAGGGAGTGGTAGGGGGCTGCTGCCCCTTTTACATTGGAGGCCCTGGGGTTCCAATGTGCCTACGTGGAGGAGCATAGGCAGATGTCCCACCCTCCACATGACCCTGTGGGTGCAGCCTAATGGGTTCTGCCAGGGACCTCATGGCCCAGGTCTCCTTGCAAGCCATGACATCGGCGCCATCTTGTCTCGGGGGGCCTGGGCTGCTGGTCAGAGGTTGTTGTTGCCCACAATGCTGGACCCGGTAAATCGGGTCCGATGATATACATTGACACGGGAATGGCAAGTCGATTCTAGCTGCAGAAAGGAAGGGCTAGAGTGAATTTACTCTGTGTAGGAAGGATTTGCCTACACTTTCTGCCAGCTCGACTTTGCCGCCAGAGAAACCACATGGGCAAGGAGCGAGAGGCACCTGGCGGGGTTATTAGCAAATTTGGAGTTCATCCTTCTGCAGGGATTGGCTCATAATTACAGTCATTTTCTAGCTGTGCCATGAGCGTTTCATCAGGGTCTGCCTCTCTCTCTCTCTCTCTCTCTCTCTCTCTCTCTCTCTCTCTCTCTCTCTCTCTCTCTCTTGCCCTCATCAGTCACTAGAAGGGCCCTTTAAAAAGACAGCAGCTCCACCATCAGCCGCCCTTCTCCCTCTCCAGCTCCTTTTGAACAGATGTGCTTTAATTGGGAAGACATATTTGAACCTCTCAACTCACTAGAGGCAGGGATCTCTGCTAGCTACAGATTGTTTGCTCTCCTCCTCAACTATCTCACTCTGCAGAAGAAAAATAAAGGGCACAATTCACCCGGACGCTTTCTTCTATGAAGCTCTCTAGAGCTTGTAAAAGTTACTTTATTTGGATTAAATATCCCAGAATCCACAATGTTTGCAAAGTTTCTATGACAAGGATACTCAGGTCAGAGTTTCTAAGATTAGATACAGCCTTCTGCTTGGTTGACCAAAGCTGCAGGTCTTTGCTAAGGGCTGAAATACCATGAAATGATGTGACATGTGAATCACTCAGGTTGCATGACCTGAAGTGCTACCACATCAGCAGAGAAACAAAAATGTAATCATACCTGGAATTTCTGGACCAGCTGTGCCACCCTTTATTCTCCACTCAATCCGCAGCCATCCAGTGTTTTATGTTTATAATACAGAACATTTGATTATCCTATAACTTGTTTGTAAATAAGAAGCTACCATTAAGACAGATAATGGTTTCCTATAAACAAAGGTGTCAGAGAAGAGTGCATTTAATCCCCATATCTGTTCAATCTGTATGCAGACCATATATGGAAAGTTGGACTCGAATCAGTGGTGTCGAACCTTTGGCACACCAGATGTTTTGGATCACAACTCCCAGCATTCCAGGTCTAGATTGCCAATGACACAGGACTGTGGGAGTTGTGGTCCAAAACATCTGGAGTACTAGATTCAGATGAATACCTTTTAATGCATGGATTGAAAGTGGAGGACGACCAGGATGGTTGAAGGTCTGGAAGAAATGTTTTATGAGGAGTGGCTTAGGGAGCTGGGAATGTTTAATCTTACAAAAAGAAGGTTGAAAGGGAATATGACAACTATGTTTAAATATTTGAAAGGACGTAATATTGAAGAGGGGACTGGTTTGTTTTCCATGGCTTTAGAGCAGGGGTCCTCAACCTAAGGCCCGGGGGCCGGATGCGGCCCCTCAGGGTCCTGAATCCGGCCCCCGGGACCAATTGCAGACCCCCTCCCCCCCTGCTTCGCAAGCAAGCCAGCCTCCACAGCTGCTTCTATTGCTGAGGCAGTTCCCAGCCCTTGCTCGTTCCCTCCCTCACTTGTGGTGCATCAAGTCAGGCCCACAGAGAAGGCAGCTTTCCCTCCCGGGCGCACCAAGGGCATGATGGCCAGGGCGCACAGCTGGATCTGTTAAGCCTTGCTGTGGCTGCTGCTCCTCATCCTGAGTGGCCGCCTAGAAGGTGATGAGGGGCCTGAGCTTGCCTGGGTTGCCACCTCCTTCCTGATGCAATGAAGGAAGGAAGGAAGGAAGGAAGGAAGGAGAGCTGCTCCAGCTGCTGCCACTGTATGAGGAGGAGGAGGAGGAGGAGGAGGAGGAGGCGCAGCAGAGGGATCCCAGCAGTGGCACAACCCGGAGCAGGAGGCATTTGCGGGGGCTCCGGAGATGCACTGATCATGGGCTGATCGTGGGGTGGTGGTGGCCCCACTTGCCCCTCCCTCCCCTGTGGTCCGGCCCCCAGTGGTGTCTGAGGGGTGGTGGACCGGCCCGCTGTTTAAAAACGCTGAGGCCCCCTGCTTTAGAGACTAGAACTTGGGGTAATGGTTTCAAATTACAGGAAAAGAGATTCCATTTAAACATTAGGAAGAACTTCCTGACATTGCTGTTCGGCAATGGAATAAACTGCCACAGAGGGTGGCGGAGTATCCTCTTTGGAGGTTTTGAAGCAAAGGCTGAATAGACAACCATCAGGAGTTCTTTGATAGGGGTTGCTGCATGGCAGGGAGTTGGACTGGATGGCCCTTGAGGTCTCTTCCAACTCTATGATTCTATGATTCTATAAATGGTATGAACTTCAGCAAAATATTCAGTCATTGCTGCATTTCCTATTTGTACTGTAACTTGGAAAAGTTACTGTTTGGAATAATAGCTCCCAGCATTCCTCCAGTTAGCCACTAGTTATGCTGGATAGCTCATTCTGGGAACTATTCCCCCCTCCCTCCCCCCCCCCAAAAAAAAAGCTTTCCCAAGCTCTGCATAGGCATGCGGTTGAGCTACCTACAATTGAGTCTCTAGATTTCTATATGAACTGCAATGACGTATAGCTTATAAAATACTTTGCAAATTAATTAATATTGCCATGTATCAGCTGCAGTGAACCAGTATGCTGAACTTTCCAAACAGGAGTTTACAAGGACAGTTCTGTCTGGATATAGTCATCTTCTGGCTACATAAGTAATATTATTCTTAACTGTATTAAAAGTAACCTTCTCCAGTCCCTCAAGATCATGGGCAAATGGGCAATTTCTATATCAATCTCCTAAAATCCATCAGGGGCTTCATCCTATCCACCTCCACAAGAAATTCTACCATTTCCATTGAAAATGAGGAAACCATTCCTTGTTCTCACACTGAACTGCACTTCTGGGAGCATGACTCAGCTTGCAAAGAAAGTCCATGGGTTGATTTGCCATTCTCATTTGAAAAAGAAGCTACATCTTTGTTGCCAAATTTAGCAGCCATGGCAAGAGAAATGAAGAGATGTTTTAAAAATGAATGAGATTGCATGAGCCCAGCCCTGATCTCATTAAATTGGCCTACACTTCCCATAATTCATAACCATAATCAGTGTTGTCAGGGATTATGGGTGTTGTAAACCAAAACTATTGTAGGGATGCAGACTGAGGATGGCTTGGTTAAAGGATCTCATGTATATTAGTTCTATAATCCTGTAATAATCTGGTTTGGGGAAAAAGATGGATGCTTGTGAGGGTTCAAAGATATTTATTAGTGGCTCAACAGATGAATTAGAGTCTGGCACCTTTATTCCTTGAAAATCTAATAAACTTATTAAACATTTCAAACAGAGGTTTTTCATGCGTTCTCTTTCCTTGTGTTTCATAAAACGGGGTTAATACAGGGATATCACAACTGGGATTAACAGAAGCATTAACTGTAGACAGATTTTCTAAGAAAGGGTTGTTTTTTACTTGGGGTGTGCTGAAGCTCGGGCTACCAATGGACCGGCACACTTGCTCCCGCAGCAATGATGCTGAACTGTAGATCAAGGACCCCAACCCCATCCAGGGATCCATCCGGCGGGTTAGATTGGCTTTGAATCCCTCTGGAACCTCTCGCCCTGGATGCCGTCCCTGAGGTGTATATAGGAGGTCCCACCGGCGTAGGGAGCAGGAGACCCACATCTATCTTCTGGGTTACCTCCACCTCTGTCTGAATTCCCCTCTCCAAAACCAACGTTATTCTCCCAACCGTCTGTGTCGCGTGCTCCCGCCTAATGCCCCCTCTTTCCATCCACCCTCCTGTCTCACGCCCTCCTGCCTGCACGCCTGTCTTTTTAAACAGAACTCTGCCCATGCGGCTCTCTACTGGTGTCCCTATGTCTCTACCTATCTTTCCCCTTTTGATGTTTACTTGTATCCCCACGTGCCACCTTTTCCGTACTGCAAATCTATCATCTCGTTCTCCCACCTGCATTTCTATCATTCCTGTCTCTTTCTTGATCTCAATGTTTGCTTGCACCAATACATGCTTTCCTTGGCACTTCCATTCTCCCACCTGTATTTCCTTATCCATGACTTGTCTTTCCATCTCTATATCTGTCTCTGTGTTCCCTTGTTCTTAATCTCTTTTGCCACTTCCTTCAATTCTCCTTTCAATAGTTCCCACGCCATAGCCTCCCTCACAACTGCCATAAATCCTTCCTTGAAAAGGTTCTGTTTTCCCTTCTCTTTGAACTCTTTCTTCTTTTGAAAGTCTGCAATGTTCTCATTCTCAAAGAATATTTTCCCTGGTCTTTCTTCCACCGTCAAGTCTTTAGGGTCCTTTTCTTCTATCTCTTTTTTCACTTTCCCGTCATCATCTTTTCCCTGGCTGTCTTCAGCGGATGGACCCACCACTCTCTCTTCTTCTCTCTCCTTCTCACAATGCTATCAGCACCCATTGCTAGTGGGATTCTTTGGAAGCTGTGCCACTATGTATGTATGTCAAAGCATTTACCTAACTACCACCCTTCTGGCCAAAGGCTAAATTCTAAAATTTAAAATTTAAAATTAAAATTTAGATCTTGACCTGGGTCCTAGCTACCTCTACATGTCTTAACTGTACTGGGCTGTATATTATCCCTCATGTTCAAGTACTGAGAACAAGGAATTGAGGGACATCTTACAGCATTAATAGACAACATTACATTAAAGCTACAAGGTTATAAGTAGTTATAAACACAAAGTCTATGATGTGAACCTATAGATTCATATAAAAGACACATAATGGTAGTCCAACATTCAGGGAAAGCTTGCCTGAAGAGAAAGGTCTTTGTCTGTTTCCAGAAGGACAAGAGAGATGAGGCAGTCCTGGCCTCTAGTGGGAGGGAGTTCCAGAGTCTGGGCGCAGCGGTCGAGAAGGCCCTTTCATGGGTTCCCACAAGACATATCTGTGAGGGAGGCTGCATGGAGAGAAGGACCTCTTCTGATTACCTGAACACCCGAGTCAGTTCATATTGTGAGATTCGATCTTTGAGGTAGCTATATTAAGCCCAGCTTAGTTACATCACCATAATACTACCCAGAGTCATGCCTGCATTTGGAAAATGCTACAACAGGTCACATGGGGGAAAGTCCACTTGTTTCATTCCTGCTTTAAAAAAGTAGTCCTCAGCAGCAGAAGAAAAACACACTATGACAGGAACAAAAAGGGCCAAACTGGTTGAAACTGGCCTTGCATAATGTTATCAGGTTTTGTTTTTAAAGTGAACTCATCTGGTCATCCATACACCCTCAGCAAATCCTGTAGTATTTGACTATGTAGTCTCAGTCTGAATTAGTAAGCGGCCCAAGGTTGTTCAGTGAACTTCATAGCTCAGGAAATCCTAACACTTTGGTATCTGACATCCCAGTCTAAAACTCTTAACTACTACAGCACCTTGGCAGTTGTTAGATCCCTGGACTAGAGCAGCTTTTGCAGTGGAGGGTTGAGAGTCAGGAAGAAATAACCCTTTTGTTGTTTTGCAAAGGAGATTCCGAGATGTTTGAATTTAGAGGACTCTGGTACTGAGAACTTCCACTGTCAAAGTCTCATTTTGGAAAAAGGTTGGGTACTTTGTCTCCTTACTCCTGACGCTGGCAGGAGATGGGATGCGGAGGATAAAGGTATAGGACTCGCGTCCAGGGCCTTGATGGAAAGAAACCTCTCTCTCCCTTTTTCTCTTTTTCTCCCGCGTCTCAGATGGCTGCCCACATCTCGATCCACAGCTGCCACCCCGCAACCCTGAGCTTAATGAGCCTGCAGCAGGCACAGCGCTCCACCTCCTCCCTTCTCTCGTCAATTCCCCCCTCCCTAATCACCACCCTGAAATTCCAGGCTGCTGGCAGGCAGAGCCAAAATTACTTTCTCTATTTAAAAACAACAACCACCATACACACGCGCACAGAAAAGGGCAGGTGCCTGCCAAAAGCAAGTCAAAGCAGAAGGCAGAGAGACTTGGGAAGTCTTAATGATGCTCAGCCACAATTCCAACTGTTGGGGTGGGGGAGAGATCAGAGGAAGCAGCAACGAAAGAAACAAGCCCAGAGAGAGGAGGAGGTTTACAACTGTAAGCCTGGATTGAACTAACAGCTTATAGCTCTCACCCCTTCCATTTACCAGCAGAAATGTCCAAAAAGGTAACACTTTTAGTTGGTTCCTACAAAAATGACAAAGCACCTTGGGCTGCTTTGTGAGTAACAAGCTTAATTTGGCTTCAGCTCTGGTGGACTTGGTCCACATTGCATCTGAAGAAGCATGCAATGACCTGAAATCCCTGTTGAATAAAATTTGTTGTGATTTTAAAGATACTAAAAAATGTCCCTCGTTGTTTGCCTTAGCAGAGCTGAACCAGAGTTTGGCATGACTGGGACTGCAAAAGGCAACACTCATGCTAGACATGTGCATCGAAGGTTAGATTTTTGGGATACTGCTCAAGCGAATGCAGTAAGAGATAGGTCCATCTAGCCCACTGGAGTACATACTCCATACTCAACAAGTTATTTTGTGCAAGAGAGACTCAGAAGGTTTCAACCTGAATGTATATGTGGGTCAAATCTGGTCCGAACCAGAGTAGACTCAGCAAGGTGTTTTAGTAAGTATTGCTTTAGCAATTGATTTTTGGATCTACACTAGTTAGAACCATCCATTGGATACAGACCTGTATTTCTTCCTTCACCACATAACTCGGTGAGTTTGGGGTTACAGCTAATTTCAGGGAGATGCAGCCAGGTCCTTAGACATCTGAAACTCTGTCAAAGACAATCAGTGGTTAAATTATAAAGGAAGAGTCTTGAGAAAGCGGGGAGGGGAGGGGAGCCATATCTTGTGCCAAGAACTCATTATGAGTAATGGAAGCTCCAGGCCAAGAGTTAGTCCTTCACAGGGAGCCTTCTAAATGGATCCCTCGGCAGAAGGAAGACTAAGCAAGCTTAACTCTAAAAATAAAGCCTGCAGATGTTAATATTTCTGTGGCAGAACTCCTGCAAGGCAACCATTACCTTTTAACTTGCGCCTTCCCACATAAGATATACAGCATGATTTCTAAAGAGAGTGTGGAGAGGGGTCAGAATAATTGCTTTAGAAGTCACTCTTGGGACCCTGGTTTCTTAAGGCCAGCTGTAAAAGGCTCCAGTTTTCTTTTTCCTCCTTTCATGTTTCTGTCCAAGGGTGAATCCTTCTGTTGAAAAAACACTGATGGCTCAATAACACTGCCGAATCCTGGTCAGATAAAGGCCTTGTATTAGCACTTGGATTTATTTCTAACTAGGCAAATGACAAAGTTGCCTGAAACCATGAACTGGGGGGTTGTGGGAAGAGGCAGCAGTTTCTCAGTGGTGGGAGAATATCCTTTATCTACGTCAGGTATGTGTGACTCTCCAGATGCTGCATTAACTCTCATCAGCTGCAACCAGTCCATGGCCAATAGACAGGAAGACCTGGGCACAGTCATGCAACAACAAAGGGAGGGCTTATTCTGTAGCAAAGTTGCCATGAACACATTTCAGAAACAAGTCAGTTCTGGAAAGTATAGCGGAGACACACCTACTTTGATCTGTCTTGAGTCTATCGTTCAGACAGGAACATGGACAAAAATGTAAAACCTGGGCTTGAGCATAAAAAGGAAGCTCTGCCTCCCCTCTGGCTCTCTCAGTACTGCTCCTTTTTCCAAATACACTTAAGAAGAGGAAACAGGAGGGAAAGACTTGCACAGAGATTTCAGGATGTGGGAAATCAAACCTCTCCCCAGCTCTGAGCAACTATCTGGAAGCTTCGAAAGCTGAGCTGGCAAGGGCAGGTGGTGGCACAGCTGCGCCATTTGGATCCTGCGCTCCCATCAATATTCATGAGGCAGCCTGGCCAATCAGCAGAGTAGCTGTCATTAGTGAGCATCTGGCTAGTGAGAAGAGGTTTGTTCTGGGGGTTTTTTGTGGCGTGTTTTTGAAAGTGAACTTCTTTTGACATTTTGAGGATTTTCCTCTGTCGGTTTGAAACTCCTCCCCCCCCCAATTTGGCTTCATCTTGTCTTTGCAATGCACAAGCCCCCCCCCCCCCAAAAATGCACTGTAATGTTAAACTGCAAACAAGAGACAGGAGGGTCTTCTGTTTATACCACACCTCAAGTGATGGCAAGTTCCTATTCTAGTATGATATCAAGTCACTAGAGCTTTAGTCAATCCTAATAGAGTTCCACCAACTTCAAACACCAAGCAGCCACACGTGAGACCTTCTGACACAACTGCCTGCCACGTCAGAAGTAATGACATCCATAGCCCATTGCGTAGGTTCAAGAGGTATGTAATCTGAAGAAACAGGAGGAGGAGAAAGATCCCTGTTGAAACAGCCCCCCATGCAAATGAAACAACCTAAGAAGTATTACATAGGGAAATTACTAAATGTTTGAAGCACTTTATTTACGTGTACAGTGGTACCTCGGATAACAACTGCCCCGGATAACGAATAATTTGGATAACAACTGCAAATTTCCGGGTACAGGGCTGCCTCTGATAACGAATTTTCCCTATGGGCTGCCTCAGATAATGAATTTCCAGCATGCATCAGTAAAAAAGTTATCCCAGGTGAAATTGCATGTGTACCTTTAAAGTGCACTTTTTAAAGAGTTTTGAGCAAAAAACCAGGTGTCTGTGCCTTTTTCCTAGGCTCCAGAATGGATTAAACGGTTTCCCATTCATTCCTATGGGAAACTGCGTTTCGGATAACGACGTGTTTCGGATAACAACTAAGCTCGGAGAACGAATTACCGTCGTTATCCGAGGCACTACTGTATTTCCTTCCTTACAACATTCCTACAACGGTAGTTTAGCATAATTAGTTCCCTATTATGAACTTGCAGAATTATCAAGCTGAGTTGATTTACCACCATCCATGTTCCCCTCTTTCCCTCTTGCATGTCTTTGATCTTCTCCTTCTATGATCAGGCATTTTTCCTCCTCAAATCCACGTGACAAGTTTGAAGGTTCCAGACAGGACAGCACAAAAAGGAGAAGCTGAAAAACCCTCAAAGAAATAGGGGATCACTGTCCTTTTAGGTTTATTGCCACTAGTTCAGGAAGGTGTGGCATCTACTGTCTTCAAATGGTAAGGCTGAAGACAGATTAGCTAAAATTAATCAATTCTGAAACAAGTATCATATTTTTCTGTTTATAAGATGACCCCCACTTTTTCAACACAAAATTACAGTTTTGCAACTGCACGGTTCTCTTAGTTTTGAGTTGTTTTCAACACTATGGTGGAGCCAATGCGGGACCGCACTGCAAACATCAATCTGAAACACACCAGTGACTGTTTTCATTTACACCACCACCGACTTGTCCAACGGCAACCCATACACATCTGACACTTGTGTAATTCAAAAACATAGCTTGGAAATGCTGGGCTTTTTACTGCCCTTGCTGGCTGGGGCCTTATAAGAGTTTTAGTCCAAAAACACTTTTTTTAAGTCCTTATTGTACAAATATAAAAGGTACGTTTGGGTGCTGTCTTGTTTCACAAGTGGCAGAAATTACATGTGAGTGGGGGCAGGCCTGGCTGACACACCCTTGCTCTCCCTCAGACATGTTTGCTTGCATGGCAAACCTCCAAATGGGACATCCCATAACTCAGAAGGGATTGTTTACCCTGAACTGGGTGTGCCTGCCCTAAATCTATGTAAAGAAAGAGAAATCTATGGATATAGGATTTGAAATGTCCACCAGTTTACACTTTATAACTCCCTTTTTGTGACTGAGGATCTGTTCAGTCGAGATCCTCCTTCGCCAGCTTTCAGGAGGCTTTCAGGGAGCTGATCATCATCATCATCTTAAGAAAACAATGTCACCATAACATGGCAATCTCCTGTAATTCTAAAAAAAAGGTTGTTTCGGCACATGCATCTCCCCATACTCTTAGTGCCACCTCTGAGATGGTAAAATAACATATCAAAGAGAGAGAGAGAGAGAGAGAGAGAGAGACCATGCCATAACCATACAGGGATGGAGGAAGATTTGAGAATTAGAACATGACTAGTAGACATTTAGAGTAGTAATTTAGCTCTTCAATGTACATGTATGTTTTATTGAAACAGAGGCAGAAGAGAAAAGATTATAAGGAAAGAGGTCAAGCCCTTTTCATTGAGGAGACACCATTTTTTCTTCCATTTTAAAAGTCACAACACACAGGAGTGCTGCAGCTTTTCAGAAGGAATTGCCTGAGCATTTGGGTTTCTCCTTCAGGATAAGGGGACAAGACACTCACTACATTTCAGCCATCCCAGCACACAGTCCAACACTTTGTTTTCTGCTATATCTTCTCTGCAACTAAAAGAAGAAGGGCAAAACCGAGCAGGAAGAGGCAAGTTATTGTACTGGAGCCTATATGATTTCTGATAGGCTGCCTATACAGAGAAAATGGGGAGACAACCTAATCAATTACTATAAGAAAGATAAGCAGATTGGGTGAATTCCTCTCCAAGAGAGACCTGCCATTTTTTTCCAGCCTGTATGATGGTTTTCTTCCACCATATTGTATGCTGTGCTAAGACAATTGGAATACAACAGAAAAGACATTCCCCAGGTCATGTACCAAAACAAGAAACATGGTTGCAAAGCAGAGCTTGGAACAGTTAATTTTTAGGATTGTATCTTCTACTCTTCCAGACTACAAAGAAGATATTTTCCCCCAAAAGCCACTTTTCCAGACTGTTGCAGACGCACATCCCTCCAACCTTAATACACCCACTTAGTTTGAATGTAACAAGGCAAAAAAAAATACTCTAGCAATTATGAGCTGGGGAGGGGAGCTCTTCGTTGCTCATCCCAGCTTCATGCAACTCTGCTGGGGGGTGGGGGCTGAGAGACCCAGATGTGGGCTTGGCATCCATGGTTGGCAGGTGGACTTCCTGGCAACATATAACAAAAGAAGAGCCAAGCCCAGGCAAGCAGGGTGGTTTTTTTTTTCTTCTTCTTTAAAACATGCCTATGGGATAACAGAAGGCACCTGGACCTTCGCCAGGTGTAGCACTAGCAGCTATTGTTGAGGGGGTGGACGTGCAGGGAATGCAGGCCAAACAAAAACCAAGAGACATTTCCTCCCTCGGAAATGTGCTTCCTAAACATCTATTGTATAAGATGGTGGAGAATGTGCAACAGAAGAGTCCTTGCTGGGGAGGCATCTCCTGTCCAGTTCTGGAGGGTCTAGCCACCGGACGAGGAACATTCTACTCCTCAGCATCATCTTTTAGCTACTCAAGCACCCGACAGCTCCAGGCCGATTTGTTCACACCAGTTATCACCCAAGCATTGGTCCTTGGAGGTCCAGTAGGCAATTTCCCGAAGAGGGACAAAAGTTAATGGAGTGCCCCAAATACATCCTGAATGGACCTTTTTCCCTTCTTGCTTTCACTGTTCCTTGTCACGGTCAGTCAATGCTACAGAGTCAACTGGCAGCAGCCCTGCTGTCGCGGAGGGGTGAGGATGGTGATCGTCTTCGGATTCGGGGCTCTCCACCTGGCTGTCTTCAGTGCTGACATCACTCCAGTGAGGGAGGGGCTCCAAGGGGCTCTTGGGGAGATGGCTTCCTCCATCAAAGCTGGAAGAGATTAAAAAGTGTTTGCCATTGAAGAAGAAGGAGAGAGGGGGAAAACAAGAATGCTTCACTTCCAGTTTCTGGTTCATTTCACAAAATATGCAGAGCTCACTGGTTGTGAGCACAACTAGAAAAAACATACTGTACTTTTTTGAATAACAACTCCTAGAACCTTCTAGCATCTGCTGTCCAAAAAAAAGGAACCTAATCATGACAGTGAACAGATTGACATATGCAGCAGAATTGTGCTTTTTCAACCAATACTAGCTGGATAGCTCAGTGAGTTAGCTATTTGGCTGTAGAGCCAGACATCGGGAGTTCGATTCCTACTGTGCCTCTCTAAGCAGAAGAATTAGTTTTTGTGGCCTTGGGTAATCTGCACAGTTCCAGGATGCCCCCAGAAGAAGGGAAGGGTAAACTACTACTACCTGGAAAACCCTGGAAAGGTTCACCATCAGGAAGAACTGACTGGATGGCACATGATTACGGAATACTGTAGGACCTATCCCTGCCAGAACACAAGCAACTTATCATGACTGCTTTGAAAGAGAAAGCACCATATTTTCTACAGGCACACCCAAGAGTCCCTTGCACAATTAATGGCTGGTGAGGCTCACTACTTGCAACGGGTGGGGAAGCCACTTGGCCAAAAACCTGTCTACTTCATGCTTTGAACACAGCTATGGATTTAGGCAGTAGGGCAGGAGCTGGGGAGAATCAGAGCTGGAGAAAGAACATGTTTACCATTACCACTAAACTGGAAAAGACTATAGCCAATTGGGTGTATTCTGTGTCCACAGCCCCACAGAGAAAGACCAAGCACAGAGTAATATTTAGTGACCAACACCAAAGAGTTATCCTTTGAATAGTTTTTTTATAAGCCTTTCAAAAACAGGGAAATCAGATTATCTTCCATTAAAGATAGCATTTTCAGTAAACCGTTGTTACTTATTTCCTTAAGGTTATCGGAGAAGAGATGAAATCCAACTAATCAAGGAACCTGCATTAGGAAACTCAAATCTCATAATTTCTGTATCAAATGAGCAACATCATGTCCCTTAAAAATTTTTTTTGAGGGGGGGTGATGCTTGTTCCAAGCCCTGTTCAAAGGATTTAAAGAGGAGGCTGGTGGCGGCCTTTGACAAAAGAGAACGCAGAAGGCCAAGTCTTGTTGGAAAATCAGGCGGTAACCTGCTTCTCCTATTCCACGGGCATGCAAACTTTTTGCAAGTAGGGTCAGATTTGGTGCCCATTGAGCTACACTTGCCCCCCGGGCCAGTCTTTGGACATGCAGGGAGGCGGGGAAGATGCTGCAGCAACAGGGGCAGGTAGGCTAGGCGGGTGGTTGGGGTGATGGGCGGAGGCAGGGAGGACAGGCAAACCATAAAACTGCATGCTGATGTCTCCATCCGGCATGGGGAGGGGGCAATTGGCAGGGATGCGTGACAGGCTGAGCCAGCAGGAAGAAGAGGCTGCGGGCTGCTCAAAATTTGAAAATGGGCCACATTTGGCCCCCAGGACAGACCTCGGAAATGCTTGTCCTATTCTCTTAGCTCCCTCCTGGATGTTGATTTTTCTCTTCCAGTTTCTACCTGGCGAGGGAATAAGGCCAGGACATTTATCCCAAACACACCATTTTGAACCCCATCCTGTCAGAAGATCAGAGGATGTCAAAAGATCAGAGGTTAAGGACAGCTGGCCTGGATGAGTACCAGGATGGGAGACTGCCAGCAAATACCAGGCATCTCCTGAAAGGACTAAGAAAAAAATTCCAGCATGAAAGCTGGCAGCCTGACACTGCCAACCTCAAACATCAGTAGTAGGGTGGATGGACCTAGCCATCTGATACAGTATTCAGGAAGCTTTCTGTGTTCCTTCCTGTATCCCTAGGATTGCATTAGCTTTGCTCCAGAACCTTTAGCAACTGGAACTAACCAACGCTTGGAGAAAGAACTTTTTTGACAGCAACTCCCAGAACCTGCCATCCAACGTGGCCACTGGATTCTTGGAGGGAGAGTCTTCTCCCAAAATGCAACACTTTTCAAAGTTTTGCTACAAAGTGCACTAATACTGCCATTCTATTTACCTGCTGCTGAAGTCCCCTCTGGCCAAGAGAGCTGAGTGGCTGTCCTCCTCTTGGACCCAGCCACAGTTCGACATGGCATAATGGAGAATAGCATCGGTGACGCTCAGAGGGCCCTGGCCCTGGACACAAGCTTCAATTTCCAGCACAGAGAGCTGGCTCTGGAGGAAGAGGTGTAGTTGACTATCTGAAAGGAGGACCACATTTTGTACTACCCTACGAAGGAAAGCAGAACATGAGACAGGATGAACAAAAAAACACAAGAGACAACCAGCAGCTCCTGGTGGGATCTCTTTTAGTCAGACCACTGGCAGATCTCTGTGCAGACACTCTGCAACCACATCAAAGCTACGAGAAGCTCATTTCCCTCCTCCAGTGGACCTCCGCTACCTGGTGGACAGAATCCCTTATGGGAGACTGCTAGATCATACCTGGGATCTCCTGGCAGGGCTAAGAAAACCCGCCAGCATGGAGCTCCCTGCTTTCCTGCACCCCACTAATCCCTCATGGCAAAAGAGGGTAGAAACCCCTAGTTTTCCCTATTGCTTTTGTTAAGTATGGCCAATCTTCCCACCCCTTTCCTTTCCGTCACTTTCAAAGAAAAGCAAAATAAGTACGCTAGGTCCAGGGCTCACAGTTTTCCCTCTAGCCTCAGATAAGTTCAGCTTCCAAGGGAGGACTTTATATCTCGTGCCTTCTACCCACCACCAGTCTGCCCCAAACATACCTGCTGCTGGAGCTCCAATGGGAAAACGCAAAGGCTTTCCCCCAGCAGGAGGTGAAGGCTGCCAACCTTGGCTTCAATACAAATATTAACGTTACTTATGGTTACAGCCTATGCTGTAAGGAGCTCGTAGTGATATACACTCCTCCCACTTTTATCAAGACAACAACCCTTTGATGATAGGCTAAGCTCAGTCCAAGGCAATACACTGAGTTTCAGCGTTGAGTGGAGATGCAAAGCTAAATCTCTTCAGGCCCAAACCACTCTAACCATTCTATCCATGCAGAGGAAAGTCCACAATATTCTACTATGCTTATAATGTACTTTTCAGTTTTGGCTTGCCAAGCAGAAAAATTCTCTACTAATTAATAGCTGTTGTGAGCTTTTTGGGCTGTTTGGCCGTGTTCTGGAAGTTTTTCTTCCTGACGTTTTGCCAGACTCTGTGGCTGGCATCTTCAGGGGGCAAGGAGCTCAGGGAACTAGGAGTTCTCTCTGTGCTCTCTACTAACCCCTTGTTTTGTAATTGCTATACCTCTCTTTTGTTTGCAATTTTTAATTGTGCTTCACCTCAAAGTTTTTATTTCAAAAATCTTATAAATCAATTTACATTTTTAGACGAGGCACACCTATTTACCAATAAATGCTCAAAAATGAATGGAGTGCTTCAAAACCATGACAGAAAGCTACCCCTCAAACTCCAACACATTATTTGTACCAACACTCACACAATCTTTTCAAGGCCAAGAAAAGCACCACATAAACCAGTGGTTGTCAACCTATGGGTTCCCAGGAGTTCCTGGACTGCAAATCCCAGAAGTCTTCCTTACTAGCTGATCTGGCCAGGATTTCTGGGAGTTGCAGTCCAGGAACATCTGGGGACCCACAGGTTGAGAACGACTGATATAAACCAACAGAATCAAAACTAGTGACAAATACAATTGTAAAAGAACCCAACAGAGACCACAACTTGTCTCCAAGTGTGGAAAAATGTCCAGTATAACCCTCCCCCTCCAGTATTTTGACCCCCACCCCCATGTTCTGCTTACTTCTCCAGGAACTGCTGGAGTCCATGTCTCCGTTTCTCAATGAACTCATCAGTGCTACCTGCAAAGAAGGTAGATTTCCCTGGAAGCTCTGGAACAGGCCTGGAAGATGGGATAGGATAGAGACAGATATGAGGAGCAAGAATGACATTTCCCCCTCCTATATCCATATTAACAGGGCTAAGGAATCGGTGGCCGTCTGCTTGTCACTGAATCCCAGTTCCCACCCACCTCATCCATCCGAGCCAAGAGCGAAATGTGACACTAGTGGCAGTCCATCAACTTCTAGAAGTCTGAAGTTCCCTTGGTCCTGCCACACCTTTTGCTCCTATCCATCTGTTTTACATTATGAAGGTGGCCTTCCCCAGTTCTGTCACCTCCCTCCCATATTCTGGCCCTCTCAGGAATGGCAAGAGCTTCCCATCAGTTGGGGCTCAATCGATTCAGACAGAGGCACTGACCAAGCCCAAAAGCAAGGTGTAGATTTGCTGGGAGATGGCATGCAGCTTGTCAGGGTTCCCCTACAGAAACAATATGTCCCTTCAAGGATGGTGAGCAAAGTGCTGCCGGGGTTACCCAAAACATTTGAAAAAAGTTTCCCTCAAGTTCCTCTTGCTGTCAGGTAGGTGTGGGGGAAATTCCACCACATCCACCTGGCATGTGCACCTGTCCCCCCACTCCAAATTTCAAAAGACCCTTTTTAAAGAAGTTGCCACTGGAAGGTGCAAAGGCTTTTTGGTTGTTTAAAAATTATGGAAAATATGGTTGAACTCAAGAACTTCTGTAAGGCATGGGCACTGGCAAAGAGTTACGTTCCCTTCCTGAGATCTGTACCCAAGGCTGGTGCTCTAAATATGTTAGACTACAACTTTTAGTCGGCTGGGTTTTGGAGGCCTGATCGACCCCAGAGGTCCTCAGTCTTTGAGCCAACCAGCTATTTTAGACTTCGGTTCCCACAATGTCAGAACAATGTCTGTGGAATTTCTGGGAGGTTACGTGCATAGCATCTGGAGGACCACTCATCTACACAGCCTTAAAATATAGCTGTAGGCTATTATTCGATCATGTTTTGAAGGCTCCCATTCTTTGGATGTTTTCCCAAGCCTCACTTTGTGTTGCATTTCTGCACCAAGATTTGCAAAGGCTTAACCTATGACTGACGTGTTTTCAAACTTGCTCTCTTTGGTCGGTGCAGGCGGATGATCTCTCATACTTACACCAAGCCAGCATTTTTTTGGAGCTGTTTCTTCAGCCATACAAACTCACGGTATCGTCTGCGCACACAGGAGGTCTTGGCCGTGAAGGCTTTGCTGTTGGTCTGTATAAATAGAAGGGAAAAGAGAGTCTACCTGAGTTGCGGGAGGTTTTCTGCTTCCTTATCTCAGGCTCTCTTCCCAAGCTTATTGCCCTCTGCTGGCCATGAGAGGAAAAGAAGCCTGGGATGATAAAAGTATATGTTCTGTAAAAATGAAGATTTAATCTATCTATCTATTTATGCATTTATATACTGCCAGTCTTCCAAAAAGGAACTCCAGGTGGTTTACAATAATAAATGGTTTAAAAACATAAGATATAAAGTACTAAAATAGATAAAAAAAAGAGAGAGACTAAGCTAAATAGCTAACCGGCAAGAGCAACTTAAAGCAAACCCTGGGGTAAAAACAAGGACAAGGAAGCAAACACACTAGGGGTCACCATGAGCCTCAGTAAAGAGCAAAGTTTTAAGTGCTTTCTTAAAAGCAGACAGGGACTGTGCCAGACGTATCTCGCTAGGTAGCTAGTTCTGTAAAGTAGGGACAACCACTGAGAAGGACCAGTTTTGAGTGAATGTTTTTCGAGCCTCCCTAAAAGTAGCTGCCCTAAGCAAGAATGTCTGCAAATCTCTGGTGGGCCTAACTGCCAACAGTCTTGCTGGCTAGGGCATACAGGAAGCTATAGTCCCAAAACTTAACTTTTCCAGGCTCTGATTATCACTCATTAAAATCTTATATTGAGGAGTAGAGGTGGGGCTCTCTGAGCAAATAGAAGCCTCAGCAATTTTTTTCTCCTTTCTGTTTCCAGTGTGTCTCTGACCACAATCCTGTTATTCAGAGAATCCCATCCATATAAGTCAAACGCTGTAAATCACAGCAACAAACTACCACTCATTTAAGACGTCAAGGAGCTGCATGAGGAGAAATGCAAGTGCTGATTTAACTGCTGGCAATTCACCATAGCAATTTACACGGTCCGACTTACACTGGTGGGTGTAAGTAACAGGATTCTGGTCTCTCTCTTTTCGATATTAAATGTATCATGCTATTAACCACCCCACCTGCATGATCTAGCGGTCTAATTTCTGGCCCTGTAAGTATGGGCCCTCCCTAGCTGGACTCACTTCTTCATGGAAGTCACCATCTTCCCTCAGAAATCACTTTCCCAGCACAGGGATGGGGAAAATGACAACCTGAGAACACATCCAGACCTCAAGGTGATTTTCTGACCCCTAACACAACCCCAAGTCCCTTGCCCTCTACCGAAACAAGCAAGCAAAAAAGTATACCACCCCCTCAAAAAGAACCCCCCCCAAAAGCCTCAAGGAGCAGTGATGCCTCTTGTAGACCAACGGCAAGCCCATCACCTAATGTTTAATACACACAAAATACTCAGTTTTCAGAACTTGAAGTGGACTTCTGACATTTTTCACTTGGGTTGATCTGGGGATTTTAGGGCAGAAAATTGACCCAGACTGCTTTGCTGTAGGTGCTCATCCCAGTCTAACAGAATGTGATATGATTCTTTCTATACCAGGCAATATTCAACTGATGTGCCTTAAGGTAAAAGGTAAAGGTTCCCCCCGCACATGCGTGCTAGTTGTGTCCAACTCCAGGTGCGGTGCCTAGAGGAAAGAGCCAGTGTTGTGCAAGTCCATGGCCAAGTAGCCGGCATGGCTGCAAGGAAACACTGTTTTACCTTCCCGCTTTTTACGGTGGTACCTATTTATCTATTTGCATTTACATGCTTTTGAACTGCTAGGTTGGCAGGAGCTGGGGTTATCAGCGGAAGCTCGCTCCGCTGCGTGGCACCCGGGATTCGAACGGCCGACTTTGCAGCCAACAGTTTTTGGAGCCTTAGTCCACTGTGCCTTATTTGTTCCCTAAAGCAATCACTTGATGTCTCGGGACAGAGCAGGAGAGGCAAAGAAAAAACCATCATGGTACAAGTTCAGGCAGCAGAGCCTTAGGAGGCTGGAAGCAACTGGATCTGTTTAGCCTCAAGAAGAGAGTAAGGAGAAATATGGCAGGAATCTTGAAATATCTGATAAGAGTAACGGAACAGACTTGCTCTCCAAAGCTAAGTTCAGCGAAATGTAAGGAAAAACAGTAATAGTTTTTGAGGGGAACAACAGACTGGCTCAGGGCTAGATATAAAACAGTTGAGCAGCACTGAACCTATTTTAAAGATGCACCTGTTATGCACCATCCTGTTGCTTTGACCTATGGGGACCCTAATAGGATTTTTGAGGTGTATATGATATGTTAAAGGAGTTGTTTATCATTGCCACTCTCCAGTGCTTTTTGTATGGCCAAACCCAGATCTCCTGAGTTCTAGTCCAGTGCTGTATGTACCGCACAGCAACATATATGTATGCTGATCATCTAAAATAACAAAGATAACTGCCCACCATGGCAACTGTCCAACCTTCGGAGAAAGACTCGCAGCAATCTTCGCCGCTCTGTTTTCCAACATGGGATTCATTTGACTGTCCCTTCTCTCTGCACTTGCTAGAGGGGTTGCAGCAAGAGGCAGGGTCTTGTCGCATCATAAAGGCCCTACTGGCTTAGACCAAAGACTTATCTAGTCGAACATCCGCTTCTCGCACTGGACAACCACATGCCAAAGGGAAACCCAAAAGGAGAACAGAATTGCAACAGTGCCTTTCCTCTCATATACCTCAGAAGATGCTACACAGAGCCATGTGGCCTTGGATACAGGAGAAGATATAGCATAGCTTGTAGCCATTGATGATCCTAAGTGCCATGAATGTATGCAAATTCCGCCTGGCTTACTATCTTAGGATAGTAAATCTCACACTTTATCAATGGCAGCATGAAGAAACACTTCCTCATATCTGCTGGATTCAGTTTCCGTAAAAGTATAATGAAAAGAAAAGCATCTCCCTCAGTAATTTCCAACATGATATCCATGCACAGTTTGAGAGACCCCAATCATGTTTTCCTTTCCCCCTTGCCTACTTGCATAGAGGCTTTGGCTATAGGAGGTGAAAGACAGGGGAATATCAGCTGCTTCTCCCTTTCTTCCTAACTCCCTCTCTCCCTGCCTAGCTAACTAGGTTTCTCTTCCCTGTGTGCATTTTAGATGGTTCGAAAGACAGAGCTGGGCTTTTGTCTCAGCTGCACCACTCTTCGAATAAGGAAAGAAAACAACAGGAGGAACTGCTGTTCTTCCTTCCTCGCTGCATTACAACACAAACGAAAGGCAGCCGGCTGCCCACAAAGCTAAAAGACTGCAGAGAGGAAGACATTTGGCTAATAAACCAAGCTTATAGAAACTGAACTTTGTCATCATGGTAAATCTGAATATGTGGGTGCTCCTCATAATTGTTCCCCAAATGCCTCACTTCTTTGAAAGAGAATCTAACAATACAGTGAGCTGCATCAGTTCATAACAAATTAGGAGCAGGCATTTTTGTGCAGTAAATGGACACTAATTGTCCTTTCAGATTTAATCCTCTCCCAATGATTTAGACTACAACAATTTGCAAAATACACTGTTTCTGGGGAAATTCATTTTTCTACCAGCTACTGTGAAAAATCACAGCTATCCTCAGCTAATATCATGGCCCCTTATACTTGAAAAGCCCTGGTTCTTCAACTCTGCAAGTTCTGGGTCCCCTAGAAGAATACAAAATGTATAAAAATTAATTATACCCGTCAGTTTATCCTTTGACTATCTCTATCCAACACAGTAACCTTTCAGAGGCTCATTTATCTAGAGGGGATGTCTGTGAAGATTCTCAGTCACCCAGGTTAGTTTATCTGGAAGTTGAGTCATGGCAACTGGACTTCCTTTCTTGAGCAATTGACACATTTCACTGTTCATCCAAACAGTCTGTGAAGATTCTCAGTCATCCAGGTGCGTTTATCTGGGAGTTGAGTCATGGCTACTGGACTTCTTTTTTGAGAGATAGAAACGTTTCGCTGTTCATCCAAACAGCTTCATCGGTCTGAATACAGCTAGTGCAAGAGACCTTCTTATAGTCAGCTTGACCTCTTGTCCCCTTGTCTGATTGGCTCATAAGATGAACAAAGCCTGAATAGGCTCGTTAGGGAGACATTAGTGTCCATGGCCTTAAGGTAAACAATGGCCTAAGGTGCTGAAACCCATCAAGAATGGCTGTCAAGAATGGGTCGTTAGCTGTGACCTGGTGGTGAAGGCTCCTTGATTTGCCTGGGTACTGTGGAAAGTACAGCCTGGTAAGTAGCAGCTAGACTATGCCGGAGCCCCCCACCTCTGTTGAGGGAGGGATTTTCAATGCTGACATGAATGGCTTCCCTTACTCCTCTCTCAAACCACCTCTCTTCTTTGTCTAATATGTGTACATCCTCATCTTTGAAAGAGTGGCCTTTTTCCTTCAAATGGAGGTGTACTGCTGATTCTGGTCCTGAGCTGTTACCTCTCCTATGTTGGGCCATTCTTCTGTTTAATGGCTGTTTAGTTTCTCCAATGTAGAGGTCTGAACACTCTTCACTGCATTGGACTGCATATACTATATTGCTCCTTTTATGGTTTGGTATCGGATCCTTTGGGTGGACAAGTCTCTGCCTTAGTGTGTTCATGGGTTTGAAATAAACAGGGATGTGGTGTTTGCCAAAAATCCTTTTAAGCTTCTCCGACACTCCCGCCATGTAGGGAATGACCAGGTTCTTCCGTCGGGTCTGGGTCTCAGACTGATCCCTTGTTCTTCTGGGATGGCCCACTGCTTTGTTGAAGGCCCACCTTGGATATCCACAGGCCTTAAGTGCTGTCTTCAGGTGCCTGTCTTCCTTCTTCTTGGCTTCTGAGGAGGTGGGGATGCTCTCTGCTCTGTGGCTTAGGGTCCTGATGACTCCTAGTTTGTGTTGTAATGGATGGTGGGAGTCAAACAGTAAGTATTGATCTGTGTGGGTGGGTTTCCTGTAAACTTCTACTCCTAGGCCACGGTCAGGTCTGATGATGACTGCACAATCCAGGAAAGCCAGCCTGTTGTCTTGGGTGTCTTCTCTAGTGAACCTAATATTAGGGTCCACTGCATTGATGTGGTCTGTAAAGGCCTGTACTTCCTGTGTCTTTATTTTAACCCAGGTATCATCTACATACCTGAACCAGTGAGATGGTGTTGTCCCTGGGAAGGTGTTGAGTGCCTTCTTCTCCACTTCTTCCATGTATAGGTTTGCAACAATTGGTGACACTGGAGAACCCATGGCACAACCATGCTTCTGTCTGTAGAAGTCCCCTCTGTACATGAAATATGTGGTATTCAGACACAGGTCCAGGAGCAGGCATATCTGGTCTGGGTTGAGTCGGCATCTGGAGGTGAGGGTGCTGTCTTCTCTTAGTCTTCTCTTTACCATTGTTAGGGCATCAGTGGTGGGGATGCTTGTAAAGAGCGATGTGACATCAAAGGATACCATGGTTTCCTCTGTATCCAGTTTGAGCTCCCTGACTTTAGAAACAAACTCTTCTGAGTTGTGTACGTGGTGGTCCGTGTGTCCAACCAGTGGGGCTAGGATAGTTGCCAGGTATTTTGCGATGTTATAAGTCACTGAATTTATACTGCTGACAATAGGTCTGAGGGGGATTCCTTGCTTGTGGATCTTGGGAAGTCCATAAAAGCAGGGGACTGTCTCTCCGGGATATAACCGGTGGTAGGTCACCCTGTCAATTGCGTTTTCCTGCTCCAAGAGTTTTAAGCATTCTATTACTTTCTTCTTGTAATTGCTGGTGGGGTCTCTTCTTAGTTTTTCATATGTATGCTGATCATCTAAAAGTGTGATAACCTTCTCGTGGTAGTCCACTGTATTGAGGACGACAGCGCACCTTCCTTTGTCCGCAGGCAGAATTGTGATGCTCTCATCCCTGCTGAGGGATGTCACAGCACTTCTCTCTTGGCTTCTCTCAGAAGCCAAGAAGAAGGAAGACAGGCACCTGAAGACAGCACTTAAGGCCTGTGGATATCCAAGGTGGGCCTTCAACAAAGCAGTGGGCCATCCCAGAAGAACAAGGGATCAGTCTGAGACCCAGACCCGACGGAAGAACCTGGTCATTCCCTACATGGCGGGAGTGTCGGAGAAGCTTAAAAGGATTTTTGGCAAACACCACATCCCTGTTTATTTCAAACCCATGAACACACTAAGACAGAGACTTGTCCACCCAAAGGATCCGATACCAAACCATAAAAGGAGCAATATAGTATATGCAGTCCAATGCAGTGAAGAGTGTTCAGACCTCTACATTGGAGAAACTAAACAGCCATTAAACAGAAGAATGGCCCAACATAGGAGAGGTAACAGCTCAGGACCAGAATCAGCAGTACACCTCCATTTGAAGGAAAAAGGCCACTCTTTCAAAGATGAGGATGTACACATATTAGACAAAGAAGAGAGGTGGTTTGAGAGAGGAGTAAGGGAAGCCATTCATGTCAGCATTGAAAATCCCTCCCTCAACAGAGGTGGGGGGCTCCGGCATAGTCTAGCTGCTACTTACCAGGCTGTACTTTCCACAGTACCCAGGAAAATCAAGGAGCCTTCACCACCAGGTCACAGCTAACGACCCATTCTTGACAGCTAACGACCCATTCTTGATGGGTTTCAGCACCTTAGGCCATTGTTTACCTTAAGGCCATGGACACTAATGTCTCCCTAACGAGCCTATTCAGGCTTTGTTCATCTTATGAGCCAATCAGACAAGGGGACAAGAGGTCAAGCTGACTATAAGAAGGTCTCTTGCACTAGCTGTATTCAGACCGATGAAGCTGTTTGGATGAACAGCGAAACGTTTCTATCTCTCAAAAAAGAAGTCCAGTAGCCATGACTCAACTCCCAGATTCATCCAAACAGCTTCATCAGTCTGAGGAAAGCTAGTTGCAGGTCCTCTATTTTCGCGACTAGCTTTCCTCCGACTGACAAAGCTGTTTGGATGAGCAGCGAAATGTCAGTCTCTCAAGAAAAGAAGTCCAGGTGCCATGACTCAACTTCCAGATCTAGAGGGGATGTTAAACCCAGTGCATTTCTCCTCCTTAAGACATGGGCCAGCTGTAACTACCCTTCTACTCTATTTGCAGGTCCTTCTACTTCAGATCAGTCCATAAATTAAATGCTTTTCATCTATAATAGTTTTCAAGCCCTCCAGGTTTTTTTTTAATTTCACTTCTCTCCGTCCACAAGGCTAAAGGACTCTAGACTCTAAAAATATCTGGAAGGCTGCTCGTGTATATACTGTAATGACCAAATACATTTATTGCTATTCCTTCTTTCCATAGCATTGTAGGTGACATCATAACCATAATAAAGCAGTACCATCAAGTATATATATATAAATAAAATCCACACCGAGAGGTTCACTGGTTTCTTTTCCACAGACGTCAAGCACACAGAGTTGTTTTAAGTCATGCCTATCTATGCTATCAGCCTGTCTTCTTACTTTAATGATGGCTCTTGGGGCTTTCCTTCATTTCAACCTTTCTGTACTTACATGAAGGAATATTTTGTAGTCAACGTAAGAGTTCCAGGAGCCTTCGTTCTGTACACGAGGATCTTGGACTCGGACAGTGGTCAGCTCCTGGGTCATGGGATAAAGAAAAAGGATGTGTGTTGGCTCATTTATTAAGATTTACACTCCATCATTCTTTAAGCAACTGGGCTCTGGGCAACTCACAGTTAAATAACTGATACAATAAACCCTGACATATGCAGAATTCTTCCATTCTCCCAACACCTCCTCAACTTTCTAAAGTCTCTGTGTAGCAGGAAACAAAATTACTCCCCATCTACAACCTAGTTCAGAATGTAAAAATAATCTTGCCGGAATAGACTCAGAGCTTAGAATAGGTATTTCTGGACTACACTTCTGAAAATATTCCAGCCTGCCTGCCTAGTGGCCATAGGGTTGAGGGATTTGGGGCAGAGGCATAGCTAGGCTTCCAGAGCCTGGGACAACCGTCAGGTTTTGTGTCTCCCATTGCAAAATATAATCTGGATGGAGGGTGGGGGGCTGTGGCAGGGGGGCGGTAGGCAATTTAGCACTCTCTAATTGCTGAGCCCAGGGTGCCCCCCCTTGCCCTCTCCAAGCTACTCCCCTGATTTTGGGAGCTGCAATCCAAAGAAATGAGTTTCCAAAGTTCTTTCAAATGTTAATCCAGTTTCAGCAGCAGCTGAGCAGATGCTTCCAGGAAGCCCTCAAGCACAAAATGAAGTCAGCCTCCTTTCCTTTGCTCTCATTACCTGGGTCTCAAAAGTCTATTGGCCCTGTACTTGGAGCCAGTGTGTCTCCAAAGAGAGGGAAGGAGAAGGAAAGTTAATGACTGTCAAGCAACTGCTTGCACTAGGAGTTGAGAAATGAGAGGTCTTCAGATGTGTAGGGACACAGGGAGAACTCTTGTTAAAAAAAGAGCAGAGAAAGACCCTTTTGGTGGGTCCAGGACTAAATTATCTTACAGGGGCTGCATCGCTGTTGTTATGTGTCTTCAAGTCGGAATTGAGTTATAGCAACCTGAACACGGCTTTCAAGGTAAGGGAGATATTTAAGGAGTGATTTTACCAGTTCCGCGCCCTCAGTGAGTTTGCATGGCAAAGTGTTATTTGAACGCACTATTCCTGAGTCCTAGTGCGTTACTTGATCCATTATACAGTACCACACTAGATACAGGGCCTACATAGACTGCTTAACAACCATAGAAAAATGAAACGAGAGGTGGTTAAAAGCCCACCTCCTGTTTTGAAAGCATTATATATTTCAGAGTGTTTTATGGTGCAGATGAACTTAGGGCCTATTTTGAACTGGCAATTTTGGAGGCCTCCGTTCATCTTTTTTTTTCCCCAGGAATAAAAGGGGAGTTTGAGGAGATTAGAGCCATGCATGGAACTTGGTAGGTCTTTAGCTTCGGGTCCTCATTGAGGCATGAAAATCAGAGGAACCAGTCACTCTTTCTCTCTCAGCAGGACCCATTTCACAGGGTTTCTGTGATTATTCTAGTGGGATAAAGAAGGGCACATATGTTGATTGAGCTCCATGGGAGAACAGCAGGATATTCTGTGCATTAATAAAACTCCAGTGGTTGCAAATGACAACAGTTATTTCCCAGAACAGTCCAGTCCTTTGCAATGGAAAAGAGGACCATGGGAATAGATATGCAGAGCTTAGAAACACCAGTGGCACACCACTAATGGATTAACATTACCTTGTTAATTAAACTAATTCAATGCCATTAAAATGTTGAGAAAGAGTTAGAAAAATGTACTAATTTTAATCCATCAATTAAAATAAATGGCCACCATCATTAAAAATGGCCAAAATGAATAAGGGGGCCACCAGCAGCTTAGGTGGCACAGCTGATCCCCATGGTCTCAGCATGAACATGGAGTCTTACCTCCTGGTCTTGAGGCTGTAACATTCTACATAGGAAGCCCAACGGGAAGCATCTGTTTAGGGCAAAAAAATGATACAGTACACAGTTAACACCCAAGAGGAAGTGGGCACAGTCCATCCACAGGTAATCTGTCAAGTTCTTAAACAGAATGGAGGAAGGGATGAATTTACTGTGTGAATCAGACTTTTAGATGTGACACTGAACTGAAGCCTGAAAAATCACTTCTTTTACCACAGTGATCTGCACATTGACTCTAGACTCCAGAAGCTAGTATCCCAAAAAAGTAACTTTTCCAACCTCTGCAGAATTTGGGTAAATGAGAAGTGAAAGGAAGCATTGGTATAGGAAACCAAGTAAAAATGCCTGGGAATTTGGTGGGGCTGGATTCCCAAGTTAGATGAGGAAGCAGAGAAGTCTAATGAACTCCTAAGGCTACTTAACATGCTTCACAATGAACTGTTGAGAATCTCTAGGCTTCCTGGCCCCCTGGAAGAAGAGGGGAGGTATATTTAGGCAAACTAGCAAGACCAAGTGCTAATTAGGCTGCTATTGTTTCTATTGATTTCCAAAGCAGTTTATAATAGTTCTCCCACAACAGGCCTGTTAAGTAACACTGTATAGTACAGTACTCTCAAAGGTTCCCCAGACTATAAAGAAAAAGTCATTAAGAAGACTATTGTGATGGGTATTATAAAGATTAGGTGATTTCCTTCTATATTACCAGCTAATCTTAAATCATTATTTTTAGCTAGGTGTGACAAACACCTGCACTCCCTCTCAGACTTGGCAAAATTCTGTTCGTCAGGATTACCAGAGCTCTGAAGCCCAAACTGAGAAATACTGTAAGCAATTTTTGTTGCCTTGCCTTTGACAAGTAGGTAAAATTGACTGAAAGGAGAATAAATACATAGGCAGATCTCCTGGGGCTCTCCAGATGTTTTATATAACAAATTCCACCAGTCCCAACCAGCAGGGCAAGTAGTCCTGGGTCTATATGGGAATTGTAGCCTCAAAACTACTGGAGAATAAATAAATAAATAAATAAATAAATAAATAAATAAATAAATAAATAAATGTTGGGGGACAAGTGTGTTTGAATACAGACTGCAGTTGTTGCACCTCTGATTAACCACTGTAACTTTCTAAGTCACCAGGGTGTGGGGTGGATTCGCTAATATTAGACCCCTGGAATTTTGCACCAGCTTGAGTTGCAAGAGCTGTCTTCCAAAGTTAATTAGAGGCATCAAAGCATTCTGTCTCCTAGCTCTTGCTAGTCATTATGTCAAGTGGGTAAGACCATTCCAAGAGGCCCATGGTCTGTGCAGGAAGAGGGTGGCTCTGCCACACCTAGTAATAATCTTCTAGGAAGTAAAGTGGAGGAGGGAAAATAAACATAGAAGACATTTCAACATTTGGTTGTGGCTTCCTTAGTTTTCGTTTTTCCTCCCAGTTAGCACAAAGCTCACGGGGTCATCTTCACAGCCTCTTATCTAAGGCCAGGGGAAGGCAAAATGAAGTCCACAGGTGCTGTTGGACTGCAAACCCCTGCATTCTTCACCTTTTGCACTGCTGACTGATGATAACGGGGAGGAGACACGATCCCACAACATCTGGAGGCTCACATTTTCCCCAACTCCATTTAAGAGCCATGTCCATCTGCAATCCACTCAGGTATCCATAAAATATTCTTGATGGGGGGAATGACAGCACAGAAATGCCAAATGGCAATGTGGGACACCCCCCTTCAGGGTTCTGGGCAGCCAATTCAAATAAATGTCCCACCCATTTGCTATACCTTTACACTGTTAAGAAGAACAGCCTCATGGAGCCTGATAGAACAGCCTCAATAGCTAAAAAGACATAGTGGTGGAGATAACATTGCAGAAAAGTGCCTATTAAATTCATTCCATGGTATAAACTGCCCTATCTAGTGCTATCAACAATGTGCTGGACCAAGAAGTCCTATGATTCATATAGTGACCAGAAACAATGGGGTGCACAGTCCAATACCTCCATCAGATTGAAAAAAGACTGCTATAGAGGTTTCTAACAAAGCAAAACTTGTAGAACAGTCTCCACTTCCAAAGTATAACTGCCACACTTAAAAGATACCTTCTTTCTTAGCCAAGAAGATGAAGGCATGATTCATCTGGCAGCACAGGTAAGCTATGATCTGAGGGAAGAATTACTCATCAGTTTTGTGTAGCATCTCCCTTACATGGAGCATGTGAACTGCCTCTCTCTGGCTATACAGGATCACACTCACCCACACAAAATCTATATGTGAGTTTTTTGGCAGGACCGTTATTGCCTCTGCAGTTCCCTTTTTGCAACCTCTTTCTTGCTGAGTGCTTGCTTTGGTATGCCTTCACCAAGGCTCAGCTCCAAATTTAACTTCTAACCCAGAGAAAAAAAGGAAGCATGTCAGCATACTGTATGTGCAGAGTTTCCTTCCAGGAACTGATCACAACTCTTCTTCTGCACCCACACACTCTAAGTTCACATTAGCAGACATAGAAGGTTACAATAAAAACCTTGGCTCTAAATAAAACCAACCCTTCTCATTTCACAATGCTGTAGAGTCTACAGCATTGTGAAATGAGAAGGGTTGTAGAGCAATGATGGCGAACATATGGCACGGGTGGCAAAGGTGGCACTCGGAGCCCTTTCTGTGGGCACCCAACATCGCCTCTTCATAACCACCTGTATACAGGTTAAATTACTGTATTGGCACTTTGCAAAAAAATTAGTGGGTTTTGAATTGCAATTTAGGCACTCGGTCTCTAAAAGGTTCGCCATCACTGCTACAGAGGCATTATCACAACTCAACCATCAGACAGAGAAACTTCATTTAGTACTTTGGCTAAAAACAGCAACTAGGTTCAGACTTAAGCACCAGCAGATTCCCATCAGGGCAATGTCAGCACATCAGCAGACAGAAAGACACACCCAGTCAGTGACAAGAGGATTAAGAGCAGTGAGTTGCTTTATCACTAATCCCTATAATCATCTTAAACTCTAAATGCACTACAACAAAAGTAGGAAGGTTAGCTTAAAAACAAACCCTCGTATCAGCCAGAGTCACATGAAAAAGATATACCCTTAGAATGAAAGAATAGGGTTCCTTGAAGCATATTCCAAACCCAGGACATGGTTTTCAGAAGAAATGGGTTGTAACCCACTAACGTTCACACTGAAATAAATCAATTCATCTTAAAAAGTGCCACAATAATATTGCTTTTCTTCAATATAACACAGCTACTCCTCTGAGAGATGAACTAAGCTCTCTGTCTTCATAAATACAAATTCACTCCTTTTTACCTTCAAGCTTTCTTCATTGCAGCACATGCATTTAGGTGGGTAAGCTCTTGTTGGTACTCCTGCTGTAAAACAATTGGGAGTCAGAAATCAGAGATCTATGGGTCATCCCAATCCACTGTCCAGTCCCACCTTTCACTTACACAAGCAATGACATTAGGATGTCCTGTGAGCCAACTTCTAGCAAGATAAATTGGGAGATAGAAAACTTGTCGAATTCAACCCCCCTCAGCACCAGCCAGCCATTATGGGAAGGAATCCTAGCTCAATCTGAAGGGCCAGTGGTTTTCCCCAGATCAGAGAATAGGAAGAATTCCACTGAACCACCGTTCAGTGGCTGCCACTGATGGCAAGGCTCTTTTTCAGGCACACTGGCAGAATCAAACTGTTTTCCTTTTCTCTGCAGTTCCAGAAGCCAAAATTCCCACTTCAGTGGCCTGAACTCACAGCTGTTAGGAATGCTGGCATTGTTTGGTTTGTTTGTTTTAAAATATGTTGGGATTTCTGGGTAAACTGGCTGACTAGCTGGCCATCCTGCCAACCACCCCTCCTTGGAGAAGTGTTACAAAGCAGGCCTTTTCGCAACACACAGTCCTCTGCCATCAGCTGCAGGTGGATACAACAAATAACTGCTCAGAATGTGGAAGAGGAAAAGGGTCTGGCAGAGTGCGCCCCTAAATATGTGAAAGGATT
The DNA here is from genome assembly GCA_037367245.1 of Phrynocephalus guinanensis. NCBI lineage: Eukaryota > Metazoa > Chordata > Lepidosauria > Squamata > Agamidae > Phrynocephalus > Phrynocephalus guinanensis. The sequence goes on from CM074743.1 coordinate 21,383,925, forward strand.
TTCCTGCTCTAGAAAAGTCCAGTTGTGAGCCAGGCATTGTACTACTACGCATAGAGTCCTAAAAGAAATTCAATCCAAGAATCTCCAGTTGCAGCAACGAGGCAGCAGCGCGGAGGTAGGATCGCTGGGGCCTCCAGCCCTCCGAGCTCATTGTACTTACGAAGCTCCAACCACTGCTCCATCCAGCCCGGTGCACTGCTAAATCCGACAGGAGCAGCAGCTAACGCTTCACGGGCGGAGGGGGAGAGGAGCAGCCTTGATTCTCCCCCCACCCCCCAGATCTTTCTAATAAGGAAAGGCCACATCTTGAAGCGAAACTTCCCAAGCCAGGGGTTATGCATCTCCACGTCCATTCCCACCCCCCAGATCATCCAGACCAACATCTCATGCCTTAAACCACCAACAACCACCCTCTCCTCCCCGACACACACACACACACACACACACACACACACACACACACACACACACACACACACACACACACACACACACAGAGGCATTATAGCTAATCAGCCCGCGAGCAACTCGGGACCCACAGAACGAACATAAAGCCGGCGATCCTGGCAGCTGCATCGCCCACTCGTCTAGGGCAACCCGCCCCATCGGCTACCCTTTCTTCCTGCCTCTCAGGTAAACCGCCGCCGCCGCCGCCCTTCACACAACTTCATGCCATTCTCTTGCTTCAGAGGAAGCGGCTCTAGTTCCCTGGTTAAACTTTCGCATCCTCGGCCCAGCCACCTTCCTCCCCGGTCCCCGCATCCTTCTCTCCAAGCTCGGCGTCGCTTACTGGCTTCTTCTTGGTGGTTTGTTTTCCTTCCACCCGACCCGCCCAAGCTACGGCTCTTCTGGACGCGGCCCCTTTAAGAACGCCCCACTCCCCGGGAGGCGCTGCCTTGCTTTGCTGGACTTCACCAACTCCACGTGATCTCCCCGCTAAATTTAACAATAATAAAATGAAACGCCAGCCGCGCTCGCTGATGGGAATCGTAGTTTCAATCCTAAAAAGAAGAACCGTTCCCTGCAGGGACGAAATTTTCTACTCGCTCGTATTCCCTACTGGTGGGGTTGTATCCTAACCCGGATAATACAAAGTAGTTTTTTTGCTTTTTCGTATTCATTCGCCCAAACTTAAAGTTCGTGATACAGTATTCAAACAGTTTGAGCATCGACTTTTTCTGGGTAAAGCAATTCCCACCGGGGAATTAACTGAAAGGCAAGGACAGGCGATGCGTTCATTTAACCACTAAAAAGTCACAAATTTTAGTTGACGAATAAATGTATCACTCACCAGTGCCTTAAATTATATTTATGTCCAATGATGATATAGCTTTTTCCTCTTCTGTTAAGGTAATAGTCATGAAACTCAATCTGATTTAAAGGTTTATTTTTATTCCCCTTGTCTATCCCACTTGATGATGGGGTCTGCTAAGTGGAATTTATTCCCCAATAAACATATATGTATATGAATTGGGAAGAAAATAAAAGTTGTTTTCATGAAATTAATATGCATTCTCTAGAAGAATATATTATATAGATGGTCTACTCTACTGTATATGATTACATAGAATTTATACTCTTCCTAATTGCTCGCTTTCTCTTTTGGCTTTAATGTTGCTTTCTAATTCTGTAAGATACCCCTCAATTCCCTGTTCTAATCTTGATTATGTCTTAATTGTAGTGGACAGTATATTGTCCCTCATTACTGTAAGCTGCCTTGGATCCTTTTCCAAGGAGAAAGGTGGGGTAAAAATACTCTAAATAAATAAATAAATAAATAAATAAATAAATAAATAAATAAATAAAGTACATACATACATACATACATACATACATACATACATACATACATACCACCCAAGCCACAGACCCTGATCCCTTTACCTCAGACTGTTAGAAAGGTTATGTCATCCAACATAAATAGGTACAGAATATTTTGAGAAAGAGAAAGAAATAAGATATGTGAGGAAGAACTAAAGAAAGGGGCATTGAAATAAGAATGACCTTTCAGTGATGAAAGGGTCTTTTAAATAAGGCCCACCCACACCCCAATTGTAGTTTGCAAACAGCCTATAGAGCACAGGAGAGAATAAAAGAGCTATATTTCTAAACTGAGAACAGAAAAGTGCTCTTCCTTTACTGCTCTGCTTTGTTCCCCTGATGCTTACACAAGGGACATAAGGCACTTCATATCCCCCCAGCTGCACCGATTCTTTAGCGGGTCCCAGAAATATACAGTATACTGAATCTTAGAACATGTTGATTGACTGCTAACTAGCCAGCCTTAATTTACAAGCTCTCCACTAAAAGACACACAAAACAAAAGGAGAAAAAAATAAAGGTGTTGCCCACCCACACGGACATAGAAATACAAACAGAGTCATTGAGGACAAGGTTGAACTGGATTCTATGATCCTGTGAACTGCAAGCCTCTTCACCACAATTTAGACGAGTACTGGAATGGATTGGATTCTGTTCCGTAACCTGTAAAGCTTGCACTTAAATAACTTTCAATGAGCATTTCTTATATTCTTTCCGGTACAGTATGTCCCTTCAACTCAGCTTGTAATTTTGTAGTAATTTGATTGTGTAAGTGCTTTCAGTGCTACAACTACTGTAATTCTGGTAGAAAGATGTAGAAAAATACACAGGCAGTGTAAGATGGCTGACTGGTACCTTTATAATTTAGCATTTTTTTCTTTCAGCAAGGAGTGAGGAACCTCTGGGTCTTCAAATGTTTTAAACTCAAGTCCACAATCCTTTCCAAAGTGGGCCTGGCAGAAGTGTAGGGTAAAACATCTGAACAGCATAAGCCACAATCTTTAACACGAAAATTAGTATCAGACATTCAATTTCCTCTAATCAGAGTTGGGAAATCTTATTTTGGGGGGCAACTGCTCCCAAAATACTCCCCAAGTAGCATGGCCATAGGACATGCTTATAATATCCTCCTATTGCATTGCAAATATTATTATTATTATTATTATTATTATTATTATTATTATTATTATTATTATTATTATTATTATTATTATTATTATTATTATTATTATTATTATTATTATTATTATTAATTTATTTATTTATTTATTTTAACTTATATACCACCCCATAGTAGTGCAACACATTCTCCAGGCAGTTTACAGCAAAGCATGCACAAGAAAAAAATTCAAACAATAGACAAATATAAATTGACAAATCAATCAAGCCATTAACTAGATAATCTATATTAGACTTCACAGGTATAAAGCTGAACAAAAGATAGCTTTAAAGAGTTTTGTTTTTAATAGCTCCATAAAGACTTCAAGAAAAGGTGCTTCTCCTGGAAGTTTAATCCAGAGGTATGGGACCATAATCAAGAAAGTCCATTTTATGATGTTTGCTCTTTTGGCCTCCCCAGGTGTTGTTTTTTAAACATCCTGGATGATGAAGAGCGGCTGGAATGGATAGTTGTTTTATAGGACAGATGTTCCAGCAGGTATCAAGGTCCTAGACCTAAACCATTTTGGGCCTTATAGGTGATACCAGTATTTTGAATAGAGCACAGAACAGACAAGGGAGCCAATGGAGACATGAAAAAACTAGAGATACATGGTTATATCTGTTTGTACATGACATCAGTGGCAGTGGGTAGATTTACTATTCTAATATAATTTAAAGACACTTGGAAGTGGAGGAACTCAGGGGTGTAGCCAGCATATTTACCAGCATATTCTTTATATTGGCTGGGATCTGATAACTGTTGTGAGTTTTCCGGGCTGTTTGGCCGTGTTCTGGAAGTTTTTCTTCCTGACATTTTGCAAGTCTCTGTGGCCGGCATCTTTAGAGGTCAAGGAGCCCAGAGCACAGTTCCCTGACCTCCTTGCCAGCCACAGAGTCTGGCGAAACGGCAGGAAGAAAGACTTCCAGAACACGGCCAAACAGCTCGGAAAACTCACAACAGCTATCAAATCTGCCAGCATTCCACTCTTGGCTCTAAAATACTACTAAGAGTTATAGTCCATGGCAGTCTAAGGACCTAAAATCTACATCATAGGAGATGCATGGAGCTACCTACCTTTTTCACAACACCCTATGTCTGGGGGTTGAACCTTTGGGTTCAATTTACACCACATCCCCACTTTTTTGGGGTGGAATTATGTTGGCTGCAGAACACAATAAAGAAATGAAATGTTTTAGTGGAATACTGTCTGAAAACAGTATGTGTAAGGAGAACCCATTCAGCAATCAAGGAGGCACAAACTCATTCAAATTAAAATGAAGAGTCTTGTGTTACAGTACTTTAAAGATGAACATGGTGCTGTTGTTGTTTTGAAAAACTTTTCTGGATTGTCCTCACAAAGTTATACACAATAAAGTTATTCCTTCTACCACAAGATGTTGTGTTGTTGATGCTGCAGCACAGCTACATCTCTTGAAATTGTTACTCCAGTTCAAATTATGATCTATTTTACTTTAAAAAGTAATTAATTTTAGTTTACCATTAATATATTGTACCTGCCTGGATACAAGCTTAGGTGCAAACAGGAGTCATCAGGGTGATTCCCTGGAGTGCTCAAGTAATTTCACCTTCCAAATATGAGCTTCCTGTATTTGAAAAATCAGGTATGCTATAATCTTTTTTCAAAAAATATAACCAGGTAAACTTTGTCAAATCTTCACTTTGGTGGATCTTGTTTGGCTGTTCGTGCTAATTGAAATCCTGTTAAAATCAACAGGATTTAGATCTAAATCCAAGATCAGCACTTCCAAATTTAAAAAGGCGAAATACAGTAGATAACTTTTCTGAACTGGAAAACCCCATGCGCCCTTTCACTGGAGGAGAAAGGAGTCACATTCTTGCCTAATCACAGCTGTGCTGGAGTCCCTATAACAGTGGTGGTGAACCTTAGGCACTGCAGATGTTTTGGACCACAACTCCCAGAATTCCAAGCCTGTACTGCCCATGACAAAGGACTGTGGGAGTCGTGGTCCAAAAATCTGGAGTGCCGAAGGGTCACCACCACTGCCCTATAATAACTTCCAACGAGCCTCTCTCACTCTTCCTTCCAAAGAGAGGAGGAGAAAATCAAAAGAATTCGACTTACCCCTGTCTATCAGTTTATGGAAGGATTCCCAGCGTGGCGTAGTGGATAGAGTGGACGAACGAGGATTCTGGCAAACAGGGTTCGAATCCCTACTTGGCCATGACAGTTCACTAGGGGGACTGTTAAAGCCAGTCCTTAAATATCTCACTTACCTTGAAACCCTTATTAGGGTCGCTATAAGTCGGTTCCTTCTCGACGCTCCAAAAAGCAGACGCACATGAGTCTATGGGCAAAGTAGGGTTGCGGGGGGGGGGGGAGATAACATCCGGTCCCACAATGCTCCGGGCGAAAGGAGATCTTGGAGGACGGAGGGGGGGGAGAGGTTGGCGACGAAGCGGAGCATGCGCAGTGCGTCTCCACGGGGAGAGGGGTTACAGCGCTCTTTTGTTTGGCGGAGGCGGATCGAACGCGGGAGGCCCGCTGTCCAACCGTTGGCCTCTTTCTTTTTCAAAGCCAGCCCGGCTTCTCCCCGACGGTTGCTCGCTCGCGCCCTTGGCGCCCCCCCCCCGCCTCGCGCCTCTCTCTGTCTGCTGGGCCGCGCGCTCGGTGTCTTTATTTCCTCCCCGCCCCCCGCCCCGCCGCTCCAGTTTCCCCTTGGGCGTCGCGGTGAGGCTGAATAAGGTAAGAGGAGCGAGACGAGCGCGCGGGAGGGGCCGGAGGGGGGGGGCGCACAGGCGTCTGGCGCGCGCGGCTGGCCACGGCTGGGCGGCCATGTTGGGGGCTGGACTGAGGGGAAGCCTCGAATTTTGTGTGTGTGGGGGGATAGTTAATGGAGGGGGGAGGTTAAAAGGTTGTTCTTGGGGCGAAAGAGGCGGGAAACGGGCGGGAAAGGGCCCTTCCGAACATAAGAGAAACTCGGCCCAACGGGGGCTCGGCGGGAGGGTGGGGAGGCCGTTCCCGTGCGGAGGGAAGGGCGCGAAGTGGGGCCTCGCGCGGGTCCCTCAGGGAAGGGGCGCCCGGAAAAAGGGGCGAGGCTGGGGCGGCTCGAGGAGGTGCCCGTTACTTGTAGGGGGAGAAGGCTCTCTCGCCCCACGGGGCCACGGCGGGGTGGGGGTGGGATGGGGGTGGGTCAGAGTCGCTGGGCCAGGCGGTTGGAGGGCGAGAGGCAGCGGATCTGCAGGCGGGCCTTCGGTTAAAACGGCCCAGCGCGCGAGGGCGTTTGTTTGGTTCTCACGAGGGAGGGAGAGAGGCGGGAGGGTTAGGGTTAGGTTGGCGCGCAGAACATGGGGGGGGGGGAATCGTGCTCGCAGGGAATTGCATTGCAAGCGCTGCCCGCTCAGAAAATAAACAAAGAGGCGTGGGATGGGGCTCCAGGTATAGCGACTGTGTGTGTGTGTGTGTGTGTGTGTGTGTGTGTGTGTCTTTGTTGAGACATGGACTCGGATCCAAGAAGACACGTGAAAGTTGATTTTTTTTTGTGGGGGGGACGGCACTCTCCTTGGGTAGTGCTATTCATTGCCCTCAGCCACAGGGAAGAGGCTCGCAGTACCTGATTTTGTTTGGCAGAAGCTTTTACTGAAGTCATTTTCTATGTCTAGTGAAATTGAGTGGAGTTCAAGAAGGTTTATTGCAGTAAACTACGGGGTGGGGGTCGGCTGTCCTCCCCCCCCCCTTTGGGAAGAAGTATGTTGGGGGAGGGGAGATAATGGTGGTCTTTTTTTCAAGACTTGTTACTTGGCTGCATCCCAGCCGCTGATGTATGAGGGGAATTCAGATGTAGTAGAGAAACAGTTGGGTCTGGGATTAAATTGGTAGCAGCATATAGTAGTTCCTTCTCCGGTTATGAACTTGTTAGATTTTTTAGAAAAAAATAAGAGAGGTCGGTGAGATTTCCCCCCCTGGACAGTTGAAACTTGTGAAGTTGGCCAGCCTCTTTGTAAAATGCACATAAATCATAGAAGTGCATGGGAAGGCATGGAGTATGTGAATTGAAAGTCTCTATTTAGTGTGGATGGGAATCATAGAAGTGTGGATGGGAATCAGAATGTAAGGGTGAGAAAGAATAGGGAGTTAAAGGGCACATAGGGAACTTTAAAACTCAGGGAAGAGTTTTGTGAAATAACCGTACATTTTTTTTAAAAAAAGGAGATGCAAACACAGCAACACTGGAATAGCATACATGTGAAAAGGCTTTCCCTAAATATATTTCTGGGTATAGAGCAGAGAACATGCTTAAGCACTCTGGTAGTCTGGTTATAATAATACAAGTGTCCAGAAGTAAGACAAGTTGATGGAGGAATGCTCACCAGCATTTGTTACATGAAACAATGCAGTACTGACTCTCCTATAGATATACTACTATATTTCGTTTGGAGGAGGATAGCCATAGTTAGTTTGGAGAGAGGTGGTAAGGGATGTAGTAATGGAGGTGAAAGAAGTATCTGTTGGTAATTAAGGGAAATGTGAGGGAGATCTCTAGAGAGATGGTTTTTGAATTTCATAAGTGGCTGTGCCATGTGATCTGCACATCTAAATTATGTGCTTGTTCACTTTTCCCTTGTCTGGGGATGGCAAAAACTGATAAGCTTATTTTTTTTTTGTTAAAAATTGAGTTAAAAATTACATAGGAGCTTAATGCGAACTGTTTCTTAAACCAGACAGTCCTGTATTATGAAATACTGTGCCGATTTAGTTATTTTACCACACAGTGATTCATGTGCTTTATGGTTTGGAACTACAGTGGACCCTCGTATAACAAACGGTTTGTATAACATAAAATCTGTACAACATAAACAATTCCAGAGATAGGGGAAATTTGCTTAACAATCGCCTATGGGGCGAATGCATACAACATAAAAATGGTCACAATTAGGGATTACTCCGTTTTCAATGCATTCCTATGGGAAATTTGTATAAAGGAAAATGTGTTTAACAGAATTTCATTTGGAATGAATTAATTCCTTTATACAAGGTACCGCTGTACATGTAGACTAGATACTAGAAAATAAGAAGAACCATGCTGGATCAGGCCAAAGGCCCATCTAGTCCAGCTTCCTGTATCTTACAGTGGGCCTGCCAAATAAATCTTGGAACGCACAAGACTAGATATCTGTCTCCTGATACCACTCCGATGCATCTGGCCCTTGAAGTACCCTGGTTTTAAGCCTGGAGATTATACATCTCCATCATGGCTTGTAACCTGTGATGGACTTCTCCAGGAATCTGTCCAATTCCCTTTTGAAGGCATCCGGGCCAGATGCCATCACCACATCCTGTGGCAGGGAGTTCCACAGACTAACAACACGCTGGTAAAAAAAATGTCTTTTGTCTCTTCTCACTCCCCCAACCCTCAATTCGAGTGGATGTCTCCTAATTCTGATATTTTATGAGAGGGAGAAGAGCGTTCCTCTATCCACTTTACTCATGCCCCGCATAATTTTGTACGTCTGAATCATATCCCCCCTCAGGCGCCTTTTCCAGACTTTATGTGTTGCATTGTTATTCGTGACCGACTCTTCGTGATCCCATGTCCATGGAGTTTTCTTGGCAGGAATACTGGAGTGGCTTGCCAGTTCCTACTCCAGGCGCCTACAGCACCTGGTATTCCCTGGTAGTCTTCCATCCAAGTACTAACCAGGGCCGACCCTGCTTAGCTTCCAAAAGCAGGTGCGATCGGAGATGCTTAGGGCATCTAGGCAGCACTTTTTCCAGACTAAAGAGCCCCAAATGCTGTAGCCTTTCCTCATAAGGGAAGTTCCCCAGCCCAGTAATCATTTTAGTCACTCTCTCCTGTACCTTTTCCAGTTCCACTATAACAAGTATCATGCCCTGATCATCCTTTATTTTTCTGTGCCTGTTAACTACCTGATCTCTGTAAATGGCTCAGAATTGCAAAGATCTATAATTTTAATTTTTATAGTCATCTGCAGATTAAGGTATATATATTATGTAGCATACTGAATTGCCCAATAAATACTGCAGGTTCAGGAGAGAGTTACTTTTTATGAGAATGGTGCAAAGTGTTTCGGAGAAATTATCCAACAATCACCAGAATTCTATTGTAAATTTACACCAGAGTAAGTGTAATTGTAAATTGCAGTGGCAAATTGCCATTCTCATTTTTGATCATACAACAGGCACACAAGTAGAAATACAAGCAAAAACTAGTTAATTGGTAGCTCACTGATTCTGATCAGTGTCTTAAATGTCTTTTTTCAAAAAATAGTATAAATGAGTATGTTGGTGATTTAAAGAGGGACTGGTAGCAAGCTATACATAGGGTTGAAGATTGCAACTGGAATATTGTTCAGTTGACATCTCCAATATACTGTACATCCTTTTCTCCTAAAACAACTTGCTTGTTGTTTGCAAAATTGTGCTTCAGTCAGTGGAGATTTGTCACTTCATCTGGACATGCACGTAACTTATTTTTCACATGGCTGCCAGTGTCACCACATTCTTTTCTTGTATTGGAAAATTAAGAATCATTGCTGCACACATTCCTTTCTATGTACGTTATGAAGGTATGGAGCTGTTTAGTGGGCTGGGAGGAGCACAATCTTTTCCTGCTTAAGTAGATACTGGCCTGTACTTCTGTGCCCCAATAAAGGCACAATCTTCTTTTCCTGCTGAAGTAGATACTGGCCTGTACTTCTGTGCCCCAATAAAGGCACAATCTTTGAATATCAGGATTATGTGACCTTTCATTGGGTCATTCCCTACTTTCACACTGGAAAGGATGTTTAATCATCTTTGGTTCTATATTCTGAAGAGTGGAGATAGGGTATCTGGGAACTATGATTTTTAACTGTGGGAAGTTGGTGCACTTAGACAGCACAGTGCCAATGCTGTTTGTAGCCCCTGGGGGTAAATATTTTATTCACTCCTGACTTAGAGAATAAAATTGGTATATGTAGAAGTGATTGCATGTCAAAAACTGGGAATTTCATTGATAACTTGAAATTTTGATTCTAACCCTAGGGGGGTTAAAGCTGAAATTTCATGCCTTGGGGTCTTAAATTATTAGTCCAGTGTATCATGTGTTCTCAGGGAACTGGGTTGCTTCATGTGAAGATTCAAGGCTGTCTCTTCCTTTTTCTCCTAACTTAAATAAGATTGTAGTATGGATTTTTCTTGATGGTTTTTTTCCAGCTAGCAAGATACTTCAATATCTCTGGGAAATCCTGAACCTTAGCAATATGATTATGATGAAGCTATGAAAATGATGTTTGTTTACCTTTTTGGTTTGAGAGGGGAAATACTTAGATGATAGGTACACACGTTTCTGACCAGTCTTTTCCCTCAAGGAGTTTTTAAAAACTGGCCAGATCCAAAATAAATTATTCACACATAGATGTCGTCAATTTCAGTAGGTTTCTGCAGCTAGCTTAGTCTGAATCCAGTTCATATACGGCACCTCTCTTGAATGTGCTAAGAACTCTTAAAGAGGCCTGGGCCCCCAACAGGTACATTGCCCAGTATTTTTGAGCAACACATACAAAAATAGTATGAGATCTGTGAAACAGAAATCTTTCCTCTAACTCCCAATTCAGCTGCTGTTTGTAGGTTTCCCTAGCCAACTATCTTTCACTGCAAATGAGACCCACTTTCTCTGGACCCCAGCTGTGCTTGACAGCCCTTTTTGTAGGTTTTATCAGATTCTGACTGAGACAAGTACATTCCCCTACTGAGAGATGCTTTGTCTGCAGGAGTCCACCACAGTTTCATCTTTCCAGTAGACTGGAACATTTCATTTCCAAAAGAAGCAAGCTGTTTAAACTTTCTGTCTTGCTGGGAACTCTTGGCGTCCCCACTTGCTTCCCCCCCACCCCACTACTGCTATGTTTGCAGCACAGTCACATCATAGGTTTTGGAGGGAGTTAAAGCTAAAGGGGGAACATTGGCAAGGGGATCCTGCTTTGAGCAATAAAATGTTTATCTGAACCACTTTGGAACTCCTCTTGAAGCCGCTTACCTTCCTTCTGCAGAACGTCTTTCTTTTGAATGTACTCAAGACATTATTAACATAAAAAAACTTTGACAGAAAGATCATGTAGATCAGGGGTCCTCAAAGTTTTCAACCAGCGGGCCGGTCCACCACCACCCAGACACCACTGGGGGCCGGATCCCAGTCCAAAAGCAGCTGCGGAGGCTGGCCTGCTCACAAAACAGGGGGTAGGTGGGGGGGGTTCAATTGGTCCCAGGGGCCGGATTCAGGACCTTGGGGGGCCACATCCAGCCCCGGGGGGCCTTAGGTTGAGGACCCCTGATGTAGAGCAAATATGCTCATTAAGGTTGGTATGACCAATATATTTTAAGATAATGAGAGATGGGGACTAGCATTGGTTTGTTCTGTGTTTTAAGGACTCAAGGAAAAAGTTGAGCATTATGGACTTAATCCAGAAGAGTATATCTTGAATATCCTAATGCAACATTTCGCCCGCCCCCCTTAAAAAAAAGGACTTGACTGGCTTAGAGAAGCATCAGCTTCTGTCAGCATTTTGTCACAAAATGTTTTTGACACTGTTTTTCTTTATGTGTTGATTAAGCAACATTACAAAGTGGGATTAATTTGGACCCCCTGGATGTCGGTAGGGCTTTCAATCTCCATGATATCTCTCTTAACTGCAGTTGATTATTAGCTGTGTAGTTTTCTTGGCTTTCTTCCCCCCCGATGCAGTTTCTAAAACCTTCCTCTGCAGATCTATGGCATCTTTAAGTTCACATTGTTCATTATTAAATAATAAAATGAATGATGAAAACTTTAAAGGGCCCGAGATTTCTCTCTGTACATTTTACCTTAGCCTGTTTCCATTCTCATGTCTGCCTGATTATTTCTAACAGCCTCCTTTAAGCTGCAAAACTGGCGAGCACAATGGGAAAAAAGCAAAACAAGAAGAAAGTGGAGGAAGTCCTAGAAGAAGAGGAAGAGGAGTATGTGGTGGAGAAGGTTCTTGACAGGCGGGTCGTGAAAGGCAAAGTGGAGTATCTGCTGAAGTGGAAGGGCTTCTCAGAGTAAGAAGGATTTCAAGTGTCTTCACCATTGCAAAATATTCTGTAAAATGTTGTCATCCACAAATATGATAGCATCTTACCCTACATATGCCAGATTGCTTGAAACAAAATACTGTAAAAGGAAAGACCTAGGTCAGGCCATATGCCCATAACTTGACTGTCACCCAGCACTATAGTTCTTTACTGCAGCTGTAGTTGTTAGAAGTCTGCAGGATAGGGAGGCTGAGGCTCAGGGTGGTAAAGTGTTTGGACTAATGAATATGTCAGTCTTAGAAAAAATCCATTTCACTTTGACCATGTGTTCACCTGTGGCTTTTACTAAGATAGCAGGGAACTCCAGAGATTAATAGAACAGTTTGTTGTCTGCTCCAGTATGAGTTAAGAGGTGCCTGAGAAGCAGGGGCAGAGTCTTTTTTTAATATAAGTACTATATGTCTGCTTAGGGTCTGGTCTCCAGCTGCTAATGAGCAACTCAGTGAGTGATGGGAAGTCTTGAGTATAAAACATTGGTTTGCCTCACACTGTGGCCCTGGAGTATCACAGCTAGGTTTTTTTGTTTTTGTTTGTTTTGTTTTTTACGTTTCTTAAGTCAAAAATCAAATAGTTCCCCATTCTGGGAGTTCTTCTTGAATCATACTGTACTGACAGAAAATTGTGGCTCACTGCAGAGGAAAGGCCTAAACTGGCAAACTTTGAGGTTTCGTTAGATCTGTTTTTGCTTTTCTTAATTGGGTGGAGCTAGGCCTAGCTACACCTCAAAAGCCTTCCAGTTTTGGCCTGTTATCCCCAGAGACGCACCTTTCTCTAAGATGTGTCTGAGTCAGGCATAACTCCTATAATGGAGATTTACTGAGTTTGTCATTTCAAGAAACCGAAAATTTCCTTCTATAACAGAAATATTTCTCATAAATTTCCAGTGAGTTGTTGAGAACCCCTAATGTTATCCATTATTAGTTGCCATTTAGATGTGACAGAAAACCTGTCTTAAAAGCATTTCTTCTTCCTGATGGGTGCTGAATCTGAAAAGCAGGTGTACTGCACAGTTCTAAGTAGTAAATAGAACCTATTTACTGTTTTCTGTGTGCTCTTCTGCATTTTCTTTCTTTTCTCCATTTATTTTATAACTATCTCATGAGAGCAAACTTTAAGCAGCAATAAACCTAGACAGTTGACCCTTGGATAGTGTGGCTCTGCCCCATCTTTCTCTTCTGTTGTATAGTGTTGCATTCCAAAAACTTCAAGTAATACTGAGCCACTTTGGACAGATGTAGGGAAGAGCTGCCCTAAAAAGTATTAATAGTTGTCTCAGGTTTCCAGCACAAATGGTCTTCATTTGCAGACTTGATAGATAAACTATCCTGTCCTGGAAAGTCATTGTTGTTGAGTTGTGTGAAGAATATTTGCCTCCCGGCTAATGAGGCAAAACCACTTGTTGCAATGTGAAATGAAGCAGGGAGAAACCTTCTAGCCATTAGTCACAAAATCTAGTGTCTTGTAGTGTTGTCTAGCTAATAAGACTTATTTGGTTGCAGTGAAGATAACACGTGGGAGCCAGAAGAGAACCTCGACTGTCCTGACCTCATTGCAGAGTTCTTGCAGTCTCAGAAAACAGCACATGAAAGTGACAAGTCAGAGGGAAGCAAGCGCAAGGCAGAATCTGACTCTGAGGATAGGGGGGAGGAAAGCAGGCCAAAGAAAAAGAGAGAAGAGGTAAGGCACGTTTAGTCCTGAGAAGCTTGCTTAAGTTTTGTAAACACACACACACACACACACACACACACACACACACACACACACACACACACACACAGTAACAAATTGAAGTTACACAAATTTGATTAGGTCTGTGTATCACTACTATGACCACAATGGTACTAGTGATTTCCATATGAGTGACAGTGATCATCAAACAAGTAGTTGTCACATTCTACCAATTACACTTCTAAACATACAAGGCACTGGCAACATCACAGATACTGCTTGCACAGTCTGACCTTTACCTTGTCTTTTTGTTCTTTTGGTGATAGAGAGTTTTCTCCACTCTTCTTATATTCTATCTAAATTTTTGTCCCTATTTCTTGTTCTTTTTGTAGTTAAATGTATGCATAGTACTTTGAGATAGTTAAGAAGAAATAGCCAGATATTTCTCAACATTCAGTATGTAGAGTTGTTTGGATAGTCTTACTTTTCCTTAGCTTTTCTTTGTGTCTTCCTTTTTTTCTCTTCTGTCTCCTGATTTATTATTCTTCCCTAACTTTTTTTCTAATTCACCTTTCGGTGTTTCCTTTTTGTTATTACCTGCTTTCTTTCCTCCCATTGTGTTTGGTTGTCTTTCTTGCTCTTCGAATTCTCTGTCCCCCACCCTCTACAACCATTGCCAAAAGCATACATCTAAAAAGATGTGTATAGTCACATGACAAAGATTCTGTTTGCTCACAGACAGTTTCCAGGTGGAGTTGAGCCCTAACACCTACAAGTTAAAGAAGAAACCAGCATTTATCAAAAAGAACAAAAGTTCTCACAAGCAGTTACATCATTCTCTGCAGTCAAATGATTTTCTGTCCCTTCTGGCTCTTAAACCTATGTTGGACAGTGCTAAGTATTGTTGGGCTGGCAAACAAGGGACTTGGTGTCCTTATCTCATATCTAGCAAGAAAGGTGATGGGGGAAGATCCTGCGTGTGTCTATCCTGATCTCTTTCTGGGATGGTGTGACTTGTATAACAACAGAAATTCTAAATATCTGTATTTGCACTTACTGTTTAATATTATTGCAAAGCAGTTTTATACTGTAAACAACTTTTGAACTTATTAAATAGAAGTAGCTTCTTCCAGAAAAAAAGAATTCTGGTTTCCCAATGCTAGGTTTGATGGGATTCGTAATGAGGAATCATGACAACTAGATTTGAAATTAATTAATTTATTATTATTATTATTATTATAGGTTGTGCCATACTTGACTCTGTAACACTGGAAATGTATATTTTGATAGGTTTGCTTTTAGGAAGCAATACCAGATCAAGGTCAGGGCCTCATTCTTTTGTCATCACGTCGTAACAAACATTTCAATTTTTTTACTTCAGGCTGAGAAGCCTCGGGGTTTTGCAAGAGGCTTTGAGCCAGAGAGGATTATTGGTGCCACAGACTCGAGCGGGGAGCTCATGTTCCTGATGAAATGGTAAGTCCACTCCTTAAAGTGTGCATTTGTCTTGCATGTCCCGCACCAAACATTGTTCCTATTGTTAAATTTTAATGAGGTGACAGTGGCTACTGTCTCTAATGAGATCATAGGAAATGGTCCAAAAAGTAGGACCTTTGCTACTCTAGTACAAAGTTACTTTGGCCTAGTAACTTGTAGCTAGTGGTGTACTGCAGCTTGCAACAGCCATAGGCACCAGGCCAGTTGTCTTGCTGTTTCAAAGCTTAAATTGTACAGTAGGATGAGACAAAATGCAGCTGCCTAGATGCCCTAAGCACATCCGATCTTGCCTGATTTTGGAAGCTAAGCAGGGTCAGCCCTGGTTAGGGATGGGAGACCACCAGGGAATACCAGGCACTGTAGGCGCCTGGAGTAGGAACTGGCAAACCACTCCAGTATTCCTACCAAGAAAACTCCGTGGACATGGTGTCACGAAGAGTCAGTCACAAAAGTAAGGACAACACGCACGCACGCACGCACACACACACACACACACACACACACACACACACACACACACACACACACACACACACACACACACACACACACACACACACACACACACACACACACACACACACACACACACACACACACACACACACACACACACACACACACACACACACACACACACACACACACACACACACACACACACACACACACACACACACACACACACACACACACACACACACACACACACACACACACACACGGGACACAGTTATAGTGCTTCTGAAGTACCAGAACTGCCAAGAAGGTAAATTTTAAAGATAATGGGGATCTGTGAACTAAAAATTAGGAGCTGGTGCAGGAGACCAGCTTTAACAGTCTGTATTTACTGTAAATATTTTGGCATTAGAAATTGATTTTCATTTTCCCCCTTCAGTAAATCCCACCTTTCCTTTTTTTTTTCATTTTGCTTCTGCAGGAAGAACTCAGATGAAGCCGACCTAGTCCCTGCAAAGGAAGCTAATATCAAGTGCCCACAGGTGGTCATCTCATTCTACGAGGAGAGGTTGACATGGCACTCCTATCCCTCAGAGGATGAAGAGAAGAAAGATGACAAAAACTAATCTGCCAACACTTCTGTCCCCTCCCTCCTCTGGCTGACTTTTGTATTAAAACATCAGACTGTTTGAACATGAGTGAGAGGAAGCAAAGAGGCTCATGGCTGAGGAAGATGACCTCTGTAGAAACAGGACAACTCCTATATCCATAACAACATGGTGTGGCAAGTGCACTGCCTCTTCCTTCCTTCCTTCCTTCCTTTCATGTATATCCCTTGGGAAGGAGGGGAGAATGGGTGAGTGTCACCCAGCTGTTCCTTGCTTGGGGGATAAAGCAAAACTGTCTCCATGCAGGAAAAGGCCTGGGGGATGGACTGGCTGCCCAAGGGACAGCAGGTTGAGGCTGTGTGTTCTTCGAAGACCATATCTGTGATCCACAGCCTTCCACCCCCACCCCCAAATAGTGTTAAATGCATTTTTGCAACTTAGCATGTGTGTAGGATTTCTTTCTTCCTTTTTTGCTATAATTGGTGTATCTATCATTGTGGGTGGGAAGGGAGGGTAACTTCTGACTAACGTGAGACTTCGCGCTTCTTACTTTAAATGGCTACTTGCGAGAGGCTGGAGCCTTAAGCATCTAAATATTACAATTGCTATTAGAGGTCACAGCCTTTAATGCAGCCAGCTTCCAGAATTGTTACACTTCTAAAATTAAATGAGGAAACTTCATGAGATACTATGATCAAGTGGAAACAGTCTCTTTCTTCTGTCTCCCCTACAGAAGTGCTAGGCTCCTGCTTGCTTTTTTATTTTCTTGGAATTATGTGAATTTCAGATAAAGTTGTTTGGGCGAAGGAAGACAGCAGCAGTTTGAACACTTGGTGAACATCTATATTATGTTTGGATTTGGGCATTAGTGATTGATTTCCTTGCTCAGTTTCTGTCCTGATTTTCTTTTCCTTTTTTTAAATCTAGCAGACTTCTTTGTTCTTGTAAAGAACACAATTTTACCTCTGAATTTGTTCAAACCGTAACCACCCACCAACTCCAACTCCTCCATGGGGCTGTTATGTACGTAGAAATGTATTGTACAAACCTTTTTTAAAATAAAGCATGTGTTTTAGGTTTCTGTGAAAATGTTGTCTAAAACTTAAGTGTTTGGATTTTACCTTCATACTGAACTGTCTTTTTGTCTCAATAAAACTTTAGATTTATAATGCTGCTCTTTATATCTTTCAGTTCTTCTGATCAAGCCATTCTTTGCAAATGTTTCAGAGGTTTAGCAAGGATTTACAGAAGGTTCTAGGTAGGTTTAAAAGCTGTTCTTGACACAGTAGAAGACTTGCTTGCTGTGCTGACATCATCTCTTGAAAAGTGAGGTGGGATTAGAGGTGTAAAATTTCTAGAAGTTTTGAAATCATGAAAAAGATACTTTGGGAAAAAACTGAAAAATTGAGAAGAAAAATAGTCCATCTCCCCAACACAGTTTCCAGATATTTGACATTTCTAGGCAGGATGTGATGAATTGGTAATAAAATGTATAAAATACCTCTTGAAGCTACCACTAATATACTTAAAGGAAAGAAAAGAAAATATTTAACTAAGCCTTGTTGCATTGTGATTAAACTCTAGAATTGCAGTGAGAGTTCTGCTCATGATCAGCATTCAATTCCAGCAATTCTTTTTTTTTTTTTAATATATTTTTATTTGTTTCATATCATCGGGGTCCCTACATAGGATAGGGTATGGGTGGGGTGGGAAATCTAAGGATAAAACAGGGAAGGTTCAAGTGGTATATTTACAATATTTTTCTATATATTAGTACACAGACTATATTTTAATTTAATAGTGTTGGAGTCTCTTTTTTAAGCTATTTAGTTCTTTTTCGTAAAAAGTATATAGTGGTTTCCAGCAGTCTCTTGCCTTCTGTAACTCTTTGTCCTTTATCAGTTCTGATGTTATATCCATTTCAGCTGCTTCAAAGAATTTTTCCAAAAGTTCTTGTCTGGTTGGTGTTTCTGCAACTTTCCAATATTTGGCATATGAGATTCTTGCTATTGTGACAATATACAATAACAAATGCTTTATCTTAACATTCTTAATTTCTGTCATAATATTCAATAGAAATATTTCTGGTTTGAATGGAACTGTATAACACAGCATTTTTTGTAAGATCTCATGTACCATTTTCCAATATCTCTTTGCTACATCACAAGTCCACCACATATGATAAAAAGACCCTTCTTTGTTGTTACATTTCCAGCATTTATCTGATGTATTTCCATATATTTTTGCTATTTTTTGTGGTGTCATATACCATCTATAAAACATCTTATATATGTTTTCTTTTAAATTTATTGCCTTAGTAAATTTTACATTACACTCCCATAACTGGTTCCACTGTGCTAATTCAATATTATGTCCTAGATTTTGTGCCCATGTTATCATACAGTCTTTCACAATTTCGTCCTGCATTTTCAAATCTAACATGTATTTATAAATTTTCTGAATCAGCTTTCCCTCTGTTCCCAAGAGCAGTTTATCCAGTTCAGTTCTCTCTATATAAAAACCCTCTTTCTTATCTTTAATAAACCTTGAGGTCAATTGTGATTTTGCCCACCAATCTAACGTCACTTTTGGGTTTTGAAATTCTTCCTCTGATTTTAGTTCCTCTTCATTTTTCAGTATCTCACAGTATCTCACTAATTTGTTTTCACTCATCAGTGTTGGTTGTGTAAATGCTTCTATTGGTGACACCCATCCGGGTATTTTCCTATAAACTTGTCTCTGAATATTTTCCCACATCCAAAAGAGTGCTTTTCTCACCATGTGATTTCCAAAGTATTTCTGTTCCTTAGCCTTCTTATACCAAACAAAAGCGTGCCACCCCAACCTTAGATCATGGCCTTCTAATTTCAAAATTCTTTGATTTTCTAATGTAATCCACTCTTTTATCCACACCAGTATACAAGCTTTGTAATATAATTCCCAGTCTGGTAGGCCGCAGCCTGCTCTAGAAGTATCATCTTGTAGAGCTTTTTTCCTGATCCTTGGTTTTTTCCCTTGCCATATGAATTTCATTATTATTTTTTCTATCTCCTTGAAAAATGTTTTTTTTAATAGTAATGGAATCATCTGAAATAAAAATAGTAATTTTGGAAGTATCATCATTTTGATTGTGGCTATTCGTCCCAGTAATGATAAATGCAATTTGCTCCATTTTTCCAGATCTATTTGTATATCCTTTAAAAGTATTAGATAGTTGTCTTGCCATATCGTACTTGCTTTTTTAGTTATCTTTATTCCCAGATATGTAATAGTATTTTCCTCTTTAAAATGTGTTTGCTCTACTAATTCTCTAATTTCTTTTGCTGTCATATTCTTTGTTAAGATTTTAGTCTTTTCTTGATTTATCTTCAGACCAGCCATTTCTCCAAAGTTCTTTATAGTTTTCAAAAGGCATTCCACTGAATCAATAGGGTCTTCTAATATGAAAACTTCATCATCAGCATATGCCTGCAACTTATATTCTTCTTCCTTTATTCTTAACCCTTTTATCGCCTTCTGATCTCTTACTTGTTGGTTTAATACTTCTAATGTCAAGATAAATAACAGTGGAGAGAGTGGACAGCCCTGACGTGTTCCCTTCTCTATCTCTATCTTCTCTGTCATATCCATATTAATTTTCACCTTAGCTTCTTGTTTTGTGTATATAGCTTCAATGTTGTTCCTAAATCTTTGGCCTACTCCTATGTATTTTAAGTGGCTTAGCATAAAATTCCAATTGATGTTGTCAAATGCTTTCTCTGCATCCAGGAATATCAATGCCATTTTCTTTTCTGGATGCGCCTCGTAGTACTCTAAGGTGTTGAGGATTATCCTCATGTTATTCCTCATCTGTCGCTTTGGTAGAAAACCCATCTGATCTTGATGTATCACTTTCACCAGAAGTTTTTTTAATCGTGTGGCCAGAATTGATGCATAAATTTTATAATCTACATTTAACAAAGAGATAGGTCTATAATTTTTTATCTCCTTAGGGTCAGTATTCTCTTTGTGTATTAGTGATATTGTTGCTTGCATATAGGAGGCGGGGCTTCGTCATGGCGAGGGAAGCAGCACTGTGAGGGAGCTCTGATGCTGTGAAAACCCCTTTGATCCAGAAGGACCACTGCCGGAGCTAAGAGGTCTGGACAGAGAGCTTACAGGAGAGTAAGCTTTCTCAACGAAGCAGGGTTGGGGGCTAAGAGAGCCTGCTTTATCTTAAAGCAGTTTGATCTCGCCCTGGACATCGCCTGCTATTCAGGATCAAGATGGGGAAGGCACAAAGCCAAGCAAGCTATTGACGCCCCGGTAGGAGAGTTCCTGTGGTAACAGCAATTGCAAGATCTTAAGGAGTATGTATATCTGTTTTAAGAACTTTTGTTTAAGCTAAAAAAGTGGAGCTGCTGATTAAAGACTTTGGAAGGAGAGAGAAGAAATCTCTAAAGTCAAGCGGCAGAGAGACTTTTGAATTGCCAATTAGCTGAGAATTGTTCACTGAAATCCAAGGACAATATACTTAAATTGGGCTATTAAGCAGCTACTAAGTGAGGAACTGAGAAGCATAAAGCGCGTATGCTCTTATAGGAGAGAAAACTTATAAGAGTTAAAAGTAAAGAAGACTTTAAACCCCCCCCACTCCCCTTCTTGCATGGTTTCTTAGTTCTATTGGAATACCCATTTTGAGTACTGTACATTAATTGAATGCAAGTTTCACCTGGGGAATCCACTATCTGAACTGTTTAGACTCGAAGCAGTACGGGTGACCTTGAATTCCCCCCCCCTCTTGGAAAAGTGAAGATAACGGTGTTGGAGAAGGCTGGAAGAGACACACTGCATTGATGGATTTTAAATAACACACTCTCTCTACTGTGAAGAACGAAATTAAATAGACTTTGAAGACCTGGAAGAGACATACCAGCGGATTACAAATAATTGTTGAACAGTAACTTTTGAAATCCACAGAGGGATCTTTAAGAAAAGAGAAAAAAGGGGAAAACATTTTTTGGGTTTACCAAACTCTATATCTGATTATTTATAGCCCAAATTGGAGGTGAGAGACCAGCCTGAAAGACCTGGGAAGGTGAAATATTGAAGGTGTATATAAAAATTTGTTCTGGCTGGCAATCTAAAGAGACCTGGGTGACTGAATTTGGAGTTGGGATAAAAGGATACTTAGTTGGAGATAAAATTGCCAGTTAGCTAGATAATCTGTTACGTGAAATCTTTAAAGTTAAAGGGGAAACTTATCATATTAAGAGTTCTAGACACGTAGTTTACTGAATATATACTGTTAAGCATAAGAAAAATAGTGGAGAGTTGACAGTACTTTATTTATATCAGTGTCAGTAGCTGTTATATGTTATAGACAGGGTTCAATTAGTAGTGCCTAAGGTTCCTTGGGATAACTCATAATATTGATTAATTGACTAAAGTATATGAAGTACATAATTTATTAACATGGCTTTCAAAGTACCAACAGGAAGAGGCAAGACCACACCACAAATGACACCTCAAACTACACCCCAGAGTTCTCCTGAGATGACAGGCATGACAAAATTAGTAGGACAATCTTCAACAGAGAGCTTAATATTACACAGTCTGCAACAGATGCAGGAAGCAATGAATCAACTCACACAAACAGTAAACCAATTGACAAATGAGGTGAAAGGCACAAATACAAGGTTCGATGATCTGTATAAGCAGGTGAAAACAAATACGGAACAGCTACAGGAAAGAAAGGAAGCAGCAGTCAAAGCTGAGAATCGGATGGATGTCATAGAAAATATGCAAAAGTTACAAGAAGATCGAATAATATCATTAGAAATGGAAAAAGCAGCTTATTTTATAAGATTGCAGAATGTCCCAGAATCCAAAGGGGAGAAGCTGGCAGATTTGATAAGCATATCATTGGCACCAATTGTGAATTTGAAAATGGAAGAGTTCCTATCACAAATTGATTCAGTCTACAGAGTGAGTTCAGCTTACACAAGAATGAACAGATTACCAAGGGAAATTCACCTGAAATTCACAAGGAGATCGATGAGAGATATGGTGCTTAATGAAATACAAGGAAAACCAATCCAAATTTTAGATCAAGATATTACAGTTTTAAAACAGGTCCCCTGGGAAATGCGGCAAAGGAGGAAAAAATACTCAACTCTGGCAAAATACTTAAGAGAAAACTCAATTATTTATAAATGGCTGATACCAGAAGGCATATTTTTTCAACTTGGCCCTAAAAGATATACAATCAATTCTGTGATGAAGGCAGAAGATTTCCTAAGAAGTAGAGGGGAAGATACACCCTCTGATAGCGAGGAAGGAAAACAGAGGAGAGGAAAGGGGAAATCGCAGCATGAGACAAGAGAACAAGAACAAAAGCGTGCCATCACAAGAGAACAGAAAAGGAGAGAGGAAGAGAAAATAAAAGATAATAAAAAGGATGAAAATCTTGAATAAACAATTGAAGCTAGTCTCAATCAATATTAATGGACTGAACTCAGGACAGAAGAGGAAAAGAATATTTTTACAATTAAGGAAATTAAAAGCAGATGTCATCTGTATACAGGAGACGCACATGAAGAAAAAAGATGAACACCTACTGAATTGTACTAAATTAGGAAAAACTCTTTGCAGCCTCGGATCTGAAGGAAAAGAAGAGAGGTGTGGCCATATATATGTCAAAAAGGAATGGAACCCAAAACTGATATATGCATCTGAAGATGCAAGAATCCTAATGTTAGAAATACACAGAGATGGGAAAAAGACTTTAATAACCAATATATATGCCCCTAATGAGAAACAGGAGAAATTCTATAAAAGTCTAGAACAAGAATTGCTTAAAACCTCGCAGCAGGAAAATTTAATTGTAGGGGACTTCAATGCCGTGTATGATAGGGGCTTGGATGTAAAAACACCACAAGAGAAACGGAAAAAGAACAGGCGAAATATATTGCCACGTGACTTCTTGCAATTGGCAGAGGAATTAAGCCTAGTGGATGTATGGAGAGTAAGGAACCCTTCTGCTCAAGATTACACCTTCTACTCAGATAGACACAAATCATGGTCAAGAATAGATATGTGTTGGCTTACATCAGATATCATGAGAGAAGTAAAAGAAATTGAAATTCTACCTAATACATTTGCTGACCACAACCCCATACTTATATGTCTAGGAAATAGAAAAAAATAACTGGCAATGGAAGCTAAACACTTCTCTCCTGAAAAATGAAACATTTTTGAAACAAATCAAAGAGGAAATGAAGCTTTATTTTAAGGAAAATATATCTCCAGAAATTCCTATGGCTACTGTATGGGATGCTGGCAAAGCTGTTCTAAGAGGCCAAATAATTAAATTTGCGACACACCAGAAAAGAGAAAAGAGAAAGGGAAAAAGAAGAAGCAGTAAGGTCTATAGAAGAATGTGAAAAAGGTTTAAAACAAGACCCAAAAAAGGAAGACCTAAAGGCAAGGCTGAAAATGAAACAACATTATCTGAATACGCTATGGGCAGAAGAAATAGCAAAAAACATAAAATTTGCAAGAGCAAATTTCTTTGAAACAGCAAACAAACCAGGAAGATGGCTGGCATACAGACTTAGAAAAGAAAAAGAGAAAACACATATACAAAGCTTAAAGGATAAAGATGGAAAAGATAAATTTGACCATGAGGAACTGAAGAAGATAGTGAAGGATTTTTATCAAAAACTTTACTCACAAAAAGAAGTGCCCAGAGAAACGCAGGAAGAATATTTAGGAAAACATAGCAGGATAAAATTAACAGAAGAACAAAGGAAAGCATTAGAGGAGCCAATAACTTGTAATGAGATTGTGGAAGCGATTAGAAGTCAAAAAAATGGGAAGGCGCCAGGTCCAGATGGACTGCCCGCTGAACTTTACAAACAAATGACAGAGATCATACTATTACCATACAAAAAATTACTTGAAGATATCACTGAAAGAAAAGAAATACCCAAAACATGGATGCAAGCAACAATTCCAGCAATTCTGACTGCCACCTTTTGGTTCACTCGGCCTTCTATCCTTCTGAAGTCGGAGGGGTGGAGGCAATGTGTAACCTGCATAATTAAACTGTAACCTGCCCATAGAATCATTTAAAGCACTATGGGGCGGTATATAAGCAGCACATTCTGAATGGAACATAATCTGTCCTTCCTGGTAATGCTAAGTAGAGATGGGCACAAAACGCCAAAATGGCGTTCGTTTCGGTTATTCGAGCCCCTGGGGTCTTCTTTGTTATTGTTTATTCAATTTTCGGAACCGGCGGCAAGCCTCCTGAGAGCCGTCCTGCAGCCGCAGGGAGCTCTCCCAGGGCCAGGCGCTGCCAGAGTGCTGCGGAGATCGCTGGATAGGGCATTGATTGCCGCTCTCCGCCTTCCCCGCGCCGGATGACAGGGCGTCTGGCACTGTCATCTGGCGTGGGGAAGCTGAGACCAATTCGCCCCTCTGCATGCCGAGGGGCGAAAGGGGGATTCGGCTTCCCCGCGGGGGTAATGACAGCGCCGGACGCTGTCATGACCCGCGGGGGGAGGATCCTCCTCTGCCTGGGTGGAGGCGAGACCACGGCCCAGGCTCAGCCAATCTCCTCTGCCCAGAATGACAGATAACGGAACGGAAAAAAATTAAGTTTGCTCACAGCTTGTGGGTATCGACTTTCATCTTATAGTTGGGAATGGCTGTGTGAGATAGGTTACAAAAAAGTTTCAGGAAATTACTTGTACCCCTGAAAACTAACTACAGTGGTAGCTCTACTTACAAGTTAATCTGTTCCGAATGCATGCTCATAAATCAAACAATTTGTAAGTAGAGCAGCCATATTTTAAAAATCAAAAAGAATTTGTAGAGCAGACCGCTTCTAAAGTCAGATTACTCATAAGTAGAGCCGCTCTAGGTACCACTGTATAGTGTAATGCGTTTCTTTTGAAATACTGGATGGCACCACTGACTACAGAGGATTTGTTTTGTGCTTCATTTACCTGCAGGGATTTTGGATTTACTGTGCCCACTTTCTCTTACAGTTGGATTGCAAGCTACCTTTTAAGTCTGCACCATTCTCAGCTTGGGAACAATAAGGAAGCACCTGCCTTTCCATTGGGAGGGTCTCAAATTGTGAAATTAAGACTCAATTTAAAATATGTCTTGATTTTGCTGCTCCCCAATCACAGCCATGTGGAAGATTTCTCCACCATTTGTTCTAACAGACAGCTATTACTTCCATCTCCCTTAATTATATGTGATCAAGTTGATTCTGACTTGTGTGATCTTTTCCATAGTTTTCTACATATAGTAGAAAGGTTTAGCAGTCCGTTCTTTTGTCTGCACTTTGGGACTTGCCCAAGCTTATACAAGCTGGGTGTTCTGGAAGGTTCCCTGAGGGAGTTAAACTCCCAAATTCTAGCTTCACAGACTGGTATTCCAACGTAACTGACCTATTCAGCCAGCCTCTTGGGAAACATCACCATAACTTGAACAGTGTACCATCTCTGTAGTGCAACAAACACACACCATGAGCCCCCACTTTGCTTTCTCATAAGCTTATAGCACTGAAGAAGTCTCAGTAATTGACTGAGAAGGAAGTTACAACACAGGTGCTGAGTACATGAGACAAGTATTTCTTAATTATGAGACCAACTTATTACTCTTTGATGAGGTGTGCACTAAAATGTGATGGAATATACAGTCAGGTCCATAAATACTGGGACATCGACACAATTCTAACATTTCTGGTTCTAGACACCACCACAATGGATTTGAGATGAAATGAACAAGATGTGCTTTAACTGCAAACTGTCATCTTTAATTTGAGGGTAGTTACATCCAAATGTAAGAATTACAACAGTTTGCAGATCCCCCACCCACTTGTTAAGGGACCAAAAGTAATGGGTCGAGACTTCACCAGAGTGAATGTAGAGGGTTCACCACAAGATGTAAACCATTGGTGAGCCTCAAAGACAGGAAGGTCAGATTAGAGTTTGCCAAATGACATCTTAAACAAGCCTGCACAGCTCTAGAACAACATCCTATGGACAAATGAGACCAACAAATAACTTGTACCAAAGTGATAGAAAGAGAAGAGTATGGAGAAGGAAAGGAACTGCTCATGATCCTAAGCCAGGCATGTCCAAACTTCGACCCTCCAGATGTTTTGGACCACAACTCCCACAGTCCTTTGTCATTGGCAATCTAAGCTTAGAATTCTGGGAGTTGCGGTCCAAAACATATGGAATGCCAAAGTTTGGACGTGCCTTTCCTAAGCATACCACCTCATCAGTGAAACGTAGTGGTGTCACGGCATGGGCATGTATGGCTGCCAGTGGAACTGGTTCTCATGTATTTATTGATGATGTGACTGCTGACAAAAGCAGCAGGATGAATTCTGAAGTGTTTCAGGCAATATCTGCTCATATTCAGCCATATGCTTCAGAACTCATTGGACGGTGCTTCACAGTACAGATGCACAATGACCCGAAGCATACTGCTAAAGCAACCAAAGAGTTTTTTAAGGGAAAGAAGTGGAATGTTATGCAATGGCCAAGTCAGTCACATGACCTGAACCCGACTGGGCATGCATTTCACTTGCTGAAGACAAAACTGAAGGGAAAATGTCCCAAAAACAAGCAGGAACTGGAGATAGTTGCAGTAGAGGCCTGGCAGAGCATCACTAGGGATGAAACCCAGCATCTTGTGATGTCTATGCGTTCCAGACTTCAGGCAGTAATTGACTGCAAAGGATTTGCAACCAGGTATTAAAAAGTGAACTTTTGATTTGTTATTATTCTATCCCATTACTTTTGGTCCCTTAACAAGTGGTTGGGATATCTGCAAACTCTTGTAATTCCTACACCATTCACCTGATTTGGATGCAACTACCCTCAAATTAAAGCCATTGTGGTCGTGTATAGAACTAGAAATGTTAGAATTGTGTCCATGTCGCAGTATTTATGGACCTGACTGTACATTACATGCTCACATATATTGCACACCTCATTCTGCTGCTTTATGTCTGAAGAAGTGGATGTATAGTCCACTAAATGTTACATTAAAATATGAAAGTTAGTCTTTAAGGTGCCATGTTTTGTGTCTTTTATTTTGTATTGTATTTCTTTGATTTTGCCTGGAATTCTTTGTTCCAAGGTTTTTAAAAGGGGTGCTCATCGTTTGACCTATGACAGTGGATGTGGAAACCATCAGCACTATACAGGAAAGGTTAATCAGAATGCAGAAACGAAAAGCGTCATTTATTTGACCTCTTTTGTATCCCAGCCTTACTTTACCAGCTCCTATGACTGAAGTCCTGAACAGGACCATTCTTGTAGATAATAGGAATACACTACAATGTTTGGGTTATTTTTGTGTGGTTGTTTTAGGCAGATCCTATTTCTGGTTACTAATTACCCCCTCCTCTCCAGAGTACCAAATCATTTAATCTTGTATCTCCTGCAATTAATTATCGATCATCTCAACAGTTATTTGCTGGGTGTGCAACTGATAAAGCCTAATATAATCAGTCATTCACTTGATGGAACTGGGTTTCTGTAACAAACAGTTGACCCAAAACTGCACATTTCTTTATCATTTTATTAATCTGAATATCAATAAGGGAATGTGCATTACTACTTAGACAGTGCCTATGTGCAGAACCATTTGAAAAGAAGTCACTTGTTAGAGAAGGCTAAGCACTTCCCTATTGCATGATGCAGCACACTTCTCATTATATCAACAATGTTAATCAAATTGTCACCATAACACCTAGTACAGGGATAGTGTCAGGTGATGCTGTGCATCTCTTTGTGCTGAAAGCTAACGGCACGTGGACTCACGCAAGAAGTTTAGTTATTTCACTCACAGGTAACTTGACGTATCATAACCATTTTACCTGCTTGTATGCAGGCGCCTGGAGTAGGAACTGGCAAGCCACTCCAGTTTTCCTGCCAAGAAAACTCCATGGACATGGAGTCACAAAGAGTCGGTCTCGATTGTAATGACACAACACACATTTTAATTTGAAGTTGCATCGACACACCAAATCCACTTACAAAAAGATCTGATACACAGATGCAACATCAAATCCCAGCTTTACCATGCACATTACAGGCTAGCACTGCTAGTCTTGCCATAAGAAGGCGAACACCTTTTGAAGGCATATCCAGTAACCATTTAAGCACAATGCCATACTTTGTTACCATTTTCTCTGCAGACTGAAGATAAGTTGGGCAGCAAACATCTCTTTTCATTTTAGCTGCATCTTTTAATTTCTGGCTGCTAAATAAGAGACACACACAAAACATGCTGAAATAGTGAATAATCCATTTTATTTTTGTCCTGTACTCACACATTCTCTCTCCTCTTCCCCATCAGGTCATTAAAACCACTCAAAAGTAAAACCTCAAAAGGAAAAGATAAATTAACACATGCACACAATAGGGCTCCATCCTAACCATCCAGCAACCCAGCCACAGCTCCAACACCTTTTGTGCTTCAAATGTCATGCTGTCAAGTCACAAGAGAAGTGGAAGAGACACAGCCTTGTTTTCCTCCCACCCACTCTACTGGTTCTCCCTGCACGAAATCACGGCCTTCCAAAGCAAAATCATATGGAACATTTGGCTGCAAAAAAAACTGCTCTTTACTGGATAAACAGTGCTTCATACCTACTCCCCACAACCCTCTGGAGGATGCCCATTTCAGTGCTATGCTCTCACACCCTCATCACATACACAGGACTAACGGGCTGGGGAAAAACCAAAGCCATTTAGGTCATCAGTTGCTGGTAATGTCAATAATATTCCCAGCTGTGCTATACTGCAGGTTAACAGCTCTGAGGATTGCCTCAGAGCCTGAGGCCAGCTGTGTTCAAGGCACTACCCTCACCCTTCACCTTTTTTTTTAAAGCAAAAGGGGGGAGGGGAAGTTGGAATGACACCCAAGGACAAGGAAAGCGAGCTGTGGAATCACAGTTAACACACAGAGTCTTTATGGCAGAAAGAACTTTCAGCAGCTTTTAACATCTTAAGGAAGCATCTCCCTTCTTTCTTTCCTACATGCATACTATAAGTTCATCCTACAGCTCTACAGGAAAAGGGAAATAATATAGGAGCCCAGAGTCCTAAAAAATAATAAATTAAATCAAATCAAAGTGCCCATTAAAGAAAGGGGCTTGCCACAGATGACTCTTCATTCAATAATCTTCCCCACTTTATGGGACCAAAACCTACTGTCCTGAAGTTCAAGTGATAATCTCATATCAGACTCCCACTTTGCATATCCCACCTAGCAGAAGGTGAAGACTCCATCTGACCCATACACCTCTCCTGGCAAAAAGCAGTCCCTTCAAGCCAATCAGTGGAAAGAGACAGCATGTAGCATGCATTTTACCATGTGCTGTCTTGTAATGCATCTTGATGGTGACCCAGCAGAATACTGGCTCCTCACTGTGGGCAGTGACATGCTTAGTGAGTTCTTGATTGTTGTGCAAAGGGGCAGTGGGAATATACATCATCATGGTAGTTTATTAACTCCCAGACCTGCCTTCCCAACATTTATGGTAAATGCTGAAGCCATCAATTCCTAACATTGGAATATCTCACCTCCCCTCAAACTGAAAAGAGTTAAGAAAACCTCTCCTCTCTCAGAAACAATGCACATCCCTCCTGGGTTCCCCCCGTGGTAGCACACATTCATAGATCTGGGGGAAATGATGGCGAAGTCATGGGATTCAGTTGCATTTCCAAATTATACACAACATGTCATAAGCTGGTTCTAAAAATAAGCCCAGCTATCTGAAATATCCAAGTTTTGGAAGTTCAAAGGGAAAATAAAACCTCTCTTAAATCTGATACTTAATTCTTCCCTTTAAAAAAAATCAGCCACCTTTTACAATTCTATCCTTGGCTGTGACTCATCCCCCTCCCCACACATTATGGCAGCTAACTCCCCCCTCCCCAACGTTCAACAATGGGTGCCAGGA
Organism: Phrynocephalus guinanensis; assembly: GCA_037367245.1. NCBI lineage: Eukaryota > Metazoa > Chordata > Lepidosauria > Squamata > Agamidae > Phrynocephalus > Phrynocephalus guinanensis. The sequence goes on from CM074743.1 coordinate 21,414,215, forward strand.
TGTGGGGGCACAGGTCTTTTCCCAACATGCTTTGCCATTCTGCCTCCAAAGACTTGTAGGCCCCCTGCCCGACAGTCTGCTCCTATACACTGACTGGCAGCTATCATGGTTTGAGAAGATATATTGGATAAGAAGGCATGAAAGTTCCTTCAAATTCTTCCGGGCTCAGCCCTTCTCCAGGATGTCACTTCATCAAGTTTTGCATTTTCCTGCTCTCATTCATTATCTCTCACTTCCTCCTGTCTTTCTGTTTCCTCTCTTGACGCCTACCTTGCTGGTCAGCCAAGGAGCGTGGTATTAGGATAACACTGCCATTACTGGCATGCTGTAGGGCATACTGATTTGGGGAATAGGGCTGGCCGTTCTCATCCCGCAGGCGTCCAAACACTTCCTGGTAAAGGCTCTGCACCTTTTGCTTCATCTGGCGTATTGACCTGAGGAACTCCACTTTCTCCCTGAGCAGCTTTGACTTGTCTCTCTGCAAATCCTCCACATCTCTTTCCAGGTTGAGGATAGTGTCCAGCTTTCTCTTACGACAGTTCTGGGCAGCCATCTTGTTCTTGCCCCGCCTCCGGATGTCCCGGATGAGACTAAGCTGGGCCTCACTCAGCTGGTACTTTGATAAGAGTTCGTTAAATTCCTCTACGGGTAAGTTGATGATATTTTCATTGGAAAAGGGAATCTTCATGGCTCGGGCTCGGTGTTCATCTCGACTCATCTGCTTATCTAGAAAATCGGCCTGTTTTTCCTTTGCGCTCTTTTTGCCCGCGTTGGCTGGCTGTGGCTCATCAGGATCTAAGGTCCTGGGGACCATGTTGTAGGTATGGTTATGACCCACATGTTCCAGATAAGGCAAATACTGCAACTGAGAAGGATTCTGGTAGCTCATACGACAGAACTTGCTGTATTCTGGCTGGTACCCTACAGCCCCTTCTGCATCTTCAAAGTCCACATTTTCTGAGTCAGAGTTGTAGCCCACAGCCCCTTCTTCAGAAAAGGATGAAGAGGCTGATGATGAAGATGACGACGAAGACGCTTCTGAGCTGCTGAGAGAAGCAGGGCTATGGCTCGAGTCCAAGGAGAGCCCTGAGTCAGAATCAAACTCCTCCTCCAGGCGGGAGGCCTGCACCGGGTTGAAGCCTTCTTCGATAGCCAGGTCCATCAAACTGATCTCATCTAGCATGGCTTCATCCAGGAGCCCCCCAAGAGGATCTGGGAGTTCAGCCCCAGATGTTTCATTTACAGTGCCATTTAGCTGGGGAGGAAAGAAGATTCCGCTCAGGTTGGTAGAGCCAAATGTGGTGTTAAAACCAGTGGAATTGTCGGGGACTAGTTGCAACAAAGGTGGACTGCCAGCCACTGAAAGGCTCTCAATCTCAGAGCTGAACAGAGAAGGGAAGTCCTGAGTACAACCACCCAGTGACGCTTGATGCAGACTAACATTCTGGTTGATGGGAGTGGATGGAGCAAGGGTGTAGTTTGCTGCCAGGATGTCTCCACCTGTGCTATTGTACAGGTTCTCTGCGGCAGTCGTACTGTTCATCTCCATGCCCTGAGAAGGAAACAAATACTTTTCAGTTGCAAAAATCTTGGGTGTTTTTGAAAAAAATAATACCTGGAATATCATTCAAAGAAAATTCATGAAAGAAGACCCCAGGAACAAATATAGAAAACCAAATCATATTATAAACATATCAATATGAAAGTTTAGGTATATTAGCATTCAGGTGAAACTCAAAAAATTAGAATATTGTGCAAATATTTATTTCAGTAAGTCAACTCAAAAGGTGAAACTAATATATGAGATAGACTCATTACATGCAAGGCGAGATATGTCAAGCCTTACTTTGGTATAAGTGTGATTAAATGACATCAATAACAAGGATTGGAAACAGAACAATAGCAGACCTCTGAAAAGTATGAGCATGCATATGTATTCAGTACTTGCTTTGGGACCCTTTTGCATCAATTACTGCCTCTATGCGACGTGGCATGGATGCTATCAGCCTGTGGCTCTGCTGAGGTGTCATGGAAGACCAGGATGCTTCAATAGCAGCCGTCAGTTCGGTCTCATGCCCCTCATCTTTCTCTTGGCAACTCCCCATAGATTCTCAGTCTACGGGGTTCAAATCAGGCAAGTTTGCTGGCCAATCAAGCACAGTAATCCCATGGTCATTGAACCAGGTTTTGGTACTTTTGGCAGTGTGGGCAGGTGCCAAGTCCTGCTGGAAAATGAAGTCAGCACCCCCATAAAGCTCGTCTGCGGAAGAAAGCATGAAGTGCTCCAAAATCTGGTAGATGGCTGCAATGACTGGACTTAATGAAGCACAGTGGATCAACACTGGCAGATGACATGGCTCCCCAAATCAACACACACTGTGGAAACTTCACACTGGACTTCAAGCATCCTGCACTGTGCCTCTCCATTCTTCTTCCAGACGCTGACTCCTTGGTTCCCAAGTGAGATGCAAAAGTTGCTCTCATCAGAAAAGAGGACTTTGGACCACTGAGCAACAGTGTTCAGGAGTGGCTTGACAAGAGGAATACGACACTTGAAGCCCATGTCCAGAATCCATCTCTGTGTGATGGCTCTAACTCCAGCCATAGTCCACTCCTTGTGAAAGTCCCCAATACTTTTGAATGGCCTTTTCCTGACAATCCTCTACAGGCTGTGGTCATCCCTGCTGCTTGTGCACTTTTTTCTTCCACACTTTTCCCTTTCACATAACTTTCTATTGATGTGCTTTGATACAGCACTTTGGGAACATCCAACTTCTTTTGCAGTCTGTACCTTTTGCGGCTTTCCCTTATGGAGGGTGTCAATGACGGCTTTCTGCACAACTGTCAGGCCAGCAGCCTTTCCCATGATTGTGATTCCTACTGAACCAGCCTGAGAGACCATTTAAAAGGCACAGGAACCTTTTGCAGGTGTTATGGATTTAGCTGATTTGAGCCTAGAATATTGAACCTTTTCTAATTTTCTAAGATTATGAATTTGGGGTTTTCATAAGCTATATGCCATAATCATCACAATTATACCGAAGCAAGGCTTGACATATCTTGCTTTGCATAAAATGAGTCTCTCATATATTAGTTTCACCTTTTGAGTTGACTTATTGAAATAAATGAACATTTGCACAATATTCTAATTTTTCAAGTTTCACCTGTATATGAAAACCACATCTTATATTTAAGCATATAGGCAACTGGGATGTCTACCTCACATCAAGACCTCCACACTGTGTTCTTAAACAATTTGACATCTTTTTTGCTTGAACAAACCTTCATCTATCAAGCCATAGCCAGGCCTCCCTGGGTACTATCCAAGCCGTCTATGCTCCGTATCAGTACAGTGGTACCTTGTATAAAGGAATTAATTCGTTCCAAATGAAATTCTGTTAAACAAATTTTCCTTTATACAAATTTCCCATAGGAATGCATTGAAAATGGACTAATCCCATTTTTATGTTGTACGGATTTGGCCCATAGGCGATTCTGTTAAGCAAATTTTGGAATATTTTATGCTGTACAAATTTTATGTTATACAAACTGTTTGTTATACAAGGGTCCACTGTACTTCTGTGTCCTGTCTAGGTTTCTCTTTCCCTCCAGCAACATTGTTCTTGACAAAGCAAAAGCCCACAGGAGAGAGGAAAAATTGTTTGTTTATTTATACATTTATATACCACCTGTATTCCTAAAGGAACTCTGGGCAGTTTACAACATTACAGTGGAAAAGAATCAAATTGTATGAGACAAACTGCTAGGAGTCCAAAGAAGTAATTTTCCCGCCACACACTATACACTTGACCAGATGTTGAAGATTTCTAGGCAGAACTCAGCCTTCTGAAAAAGTAGCACCCACCTAACAAAGCAGGAAAACCAAAGGCAAAAATCACATAAAGGAAAGGAATTTACTAGTAAGTTATTGAGGGACTGGAGTTGAGTGCAGAACACAAATTTCAAGGACAGACAAGGAAGCCAGTACTGAAACCTGTTTTTCTGGGTTTTTAGCAAGGAAAATCCCTAGACCACATGCATTCAGCTGCAGGTGTTCTACACTATTGAAGATACAAAGGAATCACCCCTAAGGCAGCAATATTGTTATTACATTGGGAATATGAAGGCATACTTCTGTTCAGAAGTTCCATGTATCAAGATGTTCAGGGAACCTCTGTTCTGCTACTTTGCTGCCAAATACATTTATTCTGTTTTTGAGAAGCTAATACTAAATGTTTTTTAAAGTTTTCCCAACTTCTGTGTTTGTCTCTTAATGGATCAATGAGTTGCCACTCACTCCCACTTCTATTGCAGAAACTAGTAGGAACAGGAAGATCCAATGAAGGTGGAATGAAGATGTATTAACATCCTCTTTTTCATTTGCCTACTAAATCCATGGAAAACAATACATCTCTGAGTCCTTGCCCAAATTAAGTACTGAAATGAGGCATACCATGGCATAATCCACTATTTCTTTCACTGAAAAACAATATAACAACAACCCCTTGCCTGTGCTGCTCATGTGAAGGTAGAATAATTAAAAAAAAAACAGGAAAGGAAATAGGACCTAAAGAAACTTAGTACAAACCATGCAAAAATTGGGAGATAACCAGATAAATAGGTCAAAAATGCAAAACAAACATTTAATCCTCATATTACACAGCATTAAAAAGCCTGTGATATCTTGTACTACTGAAGATATCTAGGTTATGTACATATACATAATCAAAGATTGTATACTGTAGACCAGTGCTCCCCAACCTTTTTGTCCCCGCGGACCGGGAAATTTTTGAAAATTTTCCTGTGGCCCGGGGGTGGGGGGGGAGGGGGGGAGAATGCGAAAGGGGGGTCCGGCTGGGAGGCAAAAGGGGGGGGGTGAAAGCAAAGGATGGGAGGGAAGGAGGAGGGGGAGGCACGAGAGCAGCGGCGGCGGCACTTACCGGCTTGGGGCGTCGGGCGTGCCACTCCTCCCACACACACACACACACGGGCGGGGTGGGGGGGAACCCGGGGCTCCTGGGCAGGCGGGCCCCCACCTCCTCCTCCGGCGCCGGGGCCAGGAGCCGTGCGCGGGTCTCGCTGCTGGCGCCCCGCTTGCTCCTGCTGCCGCCGCCGCCGTGGGCCTCCCCCTCCGCTGGGGAAAGCGAGCGGGGCGCCAGCAGCGAGACCCACGCGACAAACATCTTTAATCCTGCATAAAGATCAAGCATTAAACTGCGCCTCCCGACGGCTCCTGGCCCCGGCGCCCTGCGCGCGGCACCCGCCCGGCCGCGCCGGGAAGCGCCCTCGCGGCACCAACGAGCCGCCTCCTCCTCCTCCTGCTCCTGCTCTGGTTCCTCCTCCTCCTCCCGCCGCCGCGCCGCCGGAGGAGCAGCAGCAGCCACCCCCCCGCAATTGCCCCCCCCCCCGCCGCCGCAATCGCCCCCGTCCCGCCGCCGCCGCTACCCCCGCAATCGCCCCCGTCCCGCCGCCGCCGACACCCCTCCGCAATTGCCCCCCCACTGCCGCCGCAATCGCCCCCGTCCCGCCGCCGCCGCCGCCGCCCCCCCCGCAATTGCCCCCCGCCCCCGCCGCAATCGCCCCCGTCCCGCCGCCGCCGCCGACACCCCTCCGCAATTGCCCCCCCCGCCCCCGCCGCAATCGCCCCCCCCCCCGCCGCCGCCGCAATCGCCCCCGTCCCGTCGCCGCCGCCGCCCACCCCCCCCGCAATCGCCCCCGTCCCGCCGCCGTTCGCCCCCGTCCCCCGCCGCCGCCGCCGCGCCACCCCTCCGCAATCGCCCCCCCGCCGCCGCCGCCCGCCACCCCCCCGCAATCGCCCCCCCCGCCGCCGCAATTGCCCCCCCGCCGCCGCCGCCGCAATCGCCCCTGTCCGCCCGCCGCCGCCGCCACCCCTCCGCAATCGCCCCCCGCCGCCGCCGCCGCCACCCCCCCCGCAATCGCCCCCCCGCCGCCGCCGCAATTGCCCCCCCCCGCCGCCGCCGCAATCGCCCCTGTCCCGCCGCCGCCGCCCCCCCCCCACAATTGCCCTCGCTGCTGCTGCTGCTGCTCCTTCGGCGGCGGCAGCGGGAGGAGGAGGAGGAGGAGGAGGAGGAACCAGAGCAGGAGAAGGAGGAGGAGGAGGAGGAGGCAGCTCGTCGGTGCAGTGAGGGCGCTTCCCGGCGCGGCCAGGCGGGTGCCGCGCGCGGGGCGCCGGGGCCGGGAGGGGAGGAGGGAGGCAAAGGCGGCCGGCTCCTCCTGCACTCCTACAGCCTTCCTCCTCCACCGGCCGCCCGCGGGAGAGAAGAGGAGGAGGAGGAGGGCGGCGGAGGAAAAGGGGAGGAGCCTCCCCGGCCTCCCCAGGCGGCCCGGTGCCGACCGGTCCACGGACCGGCACCGGTCCGCGGACCGGGGGTTGGGGACCACCGCTGTAGACCACACACAGTTGAAGCTCCTTGCTGTGGAACCAGGGTATGGAGTTCAAACATTCACTGCGCCTCCCAGGAGAAGCGTTACCCCATGTCATTTTGAGAAGTGCTTTTTTGAGAAATGTGTAGCTTTGATTTTTGAGCAGCACCAGAAGAAGAGACGAATAAACCACTTCTAAGTACTTTGTACCCTGAAAACCTTGAGAAGGGCCACCCTACAGAATCAATGACAAAGCACAAATATGCTATAAACATTAGTCGCACTGAAAATAAGAGGCATATTTCAACCTTTGTCTTCAGTAATTCTTTTATTTTATTTGAGGTATGACAGATAAGTAATAAAACCTCCAAACGATAAATTGGATACCAGACTGTGATGCCAGTTTATGAAGCTATGAGAAGACTATCCCCAAAGATTCTGGACTGGTAGGTAACAAACTGGAATAATTGCCATCCATAAACCCTGCTTTTCTCTGGCTCTGTTAAAACCTCCTAAGAGAGTAATTAGTAGTTTTTCAGCACTCTGACCGCTAACAGCAGTTCAGGAGTTGAAATGAACTACAGTACTGGTATTTCATCTAGCACTGTGTCTGGTATTTTCAACCCGTATTTTCATTTGAATACATGCTTACAGTAGATTTCCTGTTTTACTGTGATTATTTACCTAAAATAGGTACCTTCCATAGCATAAGACATCACAGTGTCTTCAACGCTGCATATTATCACAATTGCACTGTACTATTATATTTTGTGTAAGTAGATCTGTGGAGGATATTGTATTGAATTTCAAAGCTGTGTTTCTTGTTTATTTTGTTGTTATATCCGTAATTTGTGCCTTGCTTTTATGTGAAGTATGTTGCAAGGCAAACAGAGACATGATAAACCCACCTGGGAAAGAAGGTGAAGCAGTGGATGGCTAGAATAAGCAACTTAAGAAGGGAAGCCAGCCCTCCTCACCTGTGTTTCCATAATAGACATGAGGTCCTGCCACTGCTGTTCCAGGTCAAAGGGCAACTCTGTTTCTGTCAGAAGAGGAGACAGGAGTCCGTCTGGCACAATGGAAGGGCCACTCTCACTAGGCAGAGCTTCCGTTAGGCAGGGGGCATCTGCAGCTGGAAACTGAAACAAAGCAGAATTAGCTTCAGAGCTGCAGGCTGTCAAAATCAGCAACAAATCACTACTACCCCTCCCTTCCTTCCTGAATCTTCACTGCAGATTGTCATAGCCATCCCACACTTCCAAGGTTATTTAAGCCCACAAGGGCTTTAGGGCACCAAGTGGGATAGAGACACTCGTATGCTTCCTATTGATTTCCCTGGTCCAGTATTTGGAAGAAGCACACACTTCTTTCTTGACCTGGAAGGATTTGCTTAGCAAAGTCTTACAGAGGCTCATGCCATCAAGCACAAGGACATTGGGTTCTTCCACGCTGAGAGAGGCAGGTAACTTTAGATACTTCACTCATCTCCGAGCATAACCCACATTACAAGGTTATTGGAAGGACACGCACTAGAGATTTCAGTCCTGTTTCTCTATTAAAAATGCCCATAGAAATGGCAAATACTGAAGAATTAAATCTTCAAGTTTCCAAAGGCCTGCATATACTAACCTCTGAATTTTCCCCAAAGGGAAATGTGGCCTCCAGAAGCCTAAGGCACTCCTCCAAGGACAAAGCTGTCTGGTCCTCGACCCCAGGCGCCTGAAGAGTACAAAGAATTTAACAGCTATCTTACTGCACTACAGCCTGGCCCTGAGCATTAGCTAAACCAGCAGACAAGATGAGACCCCCCCACACACACACACACACAATTTTAACCATACAAATCAATTTTTATTCCTCCTCTTTTAACTGAACTTTTTAAAGAAATGATGTTAAAGGTGGTTTGAGATCTTCCTCAAACTGGGATACACCCCTGCTCTGAATTCCAGCCTACAAATTAAAAACCATTGACTTATTTAGTCCAGTCCACAATCCAAGAAAGGACTGTCTGCTCAGAACTAAATAGACCCAGGCAAGTTAAACTGCTTGCTAAAAATATTGCAGTACACATCTGGTGTATCTAACATGTGGAGCTTCCAAAGCCTCACATCCAGTCCCTTTTTCTTCACTATGACTGCGTATTGCCTATCTCAATTATAATCAATTACTGCCTTTTGCCCTCATAGCTGTACTTCTAATCCCAGCCAAAGGAAACCACCAAACTGTTCAACTGCTAAAGAGATGTTTCCTGGAGTCAAATTGATTTAAAGGCACTTGCTCTTGGTGCAGATTTGGATGCAGCCTGCAAGTATGTGAGCAGAGTGCTGTTCACAGTGGCTGCTTCCAGAAAGATGCTCTATCAATATCATTAACTCATCTGGGTCTGTCATTCCAAAACATCTTCCCTGTGGTTTTGTACAGGCTGGTATAGAAGCAACCCTCAAAATAGCAGGTGCCATATTGTTACAATCATGTCCCCTCTAATTTTCGGCCTTTCTGTGTGGGGCTTGAGCACATATGCCTCACACACACACACACACTGCCGCAAAGGTTCCATCGCAAACAGAACAAAAATGGTTGCGGCAGGTGTATGGGGGTGGGAAAGCCCTGTACCGGGGGGGGGGAGCAGAGGTGTGCATCCCCGCACACCTTAGATGGAACCTTGGTTACCAGGAAAGATAGAGGTGGGATTAGGATTGACTCAGGCGCTAAGTAGGATTGTCAGACGTGGTCAGAAGATCCAAGGTGGCCAGCACCAGAAACCTGTTTTTAAAGCCACAGAACCAAGGAATACAGTATATAATTTATTTTATTTTTATAGGCCTATGGTGGGATAATGTAAAAGAAAAAGTTTTTTATAAGGACACAAAGGAGTAATTCAAAACTTGACTTCTAAATATTAAAAACTAAGTAGAAAGAGTGATTCTCAGAGAAGGGAGACAAGAGAAGGCCATTATGCTGAAAAACGAATCGGAAGGACTGCATGAGAGCTCAGAAAGAAGCGTGCATAAGGGCCAAAGACTAAGGCCTTTAAACGGGTAGCTAAAAATATAACAGGCCTGCACTCAGTTCCAATACAAACAGAGAAACAGCTCTGCCTGCTTCCTAGGCATGAGCAAGCCTGAACACATCACTTTTTCAAGCTAATCCTCTTCAGAGTAGTGGAGGGCATTCTCAGTATCACAGCCCACCCTCAGTTTTCCCCTTGAGAAAAAAAAATATTTTGTTCCTAGGCCCACCCAAGCATACAGCCAATCACAGTCAGCTGCAGGGCTTCCTTCTTCTCTATTGGGCAGCTAAGGAGACCCATGTCAGGATGGCAGGAGAGAAAGGTGTATTCCGCCCCCCCCCTTTTACCTGTGCAGGGAAGCTCTCCCCTGTCTCACCATCCACTAGCAAGGCCCTTTCTGCGACGCTGCCGCCTCTGTTCCTCCAGCCATCCCCATACTCCTCCCCATTATTCGGTTCTTTGTCCACTTCGTTCTCCTTTTGACGGTGGCTGTAGTCAAAAATCTCACGCCCAGCTCCAAGGTCAATATCCTGTCTCCACAGGATGTCAATTAAATCAATATCCTAAAAGGGGGGAAAAAGAGGGGGGATATGACTTCCCCTTCCTCTGCAACCTCTTCTCTGGAAGACGCCCATCCCTGCAAAACTCCCTGCTCAAACACCTCCAGACTCCCACACCCAAAGCACCAGCTTAACTTTGGCCTCTCTGAAACGCAGCCGTTTGACCCGACTCACCTCCAAATGCCGCCCTTCGTTCCAAGTGGGGTGCAGCCTCACCCCGCCAATTCGTTTCCTGGACCATCCCCGTGGTTGTGGGGCTCCAGATACCTTCCCCCCACCTACAGCCATTCTGCACTGGGAGCTGGCCAAGAGCGGCTCTGCAAAGAGGCTGCTCTGGGGGGGCACAGACCGGGAACTCCATGAACAGCAACAGAGCTGTCTCCTCCTCCTCACTGCCCATGCTACGCAGCAGCAGCAGCAGTGCTCGTTCTGTCCAGGCAGGAGGGAGTCTGCAGCTTTAACCGCTCAGACAGCCGGCTGGCTGGCTGGCTGGCGGGCAGGCGGGCTGGCTGGCTAAAGGAAGGAGGGGAGGGGAGGGGAGGGCGGGCCAATTGTCATTCTGGATTGCTGCTCCATAGCGGGCTTGCATCAGCCTGTGGTGCCATTCTGGGCATTTGCATAAAGGGGTGGGGATTCTCTGCATTTCCAGCCACCTGATGCAAGTTAAGAACCCAGCCTGCTATGCACGCTGGGCCTTGCCAGCTTCCTCCACTCCAGACAGCAAAGCTGCCTGCTGTGACTAGCCCTTCGGACAGAAAGCAACCACCCTGCTCAAAAGCGGACCCCCAATGGGATGCCTTCATCCAACCGCAAAGCAGCTATCACAGCCCACATCCAGCCTTGATTCCAGACACATTTCCCCCCCCCCGTTTGGAATATCACCTTCTGTTAAACACCCATCTCCCCTGCACAATATCTTTCGCCTACTTCTTCCATAGGACAGCCTCTCCCGAAGGCAACCCAGCCATTCCCAGGGCTATTTTTATTCACGCACTGCAGGAGGGGCGCCTTTCATCCAGCTTCATCCCTGGAACTGCCAACCACATAGGGATACCTCCCCACCCTGTGGCTCTGGCAGTTGTTCTCTGAGTGTTACAAGAAAGCCTGCAGTTATGTGCCATCCTTGGCCTGTACTTGAGCCCCACCCCTCCACATCTCCAGTTCCATGGAAAGCAGATAATCCCCTTCGCGGTCAGTAACAAGCCACCCTTCTGTTCCTGAATCATGTGAAGGGTATCAACAGACTTAGAATCCAGGATACCACCATCAAGCATTTCAAGTCACTTCTTTCTATTGGAAGAGTACCAAACAAAGTAACCTACAGAATAAGATACACATCATTGTGATGGTTTCTCTCTTCACCCTTCCTTCCAATGCCACACAACAACGCTATTAAAAATACTCTCCTCTCAACACTTCTATGTTATGGATGTGAATTTTGGTGCCACTCTCAATCAGAAATCAAATATTTCAGGACTGACTAACAGAACAGACTATTTTCTAACCCAATGTTCCTCTTCTAATCTGTCTTGGCTAACCCCCCCCCCCGGCTCTCCTAAAGACATAATTGATTTCACAGGGCCTAGCTGGTAATCAAAACAAAACAAAATAAATAACCCTTCCTTTCTGTGTTTTGTATCTTCGTCCAAATTAACTAAAAGGGATTCTCGGCATCTTCACATCTTGCAAGGCATCATCCCCCCCTCCCCTAGCAGGCACCTTGATCCAATCTACTGTCCTGATCAAGAATTACTTGAACCATCCCTCCTACCATTACCAAATCACCATACAAAAGAACTGATTTTGATGGATATCTTACCCAACAAACTCCAAAGCATTACTGTATTTATTTTCTGGCTGATGTGACAGAGTGAACAGTCACCACAATTTCATTTTAAAAAGTGCCTATGTCTACCCACCCATGTTGTAGAACAGAACCCCCATATGAATCACAGATACCCTTATCCTTCCTCCCACCAATTCTCCCCCATCAACTCTCCCATCATGCAACAGTCTGTCGCTTCTTACATTCACCTACAGTAAAACTCTTCCCATCCTCTCCCCTTCATCTAAAGAGATCACTGTTACAAGACTCCTAAGAGTGCCCTCATTAGCCACACTGTAGTCTTCCTATAACCAAAAAACCACTATGAAGACACCTTCAGAAATTAGGGATTCTAGCTGGCAGTACTTCTGTCTTCCCAAGACTAATCTGATCAAGACAGCCAAACTATTGGGGGAAAGGGGGGGCAGGAGAAGGCTTCTTTTAAAGCCTGCCCCTCCCCAGACATCACAACCCTCGCCCCAATGCAGAGATCCTTTAAGGGCACGGTGCCTGCCAGGGAGAAATCTGGCCTCGTCCATCCTAGAGCAAGCAGCAGACAGGCATGGGGTGAGAAAAGGGTTAAAAGGAAATGATACCTTTCTCATGTCCCCAGCTGCCGCTCCCAGAGCTGTCCACCCAGATCATGGTCTATGTAGAGCACAAATTCCGGGCAGGCAGAGCTGGGTGGCCCAGGCAGGGTTCTGGACAGACATCTCCGGTTTCAGTTTAGCAGTTGCTCTCTCTCTCTCTCTTTTTTTTTTTTTTTTTTGGCAGGTTTGCCAGCTGCCTCTGAGTTGTCTGGAAGCCCCCCTCTTTGCCAGCATATGACCCACAGGTGCTGTGCTACAGCCACCCCTCCACCCCTCCCGCTCTCGCTTGAGATCCAATCCTCAGCTCTTCTCCGCTTGAGAGGAGTTCCGGCGAATCCCCACCCCCTGCTCGATGCCCAAGCTGCAGAGATGGAATCCCCACCCCATGTGCCGTGCTGAGGCTGCAGCGAGACTGAGACAACACCCCCCATACCCGTTACCTAGGCTGCAGCCAGAGCCAATCCCCTCCCCCAGGTCACCGCGGAGGATGCAGAGGGAAGCCAGGCTCCGCCCTGTGCTGGTTACCTAGGCTGCAGTAACAACCAATCCCGGGTCTCCGGTCCCTGCTGAGGATGCAGGGGAAAGGGCTCCTCCTTGCACGCGTCACCTAGGATGCGAGGAGGCGAGCCAATGGTTTCCCAGCTCTGCTTCCCCGCCCAGGTCGCCCTGGGAGCTGCAGTAGCAGCAGTGTTTGGGCCTCTGTCTCCTTGAGAAGCTCCCACGCCAGGATGCCCCACCCAAGCCAGGCAGTGATCCCGATGGCGGTGGTGCAGGGCAACACAGAAAAGAACAACAGGCAGCAGAATTGCCATTACTCCAAGCTCTTCACACAGATACAAAACTGATTATGTGGTGTTTTAATCCACAGAAGCTTGTTTATTGTATAACGATGTTTTAGTGGTCTATACAGGTATCGCCTATTTTTGCATTTTTATTTTATTTTGTTTGGACCACATGGCTACCTTTTACTTCACTCCTTGGGTAGTGCATAGCAAAATAAGACCTTTCAGGCAGCATCATTCCCTGATATATTTGTTCCTCCTCCTCCTGAAGTATTTTCTCTTCATCAACCCAGATTCTATACGTTCTCTACATGTTATAACAAAGCTAGAAGGTGAGGCCTGACAATGGTTTTGCATTTAAGAGACCACATACACACCCACAAAAGCAACTCGCAAGGCGCACTCTAATTCCTACTATTGGGAACTGGAACTTTTAAGGGATTTCCTGGCACAACTGTTCCCCTGGGACTTTGCTACTTTTTAATAGCTTTCAGGATTCAAGAAATAGGGATAAGAGAAGAAGAAGAAGTGGGGAGTTATCTCTCCGATCCTAACAATCGTTTCCAAACACACCCTTTTCAATTCAGTACCAGCCTATTAATTCAGTGTCAGGACAAATGGTATGCTTTAAAACAAAAATATTCATGGCTTCTTGAGAATGGTAGGGGACAGAACAACAAGAACCAAAGGTTTGTGTCACATCCACATTTGTAATCACAGGGAGAATGAAACCCAGCCTATGATGCAGCCTGGCAGCTGAAACCTGCTGCTCTTATCTTTTCTGCATTTGGGATAGGATCAAACTGGTGGCATGGAGTGGAAGGGATGATGGTTTGGTACCCAAATCAGCAGCTGCAGGACACATAGGTAAAACATGGTGGAAATACAGTCTTAATAACATGCTTAATAGTTTTCTCAGTGGAGTACAGATGGTGGAAAAGTTAGGGCAGCTACAAGGAGATACGTAGTGCTCCAAACTCTGCGTGTGTGCGTTGTGTCGTTACAGTCGTGACCGACTCTTCATGACTCCATGTCCATAGAGTTTTCTTGGCAGGAATACTGGAGTTGTTTGCCAGTTCCTACTCCAGGCGCTTACAGCACCTGGTATTCCCTGGTGGTCTCCTTAGCTTCCGAAATCAGGTGAGATCGGATGTGCTTAGGGCACCTCCCATAAATAAGGCTCTGCATCAAAACAAAATACTGTAGTTTTCTATACTTCACATCTAAACAAAGTCTGCTTTCATCTGCTAATTTGGCCCAATTCATTCTCTCCTGATTTTTAGGGAGAAAGGGGGAAGTAATATGCATGTTCAAATATGCATCCTGAAGACCAAAGCCCACTAGGGCTACCCCATATTTTGTGATACCTTTACATTAGTTCATTATTTCAAGCTGAAAGCAGGTATTTTATTCTTAGGATGCTCTAGTCTGAACTCAATATCGGTTCCTATAACTAAGTTTTCACTTTTTCAACTTTTCATATTCTACATCACAACTGACAAGAAAGAATATACAGCTACTACTTATCACAATTAGTTATCTACAAGGAAAGCTGATCAATTCTAGACTCGAGTCAGTTAAGTATATGTAGCTCACTATGTGGCTGCCATTTATAAATAACAATATGTACATCACACAGATTTTTTAAAAAAATTATAATCTCAACTGCCATCTATTTACATCTGAATTTGGGGAGGTGGGGGAATAACCAGCAAAGGATTAATGAGAAGGGAACTTCTCTTCACAATAATGCAGAGAAATGGAAGGAGATGGAACCAGATCGTGAGAGAAAGGGGAAATGATATACTGCTATATAGCTACCCACACAGAATGAATGAGAATAGAAAAGTGGATGCAAAAAAATCCAAGCTCTAAATACTGTATTATCACTGTAAGTTTCTAACCTGATATTCATTCATTCATTCCAATACACCGTGCAATAGTGTGAAACCATTACAAATCAGAGGATAATTCTGCACAGAATATTTTGTGGAGACATAATGAAATATGAAAACTGGACAGAAGATACAAACTCATTTATTTACTGATTAAATGTATAAGCCACCTTTCTAAGAGGTTTACATAAGTTGCCATCTTCTGGGCTGCCAGTTTCCAGATAAACAAGAGCAATTAGACTGATCTGAAAAGCCAGTTCCATGAGGCTTCTGTAAGGAGAAAAGATGATGAAAATGCGAGAAAGTATTTATAGCCTGCCTTTTTCAAGAGCTCATGGCAGTCTAATACAATTATAAATGGTCACAAGGGGATAGACCCACTCCCACAGCATCCATATTCTAATGCAGAGGGGGGGAAAAAAGGCCTTTACATGCTTACCAGAAGAAAATACTCATTACCTTATTGCTTTCAAAAACACAATATGTAAACTAATGTGTTTCATTTACTAACATTTTTTCTGTGAAGATTCTCAGTCATCCAGGTGAGTTTATCTAGAAGTTGAGTCATGGCAACTGGACTTCTTTTTCTTGAGAGATTGAAACATTTCACTGTTCATCCAAACAGCTTCATCAGTCTGAATAAAGGTAGTTGCGAGTCCTCAATCTTATAGTCTGCTTTGTCACACTGGTCTGAAATAGGCTCATAAGATGAACAATGGCCTGAATAGGCTCGTTAGGTAGACAACAGTTTCAACAGCTTTAAGGTGAACAATGGCCTAAAGTGATGAAACCCATAAAGTATGGGTCATTAGCTATGGCCTCAGTGGTGAAGGCCTGAAGTATTTTTGATTTGTCTGGATATTGTTGAAATCACAGCCTAAGTGGCAGATAGACTGTGCCTAAGGCCCCCACCTCTGTTGAAAGAGGGGTTTTCAATGCTCACATGAATGGCTTCCCTGACCCTTCTCTCAACCCACCTATCTTCTCTGTCTAAAATGTGTACATCCTCGTCTTTCAATGCCCTTTGTCCTTCATGTGGAGGTGTACTGACCTTCTGTTTAATTTCTCCAATGTATGGGTCTACACACTCCTCACTGCATTGGACTACATATACTATATTGCTCCTTTCACAGGCTGTGATTTCAGCAATACCCAGACAAATCAAAAATACTTCACCCCTTTACCACCAAGGCCATAGCTAACAACCCATACTTTATGGGTTTCAGCACTTTTGACCATTGTTCACCTTAAGGCTACTGAGATTGCTGTCTACCTATCGAGCTTATAAGGAGCGGCCCCAGCATACAAGAAAGCCCTAGTTATGGGGGGGGTCTAGTATGTACAGAAGAAAAATTCAGGATAATTGAGTTAGATGCATCAGTGATGGAAAGAGGGATGAAAGACTGAAGGATCATTACATCTCAAAAACAGATAAATCTTTTCAGACCACTAGGGCTCAAACCATTCCCAGCTGCCTGATCCCCAGCCTTCTCATCACACCATGCCTAGACAACTTGCCTAGAGCGTTTTGCAAAACAAGCAAACATTTCTTCTAAATTTTGCAAGCAATGTCTTGGTATACAAGCACTGGAGCTTGATCACAAGTGAGCCAATGGTGGGTTGCTCTCCCTTCCTCCTCCTGCTGGATTGTGGGTGACTGTCTGGAATGATCCATCTCAGGCAACCTCCCAAGCAGAGGGAAGAGAGAGGAATAGAGGTCTCTCTTGCACCAGGCAGGAACGGGCAGTTCATGGTTTTCTTTTCCTTTATATTTACTGTATTTATTTTTTCAACATTCTTATTTTTTCTAACCATTTCTAGTCATGGGGCAGCTAGTAAGTGTGTATAGGGCTACAAATTGCCCTTTATTATTGTCACATTAAAAATACAGAGTAAAATTCAGTTGTTACTCCCAAGCAGAGCAAATTCCACAGCCAGGTACCTAAACCATGGCATAGATGTGAACTTCTAGCCAAATTCTAGTGTGAGATTTGGCACTGTATGTGTACAGTGTGTTGTCTATGTGACCCCAGAAAAAAATCATCTGAGTTTCCAGTATTTCCTATGGGGAAATTTGCTTTGATATAGGAATGTTTTGGTTTACAAGCATGTTTCCGGAATGGATTACGCACGTAAACCAAGGTATTCATTTTAGTCTCATGCTGTTATGCACGTAAACCAAGGTATTCATTTTAGTTTCATGCTGTTATGTAAAACATGGCTTTCACATACATCAGTGGTAACAGCCGTTTAAAAATTGACTTGTATGACAAAGTCTTCAGCTCTTTAGTCAGCAGTAAAACCCTCACCTTAATACTACTGACTAGAATTGGCCATAAGCAAACAAAACCAAATATAAAAGACCTGCAGAACTGAAATTGGAGGCTGAAAGCAGTGAAGAAATCCCAGCTGGATCAGAATTCTAGTCAGGCTAAAATCCATTTTTTTTTGTACAACAACAAAAAAGTTCTGTTGGCTCCAAATTTTTGGCAGTCCTGAGTAAGAAGTCATCTTGTGGGCTCCCCACTCCCCTCTCTTGTGAGCTGTGCTTCCTCCCTCCAGGACAGCTGGCAGCTGTGTTTTGCCTTGTCACAGAGGGAAAAGGCAAGCAAGCAGGTGGTACCAGTAGAAGAGATGGTACTCCTATAAATGATGATACATAACAATTGAAGAAAGGTGGGCAGACCTAATCTCACTAAATTGGAAGTGGACCTTTCCCAAAGACCACTGCAGCTGTATAATAATGGCAAAACAGTGCCAGTACAGAGGAAAAATAAAAGTGGTGCCCAATATGGAATGAAATTGAGGCCCCAATATGGAATGAAACAGAAGCAAAACCTTAGAAAGTTGTTGAAACACAATTAGTGATTGCTCTAAAGCTCCTTGTCAAGACAGGCTAAGCTGGATCTCTTATTGCTGTCCTCCTGCCAGCAGAAGGACCTTTGAAATCTAAGTTGCGTTATTGCTCAGGAAGATTTTAACCAGTTGGGTGATACCCCTTCTTTTTATTCCTGCATTTTAACCTGCATTTTAATCTGTCCTTCAGTTTTAATTGTAGTTGCATTATTCCTCCTGGTTTTATCATTGTTAGTCACTTTGTATATCTCATTTCTCTCTTTCAGTATTTTTTTATTCAAACATTCCCAAGGTATACGTACATACAAAACATACCTCTTTATGGCTAAATGGAATGTTGTAAATTTGATAAATTTGTTATAAGATAACAGACTTCTTCAGGGGCAATACATTTTAAAGAATCTGTCCCATAGTGGGAATGTACACCACCATCTTTGAAGCTTCACTCTCTTTCTCCATTGCTTGTTTTATACAACTCTGAATCTGAGTTTTATACAAGTTGAATGAGGGACTACCTACTATGTGACTTTTATATGGATTACCATACATGACTGCATTGACTGATTTCATAAGAACACCAGTGTTTTCATGTTTACTTTCCACCCCTCATAATGGAATTTTTTCTTTTGGCATGCTATTTGCAGCTTTAATGTTACCTTTTAATGTTCTAAGATGCCCTTCTAATTCCCTGTTCTTAATTTGAATATGTCTTAAATTCTCTGGGCTGTATATTGTCCCTCATTATTGTAAGCCACCTTGCGTCCTTTTCCAAGGAGAAAGGCGGGGTAAAAAATTAAAATAAATAAAATAAAAATAGTTCAGCCTTGTTTGACAGTCCCCCCCCCCCAAGAGACTGAATTCAAGAGGAAAACCAACTGAACAGTCTGCCCATGGACAGAGATTTTGTACTGACACTGTTTTGGATGCACATACTAGAACAGTTAATGTAAACTCCATTAACCCTCATGTCTGTGAGGAAAGAGCCTTTCATCTCTCTTCAGTATGAGGAAAACACTATGTTCTCAACTGGCCCATGTTTACAGTCATTGCCTAAGGGACAACTCACACCCCACCCCTACATGGTGGGGGGGAGGCAGAGCAAAGGGTAAGAAGATCTCTCACTGTGCAGTGCCAGAGCAACCACAGGCGTGGGGTGGGGCTGGGTCACAGTACAGAACTAAGTCTAGCAGCCCAGTCTCATCACATGCTCCCTGAGCTATCATTTATTTTTATCTTGTTGTGGAAATGTTACAAGGACGTCATAATCCAGAGAACAAGTCTTTCTAGAAGATTAAGCTGCCTATAGTACTCAACCTACAGAATTGCAAAGTGGGAAAAATATAAGGAGAAAAGTCTGCCACCCTTGCAAACAAACTCTTGGTATCCCTGAGGCAATGTAAGAACAGTCGCCACAATATCTTTGGAGTACTAAATATAAGTACCTTTCATACTTAGACAATTCCTACCCCTTGCCAGGAGGAGGAGGAAGAAGTCAGCAGACTGCAAAACTATAGTTGCTTAGCATTTTCTGGGTCACTCACTGTCTAGTGTGGGCACTGCCTAGCTTCATTTTTAGAATGGACTAAGGCTAATATACTGAACCTGAATAAATGAAGATCCACCTTATGGAGGACTCCCCAGGTAGGTTAGGGGGGTCTGACTCCCCATGTTGGATGGTATAACCCTCCCTATCGGGATCTCCAGGCAAAAATCAAAACAAAATAAAATAAAAGCAAAAACATGTGGCACCTTAAAGACTATTATATTTTAATGTAAGCTTTCATGGACATGTCCACTTCTTCAGACATATACAGTAGCAGAATAACGTGTACAATTAATATACAATTCTTGGGAGCTGCGTGTATACCTTGGGTGTATTCCTGGACCTCACACTAGAATCCCAGGTAGTACCCACAGATTAGCCTTCAACCAACTGAGACTAATCACCAGCTACACCCCTCCATGGTGGTGGTAGTGAGGCTATGAAGATGTTGGTGAGCTGGTGTTTTCAAAGATTGACTTGACTACTGCAATGTTCTGTATGAAACTGATTGGGAAACTTCAGCAGGTGCAGGATGTGTGATAAGGCTAGTGACAAATGTGAACAAGTTCAATTTCCCAATCTTGATGCACTGCACTGGCTGCCTGTGTTGGTCTAGACCAAGTTCAATGCTTTGCCTTTGACTTATACTAGGACATCAGTACTTTTCAGAACATCTTTCCCTAAAAGCATCAGCCTGCACCACCTGATCTTGTCCCACCATGCTCTTGGGTAGGAGTGAGGAACCTTTTAGATGTTTTAGACCATAATTCTCATTGGCAATATAGGCTCAGAATTCCAAGGTTGGTAGTCCAAAATATCTGGAGGGCCAAATGTTCCCCTTCCACCTTAGGAGTTGCTACATTGAATGAGGCCAGGAACTCGGTCTTCTTGGTTGTGGCTCCATCCCTGTGGAATGGAGCCCTACTCAAGGTGCATCTGGCCCCATCCCACTCAATCTTTAAGAGAATGCTGAGAACAAAGCTGTTTACTGAAGCCCTTGAAGGCATTCTCTCCTGTTATTTTCTGTTCTTATACTAATGTTACTTCTCTTGTCAATATTTGGGTTTGCTGTGTTAATGAGTTGGGGCATGGATGTTGTTTCAATTCATTTGATTAGCTTGTATGTGCTGAGTTACTTCTATGTTATATTTTCATTTTGTTTTTACTTTGATGCAAACCACCAGAGTAGTGCCCAGCACTAACAGGGTAGTATACAATGTTTATGAAATACATACATGCATACATACATACAGTATATCACAGAAGTGAATACACTTCTTCAAGTGTCATGTCCTTGTAAAACATTGGCAATCAGTAACCTGAACTAGTTTCTATCTAAAGCTATTCTATCCTATCCTATCCTATTTAATTTATTTATTTATTTATTTATTTATTTATTTAATTTTTATACCGCACCATCTGACCAATAGTCACTCTGGGCGGTTTACAAAAGTTAAGACATTGACAATACAATAAATAATACAATTAAACAATATACTGTACAATGTATAGACAAAAATAAAATTAACCAATCAAACATAATTAAATCTGATAACTAAGCAAAAATAATAAATCAAATACAAGTACATACAAAAATGAATAGAGGCAGATTAAAATATAAAACCAAATCAGGAGATGGGCAAGATGACAAACAATGATCAGGGAAAGCACGTCTATACAGCCAGGTTTTAAGCAGATTTTAAAAACTTGTAGCATGGGGGCCAAACCAATCTCAGGGGGCAGTTGGTTCCACAGACGAGGTGCGACTGAGAAAGCCCAGTTCCTGGTGGCGGTCTTCCAAGCTTCCTTCAGGGTCAGCACCTTCAAGTGGCCTGCCTGAAAGGAGCAAGTGTTACGGGCAATACTCTGTGGTAGGAGCTGTTCTGACAGAAAAGGCCCCAAACCATTTATGGCTTTGTATGTTAACATAAGAACCTTGGAGTCAATGCTGGATTGCAGTGCGGCCAGAGTTGGGGTAATATGTTGGGTTTCTTTATATACCCGTTATTAATCTGGCTGTTGTATTCTGCACTAGCTGGATCCTGCCCATTAACTTCAAAGGCAGCTCCACGTAGAGCATGGTACAGTAGTCTAATCTTGAGACTACACGTGCATGGACCAACGTGGTGAGGGCCCCCGGATCAATGAAGGCGCACAGCTGTACAATCTGCCACAGCTGCAAATGGGTGGACCACACAACTAACACCACCTGGGTCTCCATGGTGAGCGCCGGGTCCAGAAGGATGCCAAGACTGCACATTTCTACCTGGGCGGGGAGAGTTGCCCCCCATCCCCAAAGCTTAGGTAGGTTCCCAATCCCCCGAGAGTGGGAGCTCTCTCCCAAAGGACTGGAAACAGCTGTGCTCACTGCGGACCACTGGCTTACATTCTTAAGCCAGAATGTTCTTCTATGCCCTGGGCCATGCTTCCTGTCTATTTTTCCTTGAAGGATAACCTGCAGCAGATGATATTTCTTATTGTGCATTATGTGTCTAAATTATTGCAATTTTCTTCTCTTTCTGTTATTGAGGATTTCTAGATTTTTATTAATGCACTGTAATACAGCCACATTAGTGACTCTGGCTGTCCAAGGTATCTTCAGAACTTGTTTGTACATCCACATTTAGAATGTGTCCATTTTCAACACCATAGAGAAGTATACTGAATACATAGGATCAAAGTATTCGAGTACAAAGTCTGATAAATAAGTCCCGGGTTGTCAAGACTTTCCTGATTTTTCTGGAAGGAATTTCTAGCTTGTTCAATTCTACTACAGATTTCGCATGAAAGATCCCAGTTATCCTTGGCATTGCACCCCAGGTATTTATAAGCTGATACTCTCTCAATTATATCACTGCTGATCTTGAGAAAGTTCTGTGAACCATTTCATTTTTTGCTGATAACCATCAATTTTGGTGCCGCTTTGGAAAAGAGGGTATTAGCAACTTTCTTGTTATTTTAGCAACTTTCTTGTTATTTTACTAGTAGCCTTAAGGTATAACCCAATCTTGTATTTGTTTTTTGTGATGGCTACATGGCTCCCCAACTTGTTTTGGATCCATTTTGTCTTCTTCACATTAAGTCGCAATCCCATGGCACTGTTTTCTGCAGTAACAGAATCCAATAATCCTTGCAAATCTGCCAGACTTGTTGCAAGCAGGACAGAGTCATAAGCCTATCTTATGCTATTGACAAGAACTCCATTCACCTTCACACCTTGGTTCTTTCCTTCAAGAGCACCCCGGAAAATTCTTTATGAATATATATTTAAAAGTAGAGGTGAGAGAATGCAACCTTAACAAACACCTTTTGTAATTGACACCCCTTCTGATATCTGACCATCTATCCAGGCACCAGCACGCTGATTTCAATAAAAATTCCCAATTCATAAATATTCAGTATATCTTTTCATGTGACAACAGTGGCGTACATGTAAAGCACTGAGTATACAGCTTGTATAATCGTGTAAATGTGCTGCCCCCTCAAAATAACGCAACATACTGCCATTAATGTCTAAACTGCTGGCAACAAAAGTGAGTACACCCCTAAATGGCAATGTCCAAATTGGGCACAAAGTGTCAATGTTTTTTGTGGCCACTATTATTTTTCAGCATTACCTTAACTCTCTTGGGCGCAGACTTCACCAGAACTTCACAGGTTGCCACTGAAGTCCTCTTCCACTCCTCTATGACAACACCTCCACCTTGCATTTCAGGATGCCCCAGATATGCTCAATAGGGTTTAGGTCCGGAGACATGCTTGGCCAGTCCACCACCTTTACCTTCACCTTCTTTACCAAGGCAGTGGTCATTTTGGATGTGTGTTTGGAGTCATTACCATGCTGGAATACTGCCCTGCGGCCGAGTCTCCAAAGGGAGGGGATCTGCTCTGCTTCAGTATGTCAAAGACTCACAGTACATGTTGGCATTCATGGTTCCCTCAATGAACTGTATCTCCCCAGTGCCGGAGCACTCATGCAGCTCCAGACAATGACACTCCCACCACCATGCTTGACTGCAGGCACGACATATTTGTCTTTGTACTCCTCACTAGAGATGGGCACGAAATGGAAAAAAATTTCGTTCCTTTAATTGTTATTCGTTCCGTTACATAACGGAATGAATAACAAAGCCCAGAGTAATTTAGGAAAGAACCGAACAGAACCGGGACAAATTAGTTCAGTTCGGTTCGGTTCGTTCTTCCCAGCTGGCGATGACAGCCCGGCTGTCATTGCTGGCGAGAAGGACTGTCAGAGAGAGCCCCGTTCTTGCCTTGCAAGTGGAGGCAGGATCGGGACTCCCCCTCCAGCGATCTCCACCACGAGTGCACTTGCAGTGGAGGGTGGCGAGAGGGAGCCGTGGTCTTGCCTCTGCACGCGGAGGCAGGATCAGATTTGCGGCCCCTTCTGCAGGGATCTCTGCCGTGGGTGAATGACAGCCAGGCCAGCTGCCATGCACTTGTGGCAGAGGGCGGCGAAAGGGAGCCGTGGTCTTGCCTCTGCACGCAAGAGGCGGGGGCTCCATCTCCAACTGTCATCCAACGGTGGTGAAGATCGGCTGAGCCTGGGCTGTGGTCTCGCCTCTGCACGCAGGAGGGATCACAGCCCCCTCCCCAGCGATCTCTGCCCTCGTGAATGACAGCCCGCCGGGCTGCCATGCTCCGAGGTGGGGGGGGTAGCAAAAGGGGGCTGCAATCCGGCCTCCGCACACTCCCCTCTCCAGCGATCTCTGCGGCGCTCTGGCAGCTCCCAGCCCCGGGAGGGCTCCCCACGGCTGCGGGAACACTCTCCTGGCCCGCATGCCGCAGGCTCCGGTGGCGCCGGGCCCTGGGAGGGGTCCCTGCAGCTGCGGGATGGCTCTCTCAGGAGGCTTGCCGCCAGCTCCGGAGGCGCCTGATCCTGGGAAGGCTCCCCGCGGCCGCACCAAAAATCGAAATAACTAAAACGAAGTGGGCCCCAGGGGCCCAAATAACGGTAACAGAACGAAGTGGGGGCCCAGGAGCCGAATAAAAAAAACGAACGCCATTTTGGCGTTTCGTGCCCATCTCTACTCCTCACCTGGTTTCTGCCACACACACTTGGCACCATCTGAAGTTGGTCTCATCAGACCACGGGACATGGTTCCAGAAATCCATGTCTTTAGTCTGCTTGTCTGCACCAAACTCTAAGTGAGCTTTCTTGTGCATCATCTTTAGAAGAGATATTTCCTTCTGGGATGACAGCCCTACAGACCAATTTGATGCAGTATGTGGCGAATGGTCTGAGCACTGACAGGATGACCCCCACCCCACCCCTTCAACCTCTGTAGCAATGCTGGCAGCACTCATACATCTATTTCCCAAAGCCAACCTCTGGATATGACGTTGAGCATGGGCACTCAACTTCTTTAGGTCGCCTGTGGCAAGGCCTGTTCAGAGTGGAGCCTGTCTTGTTAAACTGCTGTAATGGTCTTCGCCACCGTGCTGCAGATCATTTTCAGGGTCTTGGCAATCTGCTTATATCCTAGGGCCCATGGCCGTCTTTATGTAGAGCAACAATTTGGTGTTTGTTTGTTTTTCAGATCCTCAGATAGTTCATTACCATGAGGTGCCATATGGAACTTCAACTGACTACTATGAGAGAGAGAGAGAGAGAGAGAGAGAGAGAGAGAGAGAGAGAGAGAGAGAGAGAGAGAGAGAGAGCAATAACACCTGCTCCCCCTTCACACCTGAGACCTTGTGACACTAGCAGTTCTCATGACACCAGGAAGGGAAAACTGCTCCGTGGGCCCAGTTTGGATATTGTCACTTAGGTGTACTCAGTTTTGTTGCCAGCGATTTAGACAGTAATGGATGTGTGTTGCGTTACTTTGAGGGGACAGCACATTTACACTGTTATACAAGCTTTATGTTCACTGCTTTACATTGTAGCCAAGTGTCATTTCTCCCGTGTTGCCACATGAAAAGATATACTAAAATATTTACGAAATGTGAGGGGGTGTCCTCACTTTTGCGATATACTGTACATTACATACACACATACACACATACACAGATACATACATACCACTAAATAAGAAAGCACTAAGCACATAAGACTAACCTAGCTATGAGAAAATTAGGAACCAATGACTCCCCCCCCTATGAAGGACTCTCCCCCAACGTGGGTTCTGTCATGACCAGAACAAGAACAGTCACTGTGCATGGGGGGGGGGGAGTGAGTTATCCTTATCAAAAACACTTCTTGCCTACATCAGCCAGTGTTAATAGGGTCAGGGAAACCAAGGGATCTCCAGCTGCACGCCATTCCAGGTCAAGGTTGAGAAACAAGCACTGACAACTGAGGTAGGTAATCAGAGATTGTATCTAGCTGGGAAGGGATGGCAAAACAAGTTTAGCAATGGAAGCATTTCCAGTTTAAGATCCATCCACCCTAGGCCAAATCTGAAGAGCAAGGCTTCCACTCTGTTCCAGCAAGGTGGAAAGCTCAAACTCAGCAGTGCCAGAATACTTATAAAAGCACCTGAAACAGCCCTTAGAGACAGGGAACTAGATATACTGTGCAAATCACTCACAGAAAGAGGTCTCTGGGGCCAGAATTTGCATTTTAGAAACCATCTTTTTCAGTACTTTGGGATTTGGAGAAGTTGGAGGGGGGTACTGGATCCCTGGGGACACTCTGCCCGCTGCTGTAAAGAATACTAAGTCAACGGAGAGAATACAGAACTTGAAAGCATACTTGCATGGAAAGGGGGTTAAAGGGTGTTTTTCTCCCTCTGACCTCTGAATCTTATAACATTCAACAAGAAATTATTTTGAGCCAAAGTTTAGACCCAATACATAGATATCACTGAGCATGGGCACTTCCCAATTGCAGTAAACACACCCTGTCTAAAAGTCAATAAGAATTAAGGAGAAGAGCTTCCAAGGCAAGCAGCAAAAATCGCAGATAATTTTCATATTTGAGACTCACACTTGGCTAGCACCCTTGTTTCTCTGCAGTTCCATATAAGAGAGAAGTGGAGTTTTAAACACAGTGCCCAATTTAGTGGCTATCAAAACAATGAAAGCCACCAATTAGTTACAACTCAAGCAGGCCCCTTGAATCAACAATACTCATGAGGGTGCTAAATGAGCAACTCCCCACTGGTTCAATGGGCTGACTCGAGTTGTGACTTACTACTAGATTAGCAGCCATAGTGAGATCAGATATACAAAATACACAGCAGGTAGATGGCCGTTTTTATAAGATGCTTTGCAGATCTAAGAAACCAGAATAAAAATATAATTTAGTGAGCACAAAAAGCAGGCCCGGGGGGCCAAATGCGGCCCATTTTCAAATTTTGAGTGGTCCGCGGCCTGTTCTCCCCACCTGCTCAGCCTGGCATGCATCCCCACCAGCTGGCCAATTCCCATACCGAATGGAGACGTCAGCTTGCAGTTTTATGGTTTGCCTGCCCTCCTTGCCTCCCTCCATCCCCCCAGCCACCTGCCCAGCCTACCCACCCCCGGCTCCGTTGCTACAGCTTCTTCCCCAAATCCTTGCATGTTATAGAGACTTGTCCAATGTCCGGCCCAGGGGCCTAAAGTGGCTGAATGGTCGGCCCCAACACATTTTCACCTCAACAAATCTGGCCCTCCTTGCAAAAAGTTTGGACACCCCTGCTCTACTGTGATGAGGCGACCCAGGAAATAGTTAGCTCTTTTCCAGGCCTATCACTGTAAACTACCAGAATGATTTCACAGTAATATATAGACACAACAGGGTCACTTGCTATTTCATATACCAAACAAAAGATGAATACAGTGGTACCTTGACTTACATTTTTAATCCATTCCAAAGGCATCTTCAGAAGTCCAAAAATTCATAAGTCGAACAGTGGTTGCCCATAGGAATGCATTGAAAACCAATTAATCTGTTCCAAATTAATAGGTTTTCAATGCATTCCTATGGGAAGGCTGTCCCAACACCCCTCAATCAAGGACAGCTGAAGGCTGCTTTCCGCTTTCCTGCCAGACAGCTGACTTTGACATGTCCAACCTGTCAAAATCGGTGTGTGTGGAGAGCACCCTTTGGCTGCGTTTGATTGAGGGAGAAGCCCGCGTGGTTTGGAAGGAAAGCACTTACCCCCAAGTAATCTCTTCCCTGGGAATTATGCAACTTCAGCAGCCCGAGCAGTTTGGAAGGGAGACACAATGGCCACCTTCTCCTTCTTCTTGATTGTTTCGATCTCTTTTGCAGAGATGGAAGCAACCAAGGAGGAGGTGGTGGTGGTGATGGACAGCGAATGCTGCTGTTCACTGCACATGACAGGATGGACCTGTCAAAGTCAGCTGTCATGTGGAGCACAGAGCAGCGTTCATAAGTCGAATTATTCAGTTGTCAAAGCAACCGTAAGTCGAGGTATCACTGTACTTTAATGACTGCATTAAAGACTGCATTCCTTAGGCTGCCCTGTGATTTGCAGGTTTATTTATTTATTTATTTATTTATTTGTTGCATTTATACCCCGCTTATCTACAAAGTGTACTCTAAGCGGCTTACAAGGCTACCAAAGCCATAAAATTACAATAAAAACACAAGTAGAGCAGATAGTAATAACTATAAAACAGAAGTTAAAAACCTTATGGCACCTCAATCACTGTACAGTTGTAAATGATTACACATTCTAAAAGAGTTCAAGAAGATCAGGAAGCCATGACTTTTTAATTTTAAAATAAGCATTTAATGTTGCTGTATCTTGATGTTTTTCATTACCTTCCAAGCCATCTCGTGCATTTTCCTTTAAAAGAAAGGTAACACACAAAAATAAAGTCATACCATAAATTCCTCTGCTAGAGTCTGGCTAATTATTTTTACATGGGCAAGTATAAGAACCAGAAACTCTTCATTAGCAATCCAGATATGCCAGATTGAGTTTTGGAAAATCAAGGTTCCAGACCATCTTTAAATTAAAAATTAATCAAAGATGCTCCCTCGGCACAGAGGATATCACTTCTTAAAAGGGCAGTGAAAAGACGTGTGGTCACTGTAGGCTCACAGCAAAAACTATGAGAGTAAAGGAAGAATAATGTTTTGAGAAGTACAACAAAGCTTACCTCCCACACAAGCTGGTATTTGGAATTGCTTAAATTCTCCCCGGTTGGTGGATCCAGTCTAAACTAGCTAGCATTTGTAGCAGACTCTCTGCATCCAGCAGCCAAAGAACATACACTGAGAAATGAAACTTTTTTAAAAACACACTAAATCAAACCCAGGAGTGCATTTGGGAGGAAGCAGGAAAAGAAAAGCAAGGCTCAAAAGTGTTCTCATATCACTCACGCACACATCTGGCACTTGTTTATGTAAATCAGTTATTTCATTACCATCCCTTTCCACAGAAACAGCAAGGTAACAGCAAGGTAACATAAGATAAGAAGCAAGACCTCACAATTAGAGATGGGCACGACCAGAAAAAAAAAATTTTTCGAGTTGTCGTTTTTCGGGACGGGTCCGTTTCGGCTCGTTTCCGTTTTGCGAAATTTTTAAAAAATTTGTCGTTTCATCGTGTCGTTTGTCGTTACCGCCGCCGCGATTTCGCGCGATTTGACGTCCCAGAGAGTGGCGTCCCGCGGCGCTAGGTGTTTTTGCGCCCTAGGCGGCGGGCGGGGTGGTGGTGGGGGCCATGGGCGGGCGGCGGCAGCGGTAGGGGGAGGGGCGGGCGCGCGGGCACGGGTCCCGCAATGACCCAGAGCAGGCGGAAAACACTTTAAACTGACTTGCTGCACAAGACTGCATCGAATAAAGCAATTGCAATTTTTATTGCAAACAAAGTGGGCAGTGCACCCACAGCAGAGCTGCAGGCAGGGTATGAAAGGACCTTGGCTTGCCACCAAGCAAATGAAATTTTTAAAATAAATCCACACCTCCCCTCCCACTCAAACCTCCCCCCCTTTGAAGCACTATCAGAAAAGAAATCCTAACAAACTGCAGGAGAATAAAATAGAATAAACTGTGTTGCTATTCCCCACAGCAGACAGAGAATGAAAGGAATTATTATTATTTCCTAAAAATTCAATTGAATCAATTCCCTCCCTGCCTGCCTAACTGAAATCTAAAGGCTCCGCGAAATCAAAACTAGTCAGCACAGCAGCCAGCTACACACAGCCCTCTCCCACCCATATCCAAGCCCGGACTGCGACTCTTCTGGGAGTGCCTCACCTTTTTATGCCCTCTTGCACATCCAGAAGTGTCAGTCAAAACCTGGCCATGCGATTGGTAGAATGGGTCCAAAAATTTGCATGGTCCCATCCCATGGCCAGCCCATCATTGCGCAGGTGTAAAAAAATTAAAATAAAATAAAATAAAATCAGTGCGACCTTTTACTGCTATAAAAAACCCACTGCTGCTACTGTAAAAATTCAAGCATTTAAAATAGCTAATTTTCGCATGTTTCTGTGGTGCTTTGGTGGTTTTTTGGACCACAATTTCAAAAAAAATATTGCGGACGCCATTTTGGATCCCCCCGCACCGCATGGCAAATGGAGACGCCGAGGATGCCCCCTCCCAGCCCGGTACCAGCAGACCAGGACAGGAGGGGGGGGAAGGCTGGGGACCCCCCCCCAGAAACCACCCCTCTGGTAGGTGCCCTCAGGCAGGCATATTTTCGCCTGCTTTTTTGGCCAGGAATCGGGGGGGGGGTATTTTTAAAACTTTTTTTCTGTGCCGCTTGGCATCGCGCGATCGCCGCGCGATGCCAGGAACGACAACGACAAATGAGACCCAATTTTTCTTTTTTCGGTTCGAGTTCGAGTTCTGACAGCTTAATTGTCGTTACCGTTTCCGTTACGTAACGGAAACGATATCCGAAAACGGAAATGACAATTTCGCCAAGTCGTGCCCATGTCTACTCACAATATTGGTCAACTTGTTCATCCAAAACTTCATACGCCACTGCTACATCTGCTACAGTTTTACCTGTTTCTATAAAAAAGGACAATTGCTTTATGGGCTACATGAGCTATCATCTCAAAACCACCCTGTGAGGTAGGCAACAATTCCATTTACAAAAAATGGAATGAAAGTAGATGAGAAGGAAAGAGGCGAGAAACCCACAGTAAACTCATGGGCAAACGGACATTTCTTCCAGATCCAAGTACAAGCCTCTAATTATTAAGCCATAATAATCCAACTCTGCCAACTCCCCTACCCACAATTTATTGCAAATGTATCCCACCCTTCCCTTGAGAAGCCCATACAAGTACTGAAGCTTCACAATAATCAGTGAAACAGTTTAGGCTACAAAACAATTACTTGCTCAAGTCTCTTAGTGAGTTTCAAAACTAAACAAGAATTTCAACTAATTTCCCTACATACAGGTAACTTAAGGCAAGAGATCAAAGTGCTCATTGTTCCTTATGCTGCTGCTTCCTCCTCAGTACACCAGTGTTAGAAAAGGCTATGAATCATATACAGAATCTAACACAAAACTGGTGCCTTAGTATCTATAGTAAATGTCTTGGTTTCCAATTCTAACCACTCTCTGGTGTTAGCTATTTCCAAAACTCAGTTCATGAGGTATCTATTTAAGCAAGCCAAACATAGCACTTTTCATGCAGCCTTAGCCAAACCATTTTGGCCTAGTTTACCTGCTACTTTATGAAAACAACCCCTCTTCACCAAGACCACTTCCTTCCAATCATAGCTATCCCACTCCATATACAAAGTAAAACATCTGCCTTTTGAGTCAGCCTCTATTCAGTGCATCACCTAGTGCGAGAATGAAAACCACTGGTCATATCTCATCAAGAGAAAATAAAAAACACGGCACTTAGCACTATTACCACTCAGAACTGCCAGACTTCTGCTACTGCAACTGTTCTGTATTTTTTCCTAATCTTCAAATTTCCTCTCCACTCATGTGTTTGCTAGGAGGGGAGACACAGCCTTCTAAGCTTATATTGCTTAAGCCAAATCCAGGGTGGTCTGTGGCCTGTATCAGAACACCTGAAAAAAGCAAAATGGTCAGATTGTACAGTGGACCCTTG
The DNA here is from genome assembly GCA_037367245.1 of Phrynocephalus guinanensis. Classification (NCBI taxonomy): domain Eukaryota; kingdom Metazoa; phylum Chordata; class Lepidosauria; order Squamata; family Agamidae; genus Phrynocephalus; species Phrynocephalus guinanensis. Next base: position 21,445,663 of record CM074743.1, read on the forward strand.
TATAACAAACAGCTTGAATAACATAAAATCTGTACAAGATAAAAAATCCAGAGATAGGGGAAATTTGCTTAACATAATCGCCTATGGGGAAAATCTGTACAACATAAAAATGGGATTACTCCATTTTCAATGCATTCCTATGGGAATTTGTATAAAGGAAAATTTGCTTAACATACTTTCATTTGGAACGAATTAATTCCTTTATACAAGGTACCACTGTATTCTCATGGCTGTTTTCACCTTCACAAGACTCTCATTTTAGCAGAACAGAAAATGTTATATAGCCAAGTGCACCATTTAAACTATGGGATAAACAGATGGGCTCTCTGCCTTTTATTACTGTAGGTATTACAGGCAAAATAAAGTGTTCTGTGCATTTAGATGTGATATGAAATATTATAATGCTACTCCAGCCCCCACCTTACATGAAAAGCAAAATTACAGGACCAGAGAAGGTCTAGATTCAAGCTGAAAAACACATTGCTCTGTAAACCTTAGATGCTTTTCTTTCTTCTTCCACCACCTCCAACCATTCCAAGAGTAGGAATGTCCAAATATGAAAAACTGCCCATCTCTCAACATTCATATTCTCCAAAATTCCCACAAAGATATTCCAAAAGTCAAAAAGATGTGCTTAGGGCCAGAAGACTTTTTTTCCTTTCAGTGCCTCTCCTACTTTTCCATAACAAAAAGAAAAATATTTTTTCCTCAGCCCCATTTCCTGTTCTCTCTCTCTCTCTCTCTCTCTCTCTCTCTCACACACACACACACACACACACACACACATTCTCACACTCTAGTTTAAGTGACCTTATTTCCTCAACCACCAGGGGAAATCCCCACAAATACAGCAAATTTCACTTTCAGATTTCCAAGGGCACATCTCTGAAATAGTCAGCCTATTTTTGACAATGGAGGGGATGAGGGAATATGACAAGAGTGAGGACAGTCACAACAGCTGTTTCAACAACCCCCAGCCTGACCACCAGTGTCCATTTACAACACAGGATGCCAGGGATTAAGCATGGTCTGAAAGCAATTCTCCACAACCATTCCATACAGTATCTGGCACAAGGGGGACAGCATTCATGTAAACATTAACCAATAAGCAAAGCACAGATACAAACAGGCTGAACCAGAACAGATCTACATTAACTACAACAGAAACCCTTATGAGCCGCAAGACGAAAAAAAGCAAGGGCTAGAAAAAGTAGTATTCACTATATATGAAGATTAAAACTTGGGGCATATATTAAAACCCCACCCTACCTGGCATTTTCTTGAAAAGATAGTAAAAATCCCCTGGAAGAACTCCAAAGCTGAATAAACAACATGGGCAATAAGACTATTACCTAACGCTATAAAATAAGCAGCTGATGTTTGACTTAAGATGCCTCCCACAAACAAAAGCTAAAAACAAAAGAAGGACTCCAAGTTCATAACAACATGTCTCCTATGAAAAGGGACAGATATCCAGTATGTTCCCCAGGTACACAGGTCATTAAGGTGCCATACTTTTGACAATAACAGCCATTTTAGTGCTGAAAGCCACGGATTACTCCTTCAGCACTCCCTTCTCCCTGTTACCACAGCCCATGCATTTCACTCTGTGTAACAACATACCTCTTTGGTTAGATCACCATTCACTGGAGGGGCCACTGCACCTAGATCTTCCAGTTCTTCACCAAATCCTTGTTCGGCTCCGTTTTCCCTGGCTACGCTCTCTGGAACAGTTCCATCTTGTAAGCCACTGCCATTCTCAAGGGAAATGCCCGTACTGGGTTGGGCACTAGAGACAGAACCTTCAGGATCTCGATGTACCAACCAGGCACTAACTTCAGTGGTGGGCACCTGAAACCTGTCCAGGGCCCTTACCTGGTTAAGAAGCCGGCGAGCAGTAAAATAGTAGTCCAGGTCTACACTTTTGGGATGGATGACATAGCCATCTAAAGTGTTCCGCAGGTTGTGGAACTGTGTCTGGGTGTAAGCCGAGCTCTGCCCCAGAAAGATCTCCCGAAGAGGGGGAAGATGCGAGTTAAGATAGGTATCGATGTCCACCCTCACACCGATCAAACTGAGGAGAATGGTGAATTGGATCAGTCCTTCTGTGAAATATTTCTTCAGAGAAAGCATTTCTGAAAGGAAACACAATGCACAAAGTAGATGTTTAATAAAACTCACACCAAATATCAAGCTAGCTCTCTATCCAGCCATAAAGAAAAGCACTCATACTGCAAAAATCTTCAAACTGCATTTAAAAAAGAAATCTCAAAGCAATCCGATTACCACTGAGAGAATCAAATTCTAAACGCCTCCAGAAGCGAGAAAATTGCCTCTCGGCAAAACGACTCCTGTTTCAGTGCTCTCTACCGATTCAGAAACGTAAGACTGTTTTGAAACCAAGCTGAGGTAGCTACATGTAAACCATGTGACTTACTGTCTCAAAGAGTCCACATGCGGCAACTTCCTTCAGTTTTCTAGCTTTCCACACCAACGACAAGATCGAACAAGTCGAATGGAACAGCTGCAAATGCACTCCTTCCCCCTCCTTCTTCCTCCTCCAGCTCTGAGAAGCTTCTGAAGGAGCAGTTAAAGAGTCCAGGATTCCAGAGCAGGGAAAGGTTCAAACGCTCTCTTCTGCTTGCTGTGGGTTTCGTCAGAAACTGAAACACAGCCAAACAATGAAAGTGATAAAGCACTGGAGACAGAACTCTTTGAACAGACTTCAACACTGACATAATTATCTATGGGACACAAGGACAACTTGTGTGCAGAATCCACCTAAAAAGTCTCTAACAGAGGAATAGCTGAATGCAAAAAGGCAAGGTAAAGTTTAGATTAGTACCACACTTTTTTAAAAATTCTACCTTCATCCTTCAACTCAAGGCAATATCAACTTTTCTTTCCCACTGGGGATCCCTCTGCAGCTTCTTTTTACTCCTAAGCAATACGTTGAAAAAAGACAAAAGACATCAACATTGCAAAGTAGACCAATGTGTACTCCCCTTTTCAATCACCTTTCATTCCCTACCTGCTGTTTGAAATCAGATTTGAAGCATGCTGTTTATGCCTCTGCTTCCATGTGGTTTTTTCGACAGGTTACAGTGACCGCAAGTGCCTAGAGGTAGCTTTTAGTTTTAGCGGAGCAGACAGCTAATCATTAGAATTTCTGCAGCTAGTTGCCCCAATTTACACAAAGTAACAGAAATGCATATCCATCCAATAGGACAAGATTCTAGACAAACTGGTGAAGCTCCTACTTTAGACATTTAGGTCTCCTTCACGGGTTCCCATCTACAAACCACTTGGTTTTCTGACTCTTATATCCAGATCCAATTAAGGATCTTCAAACCACCTTTCCTGCAACGTTTTGTGCGCCACTCACCTTCTCAATTAGGAATGACACGCTACACCTTACTGGTGGACCAGTATATCCCTGGATAAATGATTTAACTGCCTAAATTTACTTGGGAAAGATTTCTAATACCTTCTACCTCTCATCTATTGTCTCTGATAGTTGTAAGGGACCAGCATGAGTCCTGGAAGTTATACTGAAAAAGATAGTGAGGCAGACGGCATCAAGAACGGAGACACATGTTCACATGGATAAATACACTAAAGCCAGTACAAAACAAGCTCACCTCTAGGAAGAGCCTATGATTACATGTTCAGCATTAAATTGCCACTAAAAAGCAAAGCAAAGCAAAGCAAAGTGTTCTGCTTATATACCACCCCATACCACTACAAGTAGTCTCTGGGCGGTTTACAATTTTTAATTACAGTGTGCAGGCTACACATTGCCCCCCCCCAGCAAGCTGGGTACTCATTTTACCGACCTCGGAAGGATGGAAGGCTGAGTGAACCTTGAGCCTGCTACCAGGGATTGAACCCACATCGTGAGCACAGTTTTACCTGCAGTACAGGCATTTAACCACTGCACCACGAGGCTCCTACATATCAAGTGGTCCCTACTGACACATGCAAAGCAGCAATATGAGAATAGGAAAAACTTAGTATGACTGACTATAACAAAACCCACAAAAAAACTTTCATAAATAATTTCAGCATTTTATTAAAAAATAAAGCTTGAATGTAGGTAAGCCCTAAGTAGAAATGTCAAATCTTAATAAATTAATTAAACATTTCAACATAAATGTTGTCTCAGTTAAGACTTCATATTTTTGTAACTATCTATGCTAGATACAGCATCACCACCAACAGTACACTTGAGAAAAGATGTTCCCAATTTCACGCCTTGCTCTGTTAAGAGTAACCTTGCATTCATCTTAAGTGAACCTCTTTGCTTTGGCATACTATCCAATTTCAGCACTCACTTTCCAGTTCCATCAGAGACATGTGATTTCTAAGCTGTTGATGTTTTTAAAGGATAGATAGAATCTCCTACCACATGCTATTTGGCTTGCCCCATCTTTAATTCTTGCTTCTGGATCAGTGTGACTTTTTGGGTTCACATTTCAGTCCCATTTTAAACCTTGTCAAAATGCATCCTACTGCCATGGACAGGAATATGGGGAATTCCCTCAAGCAAATTACTAAACCAGAATACTTTCACAGACTAGCATGGAGCCTGTACTACGGTATTTATAAAGCAAATGGAGGAAGGAGATATTTACTTGTCTTCCTTCTAAAAATTATTTCTATGCTTTATTGTTCTCATGGCCTCAGTTGTATACAACAAATCAAATAGAAAGCTATTTAACACAATTGACAGTTCAACCCTATGCATCTACCTGAATGCTGTCATGCTGAGACCAGTGGATATTTGACCCAGGTAATTTACAGAAGACTGCAGCCTCTGCAGTTTCTATATTCACAATAAAAACAGTTAAGCAGAATGTTTAAGAAGTATTATCCTCCAATAATGTTCAGCATGTCCATATTTTTATGTAGCTCCAACAATCTCTATCCTCCTGGCACCATGAAGCCTCTCATTTTACTTTTTTCCTTGTCCATAAATATTATAAAAGGTGCCCTCATGTGCCTAAGATTCTACAGTATTCTGATTCTAAATGGGCAGTGGAGTGTGAAATATGAAATATATTTAATTAAAGAAGACTGTCTTAAAGCAATCTTAAGCAACTACTGTATTTCCAAAAAGTGAAGGAGAGAAATATTAAGTGAGTAAATGCCACATAAATACACTGAGACAACCAAAATTTAATTAAAAAATTTGGAAGTATGTTATATGAATAATCCAAAACCCTACAATTGTGCTACCCAACAAGGGAAACCTTCAGAAGACTGTGAGACACTCCAGTGCACGCACACACATCTTAAAAACAGGGTTGCTCTTCTGATTTTTCTTTCATATGAGGTCATCATGATAGGCTGGTCTGCAGCATGAAGTATGTGGGAATTGCAGGAGCCCCCCTTCAGTCAAGAAAATCCATGGCATGCATAAACACTGCCCCTAAATTGTCCTGACAACATAAAACCATATAAATTATTTCTACCATCCCTTCCTCAGTGCCACTTAGGATTCACTAGCAACCATTAAAAAAACCCTACATGATTTCCATGTTTTATCCAGCCTAAGATCCCTTCTTAGCCATACAATCACTATTTCCTCCAAAATTCCTCCCTTAAACTCTTCCAATTCCTGTTACTTTGTTTCCTACTTCTCTTCTCCAAGTTTTTCTGTCTTACTGCCCTGTTCCACTTTACACATTCACATTGACTGCTCCCTTCCTTTCCACCCAGTTAAAACTCCAACTTTTTCACTTTCTAGCAAGCTCAACCCACTCACCCACCCACCCACCCACCCCCGTTCACCTCCACGGTTCCCTTCGGGTTCTAACATGCTCTTGGTTACCTTCAAATTTCCTTCCACCTGGGAAACCAGAGGAAGAAGGTTTCTCCCCAGCCTTGCTTCTCCCGAGGAATCCTTTCACTTGAAACCACCTCCCTTTGTTTTCCCCTCTCTGCTCCTCCTGCCGTGCCCTTTCACCTCCTAGCATTCCCCTTTTGTCCGGGTTTTGCCCTGCCTTCACCCAGCTCCAAAGCTTGCCTGCCTGCTCCGCCCATGAGCCCCAGGCAACGAGCCCCGAGCCCATGTGCCCTCGATGCCACAACGCGCGTGTGTGTGTGTGTGTGTCGTCGTTACAGTCGTGACTGACTCTTTGTGACCCCATGTCCATGGAGTTTTTCTTGGCAGGAGTACTGGAGTGGTTTGCCAGTTTCTACTCCAGGCGCCTACAGCACCTGGTATTCCCTGGGGGTCTCCCATCCAAGTACTAACCAGGGCCAACCCTGCTTAGCTTCCCTTCCACAAACTCCTCTCTCCTCACCCCGCCGCCACCACCACCGTTTTCCCTGTTCAGCGACTCCGTCGCTGTTGCGCTCCTCTTGTTCCGTTTCACCCCCTCCCGCCGCCCACACCCCTTCCCTTTCTCCTCTCCTCTCCCCGGCCTATGGGCGTGGTGGCTCGGCGGGCGAGAGCGCTGAACACTGTCGGCTCCTAACGTCCGCGGGTTCGAATCCCGGGTGCCACCCAAGGGAGTGAACTCCCGCTGATAACCCCAAGCTCCTGCCAACCTAGCAGTTCGAAATCCAAGTACTGTAGCGGAGATGAAGAGGTACCACCATAAAAAGAGGGAAGATAAAATAGTGTTTCCTTGCAGCCATGCCGGCCACATGGCCACGGACTGGCACAACACTGGCTCTTCGGCTTGAATACGGAGATGAGCTCCGCCCCCTAGAGTCGGACACGACTAGCACGCATGTGCAGGAGGGGGGGGGGAACCTTTACCTTTTACCTACCTGGCCTACTACACCCAGGCGCCTTTCTTCCCTAACCTGTCTCCTCCCCCCCCCCCCCGCCGCCGCTTTTTTTACCTCCGGTTCCCTCAACGCCCAGCGCTCGTATTCTAAGTCCCTTAAGCCCGCTTCTCTTCTCCATCGCAAGGGCCGGCCTTCTCTTTCCCGCCACACGCACAGTCTCCTTTCCCCACCCGCACCCTGTGTGTTTGGGGGGGGGTCCCCCCTTTCTTCGGGACCCCTTCTACTCTTCAACCCCCCCCCCGCACGCACGCGCGCGCGCTTTGTCTGGCTCCACCCCCTTCCCCCTCCTCGGAGCCTATTCTCTCCTCTTCTCGGAGCCCGTACCTCCTCTCTTTCTCGCGACCGCCGCTCCTCACCCACGGCTCCCTTACGGGCGGCCTGGCCCCGCTGCCGGTTCTCAGCCCGAACAGGCAAGACCCCACCCCCACCCGCCTCCGAGCTCGCCTCAACCCAGCCTCCGCCCGGCCGCAGCCAATCCCTCTCGAAGACAGCGATGAGTGACTCTCCTGTCGCCCAATCCGACAAGAGATACAGCCTCCCTCCTACGAGTCTTAGAGCTAGTGACAACGTAAGGGCCAATCAGAGGGCACGTCGATAAAAAGGGGCGAGATCGGGAGGTGGAATTTCCACCCCCTCGAGGAAACTGACTAGAAAAAACAACACCCAGCAGTAGAAGGCAGGCCGGACCACATGCTGACTGACAATACGCGACGGCCAATCCGTTAAGTGCCCACGAGTTCCTCAGCGCCGCGGGGTTTGAGTGATAGGAGCGGCAACCAATCATAGGTCGAAATGGCACTCGCTGCTTTTTTCCGTTGTCTTTGGACAACATGTCCTAACGCACGAGTTTCTGCAGCCAGTCCTCGCCCCTCCCCCACCAATACGTAATCTGCATAACCGCCTCATGTCTTGCGTCTTCCTTTACGAAAGGGCGCCATATTAGCTGGGTTGCCATTGGTAACCAATCGAAGAGTCCCTCGGTGTTGACAACCAGCATGATTACGGCCATTCATCCTGTTAGCAGGACTCCGAAACTTTTTTTTGCCCCAAATTAAATTAAAATCAGAATAAATTTTCCCTTTTAAAACGGGATTTTAGAGGGAATTTTGCTTTGCCTTATATAACGATCTGCATGTTTTCTTCACATTCAGCGTGTGGGGGATTTCTAACAAAAGAATGCGCGTGCAAACACACTTGCACAAACCCCACAGCTGTCGTGTGTTCTCATTACACTTCCCCCCTCCCCCATGGAAACAAAAACAGTTCAAACTGCCTATAGATAGATAGATAGATAGATAGATAGATAGATAGATAGATAGATAGATAGATAGATAGATAGATAGATAGATAGATAAAAAATTTCATTTGGAACGAATTAATTCCTTTATACAAGGTGCCACTGTACATACATGCATACGTACATACATACATAGAAACATACATACATACATACATACATACAATAGTCAGTAATGTTTAGTTTTTGTTTCATCAATGGGAACTAATCATTTTAGGATATGGTCTCTGATTGTTAAAGAAATCTGTGTGGGGGTGATTGTAACGAAACAGGAACTAGTGTGCAGCCTGAGCCAAGTTGCATGGGAAGAGAGTCTTCCATCATGTAGAAGTTTCTGTTCCTTTACATTGTATTGTATCTTAATATTGTAATTGTATAGCACAGCATGGAAATCATCAGTTACATGTAGCACAGTGAAGTGTAACTTGCTTTGAGGGTTATAAGAATAAAAACTCAATGTGTGATTATAGGAGGGAATAGCTTGTACAGTATTTTAGGCCACTTGTGTCACAGTCCAGTGTAAGTTATTTCCTGGTGATCACACAAAATATGTGAGATAGTGAACCAGACCAACTGTGATCCACACCCAAGCTGGACTTATTTGATCCAGCCACAGTGCTCCTTGGGGCTAGGTGGAATTCTTCCTCAAATGGAATAACTGCTTTAACAGATATTGCTTTAATGGTTATTTAATGGATGCAATCAGTCATTACCTTTTTCTGGTCATCTGACTGCACCCCAGTCATATTTTAAAGTAACAGAGGGAGTAGAGATAAGATTAGTTTTTGGTGAAACTTATGTTTTCTAGTTAATTCAAGTGTTTAAAAGACACCTGGCAGGATTGTTTGTTTGTTTGTTTGTTTGTTTACCATGGACACTTTCTTAGTTGTATTAAGTGGCATTAAAAATGTCTAATACTTTACATTGGTGAAGTATTTTAAAGGCAGATTATCAGAACTGACAATTAGAAGGAACAATAGTGTAGTTTCCCATATTTGTGTTGGAGCAACGCCAAATTATTTTTCTATGCTGGGCAAAAATGCTAGCTGGACTGTTGCAAAGTAATGAATAAGCAGCATGTTCCTTTTAAAAATAATGTTGGAAGATGTGCTGTATATAAAGCATTTATATTGTGTCTATATATCAGTAAATTCAGCAAAATTTATTGAAACTTCTTAACGGTGCTTCTAGATAAGTTTTTTTATATGTGGTGAGGAAGTAATAATGCTTAGGAGTATTGTAGTTCATTTCAGGGAAACTTCAGTCATTTGCCCTAAAGTCTGCAGGGGGAGGGGACATGGTGCCCTCTTGAACTATGTGGGTTAAGTAAAAGATGGAGAAGGGGTGGGAAAGGTTCCTTCTGCACATTTCTTTTAGAGAATTGATCTTAGGAACCAAGCTCAATGTAGAGGCAGCTCATAGTTCCCCACCAAACCCTGTACTCTAGTCCATGATGTTATTTACAAATTTCCAGAAAGGCTTTTCAGGGGAAAGGGAAGGAAGAGAAGTGTACAGGAAACGTCATGTCCATGGAATTTCTTAGGTGAACTTATCTTAGGTCTGAATAGTTTCATCACTAAGGCAGATGACAACAATGTAGCATCCATACCTCATTGAGACTTGGCAGAAATAGTAGTGTGAAGAAACCCACCCTGGAATCAGATATTTTGAACAACTGCAAATACCCCCTTAGGGGAAGCAAGATGCCTGAGACGTACCCCATGGTTCTGTTACAAACTTTCGGGGGGGGGGACAGATTACATGGATCCACTAAGGACAGGGGTCCTCAACCTAAGGCCCAGGGGCCGGATGTGGCCCCCCCCCCAAGGTCCTGAATCCGGCCCCTGGGAGCAATTGCAACCCTCCCACCTACCCCCTGTTTTGGGAGCAAGCCAACCTCCACAGCTGCTTTTGGACTGTGATCCGGCCCCCAGTGGTGTCTGGGTGCTGGTAGACCGGCCCGCTGTTTGAAAACTTTGAGGACCCCTGCACTAAGGCCTTGGACTGAATTTCCCATGGTTGCCCTGATAGACGACCTGGAAAGAAACCAGCCTATCATCCTGCTTGATTTCTCTGTGGCAGCTCCCTGAGCTATTTGCAATGGTATCCTCCTGAATCATTTCTGTAGTTTGGGGACTGAGGGCATGATAAACATGAGTATGACACAAAACACTGGCAGTTTTGGAAGAGGTAGCCATGTGCAAGTATACCAGGCAAAATACAAAGAAAGAAAAGAAAAGGAAAGGAAAGGAAAGGAAAGGAAAGAAAAGAAAAAAAAAAGAAAAACATATGGCACCTTAAAGATTAACTATTATATTTTAATGCAATCTTAATGACTGGGCAGGTCTTTGGAATTACACAATAACAGGGTCCATTAGTCAGGGTTAGGACTGACAGAAGAGCTGGCCCATATTTCATAATGCTTAGATTAATGAAAAACAATAATTAAATTATGCAACTTCATAATATTAAAGGGTAGGCATGCTAGGCTTAACTATGTAGATGGCCATAGATAGAAAATGTTTCCAGACCAAGTTCCAATTTAAGAATTGCCTTGCCTTGTTAATAAAAATCTATGAGATCCATTTGTAACCACCCTATATTTTCTCAATGTTTCTCCATCCGTTTCCCCCAGACAACAAAATGTCTACTAAGAAGGGAAAGATAGCATAACTGCACCACCCATTTGATAGTGTCAGGAACCATCCTTAATGAAAGGAATGAGCAGACCTATTGAATAGAGACAAAGATGATGCTCAGTTGGCCCTAGTGATGTGAAAATAGGAGCTTATGTTATACATAATGTGATGGTATAGATTGTTGTCTTGTTACATACCTGCTTCACAATGTACTCTGTCATTAAACATTGAAACAGCTGTCTTGGTGTCAGATGCAAGGTTGCAGCAACTGTCCTCTTCCCACTGTTCACCTTGGTGTTCAAGGTTATGTCTGGTAGACCAGAGGGAAGAAACTTGTAAACTAGAAACACTGAGGTTTAATAAAATTGGTGTTCACTTATTGGTCATTTACCCCAGAAGGGTGAAATAGACAAGTCTGGAGTGTTGGAGATATTTTATACTTTACTGGCAAAATGTAGTGGCACCATAGGTGAAATCATTAGCAAAACATGGGATGAGACCACAAATCTTGATGAATGTAAGGAAACAATATCAACAAGCCATTTCTGTGTCCTTGAGCCCACAAACTTTAAAAAATATGTTTTTAAAAGTGGAGGGAGTGACTCTATTCTCCCTCCCACACAACTCTGTAGCCAACTGTCCTGCTTCAACAAACTTGATTAGCAAGGGAGTTTTGTGTGACTTTTGCCATCGAGTAAGTCCCAGTAAGAACACATGATAGCAATATTAGCCGTGAGCTAAACAATCACAGAATGTGGCACCAAGTCTGCAACTGTCACAGGGGAGGAGCAAGCAGGGTCTGTAACTTGGGTACTGCTGGAGGGCACCAAAATCAGCTTTATTAATTTAATGTACCTGTATAATAGAATAATAAAACTTGCTAGTACCTGCCTCACCAACCCATGGTTGGTGCCCCCCAGCAGAATCCATGTTTGCCCCAGTTTACACAGATGCTAATTATGGGCCTGTGTGGCACATATGTGGGGTTTTTTTTTTACACAAAGCAGTAGATAGTTTTGGGATGCACATATTTGCACATTTGCTCCTGAGTTGCTGAGTACAGCCTCTTATGCATACCTGCCTTCAGTAAGGGTTAATTGTGCATGGGGGTTTAGAAATATATAAGCTGAAGACAGGGTTTAAAAACCTGTAATCTGTCACTTGGCAGAAGTGGCAGAAGATAATCAAGAATATGGGAAAGCTTCACAGAAGAGGTGAGCTCTGAAGGGCAATTTTGAAGCAGTCTCCTGTTAGAGAAGGAAGACAGAGAACATCATAGAGATATTCTGGGAGGATATTCTAGACACACAAAAATAAACGAGGAAGAAAAGAGACAATTAAAAGACAGTATATTTTGGCACTATAGCACTTATTTCAATGTGAATCTTTGATACAACATGTGCAAAGGCATGTCCTCAGCATTTATATATATCCCCATGACCGAGGGAGGATACAGGTAATATTAAAAGTGAAGATGGTTAATTAACACAGAAACAGGACGATGAAGCTGTTAAATGGGTATCATTGTAGAAGAGCATGGAAAGATTAGCTATAGGTGGGTAACACATTGAGGTGGAACAGAGCCAGTGGTTGGCAGTTGAGTTCCTCAAGATATTATGCAGCAGACATGCCAGCAGGTAAGGTCTTGAACGACTACAGGGCCCCTGCGTACTTTAAAGAAGGGTATATATACCATTTTGGAGCCCTTTATACCTAAAAAAAATCCCATAAGGGGAGCTGTAAATTGGAATTAACTTGACAGCATACTATTGTCATGAAATGATTACCTTAACCAACAGTCTGAATGGCAAATATATATATTTATTGAAACCATGTTTCCTCACCTTGTCAACTCAAAAAGAGCTCCCAGAGAAACTTACAAAGGTCATAAATGAGACGGCCCATGCCTATTGGCTTATAGTTCAAAATGCATGAAACAAAAGGAGAGTGAAGTGGAAGGAAGGAAGGAGGAAAGGAGCAAACTCTGCCATTAGATGCTTCATTAACAAGTTCAGCAGGTCATGGACTTCTGATCTTCTGTCAATGGAAGGATTGCTGTTTACTTTTTCTCTGAAAATAATAGCAGGAGGCCAGTCACAGCACAGAGTTTTTGAGTGAAGTTCTTAGGGTGGCTAAAGAACCCACTAGTTTTACAAAATATTTGCTCCTGATAGAGATATAAGCTGCTGGAACTGGCTTGTTGAGAGGCATATGGTAGAATATATTTCCACTAAGTTTTCTAATTCTGTAAATGGGCACACAGTTGCCAGAATATCCCTCATTTGCAAAAGCTGAATTTAGATTTGATATTGACATCCAGAATTCTTTGTGGGTTTTTAATAGCAGTAGACAACAATCATTCCTCTATTGGTTTTTGTTTAGGGTATTTTAGCTGTCTACATTTCAAATTACAGCAGTTGTTAGATCATGAAAAAAAATAATCTCCCAATACACTCCTTAGTCCACTAAAACACCAAACATAATTCTAGTTAAGAGAGAGCATATTTGTGAGGTTTGTTTTGGCCTAGTTACTTGTCAAATGTCAGTCACTGAAAGGATTTCTATCAAATAAAACCAAAATAAAAACTAAAAATAACTTCTGTTCTACAATTTCTGACTGTGGCTTTGCAAGGGGAACTGGGTTGATCTAAAGGCACTGTGGGGAATTCCCAATCTCTGACTCCACAGTCAGAAACATAAACTACTGAACTATCCAGTAGTTCTTGAGCAATTTAGCAGTTCTTGTCCTTTCTTCCCAGTCTATGTGGGAAGATTCTAGAACCACACCAGAGGCTAGCTGGCTATTTTAAGGGATGCAGATTTAGCAATGTGGCTCAGGGCCTGTCCAGACAGGGGAATTTTTTATTTATTTACTGACTTGCTTATTTATTTTACAGTCTATATACCGCCCTCTAGCCAAAGGTCTCTGAGTGGCTTACAATTAAAATAAACAATTAAAACATTAAATGTCAAACAATAAAAACAACAAAAGCATTTAAATTCACTAAAATTTCCGTCAGGACCCAAAATCTATGTTATGTCAGTTAAAAAACTTCTGGAACAGGAAGGTTTTTACGTGGTGCCGAAATGTCATTAACGTCGACGCCAGGTGGATCTCACTAGGGAGGGTGTTCCATAACCTGGGGCAGCTGCCGAAAAGGCCCTATGTCTACAAGCCATGCCTCTCACGTCCTTGAGGGATGGCTCTTTCAGAAGGGCCCCTTGGATCAATCTTAATTGCTGGGTAGGTTAATATGGAAGGAGGCAGTCCTTCGGGCATCTAGGTCCTAAGCCTAATTTGGAGGGTTTGCACCTAACCTAACAGGTCTGTATCTTCACTGGGAGCTATTTTCTCTATCATTTAACTGACTCTTCTGTTTGCATTGGAGATGTTTATCCCCCTTTGAAAAGAAGCTACACAAGTCTTTGGCTCACCAGTTTACTTATAAGGAAGCAGCAACAGAGGACAGTAGTGGTGGTGTAAGCTTGGGGCAGTGATACTGGCATGAGAAGAAAACTTGGGGTAACACATTTCCTCAGACAGGGCTCTGCTGACGTGAAGGAGCAGGAACCATGGAGTTGATATAACCCCTTTCCCTGCCTTCAGGAGTCTAGTGGCTCAGTGGTTAAATGGCCATACTGCAGCTAAAACTGTGCTCATGACAGGGTCCAATCCCAGGTATCCGACACGCAGTTGACTCAGCCTTCTATTTTTCTGAGGTCGGTAAAATGAGTACCCAACTTGCTGTGGGGGGGAGGAATGTGTAGTCTGCATAATTAAATTATAAATTGCCCAGAGAGTGCTTTAAGCACTATGGGGTGGTATATATGCAGCCTTTACTCGCTGGCCTTGTTGATTGTTTGTTAATTAAAGTAAGTGGCATATTGAAAGACCAAAGCATCAGCCTAGCATGGTATTAGAATTGTGCTGTCTCAATGTGAGGTGCAGTCCTCAACTAGAAGAACGGGAGGTCTGCCATCCAGTCAACCATCCTCCACTAAGGGACTTGAGACCCTCCATAGTTCACCTGGGATTGGAGGGACAAGAGAGTGGGTAAGAGAGTGAGGGAATAGAAGATCTGATAGTAGAAGGGAAACTGATGACTGAGGTGGAAGAGGATATAAAACAGGAGGATGACTAGAAAAAAGGGGAGTCTGAAGTAAAAGAGTTCGAGAGAGCAATAGGATGGGGCTGGCTTGACAGGACTGACTGAACCGTGTATGGGAGAGAAAGTGAGAATGAAATTACCTAGAGAAGAAACAGACAGGAGATAACAATACAGATAAGGTGGGGGAAGATAAGGGAGAGATAAGGAGGAGTTAGAAAGGAGGTGTGAAATTAATGTTGGAGGAGCAGAACTGGTGGAATGGACTATACCTGTATACCCAAAGAAAGGGGGAACAGGAGAGGAATGAGAGGCATATGAGGACCCACAGTCACCAGGAGATGCCAGCCGAGGTGAAGGGGGCAAGCCATCCTTGCTATGGTAGGATTTGCCCCAAGCAAAGACTGCTGATGGGGAAGCTGAGTGATCGTAAATGGATTTAGGAAGAGTATCTTCAATTGAACTCATATGTTTCATCTGATTTAAAAGACCCTTGGACAGTTAAACCTTTGTTAAGTGGTCCCATCGGACATTCAGAAGTTGTGGTGCATGACACCGAGTTAATTGTTAATAAACCATTGTTACAACAGACCATTTCCTCACCTCCTTATGTAAACCAATTCAGGGAACTGTGGGACATGAAGTCTGAACCCACTCACAGTCAGCCAAGGAAATATTTTAAAGGGCAAAAACAGAGGAAAGGGATTTATTCTGTCCTCCTTTTTAAGGTCACAACTCAGTTAATATATCTCAGGGTGGTCACTTCAGATAATGCCTCCCATGGCTCCATTCGGGTGTGAATATGTGTGGGCAACACAATTTGCTTCGAACTAAACCATATCAACTGTGATCCAAATACCAATCTACATTCTTATCTGGACAGGCCACAAGCCTCAGTTCAAATGAGTTCTGGTTTACATGAACTCCAAGGCTGAGGTCCCTGCATCCAAACATACCTGATAATTAGACAAAAACAAGGCAACTCGCCAGTTAAATTTCTCACTTAGGGTTTCAAACCAAGCAGCATTTTATTTGTCCTACCAATAAAATCATGTACATATGGTAAAGTAATTAATAGTGGGAAGAGTTAGGTTTGTATTTGCTTTTAATTCAAAGGCTGAAGATCCCCTGCTGAGGGACCAAACAAAGTCTCACAACGTAATGGGTCATAATAGCATATGGGTACATGGCCAACCCAGGGGTTCCCCCTCCCCCAGTATCAGAACATAGACACAAATCTATTTATACCTGTTTTTCACCACAGCTATTCAGCAGCCTAGTTGAGAAGGAAAGGGAGGGTTTTGTTGTTAAACCATTGGGAGCCATAGCAAAGCTTGTGGAAGCTTTTAAAAAGAATTAATGTAATGTCATGCTGAAGCCTTCTGCAACTAAGCCATGTTAGGGTAATGCTCTGGGTCTCAGCTGGATTCTGAGGGGTTGTCATTTTTCTAATCTGTGTTCTAGAGTCTCCCCAACCCCCTTGACTTGCTAGATCAGCCAAATAGCTCCCTAACCTGCTGATTATCCTAAAGCTCATAGAAACATTTTTTCAACCCTGAAGTTGTGACCTTAATAACAATTGTACGCCTTCAAGTTAATTCTGACTTATGTGATTGTTTGCAAGGTTTTTCAAGCAGAGAATACGGAGGAGTAATTTACTATTCTCTTCTGCTGGGGGCATCCTAAGATTCTACCACTTGCCCATGGCCACACAGGCTGGATTGCACAACAGGAGTTTGAATTCTCATTCTCTTCCCAGGTCCCTATACTACTGAGCTGCAGCCATCTTAGCTGCAACCCTAGTGGCATTAAAAATCAAGAATAGAACACTGGAGTGAGGGCAGCTGCTCAAATATGCAAGGCATGTATGAAACAGCCATTGTTTTCTCATAACTCCTCTTTTGTCAAAACTACCATCAGAATTCAGCAAGGAAACCAAGTTAATTAACTGCCCCTCCTTTCATGCATTAATTAAAAGCCTTCTACCAGTCTGCTTATCTTTTTGAAACCAAAGATCCTCGACATTTAGATCACTTCTTGTGGGCGTTTAGTATTCCTCTCCACAGAAGCAATTAGTAGCAAAACATCTGGACCCTCTTCAGATGAACGAAACATCATTAACATGTTCATTAGGTGTCCAGACGATGGAGGGAGGTGCTCTTTGTTCCACTGCATTTGTCCGAGAGATACACAGATTATACAGATTGATCCAGAAAACCACTTTTAACCTGGTGAGCCAACTGCTTCAATTAGAATTGCTTACTACTATTCATGTATGGACAAGGCTGCCAGAACCAGAAGCAGTTAGTAGGGTGTGTTCACACAATACAACTGCTAACTGGTTTGGATGTAGCACCATATCCTTATTCCGGGCTGCCCACAGGGCTGCCACAACCAAGATGCTACTCTTTTGTGTGTGTGCTGAACACTTGTGTGAGCCAGACATAGGGAAAGTTACTTGACTACATCTCCCGAAACACCACTGTTAACAAGATAAACAGACCTATCTTAGAACAAGATACTGTATTTGATTGGACAGCTCAATGTGGTAAGTGTTGTTTAGAAGTGCAGGTCTCCACTGTGTCTCCCAAGAGGAGAGCCAGCCTGTGTACCCTTGGGAAAGCCGATAAGTATTTTCCAGTCCCCTAATTCAATCTCGCCTGATTTTGGAAGCTAAGCAGGGCTGGCCCTGGTTAGTACTTGGATGGGAGGCCACCAGGGAATACCAGGTGCTGTAGGTGCCTGGAGTAGGAACTGGCAAACCACTCCAGTATTCCTGCCAATAAAACTCCATGGACATGGGGTCACGAAGAGTCGGTCACGACTGTACTGACACAACACACACACACACACACACACACACACACACACACACACACACACAAGAAACTGAAAAACCACTTCTGGGTAGGTTATACCTTTTAAAAAAGCATTGGGATTAACTGGACATAATTACTATTTTAGCATAAGCATTGTGCTAATGTCTTGTTATCAGCATTCATGGCGATGGACATTAATCCCAAATTGTGGAAGTTAATTTTACAGTTTAATGACCTACACGGTGTCCAGAGCTTGGGAAAAATTACCTTGGAAAACACACACACACACCTTCCAGAATACCTCAATCAACTGGCTGGAGGATTTGGGGAGAAATTCTCAAATGAGGCATTTTTTTTCATTCTGTGACATCGCTAAAAACAAGAAATCATTAAAGCATATAAAACACCAAGAGCCAGCATATTTTGATCACATGAGAGAAACAAAAATCGCTGGTGGTTACCCCTGATCATTCCAAAGAAAATTCGTTCCAAATGAAATCATGTTAAGCAAATTTTCCTTTATACAAATTTCCCATAGGAATACATTGAAAACAGAGTGATCCCATTTTTATGTTGCACGGATTTGCCCCATAGGCGATTATGTTAAGCAAATTTCCCCTATCTCTGGAATATTTTACGTTGTACAATTTTTATGTTATACAAACTTTTTGTTATATAAGGGTCCACTGTAAATGGGGAAAGAACAGTGCGAGGGAGACGGCTGGGAATCCTCTAGAAACCGGTTTGGACGCCGCACCACGTCCTTGTTCAGGGCTGCTACTTAAGCCAATGAGGTGTGAAGTCACGGTGAAGAGATAAAATTTTAAAACTTTTGGACCGGTTCCGAAAGTCAACAATACAGCCCAATTGGTCCCCATACTGAGAAAGGCAAGCTGCTTTTCACCCCGTTTAAAAATACCCAGCCATTCCCGAGATATGGGCAGAAAGCGAGCTCCCCCCCCTTCCTTCCTTCCGACTACAATGTTTTTCAATGGGAATCGGCTTCTCCCCCCCCCTCCCCTTTCCTGCTACAATGTTTCTCTATGGAGCCAGCCTTTTCGGAGGTTTTGAGCCTATCTTCCAGAATCCTTTAACCTTTTTCTGTCTTTTACTATTAACCCGTTCCTGCCTCCATTAACCCTTTCCTTTTCTGTCCATTCTTTCCTGGACTTTCCATGATATATTAACTCTCACCTGTCCAGTCCCTCCCTGTTCATCTGTTCCAGATCCTGAACCTTCCCCTGCCCTTGTCACCCCCTTGGTCACCCAAAGGACCTGCCAGAGACCCTGTAAGCCCTGAAATGAGTTGTATAAGTCCTAGACTGGTTCATACTTCCTTCATCCAGACTAAAGGAGGGAAAATCGCCACTCACACTGGTCTCCTTGCAAAAGCATTGGTTTCCTTACCCACCCTCAGCACTAGCCAAGAACACCAAAGGCTTTTCCTTCTTTCCTCTCTGCTCTCTCCTTCTGACTTTCCCTCATTTCCATCGATTCATTTCCCCCTCCACCCCAAATCCCATCAACTGGGGCTAAGGAGAAGCGGTGCACAGACAACTCGAAGATGGTGGGTCCCTGCATGGCTGGAAAGAGGTTGAAGCCTCCATCATCACCTGGATTCCTGCCACGTATTCTCAACAGCTGCCTTCCAGGGATCAACACCTCGAATAGCATGCCATCCGATTGTCATCAACGCCCAAGGACATTTTCATTGTCTCATTTGCACCTGGAGAGAACTTGTATGTTCACATCTGCATTCCCTGAAACCATGAGGCCACTCCTATAGAATTTACATCCTTGTGCCTTTACACCATTGTATCTTTCCAGCACGCCTGAACATAATCCTATTATGACTTGTGTCCCCATGCCATTGTGTCTCCTAAATGTTTGTGTGTGTGTGGGCCCCTCAATCCCTCCTACCCCCCCACTGATGTTGGTAATTGCTTTCTGCCACCTCCTATTGACCAGCCGATACTTCCAGTTTACCAACACCCAAGAACAATGCCACACTTCCCCAGGCCTCCATTGAGACATTCTGTCTGGTATTTGCATAAGCCCTGATTGCTGCCAGGGGCTAGCCAGGACCGCCCCCAACCAACCCCCCAACCCCTTCTGATTCCAGGACTGCCCCCAACCAACCCCCAACCCCTTCTGATTGGGACATTTTGAACTGCCCCTGACCAATCTCTGGGATTGGTACCGCCCAGGGAAAGGAAGGGGGAAAAGTCAATAAAAGTTGGAACCCTTTGTGTGTTCTGGGTCGACATCTTAGCCCGGTTGGAAGGCAGATGTCCACCTGCTGGTTTTATTGGTACCAAATAAAATCAGTATTCCTCGGATTTCTCGCGTTGGATCTTTATTGGCTTCTTGTGGGATTCAGCGGACTTCAGTGGGGCTAGCCCATCTGAAAATAATTTTTAAAACCCTATTTTGGGACTTAACATATGGCGACCACGAAGGGACAATTGGGAAGGAGTTAAGACTCCCCAAAACCTCTCTCTGGCCACCTCCAAATTCTTTGGCCCTGGTTTTTGGGAGCCACCTTTCCAAGCGGCTTTAAAGGTAAAACTGGGACTGGTCAATTCCCTTTTTGGCGCCACCTGGCCATTTGCTGGGAAAAAGGGAACTGAACTTGCCCAGCAGACCCTTGCAAGCCCCGAACGAAAGAAGAGAAATCCGAAATAGGGTTTTTTCCTTTGCAGCGCTGCAGGACCTGGAAGAAGGTCGAAACCAGAAGTCTGGACCCAGGATAGAGGGACAGAAGGCTGGTAAGAGTTGTACTTTGGGAATTGTGGAATTGTGGGACGCCCTGGACTCCTTTAGGTGTGCCCCCAAGAGCTGTTTTGGCCCCTTTTGGGTGGGGGGAAGAGGTTTTTTCCTGCGTTCAGGACCATCACACCAACATAAGGCCACCGCTTGTGCCACGAGCATTAAAAATAAGAAATTTAATTGGACAATACGCTCGGGGAGAAAGAGGTACTGCTAGGCAGACCTTCGCAACCGGCTGGCAGGGCGAGATCGCGAGTGAGACGGGAGTTGACGAACTCCTGACGAAGTGTACTGAATCATTAGGATTCGGACCTCGGCAAGCAACGTCTCCCGGATCTGGGGGTTCAATTGGTCTAGGAACCGAATTGACCCGGGGTAAATTGTGTGCAGGAATTTCCCGGTTGGAAGGAATTTCCTGTTTGAAATTGTGTGCAGGGATTTCCCGTTTGGAAGGAATTCCCTGTTTGAATTTCCTGTTTGACTAAAAGAAAAAGAAAAAGAAAAAAAAAGAAAAAAAAAAGAAAAAAGAAAAAAATGGGAAACGAACTATCTGCTTCAGGCAGAACCAGGACTCCGCTTGGGAGCGCCTTGGACCATTTCCCTGCCCTTCTGGACCCGGGGACAAAATGCAAAAGAGGGAAATTGGTAATAATTTGGGAGAAGAGGCCACCCTATGTAAGGAAGATGGTCTCGAGCCCCAGTTCAAAAAACGGCTGGGGAAGCTCGCAGCATTAGCGGCCCCAAAAGCGAGACCAGCTGCCACGAAAATTCTCTTCGGGGGAGGTCCGCCCTGAACAAAAACTCCGAGGAAGAAGATTTCCCGCCCCCTTATGTTCCTGTAACCCCTAAACCCCCCTTATTCCCATGGGGAAAGTCACCAAAATGGGGGTCCCTCAGCTCCCACCGCTTCCCGATCCTCTCCCACTGCCTTCCCTCCAGGATTTACCGGGGGGGGGGGGGGGCACTTCATCTGTTTCCCTTTTCGGGGAGCATTGAATGAATGTGTTGTCTTCTCTGTTGTGAGTCTGGGGTGCGTGGTCTTGTGACCCTTGTGTGTGTGTACCAACGTGTGCCTGTGATTTCTGGCCCCTCTCTTGCCTTGGCTGCTGCGCTCCCCCTTTCCGATAGCTGTGTGTTGTGTGTGTGTATGTGTACGGAGAGCACATGAGAAAGCACAGGACCATGTGGATGCACCCCCCTTCTCCCAATGCCTTCCTTTCCTCATTTTCCTCCCTGGGGCGGAGAATGATGGTGCCTCTGAGCTTCTGCAGAGCGCACTCCCTGTCTGAGTAGCAAGAATGATGTGTATATGCGTGTGTGTGTGTCCATACAAGACGCCCCCTCACTCCCTCTGTGTGCTGGATGGTCTTAAGCTGTGCATGGGTGATTGAGAGGCCCCCTCCTTCCAACATGTGTGTATTCTATGTTTCAATATTCCAATTTTTCCTTAACATGGCCTGAGAAAAGGTGGCTCTAGCATTCCTGCCTTCCCCCATCTTTTTAGAAGAGAAAGCATGTGTTCCCCCCCCCCCGTCTACCCCCCTTTTTTATGATGATTAAGGGTTCCCCATGGGGGTGGAGACGTTCTAGCTCCAAATTGGAGAAGGAGGGGGAAGACTAACCCCCCCCTTCCAGACCCACTAAAAATGGCCCAATCTGAGTAGCCTGGGGACCTCATGGCAACTGCTGAGCCTGGTTCTTTGTTTCCCTTTTTGTTTTGGCCATTACTGGAATGAATCCCTGCTTACATGGTGTGGTTTGTGGATCCTCCTTCCCAGCTGCCCATGTGTTCCCTCTTTTCCCTGCTTTCTAGAACCCCTCCCTAATATCGAGGTCCTTGCCATGTGGTGGGGTATACTCATAGGCCGTCATCAGGCGACCTCTCTCACTGACGCATGTGCCAAGCACACTATCATATCCGAAAAGGGGGGAGCCTGGGGTATGCCTGGCAGAACCTACCCCCCCTATCCCTTAGGAGAATAGGGGGCCCCTTACCCCTGCCCCCCGAACAAAGAACCGCCCCTCTGTACTCTTTTCCAGGTTCTCTACAGTCTGGCAGGAAATGGGAGAATGGCTGGTGGGTGATCAATGGGCTTGGGCAGTTCCTCTCAGCAATACTGTCCTATTAAGTCAAACGGTTCCATGAGGGGCTCATATTCCTCAGGGAAACCTTTACATAATTGGCTAAGACATCGATACTTCCACCCTGAAGTGGTGGTGGCTACGGTGGCTCTGGTAGTGGCAGTAGCTATGGTGGTGGAAGGCGGTTCTAATTCCTAGGAAACAAAGCTTTAGCAGGAGAGGAGAGCCAGAGAAGTGACAGGGAAGCTACAGGTTACTACAGTTGTGAACTCAGCCAAACACAGTTGTGGCAGGGTAGAACTGCCTCATGAAGACATGTGTTAGACAAGCGCTTGTTTGCAAACATCAGGACTGTATTTGTGACTAACTGTATAACAGGATATTTTAGTTTTTTGTGTTCTGTGGAAAGTGCAAAGCATTCCAACAAGGGTTTTTATGTAGATTATTTTTTTCCACACCCATACTGTTGATTGCTAACTGTAATAGACTGATCATGATGCTGAATAAATGTGTCTCCTTTTTAATGTACTGTGTAAAGTTAGTTTACTGTAAGTTTAACATGCACTGGTTTTAGCTGCGTAGTTGGCGTGCATAGTTAGTTTAAAATCTGCCAACACTTTGGGACAAATGGGTCCTCAGTATACCGGGTGAAAGACATTTCCAGAGGCTTAGACGTTTTAGCCTATTTTGGGGAAAGCAATAAAGAGTCTTGTGGCAGCTTAAAACAGTGTTTTTCATTTGGTATGAACACCTGTGGACTGCAACTAACTTCATCAGATGTAAGCTTTAGTACCCGTGGTTTATTTCTGTGAAGATTCTCAGTCCTCCAGGTGAGTTTATCTGGAGGTTGAGTCATGGTAACTGGACTTATTTGGGAGATTGGGGTGTATTGCTGCTCGTCCAAACAGCTTCGTCAGTTGCTGTAAATTCATAAGTGAACTATAAAATGGAGGACTCCCAACTAGCTTTTCTCAGACTGGCGGGGTTGTTTGGATGAGCGGCGAAGCGTTTCTATCTCTCAAGAAAAGGAAGTCCGGTTGCTATGACTCAACTTCCAGATACCTGAGGTTTAAGTTGGCTGCTGTGTAAAACTGCTTGTGCCAAATAAAACTGGTTAGTCTTTTAACTGCCACAAGAGTCTTATGCACCAATTCAGATGGTCCACACCTGCATAACTGATGCAGCAGTCAGTTCTCAAAGTTGTACCTTTGAGATGCACTTGGCAAGTAAACATGTAGTGCATTGCTTGCTTGAGTAGACAGCTCTGTACAACCTAATCCATTTGTGTTTTTTTCTGTTTTTTTTTCCCTAAGTGGCACTGTTGCCAATTTTATTAATTGGGTTTAAACCCTGTGTTACTAAGTTTTTCAGAAATAGTTGCCTAATTACAGAACAACCCATGGGGAATTAAACCTATACCCCGGGGGGGGGGGTTCTTGTGCAGGCCTGTTACCCAGGGGAGGCATGGCAGCCGAATTCGCAGAAATGCCCAAGGCCAGGGCTAAGTGGGATCTTTTGGGGTTTCCTTGTGAATTTATCCAATGATGGTCACTTGCCTCCAAATTAAAAGGTCCCTACATTCGACTTATTGGCCACCAGCCTCCGAAGAGTTGAGAGGCTCAAACTTTGAACAACAGTTGGCTCAAAATCTGCCAAGAAAACGGGACCCGAACGGCCAAAAGCCCCCTGCCCATTGCTGCTCATCTGAGCCACCCCCACCACCTGCCTGCCTAGAACGGCCTCCACTCAGACCCCCGCATGGTCACCCCCTTTTGCTGCCCTAGCCCAAAAGCCTGACCCAGGGAACCAGCCCCTGCCGTCCTCTTCCAGGGAGTCGGGAGGGGGTCTCTCTCTCTCTCTCTCCCCCCTCTCTCTGCAGGTGTTACGACTGTCACTCTTCAAGGAGACCTCCCAGTCTGGTGGTGATGGAGGGGCCACAGCCCAGCTGCTTGAACATGAGGGTGGAAGACAAATCCTGGATCCATTTTCCCCAGGTCAACACAGCCCCCAACACCGGAGGAGGGGGGCGTGCCAACAGCTGGAGCCCCTCCGTCTTGAGATCATCTGGCGGAGAGCAAAGGAGGCCCCCTTACCCAACCCTGATCCAACTGACTTTCTGCAGCCTCTCTTGGACGAGGAACTCACTGCTGTTTTCCACACCTAACCGCAGGAGTAAACCTCATCCCATTGGACTTTCCCTTAGACCTTTCTTGGACTTCCTCTGGACTTTTCCCTGGACTCTGTTCAAGCTTCACCCAGATTTACATCGACTGGACCTGTCCCCCCATCCGTTCCCGCTTTGCTTGGACTTATTTTGGGACTCCCACCTTCGCTACCAGCCCTGGACTCTCAATTCGCCAATGCTGCCAGCCGCCTGCCTGCCCAGTCTGCCAAGAACTCCGGAGATTGCTCGCGACGCTTGCTAAACCCCTGAGCCCTTTGGTGAGTGCCGGGTCCCTCTCTCTCTCTCTCTCTCTCTCTCTCTCTCTCTCTCTCTCCCTCCCTCACGCACTCTCTTGCTCTCTCTAAAGCCCTCCTCTTACGCACTCTCAGAGAGCTACTGCTGAACAGTAAGCCTTTCAATCCAGGAAATGTAGAGCCTCCAGCTGCAGGACTGGTCTACCTGGAATTTGAATTTGGTTCAAAAACTTAACATTGGTTCATCCCTGAAATGGCTGACTGAGTCCCATAACACTACTGAACTGGGTGCCCAGGTACTAAAAGTGTTTTTGTTTCCCCAAATCAGAGTAGAACCACAAGGAATCAGTTCCCAACTGGAGAGTTATCCAGGGAGTTCTCTGCCTCTATAGAAACAATGGGATTGTTATTTGGTTTTCACCTATTGGCAAAGTTTCCTAAGCAATGCATACAGCGTGCAGGCTGAGGTCTTATATCTCAGCTTATTTCAACCTAAAAGGAAATGGAGGGCCTTCTTAGGAATGGCTGTCACATTGGATCTCTGACTTTGCACAATTGGCTAAACCCCTATTTTGTGGGACCAAAACAGAGGGGTGAAAGGGTTGAGTCAAGTTTCCAGATCCTAAAGATCAAGCTTATCGAAGCTCTGGCTTGAGGTATACATGACCCATATTAAAGGGAGCTGGTGGAGACCAGCAGCCTATCTTGCCAGCCAACTGGACCAGAATGTCAGGGGCTGGACAGCGTGCCCTAGATAACACAGGCAGCTGCAGACCCAAGTCGAGAAGCAAGTAAGCTGACTTTGGGGACATCACTGGCTCTTTATGTCCCATGTGCTGTTAGCGCAGTATTGGAGCAGAAGGGAGGCCACTGGATGTCGAATGCTAGAATTGCCCAGTACCAGGCTGCCTTACTGGACTATCCAGGACTGCGGTTGGTAACATGTAATGTCTTAAACCCTGCCACCCTGCTCCTCATGGGAGACATTAATTCAAACAGTGTGCTTCTAGTAAGCACACAATGCATTGAAACAATTGATTCAGAGTACACAAACCAGCCAGATCCTAAATTGGCTATTTCCCTCTATCTAAATTCAGAGAATTGGGTGCACTTTGTGGCAGAAACCTTCCAGAGGTTGCACAATATTTAGACATATAAAATGGTCCCTGCATACACCCTAGCAGCCAGAATCCAGGGGAAGATGTCACTCAGATGTTAAAGTCTCACTTCCCATTGGCTTGCTCCCCCATGCCTTGCCCCAGATATGAATACCTCTTAGGAGTAAACTGGCTATGTGTAGCTCCTAATGGACAACCATGTCCTATGGAAAATTTCCCTCCAATCCCGCTGAACGCGGAAAGGCACCCCCTCCCCCAGACCCTTCTAATTAAACAGGTGGCTGGACCCTAGGCCACGTGGGAGGTGATCCTGTCGGACACCTTCAACCCGAAAAGGGGGGAAATGTGAAGTCACGGTGAAGAGATAAAATTTTAAAACTTTTGGACCGGTTCCGAAAGTCAACAATACAGCCCAATTGGTCCCCATACTGAGAAAGGCAAGCTGCTTTTCACCCCGTTTAAAAATACCCAGCCATTCCCGAGATATGGGCAGAAAGCGAGCTCCCCCCCCCTTCCTTCCGACTACAATGTTTTTCAATGGGAATCGGCTTCTCCCCCCCCCTCCCTTCCTGCTACAATGTTTCTCTATGGAGCCAGCCTTTTCGGAGGTTTTGAGCCTATCTTCCAGAATCCTTTAACCTTTTTCTGTCTTTTACTATTAACCCGTTCCTGCCTCCATTAACCCTTTCCTTTTCTGTCCATTCTTTCCTGGACTTTCCATGATATATTAACTCTCACCTGTCCAGTCCCTCCCTGTTCATCTGTTCCAGATCCTGAACCTTCCCCTGCCCTTGTCACCCCCTTGGTCACCCAAAGGACCTGCCAGAGACCCTGTAAGCCCTGAAATGAGTTGTATAAGTCCTAGACTGGTTCATACTTCCTTCATCCAGACTAAAGGAGGGAAAATCGCCACTCACACTGGTCTCCTTGCAAAAGCATTGGTTTCCTTACCCACCCTCAGCACTAGCCAAGAACACCAAAGGCTTTTCCTTCTTTCCTCTCTGCTCTCTCCTTCTGACTTTCCCTCATTTCCATCGATTCATTTCCCCCTCCACCCCAAATCCCATCAACTGGGGCTAAGGAGAAGCGGTGCACAGACAACTCGAAGATGGTGGGTCCCTGCATGGCTGGAAAGAGGTTGAAGCCTCCATCATCACCTGGATTCCTGCCACGTATTCTCAACAGCTGCCTTCCAGGGATCAACACCTCGAATAGCATGCCATCCGATTGTCATCAACGCCCAAGGACATTTTCATTGTCTCATTTGCACCTGGAGAGAACTTGTATGTTCACATCTGCATTCCCTGAAACCATGAGGCCACTCCTATAGAATTTACATCCTTGTGCCTTTACACCATTGTATCTTTCCAGCACGCCTGAACATAATCCTATTATGACTTGTGTCCCCATGCCATTGTGTCTCCTAAATGTTTGTGTGTGTGTGGGCCCCTCAATCCCTCCTACCCCCCCACTGATGTTGGTAATTGCTTTCTGCCACCTCCTATTGACCAGCCGATACTTCCAGTTTACCAACACCCAAGAACAATGCCACACTTCCCCAGGCCTCCATTGAGACATTCTGTCTGGTATTTGCATAAGCCCTGATTGCTGCCAGGGGCTAGCCAGGACCGCCCCCAACCAACCCCCCAACCCCTTCTGATTCCAGGACTGCCCCCAACCAACCCCCAACCCCTTCTGATTGGGACATTTTGAACTGCCCCTGACCAATCTCTGGGATTGGTACCGCCCAGGGAAAGGAAGGGGGAAAAGTCAATAAAAGTTGGAACCCTTTGTGTGTTCTGGGTCGACATCTTAGCCCGGTTGGAAGGCAGATGTCCACCTGCTGGTTTTATTGGTACCAAATAAAATCAGTATTCCTCGGATTTCTCGCGTTGGATCTTTATTGGCTTCTTGTGGGATTCAGCGGACTTCAGTGGGGCTAGCCCATCTGAAAATAATTTTTAAAACCCTATTTTGGGACTTAACAGAGGTGGGGAATAGGGAAACTATAATCTCAGAGGCAAAGTAGCTAATGCATATATTAGAATCACCGGTTCCATGTTTGATTTCCCTCCTTGCTGTACCTTATTTTCTTTTGTTGTGTTGTTTTATTTTGTTTTCATGCCAATAAAGGTTGATTTGACTTGATTTGATTCAGGGCTGCTGCCACAGGCAGGATCATAGAATCATAGAGTTGGAAGAGACCTCAAGGGCCATCTAGTCCAACCCCCTGCCATGCAGGAACCCCCATCACAATATTTCCGACAGATGGCCATCCAGCCTCTGCTTAAAAACCTCCAAAGAAGGAGACTCCACCACCCTTTGTGGCAGCATATTCCACTGCCGAACAGCTGAAAGAAGAAAAACAAGGCCTTTTTAAAAATTGCCACGCGGCTTCCCTGGTGCTTTAATAAGCACAAATGCGGTTTCTCAGTACCATCCATCGCCCATAAGCACCGTTAACTTGACCCACACACAAACACCCTCTATCCCCCGGCCCCCCACCCATGCACGGTTCCAAGTACGGGCATATTTCAGAAGCGATCCTTCCACTCTCTCTCTTTTTTTTCCTGGGGCGGGAGGAAGGGGAGGCGGAGGAGAAGCGGTTGCAGCCCACCCGATGCCCGAGTGGGGCGGAGCAGCCCAGTTCGGCCCCGGAGCTGCTCCCTGGCCGTGGAGAGCGAGAGGTCCGAGATGCGAAAGGCCGAAGCCCGGCCACGTCAGCACGACCACCCCGCGGGAGCTGCGAAAGGAGGCGGCGGGGATCGCGCCCCCGGAGGGCCCGGCGGAGCCATGGAAGTGCCCGCGGGGCAGATGTTGGTACGAAGCTTGCGGGTACTACTCACTAATTAGCAAGGGAAAGGGATGGGAGAAGATCCGCCACCGCCGACGGTGCCTTGAGAAACTCTCTCGAAACTGCTTTCGAAGTTCTCTTTTTCTCAACCTCATGCACGTTATTTCAACCCGCGTTCGTTGCCCAAGAAGAGAAAGGAGGATGCGACGCCGGCGGCGGCATCTTATTAGTCCAGCCAGGGAATGGGGATCGGACGCAAGGGACTCGACAAGGCCCTAGTCCTCACTGAGGTGGTATGGCCTGACATGAGTGTTTTCACGGTCGGTTCTCTTGCATTTAGCTCCCCTTTGCCTTCCTCCTTGAGAATCCCTCCCCCCTGCCACCGTGACAGGGCTGGCTGGCTGGGGAGAGCTACACGTTAGATTAAGCTTTGTGCTAAAATAAGCGAGTTAGTAGTATCTAAAGTGGTGTGTTCAGTGTAGGAGGTAAGGCTAGGAAGAGAGTTTTCAGGGCCTGGGCAGGGACACTGGTGGCTGATGATGGGCTGTGTTTTTTTTTTTTTTTTTTGGGAAATACTAGTGAGTTTAGGTGCTGAAAGAGCCCTCCAGATTATGAATGGATGAAAGAGAAGTGTGCACTAGATTATGGGAGGCCACTAGGAATGAGCACAATTTTAGATTATGAAATTCTTGAAGTAGGCTGTTTGTTTTGTTTCCTTTTATTCTGTCTTGTTTGTCAGTGGCTCTGTTATGGCCTCAAGATCTGTAGTTGATGCAGAAATGCTAATGCCAAAAGCAGTATTTTATGAATTCAAATGCTGAAACACGCGCATGTTTGTATTTATAGCATAAAGTGTATTTTCTGTAGGTAGGGCCCCCAATGCAGTGCAAAGCGCTGTTGTTCAAGACACAGCCACTTCTTTCCACCATTTTGACTTTTTGGCCCTATCCCTCCAGTAGTTAGACTACAGTAGTCACTAAGCATGTTCAGTCCATATTTGACTGTGGATTTCCAGGGGAGGGGAGGGAAGAGTTTTGTACACAAGTATTTTCATAGTTATGCAAGTTTAAGAGTTTTGTGGGACTTGCTGGCATGGATGTGTGTATGTATGTACATATGTATGCATGCATTCAAATTAATACATGTTGCCTTTCTTCCACAGGGGAAAATGTGTTCAAGGGTGCATCATTTTGATAACATAATTAATGATGTTCACTACCTGAATACTGGAAACAAAAGGAATTATAGATTTGTTTGCACATTCAGACTAGAAACAATTCAGATGCACTAGCCCAGTGGTTCCCAACCTGGGGGTCGGGACCCCTTTGGGGGTCGAATGACCATTTCACAGGGGTCACCATGTGCCGGTGAAGAAAAAGGCACAAACGGCTTGGGTCTGGAGGGGGAGGGGGAGAAAGGGGGGAGAAGAGTGAGTGGCTGAGGGTGCTTGTTCTCTGTGGCACCTGTGGCAGTGGTCTGCAAAAGGGGGCTTGTGGCCTCTTCCAAGCAGGGCAAGGGGTCACCACAACATCAGGAGCTGTATTACAGGGTCGAGTCGCTGCATTAGGAAGGTTGGGAACCACTGAGCTAGCCAAACAATGAATAGAATCAGTAGCAATTCAAATAGCTATATCAGGGAAGTTTGTTGTACCAAAGATAAACATATTTGCTCATATTTTAAACTGAATATATATGAATAGATGAAAGAGAAGTGTGCACTAGATTATGGGAGGCCACCAGGAATGAGTACAATTTAGATTATGAATATATTTCATGGGCCTCACTTTTGCTAACTGTTGTTCATACATGCTTTGACTGGCCACTAAAGTAAACTTGTATTGTACCTAGCAACCTTCCCTGTACACTGTCAAGGCGATTTTCATCTTGGACAGCTTCGGGCAGCGACTCTTGGCGAAGGTAAGGTGCCACCAACAATTTTGTTTTCATCCCTTGTTAATCAATAGCATTATTAACATTACGTTGTAGATGGGGAAAGGCAGAGCCCCTTTCTTTCT
Organism: Phrynocephalus guinanensis; assembly: GCA_037367245.1. Classification (NCBI taxonomy): domain Eukaryota; kingdom Metazoa; phylum Chordata; class Lepidosauria; order Squamata; family Agamidae; genus Phrynocephalus; species Phrynocephalus guinanensis. The sequence continues at coordinate 21,476,521 of CM074743.1, forward strand.
CTTGAAACTCATGCCATGATGAGGTGCATGTTCCTGATTATTGATGCTGCTCATGCATCTTCACAGCTAGTTTGCTGCATCTGTCTTCTTGTGTTGACTCATTGGCATCAGGTAGCTATAGAGATACCTTGGTGACCATGGTATGTAGCCTCAATTGTATTGCTCTTCATAGCCAGCCCGTGTGGTGTGGCTTAGGCACCAGAGACAAAGGCCATGATGGTGTAACCTTTCGGCCAGTCTTTCCACTTACAGAAGCTAGTTAGTTTAGCATCAAGATCTTACTCCACTACTGACAATGGGACAACATTCTATATTTCAGTTGAGAGCGTCCCACACATTCAGAGATAGAGGTGGACAGCTGTGTCTTTCCTGTGGGCTTTATTTCCACCTCCCGCTCTCTATTTTCTCCACCATCTTCTGCCTGGGGCAGCCACCTCATTTTAAGGCTGAAATCTAAGCACATTCATTGAAGAGAGTAAGCCAGTCTCCTGGAGGAAAATGGTCATGTAAACATGCATTTGATTTATTTACATTAGTCAAGAAAGAAGCTGACAATAGGCAGCTGCTTTATTTCAGACCAAGTTATAAACTTCTTCAGGCATTTAGCATGATGGGCAAAGCTTGGAATTGTTACCTTTTGGGACTAGATATCCCAGAATCTCCAGCCAGCAGGAATCACAAGTCATTCTTGCTGGTGGATTGTGGGAACTAGGACTGTAAAAATAGCTTCTTCCAGCTCCGTTCATGAGGATAACAAGAACGTATCTACTGCTTCCACCTCCTTGATGACTCTTTCCCTCTCCTGCTCCTACAAAGTTTAATCCTTGTTTTTAAATGTTTTTCTCTGGTTATCCACAGTATTATGATGACACATTTCCGTCTGTAAAAGAACAGAAGTGCTTTGAGAGAAATGTCTTCAATAAAACCCACAAGACTGACAGTGAGTATATGGGACCTCTTAGAGAATGATCAGCAACTGGCAGTCTGTAATCCAGCCTGCCCATTCTCACTTGCCTGGCCAAACATTGTCTTGGTCAGCTCTACTCTCCAGGTCTACTCTCAAATCTCCTGGCCTTGCCAGAAAATGGCATGTCCAGCAGTCGTGATGGTACAGGGCAGAAGGAGAGCAGCAGGAGGTGGAAGTACCAGCAGGCCATCTTGTTGGGATAAATTTAACTTGCTATCCCTCCACTGCTTTTTTCAAACTGAACTGAGCTCTTGGTAAAGTTTAAAAAGCAAAGCAAAGTGTTCTGCTTGTATACCGTCCCATATAACTTCAAGTAGTCTCTGGGCGGTTTACAGTTTAATTACAGTATGCAGGCTACACATTGCCCCCCACCAGCCAGCTGGGTACTCATTTTACCGACCTCGGAAGGATGGAAGGCTGAGTGAACCTTGAGCCTGCTACCTGGGATTGAACCCCAGGTCGTGAGGACAGTTTTACCTGCAGTACAGGCATTTAACCACTGTGCCATGAGGCTCTTTTTAAGTGATAATCTTAAGTATTTAGCCTAGGGTGGGCAACTGCGGCCCTCCTAATGTTTTGAGCCTCTTAACTCCCCTTTTACCATAGCCAGTCTAGTGTCAAGTGGTGAAGACAGCAATTAAAAAAAATACCTGGAAACTACAGCTGACCAAGACAATGTTTTCCCAACTCCAGATCTATTAGACAATAATGGCCATCTTTTCCGCCCCCATGCTGATTATGGGAGTTGTAGGCCAAAGACACTTTGACGGACTTTGGCTGAGAAAGGATCATGTACACCAGTGGTCCTAACCTAGGGTAACCAAGGTGTTCTTGGACTGCAATTCCCAGAATCCTTCACTTCCAGCTGTGTTGCTTGGGGTTTCTGGGAGTTGCATTTCAAGAACACCTGGGTTACCCAATATTGGGAACCACCAGTCTAGACAGGTCAACATCATATTGGGAGGGGCAGTAGATTTTAAGATTCTTCAAGGCCTTTCCCATTTTGTGATCCCAATAATAATTTCCCCTTTCTCTTCTCCTCTTTCTCTTTATTTCTCTCCACAGGTGAGATAGCTTTCTTGGAAGGTCTGACCATTGTCTATAAAAGCAGCATTGATCTCTTATTTTATGTAGTGGGGAGTCCACATGAAAATGAGGTAAATTTCTCCTTTGGAAGTGTTTTTTAGCCAGCAGTCCTAAACGAGTAGCATGCCATTATTTTATATTTTGTATTTTGTATTTTTAAAACCACGTTTAATTTTTGTTTTCTTCTCACAGAGGTGTCATCCTCCCAGAGTTCCTCCATTATGAAAGAATTTAGGAGTAATTAGAAATAAAGATACAGTATTTAGTTATGGAGAAACCTGGGAGTAATGTGGTAGCCATAATGAACCAGAAGCAATTAGGAACAGTGACCACAAGAAGAGGCTTCTGAGTGTAGTTGCGGGTGACCTTTGCTGAAGGGGAACATTGAATATGGGAGAAACTTTTCAACCAAGAAGCCCACTACATTGTGACCTAATCTGGTGTAGAAGGACACACAGAATCACCATTTTCACCCCACTTCCAGATGATTTGAGAAAATCGGTGATGGGGCACATATGTTAATTGTGAAAGTAACCCTATCATGTCTATATGGTATGCCAAGTAGCATGAGGTTAGGAATAAATAATGAATTTAGCCTGCAGGGAAATTCACTTGATTTAGTCTTGTGTCGATATAAGCCTTGTGTTATTGCCTTGCTTGTTTTCTAGCTGATGCTGACATCAGTTTTGACCTGCCTTTTTGAATCACTCAGTCACATGTTGCGGTAAGTATTATGGATAAGACCATTGAAGACCACAGGTGACCTCATCAAAAACTCAAATTACAAAATGGGCAGTATTTGTTTTTTTTTTTTAAAAAAAAAGGCTCTGCCACTGTCTCCAAATAGAGGCTGTCATTGTGCTGTAGCCTATGAATATATCCTTATAATCTCAAGCATGGTTAACCACTAACCGACAACTGGTACACTGCAGAGAAAAGGATATACAATAATTGGTTTACGAGCATAATTCATTTCAGAAACATGCTTGTAAACCAAAACCTTAACCTGCACTCCCCTTTGAAAATAGAGAGACCTCTACTCCTCTCTCCTCCCTCTCCTTTGGAGGCTGCTTGAGATGGAGCGTTCCAGACAATCACCCACAATCCAGCAGGGGGGAGGGAGAGCCACCATTGGCTCACTTGTGACCATGTGACCTCCTCCACTGCTTGTATATCAAGACATTGCTTGTCGATCAAGGCAAAAATTAGAAGAAATTTTTGCTTGTCTTGCAAAATGCTCTTAAACCAAGTTACTCTTAAGCCAAGGTATTACTATATAAAATAACACACATTGGATGACTTGAGCCAAGCCAATGTGCAGAGAGAGTTTGTTTTAGAAACCCCTGTGCTCTTGAGGAGCCCTCAGTTCTTATCCATTTCAATGGAAAAAAAGCAGAAGAACCTCTTGGTAGATTATCCTTAGGGTGATAGACATGATCAAAGCTTTCAAAATTCAGAGTCTCCTGCTGCCTATAAAAGCTTCTCATGGCTACCTTCCACAATCCTCCCTGAAATGCCTCCCTGGAGAGAGAGAGAGAGAGATTTTGCTGTCTAAGCCGGTGGATCATGTAGGAGATGGGGTGGTGGATTAGGTCTTGGGAAGTCTAAATTCATGTCCTCACTTAGCGATGAAATTCACTGGGGGACTTGGGGCCAGTCAATTTTTTGCCTGCTTGGCCAAAGATGGTCAAAGATGGGTGAAAGATTAGGCTGGCGTAGTCTCTGCCGGCCGTTAGGAGAGCCTTAAAAGACCTGGCTCTTCATGGAGAGTGTTGGTGATCACTGAGTGTACAGTGTGTTAGTTGTATTGTCTTGTCCCAGCCCCTTTTCTTGCCGGATTGTATGATGTATTAGTGTGATGTTGACTGTTATTGTATATTTATTTTTTCTATTTATTATGGGGGTTGTGTTTGAGCAAATTGTTTTTCAATCTGTTGTATACCACCCAGAGTTCCCGAGGGAAAGTCAGGCAGTTAATAAGTACAAAAATAAATAAATAATAAAGGCAACTACATAAGCCATAAACTTTTGTTGGAAGAATAACAAAGACATACATTTGTTTTGGCACTAGGCAAAGATCATTCTATTTTCTCGGGCTTATAAACACTACCAGTTTTTCAATTCTTTACAGCTGAGCAGGGTTTTAATAATAGCTGTTTTGCTACATTCTTTAAAAGATTCTGTTTTCAGCTTGTCCCGGGAAAATGCTGATTCATTTTAAAGGGTGAGGTATCAATTTCAGAAATAAATAAGTAAATAATTCTCATTTAACACTGGGGGAATTGATAGTTCAGGAACTACCTAGCAGTCTCCATACAGGAGCAAAGTCGAGTGGACAGAGCCCAATCTTGATGCCCACCCGTCTTCAGAGAAGTCCAGTTTGTAAATGAGAGTGATCACAATGCAGCTGAAGTCCAATCCCATTCATTCTCTGGGTCCAAAATGATTAGCACAGGAGGTCAACAAGCAAAAATCAGGCTTAGTATGAAGCATTGAGACAATGTGGGGTAGCGGATAGGGTGTTGGACTAAAGCTTGAGAGATTTGGGTTCAACTCCCTGCTATGCGATGGAAACTCAAAGGGTGGTTATAGTGGGAAACCACTCCTTGAGCTTCTCATGTACTAAAAAATCTGATTTACGGTGGCCATAATTTGTATGTGACTTGACAGCACATAACAACAACAAAGGATTAGCTCCAACTGGACAAGGACAGTGAGGGAAGGGAAAATTTCTTTCTTTCTTTCTTTCTTTCTTTCTTTCTTTCTTTCTTTCTTTCTTTCTTTCTTTCGAGTACAGCTCCCAAAAGAGCCTAACCTGGGTTATTCTGAGAGATATAGCCCACAAATGTTAGCATTTCCTATCTCAAAAGTCATCATTTACTATGCACAATAAAAGTGACTGGGAACCTAGTCACCTTTTCACAGAACTACAGTTCCCAAGGTCCTCTGGGAGAATGAACTGACTGCAGTTTGAATCCATAATGTAGATCATAGGTGAGCAGTTTGTGGTTCTCCAGATGTTTGACTGCAGCTCCCATCATCCCTAGCCACGAGAGCAAATGTTGGAATTTAATGGGAGTTGCAGTCTAACATCATCTCAAGGGCCTAATATTTTCTGTCTATACTATACTGTCAACAATATGGATAATATGTCATGGTAGTAACTCATGCCATGTTACTTCTTGTATCTAGAAAGAATGTGGAGAAACGAACTCTGGTCGATAATATGGATGGGGTATTTCTTGTTGTGGATGAAACTGTTGATGGCGGGTAAGATTCATGCAAAAGCAGAACAAGGGAAAAACAACATTTACTGGAGAGGCGGAGGAGAGATATATATACAGTACAGTCAGACAGCAGACAAAAGTAAAACTACTCAGAAGAAATTATTCAAATACACAGATTTATATTATCCAGATGTCATTCTGAGCAACCATCAGTGCCTTATCATGTCACCTGGAAGTTGAGTCATGGCAACTGGACTTCTCTTTATGTGAGATCAAAATGTTTTGCTACTTTTCCAGGCAGCTTCATCAGTCTGATGAGTAGCGAAACATTCCTTTCACAACTTCCAGATAATCTCATATGGATGACTGAGAATCTTCACAGACTTATCATGTCACTTTTAACTGGATATGAAAGTGGTTGTGTTGGCTAGGAGGTTCCAGGAGTTATGATTTTTAAGTAATTTGCAAGTCATGAAGTTAGTCCAACAGTTGTATGTGGCCTTGTCTAATTCTGTCCTGTAAGATTGCTCATCCCAAGACTTGTGGGGAAATAATGTTTTTTTCCCAAAAGTGATAATTTGATGTATTGGTCCAATATTTTCTGGAAAGAAAGGGAGGGAGGGAGGAAAAGAAGGAACAAAGGAAGGATGGAAGGGAGGGAGGGAGGAATTCACCAGATCTTTGGAGAGAGGGAGGCATTTCTAGTGGTTTTTGAGTTTTTTTAAAGGAGTTATGATTGTGCTTGTGCTTCCGTAGTACAGTTACAGTGAGTTATAAGAAAAATAAGAATATAAGAGTTGTTATGAATAAATGTTACAAAATTGCATGGAGTATTGCCATGGTGTTCATCGTTTCTGATGGCAAAGGTACTGCTCCTCAGGTGCTTATAATATTTTTATGATCATCTGTAAAAAATGTCTGAACTGTTTTTATTGATAACTACACAGCAAAGAAAAAAAGCATTGCATTTTTATATCACTTTACCATCTGTGACCCTAGGCATATCCAAACTTCAGCCCTCCTGATGTTTTGGACCACAACTCCCAGAATTCTAAGCTTAGATTGCCAATGACAAAGGACTGAGGGAGTTGTGGTCCAAAATATCTGGAGAGCTGAAGTTTGGACATGCCTGTGTACAGCCATATCATTGAATAACAGCTTAGGGTAGATTATCTGTAAACAAGTATACTAGGTCATAACCCAGACTGTTCATTAGAAGATAGATCAAATGCCCCCGTCACCAACATGTTTATTTTCTCTCTTTCCTTTTCAAATTCTAGTGTGATTTTGGAAATTGATCCACAGCAAGTGATTCAGAAGTTAAATTTCAGAGTGAGTGGTCCTCTCCATTCCTGTTTTGCGTTTCTAAAATTCTTGTGGCATCTACACTTGGTCTGCCTGCTTACCTCATGAAACTCTTTCTGCCCCAGATGCTTCCAGAACCTGCGGCTTACGGTTTTGTTCTCTTTGATTACATCACGGGTAATTCAGAGCAGAGTGAAATTATGCCTGAGCGATTCTACAAATAGTGAAAAGTTTCCACAAGCAAGAAGCGGGAGTAAGACGCCCCTTCCTTTTAAGCATGTGGTGGTTCTCACGCAGCATGGTAGCTGACTGGGTTGAAGTCATCTTGATTCCTTTGTCCCCACTGCTTGGTGTCTGGGGAGATTCCCCTTTTTCCTCTTCCCCTTTGAACAACTCGACTTTTATCGAGACTGTGGCTCAAACTATCTGTTTAGATTTTTATACCGATAGGCAAGGCAGGAAAAGACAATTTCCTCAGGAAGAAACATGTTAATGTCAGAAAGTAGCTGGCTAGGAAGAAAAGCAGGGGAGTTGAGGAGAAAAAGTGGCCAAGCCTAGCCAATAAATAGAAACAGAATTTGACCATCTGGAAAAACTTCCTAACTGTTAGAGCAGCACAGCAGTGGAGCCAATTACAGTATTTTTCCGTATATAAGACTATATTTTGTCTAAAATTGATGGAATACAAATTGAGGGTTGTCTTATACACTGAAGTCAGCTGAGGAGAAGAGTGCTCTGTTGTGAAACTAATTTTGTGCTGGAAAACTGGGGGTCATTTTATACATGAGAAAAAATATGGTACCTGCTGCATTTCCCACCCTAGACTTATAATCGAGTCAATAAGTTTCCCAAGTTTTTGGGGGGGTTAAATTAGGGGCCTTGACTCGGGTCATCTTATACTCAAGTATATACGGTATTTGTTTGTTTGTTTGTTTGTTTGTTTTAGAGTATTTTTATCCTGCCTTTCTCCTTGGAAAAGGACCCAAGGCAGCTTACAGTAATGAGGGATAATATACAGTCCACTACAAATCCTTAGATTTGTATTCCAGCAACAAGTGGGCGGTTAGACTTGATGGCCTTACAGAACCCTTCAACTTCACTATTTTATGATTTGTGATTCTGTGGCTCAGGTTTAGGTGCAGATTTTGATGTAGTTCAGTGGCAGTGTGCACACTTTCCCTGCAGAAGTGCCCATATTCCATCCCCTGTTCTCAGGTGGGAATAAAAAATATCCTCATTTGAAACACCTGGAAAGCTGCAATCCTTGAGAGAAACCAGGGGTGCGATTCAGCATCAGGCAGCTTCCTCTGTTGTCATCAACTGCCAGCCCCCTCTCTCACTACATCAGGCATGTCCAAACTTCGGCCCTCCTGATGTTTTGGACCACAATTCCCAGAATTCTAAGCTTAGATTGCCAAAGGCAAAGGACTGTGGGACTTGTGGTCCAAAAAATCTGGAGGGCCAAAGTTTGGATATGTCTGCACTACATCCTGCTTCTTAGCAGCACTGTGATAAATCTATTTGGGGTTGGCCATTATGGCTCACTGTTAGGATAGGAGAATTTTATTAAGTGTTCTACTCTTCTCCTTGGGAGGGAAGAGTTACTTTCATTATTGATCCCATACTCACAGGATGGAAGCAGTTGTCGCTTTAAATAAATAACATGGATCGAAATAAATGGCTGTCTGAGTAGTATACATGTGTTTTCTTAGTCTCAAAACATGAGCAGCATGTGTATATGTGACATAGTTGGGAGTGGTGAAGCATGGCATGTGTTGATGGCTGTGTTTTCAAACATTCTATAATACCTGCAGTTTTAAAGGCAGGTGTGGGAGAACTATTCATAACATTGCAAACCACAATGGGGGAATATCCAGGTTTAGTTATGCTAAGGGTAGACCCAATGAAATCAATCTCTCAGATTTCTTGAGGAGGGAAAATATGCTAAGAGAAGTGGCTCTGCCGTTTGCCTTCAGCACAAGAGCCATACTTTAATTATCCTTACTGTAGACCCATTGACAGTAGTGAGATTTAAGTTAGTCATAACTAATATGCCTCCCACTGATTTCAGTGAGTCTCCTCTCAGGATGATGAATGCCTTGAGCCATCTTCATGCCCATTTTATCAGGGTGCACAAATGCTCTTTCCACACACCGTAATGCCTTGAATTACGAAATTAACCCATTCCAGTGGGATTTTCTTAACTCAGAATTTTGTATCTCAAAATGTGATTTCCCATAGGAATGCACTGGGAACGGATTGATTTTTTCCAAGTGGGAAATCACACACACACACACCCCAAGAATGAAAAAAAAGCACACTAACAGGCATGCAGATGACAGAAGCTCAAAATCCACCCAAAAGTTCCCAAAATTCCCGCAAATGGTACCAAATATTTCCAGAATGCCTCCATAACAAGCACTTCCGGTTCTCTGCGTCCAATTATAAAATGCTTTCTAGTTTGCACTTGCAGAATTGTTGGGGGGGGTAGCCACTAGATGACAGTATTGCAAACTAGAAACTAGAAAATAGGGTTAAATTTTCGTAATTCAAATTTTTCCTATACCTGTGGATTTCCTTTCGTAACTCAAGTTTTTCGTTGTTCAAGGCATTCGTAATTCAAGGCATTACTGTACTTAGGTTTTCCTTTACAGAAGTCTGATGTGAGCATGTTGCATGGTTGTTATTGGATGGTTTTTACGTACACGCTGTGCCTAGGACAAACTAGGCCTTCAGTGTTGGTTTGCTTCTGTGAAGGTGGATCGGAATGAGAGAGCAAAAATGGTATCCGGGACCAGGCTTCCACCTCTTGAGGGTGGCCCCTAAAGAACCCTCCTGGCATGCACTGCAGCCGCATCCAGAAGTAACTCTCTGTTTATGGCCTGCTTGACAAGCAAGCTTCGGCTACTGCGTGGCAAAAAAAAGCATTTGGATGATTACAGCTGTCAGCAACTCTAATAAGGAAACACAGAGGATAGAAAAGATTCCTTTTTGGAATATAGGTCCCAGAATCTTCCAGCCAGAAGGATCAAGAGCAAAAGGAAGGCTGGGGGGTGGGGGAAGGAGGAGGCAGCACCGGCAATGGGAACAGTCACATTCCTACCATTGTCTGAAGCTGGCTCCTGCTGTGTATTTGGTGGTGGCCTCAAAAAGAGGGCCATGGAACCCACAAGACTGCAGGAGTGAGCCTATGCTGTTGAATTGGTCATTTTCTGGTAACCTCGGAGAGTACAGTACAAAGAGCTGAATGTAAAAAAGAGTTCCTTCAAACACGCTTGGAGCCAGTGTCTTGTGATGGTGGGTGGGGTGGGTGCTGTGGTTTTTTCTCCTGTTCCCTTTTCCTTTTTGGAACAGCACTTACCTTTTGCCATCACTGCTTGAGCCTCCCCCGGTTATATCAGTGTGACCTCACTCAAGTGATGAGTTAATTAGTATTCTACAAATCAACTCTATAAGCCCTAATGTTCCTGACTTGCTTGTTTATCTGCCTTCAGCCCCCCACCCCAGTGGGTCAGATGTACCTCCCTGACACCTTCTTCATACCCTTTGTCACCACAGTCCTGATAAGATCACTCCTTGGATTGTTCTGATATGTTGAAAGATGACTACAAATATATATATTTAAATGACTTCATTAATTTGGTCCTCATATTCCCTCTTTGCTTGCTTTCCTGCCCGTTTACACTAGGCTAACTTGTATTCCCAGCACTGCTGTCACCATGAACCTTGGGCAGGGGTTTCTCCTTTTTAAAGATTCCTCCTGGATTTCATGGCTTTATTGACAATCCCGTCCCTTGCTGTATCCCTCCCCCAACTAATCTGAACTATCCTAACCTTGTGTTCCTTCATTTTAGGTGGATGATACCACATTATCAGAGCACAGCGTCACTCAGGTAACTATAAGCAAATCATCTGCAGTTTGTCTTATGCGGGCTCTGCTATCTCAGCTTTTGGCACTATTAGCTGGATTTTCTTGAAGTGAGACCTGCAACAAAATGTTGCAGCTTTGGGTGATATTCTTTTTCTTTTGGGGGGGGGGGCTTCAGCCAGCAAGCCATGCCTTCTGTCAGAACACTTCATTCCATCCCAGCATCCTCCCCAACCCCATCAACATTTTCTGTTTTTGTTTGGTTTGATTTCCTCCCAGCAAGACACTCAGCAATCTGTGGCCATTGTCCATCATCATTAAATACGATTGAGGGAACTTCCCCTTTTTCCTTGAACTATCCTGCAGATTTTGGGGCACCCTGTTGTGTACAGGACATCCCACTTGGGCTATGTAAGAATCCATAATCAGAGAAGGTATTCTCTATTAGTGGTTTGTGTGTTCAGGGCTGTCTCAGAGACTTCCTATCATTATGTTTTCCATTCTGTACAGATACATTTATCCCAACCAGAAAGAATATAGTTCTAAAAATGTATCTGAAATCCTGTAATGAAAATAATTTGGGGGAGGTGACTATAAGGAAAGGGTCATTTTCTCCTCTCCATCTCAGAACAGCTCTGCTTTTAAAAATAAATGGTGCTGCGATTGTGCAGTCAATCAATACATGAATATGGATCAAAGTACAGTATGTGCATACTGAGTATACAAAACATGAAGAAACTGCACTATATTCTCTTCCCACAATCTGCAAAGAAAATATTTGCAAGTAGACACTATCCAGCCAAATAAAGGCTGGAAAACATTAGGAATACTGCCACTAACATCTCCCTGGTTCCTTATCCTACACATTGCAGGCGCTCTCCTTACACCCAGCCATCTTCTCCATGCTAATAATCCTCCATAGACCAAGAGGGGAGATGAGAGGATTCTCCAGCACATCTTCTTAGCCCCATCTGTTGCCTGGTTTGCTCTGAGCTGCCGTGTTAACTCCTTGAGCAGATTTATCTCCCACCTATTTCACCAACCTGCACCAATCTATCGAAAAAGACTATTTCTGGAAGCAGAAACACGGGAGCAGTTATTTAGATTGTACAAAAAGGGTGCTTCAAAGTGGAGAGAAAAGTTAGGCAAAGTAAGCATACTACTTTATTTTACATCATCCTATGAACTGACACCCACAGTTCTGAGTTCTAGCAAAAGTATCAAACTTAATTAATACACAACTTTTTTTGCACCAACCTTCCAAGCAAAACACATTTGTTGGCCTGGGAAGAAAACATGGCAGATGAAGAATAATTGGGGTTTTGGATTTGCCCATTATATTTCCAGGGTGAATGAGTACCCCACCCGCTTACCACTTCCACGTAGTTAATTGACTGTTGAAAGCTGTTTGCAATTTTGATACTAAAATATCAGAGCTCACGTGAGCAAACAATAAATCTGTGACGCTAAATATGTTTTAACCTACAACTGGAATTAGGCCAGACTCCCTATCAGCCTGGTCAGTGGTGAGGGATCATGAGATGGTGGGAATTATAATCCAGAATAATCCCCACCACTAATGTAAGTAGTGTGGTATCACGAGAAATGAGGGCAGGAAGTACTGCTGTCTGAATAATATTCCCTAGGATACCATGTAGCCAATCATATTTTTCTAAACTATGATGTTGTAAAGACAAATCTGAGTGAAGGCACTTGCTTCTTGTCTTCACTATACGGATACAAAGAATCATTTTGCAGCCTCCTGGTTTTCCTCATGGAACCACATTTTCCAAGCTTCCTTACAAAGAAGGAGTGAAGTATTGAACTAGTTTAAATGTATATTAGTCCACAGTGGCATAGGTGTAACTGTTGGCAACTGCAACTAGTCATTCTCCTGTCTAATGCTATGGGACTATTAGTTGCTTAGCAACTGTGAGGGCACTTTGCCTGGGCTAGTAGAAAGTAGATAAGAGATGAAGTGGGATGGCTAGTAAGGAGCCCAGTTACATGCCAGGGTTAAAGCTTTGCTCCTTGCTTTACTTCTGGGGGGTGGGGGGCGGAGGGATTAAAAACACCATGTAGCGGCTTGGTGTTCAACAATCCAGATTCCTATGAGTATGACACACACACAAACCCCCTGAATTAATAATAATAAGCATATACGTTGACTTTTGTAAGATCTTTTACAAATTTGAAGCAGAACAGTAAGAGCTTCTGTACAGATAAGAGGAGGTAATTTTTTTGGTGCAGTACCTACTTAAAATGGTGGAATTCATTGCCACACTCAGTAGTTGGAACTACTGGCACTGAAGGGCTTTACAATGGGACTGAACAATTCATGGATTCTTTTCACAACTGAATTCGGTTCAAAATGCCAAACCAATTAGGGTTTTGATCTGATTTAGCAGGGTCCTTTTCATATTCCTAAAATGAATTAACTTTTACTAGATTACGTTCTGAAGTTATTCCTCCACCATCCCCTGTGTTGAACTGTCATTTTTAGATGGTGCAGTGTTGGCATCTCTCCAAAGTACCACATTGGTATCAGTCACATAGTTTAGTTAAGTTTTTTTTTAAGTACAATTCCTGAAACTGCGGACTACAGCCGTTCATGGTCATGTTGATGAGACATTCTGGGAGTTATAGTCCAAAAAAAGTAACTGTCCCACACTCTAGCTAGCCAATAGGCTAACTAGTAAAAATATTTAAAATCAAAATAGATAAGTAGGAGTAAAATTAGGGATTTTTTCTTTAGGCTCCAAAATGTTTAAGTTTGTGTAAACATCTGCCTTGACTACCCAAACAGGCTGTCGTAATAACTGAAAAGGTGTAACGCTAAGGCTTGAAAGGGGGTCTTGTGTTTAAGTACAGTGAATCGTCTGTGCTGTGCCCACTTAAGCCCAGCTTAGGCCTCAGAACACCTTATTCTAAAGAAAACCCCCTTCTGGAGAGTGGTACGAAGAGTCTACTTTAGAGCTAAAACAGCGATGTAAAGTCCAAATTCCATCTTACCAGTTCAAGAGATAAACTTTGAGATAACTCTAAAGTTGTCTGATCCCTCTTCACAAACATTCACAAAGACCACCACAAGCATCTGTAATGGGCCTATATACTGTACTGATTTTGCATTCAGTGAGCTTTTCCTAAGACAGCACCTTTCCTCATCTTAAAGACAGACCTACCACCTAGTGCTCATATGGCAAAAGCAAACACATGTGGCTTGCTTTTAAATTAAGGGCTTGGTTTAAACACAGGTTTGCTAGAATTCTACCTAGGGAATTTTGTCTATCTTTCTTGGCAGTGGGGCGTATGATACAGAACTTTAAAAAAAGATATGCCTCTGTCCAGAGTGCTTCTCTCATGGCTGTACTAGATGGGGATGGGTAAGGAACTGCAGATCGATAGGGAGGTTCAAACTATTTCAATTGAAAGCTGGCTAAGGGCCTTTTCACACGACCCCTAAGATCCGCTGGCCACTTAAATTCGGACCAGAGATCTTAGGGGTTTGTCGCTGTTCCTGTGTTCCCACCCCCTCTGCACTGCTGGCTGCTGGCTGTGTGAGAGGAGGGACAAAAAAAAGGAAGAAAAGAATGCCGCTCACCTCCGTTCTGCCATCCCGACACTGCATTCAGATCTCTTAAAGGGGCAGGGGGCAAAAAAAGAACAAACAGAAGCAAGGAGAGTCGGGCAGTCATTACGTTATATCCGCATCAGGAATTTTCACCTCCAGAGAGCAGGTACCTGAAAAGTGCGCTGGGACACGCTTAGGTGGGCGTGGTCGCACTTAATTATCTGTAAACTCCGGAGCTGGTGGGAAAACAATTTTAAGCTCCGGAGCTGGGAGCCATTTGCGGCGGAGTTTAGGGGTCGTGTACAAAGGGCCTAAGTCACATTTCCACTATGTGTATGTGTTCCTGATGTTATTTATGCTGCATGATCTTTTGCATGAGCACTTCTCTTCTGCTTGAGGAGTGTGATGGATTAGCTCCTGTAGAATGCTTAGCAGTAGTGGCCAAACTTTGGCTATCCAGATGTTTTGGACCACAACTCCCAGAATTCCAAGCCTGTATTGCAAGTGACAAAGGACTGTGGGAGTTGTGGTCCAAAACGTCAGCAGGGCCGAAGTTTGGCTACTGCTGGTAGAGGAAATATGTTGAAGGCTGGCCCTACTATAAAGTAGAGTGTGGTAGCTACCAGCTGCTAGTAGACAGCAGCAAGAAGTAGGGAGGAGAGCCAACACATATGTACCAAGCAGCCTGCTTGGTTAGCCTGCTGCCCTCAGTGCCATGAAGAATACCACCCACCAGCCCAGTCAACCTGTAAGGAAACTGTGTCTTATTCTTAGGCTCAGGCAGCAAAATGTCTCGGGTGGCCCCTGATGCAAGACAATTCTGGTCCTCTGAGTAGGACTAGGGTTAGGGTGATCCTAATGTCTCCACACTTAAGGAAAGGAAACACATTTTATTTAGAGCCTGACAGTCATACTCCCAAGTTCACCTATTAAAATTTAGTGGAACAAGTTGGTCATGACTAACTCTGTGCTGTTGGATAGGTTTACTGTGGTTCGTTTGTTAATTTAAATAATTTTACAATCCCTTTCAACTAGCAGGCATTCAGAGAAGTATGTTACACAAAAATAATGTTAAAAGAACTGAATGTGAAATTGGAACTTGCAGTTTGCACCTGATTATCACTACAGTGGTTATTATAGTGATTACTGAGCAAAGTCAGGTCCATTCTGTGAACACCTATCTGTATATATCCAGCTATCTGATCTGAATATCCAGCTCAGAAGTTGTTAAGTGATGGGGAAGGGATTTTTTTTAGGTTGATCCACTACATTGGGAAATATTATTGTGTCTACTGAGCATTTACCATAGCACATGTGGCATAATGCAGTGGAGTCAAGAACAAATGAAAGGTCCACAAAGAACATACTTTAACATGACTGAAATTGGCCTGTAATGGAAGGCAGAGGCAGTAGACATGAGGATTACTGTATTAGAAGGAGTGGGATGGGAATGGCTTTTGCCAAAATACAGTACTTGAGGTGGAATGCACTGTTAACCCCATCCTTCTTTTTGTTCTCCTTTTCCTTTGTTTATAGGTTCTTCAGTCTGCCAAAGAACAAATCAAGTGGTCCTTATTAAAATAAAGTGCCCCAAACCAAATCTTGACACACACAAAAAAACCATTTTGATTTGCAGTTTTGGTTCTTACTTTATTCTCCTCTAACTTCCTCCTTGAAGGGTGAGATTATTTCAGTGGGACTTAAGATGTTTAACCTGGCAAGATGGGGTTGGGAGGACACCAACTGGAAGGCACTTGACTGAGCAAATGTTCCCAAAGCCGACAGCAAAATCTCTTCCAAATGGGGCCATAGGCAATGGTGATCTCTGGTGCTTTTGCTGGAAGGGCAGTTCTTATTTTCCTACCAAGCAAAAGGGATTTTGCAGCTTTTACGTATGTCTCATCTTTGTGAGGCTAGCGCCCCCCCCCCATAAGAAAGGATTGAGAAAAGGGGATAGGGGAAGATGAGATTTTAATTTCATCTTTTAAAATCTCATATTGGGAAGCACCCAAAATCCCCCGGGCCGATACTACACATTTACACTGATGTCCCTTGTTGAGTCACAAAGATGATTTGAACAGAAAAGGTGTTTCAGAACAATTTTTCCATCACCCTGGAGGACTGGAAGAAAGCGCTGGTGTATTTATTCTGCTGAAAGAAAATATGGCAGCAGGAGATGTATGAAACATTTCTTCGGTCTTAAGCAATCACACTTCACAAATGCTCTTTTAAAAATTTATTTCACCATTTTGTTCTGACTTGGCTGCTATAAAAGGCCACTGCTAAACTCTCTTACTAGTCTGACATCTTCTGGAGGTAAAATGCCACTACAGTTCCAAGATAATCATAGCCCTTTGTATTATTTTTCTGCTAATTAATGGGACAATTAAACCTTTGCTTTAACAAAGAAACCACATGCTTGATTGCTGTAGGTAAGGGTTGACAAAGACAAAGACAAAAGCCTAGCCCTTTGGCCAGAATTAGCCACCTGAGTCATGTCATATTGCACCCCCGCTTTCCAGTTGCCAGCCTCAGGTGGAATAAGCAGGAAATGTGCAACACACCTGGTGCTATGCCGATGTTTGGGACAAGAACTATCATAAGTTGTACTCAGCATGGCCAACAGTCAAGGGATATGGCAGTTCTAATCCAAAACATATGGAGGGCACCAGGTTCCCTACCCCTGAAATATAGGAACATGGTAATAGAAGCTACGTAAAAGAGTTGCAGCATCAGACATTCTACAATCGGGATCGGTCATGGGTCTCACCCACCAGCTTATGACCTGGTTAAAATGATTCTGTAGCTGAATGGCTGACTACAACTCTGAATTTTAGGATTTTTGATACAATTACAGTAATAAACTGTGTAGGCCCAATTAAAATACTGTAATCCAAACCACTATTAAGGTCATAACCTGTATGAGGCCAGCTCCAAAGTCACAAAATGTTGTGTGTATGCTGCAAGGTACCCCACAAAAGCCAGCAGAGTGAAAGAAATGGCTGATATTTAAGTTGTAGAATCTGCATCTGGTTTCAGAAGCTGCAGATAGTAAATACTGTATCTACAAAATACTGAAACAGTTTCACATTGTATCTCAAGGCTTCTTTCCCAAGAGTTGCCAGGAAGAAAAGGGAAACAAACCAACAAAGAACATGCTGATTCCTCAACTAAATTTATTTGTTTGTTCACAAGCAAATGTAGACTTTGGTCACTTTAAAAGAGCCAATTGACTGGAGTTGGTGGGTTAAGATTCAGGAGACCTGCCACAGTATGGAATGTTACCCAGAGAGTGGAACTTTTAAAAATGTTCCTTAAACATTCCCTACACCTTGAAATACCTGCTAAGGGCAATTTGACTACATGTAACACACCAACACACATGTCAAGATGCACTGTTTTAATAGCTGCTCAGCTCAGGGATAGGGATACTTGAAGCTTTCCTTGCCATTTTATATAAGGATACTCCTGGGGTTGGCAAGGATTACCCCAGGATACCATCCTAACTCTGTAATATTTGATGCTAAGATTTTAATAACAATAACCGGGCAGCCTTGCCAATGGGAGACACCAATAAAAGGAGGATGGTCCTTCAGCAGCCCTTCAAATGTAACACTGGGCTCCCTGAAAGAGGACACATGGTCACCCTCCGGCTGCTGTTAAGGAGACAGGATCAAGGAGAATTAGCAACTTGGAGCTGATTCCCTCTCTACATTTTAGACCACAGGGCTAGGATGTGAAGTTGAACAAGCAACTGTATTCATCATGCCCAAACCACAGGAAATGGTAAGTGAAATCACCATTTATACACACATTCCATCCATTACCGAGCTGGATTCTGGAAAGATTTATAACTCATCCAGACGCAGCTCCTCAGTGCAAGATCCTGCGGTGCATTTTATTATTTGAAAAATATTTTTTCTTTCAAGGACTGCCCTGTGCAACCTGGAGGGTGCATTTCTGGATTTTACAGTAAGATTTGGCCTCGTTCCTTTATTTATATAGCACAATGGGAGAGGATACTGCAGCGCTAATGGGGACCTTAACTTGCATTTTATGTGAGGACCAGAGAGAGAGAGAGCTCATGGCCAAACAGATGTGGAAATTTCCTTTTGCTGACAACACAGCCAGTGTTCTGTCACTGCACCGGAAGGGGCTCATCAGAGGCACCAGTGATCTCTTTTGATATCAGAACCGCAGGGAGCTGAAACAGAGCCATCAAAGAATACAGAGGGAGTAATGGAGTTGCATGTATTTATATACAACTCACATCTGCTTTTGCTTTTCCTAACAGCTGGGGCTTCATTTTTTACGAAAACAGCTGCCAGGAAGAAAGCTTTTTTAC
This sequence comes from Phrynocephalus guinanensis, assembly GCA_037367245.1. NCBI lineage: Eukaryota > Metazoa > Chordata > Lepidosauria > Squamata > Agamidae > Phrynocephalus > Phrynocephalus guinanensis. The sequence continues at coordinate 21,494,890 of CM074743.1, forward strand.
TGGAGAGGCCCCTCTCCCTCATCTTTAGCAAACTGGCAACATAGGAAGCATTGCCTAAAGATATATTTATTATGTCTGAGATTTTATAGTGGACACACTTTCCTTAGTCAATTGCCTGAGGGAGTAGTTCCACCATCAACCCAACCATTCCTCAGATCAAGATCTTCTTATTTTCTTGCCCATGGACTTCTAGCAGCAACTAGAAGGGGCTTTTTCTCAAGCACAAACCTACCATTAAACTAAGCGAGGCAACCACTTCCGGTGCCAGATCCTGGAAAGTCCCTCTTCCTATTGCTCCATCCATCCAAGGCATGGAAACTTGCCTGCACAAAGCTGGCCAGATGCTCTCCAGCTGAATAAGTGAATAAAGCTGCTCTGTTACCAGCCACTTGAAGCAAGATTCGGCAACCATGCTGGTCAGATTCAGTACCTGGCATGTTGTTTATGTACGTTCATGTCCATTTTGCCTTTTGCCCCAGGCAGCAAAGTATTATGGGTTTGCCCTGTCCTTGCTGTCGCAGAAATGTTCCTTAGAATGCCCCCTCTTTCTGCTGTAGCCATTTGCAATGATGGCATTCCTGCACCTTTAAAAAACCTACTTATTCAGTCAAGCATTTGCCAGATGTTACCCAATGGAATCAGAAATCTGATTTTCAATGTGGATTTTGTTGTTGCAATTCTTGTATCTCACCTTGCAAGACACACAAACACATAAATAATCATACAACAGCTACAACAGGAATGGGTTTAAAACACTGTGACTGGCTACAGGTTTGAAAATATGCAGTGGAATTATTTTTTTAAAACCCTGCTAAAATATTAATCCATTTCTCATGTCTTTCTACAGAGAATAGACTACTTTGCCGTCCTGAAATGCTGCTTGCTACTGTTTGTAAACTATTTTTGGATTCCGTTTTGATTAAATGGCATGAGAAGGCAGACTCAGCAATCTTGGGAAATAGCCCAAGGATCCATTCTAGGATGGAGAAAAGGTTGGATGAAAGGGTACTATAATAAAAGAAGTGATACAAATGGCTCACATCCTACAGCCTCTCTGCTGGCTTCTTGAAGAGATCCAGGTTGTTCCCAATGCTTTTTTATTTGCTGACTGACTTAGGTGGTTACTTCACGTCCATTTTGTCTCTGTAAGTGTTGCGCTTTGGACCGGTAAAAAAAAATCTTACTTCCCGTCCGTCGCACAACAGCTGAAATTTGTCTTCACCATGCCCCTGGAGCGAGATCAGAGCATGACAATACTGTACCTGGCGCTGGGTTGGGTTGGGTTGTTTCTGGTTCCTGTTCCGAGACAAGGGACCGTGTGGTAACAACTGACACGCAACAACGAGTGTCCATCTAGTGGTCATCAGCTGAAGTGCATTCGACATTAGTTTCCCTACGGGAAACACCATGCAGCGCAAATGTTTATTAAAGAAAATACTGAAAATTCTGTAGCATTGACGTGTAAATCCTGGAAGACCAGTAAATCAAAATATCGAAAAAGTTTTATTTACAATATTTTTAAAGGGTTAAAAAAGCAAGACAAATTCAGAATTTGTCACGGAACAAGATCATGAAGTAACAGTTGTCACGAGACAAGTTATCATGACCGTAATAAAATGGAAACAGGGACTAAACAGGGACAAAACCATGTGATCGCGACCAACGCTGTCACGGTACAAAACTAGTCACAGAACAAGGAAGGACGTGAAGTAACCATCTAGTCTCTCTCCTTCCCCCACTGCCCCTTTGCTTTCTAGTCAAGGAGGTGCCTATACTTACTCAAATTCACATGCCAGTTCTAGGGCTGAGGCATGGGACTCAAATCTCACTTTCAGGGAATACTTTATTTAATGAAACCACAGTACTTGCAAACACAATGGCGACAGCTCTTTCAAAGAAGCCCCTAAGATACAGGCGGTATGATTCATAAGGTGGACTAGGCTGAAACCTGTGGTTTTATTCTCCCAGTGAGTTTTCAAGGGCAAGTGGGAATTCAAAGCCTGTTCTCCAGAGCCCTAGTTTGTCAGTTTGCACACTACACCACACTGGGCATGGGATTCAGAGAGGGCAAAAACTTGAGTGTAGGTTAAGAATGCTGGAACAGGCAGATACCTAATGAGTGCAATTGCATTTTCCTGTAACTAGGACTGCAAAGCCAAGAAGGAGCCAAGTTGAAAAAACCATGGTCCCAATCTGCTTGGCACAGCACCTGTATAACAGCGATTGTCCCCTAGTGCCTTTGCTTCCTTGAAATGCAAGTGCACTTTTCCTGCATTGCCTAGCACTGTTCTTCCTTCCCCCAACTAATGGGTTTTCTTTTATATAATTCCTCTCCAGGCTTCCTGGCCCATGTTTTGCTATGCGGCAAATAAGCCATATTTGTGATCCTACACCTCCATCTACAGGCCAGCATCGGCAACCTATTTTCCAACCAAAAATTACAGGCCTTCCTCCTAAGATTAAGCTGGGGGAGGTTTTTTGGTTTTGGGTTTTCAAGGCTGGGACAAACCTCATTTCTACAGCCTATAAATCATAATCACAGGCTATCCACAGAGTGCTTTTCCTGTCTTTCCGGTAGACATATACAACAGGCCTGTAAGTTATCTGCTTTCAAGGGGAGCTGGCTTCCGTTTTGATTTATTTATTCCAGATAATTTATTTCCTTTTCTCCAATAAACAGGAGAACAGTATCAAAACCTGATCAAGACATGCCTCTGCGTGTACATTTAGAGACAAAGGTATTTCCAAGCCATGTACTGGTAGTTAACAATATACTGCATAACAATTATATTATATTATTTTATTATTTATATAACTATTATATTATTATATTATTATATGTAGTTAATTTCATATTTCATCAGGCTATGCTGACTTTTCCTTTTCCCTTGTCAAGATAGACACAGTACAAAAGACAGTTTAGAATTCCAGTTCATTTTCCTTATTTGCTAAAATGTTTATCTATCTATCTATCTATCTATCTATCTATCTATCTATCTATCTATCTATCTATCTACCTACCTACCTACCTACACACACACACACACACACACACACCACTTTACTCCTTGGAAAAGAACCCAAGGTGGCTTACAATAATGAGGGACAACATACAATATATTATTACATATGCCTTATGTCTCTGGTCAGTGAGAACGAAAGATATTTTCCTAATGGCCATTTCTACCAGGGTTTGAAAAAAGTTAGGGTTCCAGGAATATTCAACCAAGGTATGGGGGTGGGGGGAGGGAGCGTTTGGAAGGATATCCTTGGAGAATCCTTCATATGTGCAACTGCTAAGCATCTTTATCTAGTCTGGGGGAGGGATTCCATTTTTTGCCTCAAGTATCAAATATGACTTGACTTTACCCTTCAGTTGTACCAAGAGTTGAGACTCAGCTCTGTCCTTCTTTCTAAACAAAAGCCATTTTTCCTCCAATGAGGCACCATTCTATTTGGATCAGCAAGCAAGCTGATGTGGGCTGGATGGGCCAGCTATCAGGTGGATACGCAGTAAGTTACAGAATCACACTCAGAGAGTGCTTTTCCCAGTGGTTCTCAACCTGTGGGTCCCCAGATGTTTCTGGACTGCAACTCCCAGAAGTCTTCATCACTTGCTGAGCTGGCCAGGATTTCTGGGAGTTGCAGTCCAGGAACACCTGGGGACCCACAGGCTGAGAACCACTGGCTTATCCTCTCCTACTCAAATGCCTCCTTCTCAAACTGGGAGGCGGTAACGAGTGGCGTACCTCAAGACTTAGTCCTGGCCCTGGTACTCTTCAACATTTTAATTAATGACTTGGATGAGGAGGTGCAGAGAATACTTATTAAATTTGTAGATGACACAAAATGGGGCAGAATAGCTAATGCCCTGGAAGACAGAAACAAAATACAAGAAGCCAGATTTCTGCTGAACACCAGGAGAAACTTCCTAAGTGTTAGAGCAGTCCAACAATGCAACCAATTATCTCAGAAGGAGATGGGCCCTCCAATGCTGGAGGCATTCAAGAGAAAACTGGACAACCACCTGTGAGATCTACTTTGATTTAGATTCCTGCATTAAAAGGGGGATGGATTAGATGGCCTTATAGGGCTCTTCCAACTCAATGATTGTATGAATCTGATGGGAGTTGGTGAGGAGTGTGAAAGGTATGGCTAAAGAGATGGAGAGAAGGCATGCACGCTCAACAGGAACATGATGTGAACAAGAACTTTATGTGGAACAGACATAAGAATAGACATAAAGATTCTAATAGGGCTTTCAAGGTAAGTAATATATTAAAGGAGTGATTTTACCCATTCTACTCCCTTGGTGAGTTTCCATGGCTGAGGAGGTATTTGAACTCTGGTGTCCAAAATCTTCGACTGTCTCTCTATTCTCTACGGGTGTTTATACACGACCCCCAAACTCCGGGGCAAATGCCTCCCAGCTCCGGAGATTAAAAATGTTTACCCACCAGCTCCGGAGTTAACAGGAAATTAAGTGCGACCCCGCCCACTTTAGCGCGTCCCAGCGCAGCTTTCAGGTACCTGCTTTTTGGATGTGACAAATATTTGATCTGGTGTAAGGATAGTGAGTGCGGGGCTCTCCTGGCTTCTGTTTGTTGTTTTTCTGCCCCCCTCCCCTTTAAGAGATCTGAATGCTGCCAGGAACAAAACGGAGGTAAACCGGCATTCTTTTCTTTCTTTTTTCTCCCTCCCTCAGGCAGCCAGCAACCAGGAAGTGCGGAGGGGGGTGGGGACAGAGGAAGAGCGACGAACCCCTAAGATCTCTGGTCCGAATTTAAGTGGCCAGCGGATCTTAGGGGTCGTGTAAAAAGGCCCTACATCACGCTTGGACTCTGAGGTCCTTAGCTCAGCATTAAGAAGGTGTGAATTTAGTAATAATAATGACTTTTCCCGTTTGCAGAGTGCCTTCACAATATCATGGAGCAGAAACCACAAAAAGGGTCACCACATCATACATAGGGACAGGTGCATGAGATGGAGAGGGCTTGCAGCCGCGACCAACTGATGTTATTAGCTATGATCACCCAGAGTTGTTCTTGTTTAAGTTGAGTGTGAGAAACAGGATGTTGTGAGAGAAAAGGAGGAAAAAAAACACACACACAGAGGGAGGGACACTTCCAGTGTAAATGATCCTTGCCAAACTAGACAGATATTGCCAATCAGTTCATCCCTTTCGGGTTTACCTCCCATTCACCCCCATCTTGGGGACAGAATGTATGAAACACCACTTTCCAGCAAAATAAAGCAAAGCTAAACCCTAAAGCCAGCACATTCAGTGAATATAGGATCTGTGAGATAAAATATTACATGGTGCATTGTGTATCTGAAGAGCTAAGGTGATTACAATGACAAGTCCCCAAATAGTTATTTTATTTATTTATTTATTTATTGCATTTCTAGACTGCTCCGATTTCCCTCAAGGGACTCTGGGCAGTTTACAACGAAAGCCAAATAAATAGTCAAAAGTTAAAACCAACAGGCCAAAAAGAAAAACAAATAAACCAAAAGGACATGTGTTTGTTATTTTCAGTTAATTTTTGGAAAAAAGACATGTATACACTATATGCAAAAAGATGGTTACAACATTAAAATATGTTAACATGCCAAGGGAAAAAAACATTTTTGCTTCTTTTTAAACCTTGAGTGACATCTTGTCACACAGAGGCTGAAATAATACAATAATAACTTTGCCCTCCCACCGGAATAGAAGAACAGACCTAAGTATTTCCTACCAAGCATCTTTCTGCCAAATGTGAAACAGAGCCTCACGGAGGCTGATAATGGCATTGACAGATATTCATCTCAAGATATGCTGTTGTCCTCGGATGTAGGTTTTATTCTGTGGCCTGTTAAAGTCTTTCCAATTTCACAGAGCCTGTTATTAAATCGGTGCATTTTGAGATTTTAATCTCAGTTTGTGAGCTCTCGAGAGATATGTTTCAGTGTAAACTGGCATTAATTGTGGGCATTGTAGATGTAAGATTGTTAAAACCTCCAGCATTTGCTGGAAAAAAAATTACTGGAAAAGGCTTACAACCATCAGTTTTTGCCATTCACATTATGGTTTACAAACACTCTTTAGTCCAATTCTTTTAAAAAAAAAAAACCCTAAATGATAGATATCCCACTCATAGACACCAGATTAGTGTTTGTTGTTTTAAATCTTAGCATAAAAGAAGTAAAATATTACACCACAACTACCAAATAATGGAATACTTCTTCACTGCAAAGTTAAGGGAAAACATTGCACATTTATTTTCTTTGTCACATTTTATGTAACAGAAGAAAACACTGATTTGATTTGACAAGAACATTTTTTCTCTCCCTCACACTCAGCTGAATCTTTTCTTTCAAAACTGAAACCTATAGTTAAGATAGAACCCCCCCCACTAACTCAACTCCTACAGAATCTTATTTTCAGAACTGGTATTATTCATCCGGCATCCTGAAATTGTATAAGGTTCTTTAATTGTATCCAGAAGCATACAGAAACAATTTAAACAGTTATCTTTTGGAAAGCAGGAATGCAATCTGATTTTAAGGCAGAAATACAATCCAGTAATTTGGGTATTTCCCCCCCCCCCTAAATAAACCCTTTCAGATTCATTTTCATGGATGCTTAGCTCTTAAATACCTTTTGATCCATTTGAAATCATTTCCCTACATTTGAGCTATACCAGTTTAGAAGACTGTCATATTATCTTACCCTCGCATTCCAGAGAAAAGTGTCTTCCATCAATTGAACTGAAAAATGTATCAAATACAATATTTTACAACCCCATGGATGTCTATTCAAGTGTAAAACATACTGAGTTCTATGGTAAGTTTGCACAGGGTTGTGGCCTTCAGATTTGCAGATGATATGAGAAGAGAGGCATTTGTTAATACTTCTATACTACCTTTGTGCAAACGAGCTTTAAGATGGTTAAAAATGTGACACCGTAGTATAAATAAATAGTAAAAAAACACACATTTGACAAAGATTGGATATCTTGGTTTGGAAACCTTCTGATATCCAAACTGCCTAAATTCAGCCATACAGTTTGAGTGAGACTTTCCATAATATGCCTTTCAAAAATCTAAATGTAAAACTTGTTCCCTTTCTGTTTAATTTGCTGTTACATTTCCAGGAATAAGGGGGTCAAAAAGGGGGCCTCAATTCCCCCTCTGCCTCTGTTTTATAGTTTCTATCTTGAACCTCAGCTTCTGCGATTGGCTAAGAGGTGACAGCTCTTTTCACTGATTGGTCCCTTGTTTAGACAATGATGGATGACCATCGTTAGGATTGGCCAGCATCACAGCTGGACTGCTCCTATGGAAGGAAGATGTGACAATTAATTAAGTAGTTTGCGCACACACACATAGGAAAGCAAAAAAGCAGTTGTGTCCCACCCACCCACCCCACTTCCCCCTCTCTGGTTTCAGATATGTGTTTGTGAGACAAATGAACATAAATAGTATTAAATCATGGCTTATAACAGCTGAGCAAGGCTGTTGAAGACAGGACATTTTGGTGATCGCTCATTCATAAGGTCACCACAAGTCACACAACAATAACCAGCATGATTGTAGACTATATCACTGGAACATCAACACTTCTCCCCACCCGGGTTTTTCTTTCTGAAGAAAGAATCTGGGATCTGCAGAGCTTACAAAGATTTTGTGCCTTTTCCATTAACTTTATATTTATTTATTTATTTATTTATTTATTGCATTTATACCCCGCTTATCTACAATATATACTCTAAGCGGCTTACAAAACATCGGGCCTCAATAGCCATAAATTACAAAAAAAACCAAAAATAAAACAAATAAAAATAACACTAAGCAAAGTTAAAACCTAATGGCACCTCAATGACTGATAATGATAGATAAAATAGTTTACGATGGCGGAGGATTAAAAAAAAAAAAACAGTTAAAGATCGCCAAAGGCCTCCCGGAAAAGGTAGGGTCTTTAACGCCTTCCGGAAGGCCAGCAGGGACTCTGCAGAGCGCACTTCACTGGGGATGGAATTCCAGAGGCTAGGGGCCGCCACTGAGAAAGCCCGGGTCCGAGTACTCGTCCTCCGGGCTTCCCGAGGGGTGGCGACCCGAAGCATGTGCGCTCGCGCCTGCCGAACGGGACGGGCCGAGGTTGATCGCTGAGCGATACGCTCTGCCAGGTAGTCCGGTCCCAAGCCATGGAGGGTTTTATAAACTAAAACCAAGACCTTGAATCTAATCCGGGCTGCAACGGGCAGCCAGTGCAGGCGGGCCAGAACTGGAGTGATGTGGTCATAACGACACACACCAGCCACCAGCCTGGCCGCCGCATTCTGAACCCGCTGCAGACGCCGGAGAAGAGTCAAGGGCAACCCCATGTAGAGGGCGTTACAGTAGTCCAACCTCGAGATCACCAGAGCTTGGACCACTGTTCTCAGAGAGTTCGCGTCGAGGTACGGGCGGATCTGGGCGATCCGACGGAGATGGAAGTAGGCGGACCTGGTCACCGATGCCACCTGGGCCTCCAAGGTGAGCGCCGGGTCCAGGAGCACACCCAGATTCCGCGCCCTCTCCGCAAGCTGGAGGGAAACTCCCCCCAGACAGGGGAGAGGGCCACCGTACCCCGACGGCGAGCTCCCGAAGAACATGACCTCCGTCTTCTCGGGGTTGAGCTTAAGCCCGTTCGCCCCGGTCCAAGCCAGTACGGCCCCCAGGCATCCGTCGAGGACTTCCACAGCTTCCACAGCAGAGGTGTTAAAGGAGAGATAGAGCTGCGTGTCATCAGCGTACTGGTGACAGCAGACTCCAAAACTCCTGATGACCCCCGCCAATGGCCTTACGTAGATGTTAAACAGCATGGGGGACAGAGACGACCCCTGTGGAACCCCACAGGGGAGAATCCAAGGGGCCGATAACTCCCCCCCATGCTGCACGTACTGTGGACGGCCCTCCAGGAAGGAACGGAGCCAACTGCGAGCAGTGCCTCCGATTCCAACCTCAGAGAGCCGGTCCAACAGGATACCGTGGTCGACGGTATCAAAGGCCGCTGACAGATCCAGGAGGACCAACAGGGTAGAGCAACCCCTGTCGGCCGCCCGGAGAAGGTCATCTTGCAGGGCGACCAAAGCTGTTTCTGTACCCCGGCGAGGCCTGAACCCGGACTGGCAAGGATCGAGGCACTGCCGATCCTCCAGGTATGACTGCAGCCGGACCGCCGCCACCCTCTCGATCACCTTGCCCATAAACGGGACGTTGGCGATTGGGCGATAATTTGATAAATCGTCCGCCGCCAGGCCAGGTTTTTTCAGAATGGGCTTTACCACCGTAACCACCGTAATGGTATCAGCACAACATTTGTTTTAGAGTTTGTTTCGTGATCGGCATAGTTTCCCCTAGTTTTTATATTGATTACTGTATTTAAAAAGTGGGAATTGCAGGAGCAGATGACAGTCCAGTAACACACGTAATCCAGCCTGATTTAATGACAACACACACTGTTTCTAGGTGGAATCTATGGAAAGAGTGAGTGCAATTATTTTCAGAGCAATGAGCTTAAAAACATGATGCTGTGGGACTGCAACTCACAGAATCTCTGAACCATTAAAGGCTACTACTAGCTAGAGGAATAAGGAAGTGGTGATAAAAATAACTGTTCTGTGGTTTAATTCATTCCATAGTAGGAGCCACCACTTATTTCTGTGTTACAAAGAATAGTAGTGCTTCTGTGTAACATTTTCTTATATAAATGCCTGAAGGAGTCTCTTTTGAACTTTCAAATGAGATTTGCAGTATAGTCAAAGTACGTGTATGTATTTGCACATGTAAAATGCATAACATGCAACTTTTTAAAAACTTCTTTTATTTATTTTCTACACTGAACCAAATAAAACAATTATGTTGTTTGTCTCCTGTCATGTTACCAATTCAGTCACAATATTTCCCAACATTTCAGCCCAGTATAATTCATATCTCCTTCCCCAGCTTTAAATAACATACTTTCATACTTAGTTTCCTTACTGTCTCATCCATATTCTATCTATCTGTACTTACATCTATTTTCTAATACAAAAGATATAGCCTGCCTAATTTCAACAGTACAGTGGTACTTCAATTTATGAATTTAATCCGTTCCAAATGCATGCTCTTAAGTCGAACTATTCTTAAGTCAAGGTACCTATCTAAAAAATTGAAAAAATAAGTTAAAAAAGAAAAAAACCTGTAAGTCGAGCAGACCATATCTAAAATTTGTAAGGCGGCAGTTAAAATGCCAACAGTTTTCTGCTCTTAAGTTGAACTGCTCCTAAGTTGGGGTACCACTGTATATTTGAACAGTGTATTCAGTCTTGATGATTACCATAATTCTTCAGTTAGCTAAACAACTTAGGATATATTTTAGCTAACTATATATATCATACATGTCATCCACGGTATACAGTATTTACCTATTCTTCCAAAAAATTTCAAAAGCCATCTCTAACTCAAGTTGGTACTTTATGGGCTATTATAAAAGAACTACCTCTTGGTCTACAGAATTCACTTTTATAATGTGCAACTTTTAAAGGCACAGGAATTCTGTTCTTTATTGTATCTAACAGGCCAGATGACAATGGACTAGAATGTGGCACTATGATGACAGATTCTGAGGACTGGATTTACCAGACCCTTTCCCTCTATTGTCAGATGTGCAGATACTTGTATTGGACAGGCTGGCCAGGAATGATGGGGGGTGTACTCCAGGATACATGGAGGGAACCAGCCCTGTGCTTCTATTATATGAAGGATCCTGAACACTTCCAAACCCAAAGAATCCAAAGAAGATATATGTTTATAATGACTAAGGCTGGACATTGTAAAGAGGATTCAAGAAGATCCTAAAGAGAAATGGGAGCTTCTTATATCTGTGCTTACTCCAGCTATAAGAACTCAGTAAGAAATACTGAGTTTTTGTAACTATGATTGGAATTCCACCTAGTCCCGCATCCTGTTTGCCACAGTGGCCACTATATGATTCTGATAAGCTTATCAAAGGGACATGAGTGCAGTAGTCTTTTGTTCTCCCCCAGGAACTGGCATTTGGGGACAAATTGTCTCTGATCCTGGAGATGGGATCTACTCCTCATGAGTGATATAACCCCTGATAGGCTCATTGCCTAGGCATCTACTCCTTTTGCCACTGGTGAACTGATCCAGCTGATTCTGTGTTGTTTCAAAAATGACAGCATCAAGATGTTTGATCAAGGAGGGCAACGCAGAGCTGTAGGTAGAAACAACTGCACCCAGGACAATGGACATCATCTCCTAACTACCTGGCCCCGAGACATGGGCAGAAGCCTCCACAGGGGAAAAACACTTTCAAAAGATTGAAGATCCTATGTCGCAAAAACACCTGGTTCAATCCAAGTTTAACCAGATGTAATGCTTAGGCTAGATCTATCGAAATCAGTGGGACAAATCAGTCATGACAGTCCTACTGGTTTTAATAGAACTACTCAAAATATGAATGTGTCTGATTCCAGCTTTTCACATCTAAGTCACACCTGTTAAAACAGGTTTTATACCTATGTTTTAAAATGACGCCCTCAAAAAATCTGCTTTGCAGAGGCAAAAGGCACACACAAGGAAACACCCCCTTGCAGAGCACCTTCCGTATTTTTATGAGCTATAGTTAATTTCCAGCCATATTTTGCATATATTGTCAGGTCTCCTGCAGGTGCCTTCCGGCTCCCCTCCTCCTGTGTCCTTAACTGCACTCATGCAGAAATTAAGCAACTGCCTGTTCTGACTGGTTGAGAGCAACATCCGAAGCCTGGAGCATTTTGTTTTTTATTACAATTGCCAGAATCCCCCAGTCAGTATAACTAATAATTCTGGGTCATTGTAATCCCACCACCCCTCTTTCTTCAGCTGATCAGCTACAGTTGGTATTTTTAACAGCCTCTTCTTCTTCTTCTTCTTCTTCTTCTTCTTCTTCTTCTTCTTCTTCTTCTTCTTCTTCTTCTTCTTCTTCTTCTTCATCCATAAATTGCAGAGCTGGGTCCTGACTCCAATTAAACAAATAATTTAGTGCTTCCCCAGAAAATGACGATGATGATGATGGATACATTTTGTTATTAGAATAACGAAATTAGAATAACATACATTTATATCCGTTGTACAGTACATATTTTCCAGAGGTACAGTACAGTATTTCAATCTAGGCGGAGACCGCTTTTGCCGGAAGAGGGCAGCAGAGGACAGCCACTGTCTGGTCCCCTCTCGCTCTCGCTCCCTTTCCACTCTCCCCACGTAAACAGGAACATGCAGGCGCGAAAGTGTCGCCGGTGGACGGCGCACTGTGTTTGTGTATGTTCAGAACCATGGCAGGGGCAAAGGGTTTTAAACTTTCCCCTCCTAGCGCTATGGTCCCGATCCAGCGTGTAGTTCTTGACGCTGCTAATATGTCAGATCTGGTTGGGTCTTAACGCGCAATAGAGTTGGGAGGTGGGTAATGTTTTGTATGGAGTCGTTCCCAATCAGCTTAATAAAATAGAAAGAAGAGGGGGGAAAGATCCCACCAAGGGATTCAGAGCATGGAGCAACAAAACAGGTCAAAAGATGTGCAGGATTTTTGCATATATTACTTCAAACTCGGTCATGTAGGTTTTAATGGTGGGAACTTTTATCATAATTGTGTGCATCAAGTCAATTCTGACTTAGGGAGATCCTTTTCCAGGGTTTTCTAGGTAAAGAGTACTCAGAAGTGGTTTATTATTGTTTTCTTTTAGAGTCATCCTGGGCCTGTGCAGCATGCTGAAGGAACCACAGCCTGGCTCTTGTCCAGGTCATTAATCCATACATGGGGCTACCATAATGACAGCACATAAGCCATCAACAGTTGTTCTGTTCTATGAGTTTCTGAATAACTAAAATCCAAGCAATGGATAAAGCTGACCTCATAGTCAAATGTTAGGGTGAAAAAACTGGAAATAGAAAGCTGTTACTAGCTGTCAGGGTTCCCCTCACCCTCAAGGAGACACTCATTAGGACTATTCAGAGCAGGGGTCCTCAAAGTTTTCAAACAGCGGGCCGGTCCACCACCACCCAGACACCACTGGGGGCCGGATCACAGTCCAAAAGCAGCTGCGGAGGCTGGCTTGCTCACAAAACAGGGAGTAGGTGGGGGGTTGCAATTGGTCCCAGGGGCCGGATTCAGGACCTTGGGGGGCCGCATCCAGCCCCAGGGCCTTAGATTGAGGACCCCTGATTCAGAGGGGGAAAAAACTAATGTGGTGGCAGACCAAATTTATAACTATAGGCCTGTTGCCAATATTTCCTATATGATCAAGGTCCTGGAGAGGGTGGTGGCAGATCAGCTTCTAGATGGCACAAATGTCCTTGATCCTTTTCATTCGGGCTTCGGTCCATGCCGTAGTATGGAAACAGCATCTGTCACCCTGCACAATGACCTTTTGAGGGAGGTCGGCAGGGGCAAAACATCTCTGTTGGACCTCCCCCATCTCTCAGCAGCCTTTGATACAGTCGACCATGGTGTCCTCCTGGGGAGGCTCTGCGAGTTGTGGATAGAAGGTCATGCTTTCGCTTGGTTCCAGTCCTTCTTGGACAACCACCCCCAGCAAGTGCCGTTGGGTGAGATGACCTCTGCCGCTTGGTCTCTCAATTGTGGGGTGCCACAGGGGTCGGTTATCTTTTCCATGCTCTTCAACATTTATATGAGGCCTCTGGGAAGGGTCATAAGGGGTTATGGAGCTTCATGTCACCAATATGCAGATAACACCCAGCTCTATATCTCCTTTCCATGTTCTGCAGGGGATGCCATTCTGCCCTTTGAGCGCCGCTTGTCGACCATCTTGGACTAGATGGGGGCTAATAGGCTGAGGTTGAACCCGGGCAAGATGGAGATCCTGCATGTGGGGCCCTCTGTGGGTCTGTGGTTTGGGGAACTTCCTTACTTTTGGGGGAGTGACTCCGTGAAGGATGGGGTCTGCAGTTTGGGTGTCCTGTTAAACCTGGCATTTACCATGGAAACCCAGGTGTTGGTGGTGGTCCATACCGCTCATTATCAACTGCGGAGAATTGCCCAGCAGCAGGCCCTTGGCATCAGGGCATTGACGGTGTTGGTTCATGTGCTTGAAATCTCGAGAATAGACTACTGTAGTGCTCTCTACATGGGGCTGCCTTTGAGGTTAATGCGGAGATTGCAGCTAGTGCGGAATATAGCTGCCAGATTATTAACGAGGCTAAGAAGGCGCCATCATATTACCCGATACTGGCAGCTACTGCATCTACTTCAAGGTTTTGATGTTAACATACAAGGCCCTAAGCAGTTTGGGATCTCGGTATCTGACAGAGTGGCTCATCCCATTATAAGAACTGCCCAGATCACTCGTGTTAGCCAGACAAGACATTTGGGAGTTCCTAAAGCTGTGACAAGGAGTAAGGCCTTCTCAGGGGTTGCTCCCCATTTATGGAATCACTTACCACTAGAAATTTGCCTGGCACCCTCACTTCAAACCTTTAAAAAACGACTGAAAACAGGGTTTTACAGAATGGCGTTCCCTAACTTCTCAAACACCTAGCAAGACGCTATGCCTCTTTTACTGCTTATCTCTCATTTTTGTTGTAGTTGATATTTGATCAATTACTTGGTTATTTCTATTTTTATTTTAGTTTACTGTTGTTGATTTATTTGGTTATAATTTCTTATGTTATATTGTTTATATTTTCATTATTTAACCCTGTTATTGTCATGCTGAGATTTTATATTGTAAACTGCACAGAGTAGCCTTAGGGCTAGATGGGCGATATATAAGTTAAATAAATATATATATAAATAAATTATAGATAGGGTAGGTGTTTTCTGCCTGAATGCTTGAAAGTGTGTCTTACACTTTGCCTCCTGTCTTTCGAAAAGCTGCTTCTTGGGGACGTTTGGAACTTTTACCCCTTGGAATATTGCTTTCAAACAAGTTGTGTAGATTTTGACTGAGAGGGTTGAAGATACTGAAACCATCTCTAGTGGTGTCCAAATATTTATTTATTTATTTATTTATTTATTTATTTATTTATTTATTGCAGCTTTTCTGAGTGGGAGTGGTGGCAGCAGCCTGGCAAGGCTGGTGCCCTTATTCACAGTGCTTAACCTTGGGAATTTCCTTTTGATGTTAAACTAGTCTACAACACTTTGAAGTCTGGGAGACTAAACAAATGTTGATGGAGACAGTTCCAGTCAACCTTCTGCAATCTCCACTACATCTGATTCTCCTTGGGATCAGCAAGAGTAGTGTGGCTGAGTAAGTGAAAGGAGGCTTCATCAGGGAAACATGACATTGTGCTATAAACACAACTTGCTACCTATTTATGCATTCCAGGAAAGAGAAATGGGGAAGAGAAATTGATTTGGTGCCTCGTGCTGCTGCTACTGTACTGCTTTCTGGTGGATGCTGTAGTGACAAGTAGATAGTGTTTTGTAGAACTGGCTAGTATCTTTTAGCATTCAGATTTCTGAATAATAAGTACAAGTTACTATTTTTGCTACTACCAAGACATGTGAAAGCAAAGAATGACACCCCTACAAATAGAACCACAGTAATTATCAACTACTTTGGGGGGCCCAAAGTTACTGAGACAGTAACTTTAACTAATGCTTGAAATCCTGTTGGTGTTTGTGTAATGTTTTCATAACATGCCATGGCTAATTGCAGCTAATTGACAAGATGCCCAGTCACATACATCCAACTGTACATCTGAAGTGTACCTCAGTACCTCCTCAGTAAGCTGTGACTAGCTGTGGTGATTTACACAAACCAACCAGTAACTTATAAAAGTAACATACCACACTTTGTCCTTCTATTTCATCATTGCTTCTTCCATCTCTATTTATTTTTTCATACAAATGAGATCAAATAGACACTGTATTGACTGGTTGTGTGGAAGCACCCAACTGATACTGCCCACAGATTGGCTTATGTTTGTTATAAGCCAGGGTGAATTAAGACTGAAAGTGACTGCAGAAACACAACACAACACAACACAACACACACACACACACACACACACACACACACACACACACACACACACACACACACACACACACACACACACACACACACACACACACACACATACATTCCATCAAAATTAACTGAAACGTTTATAATGTTGAATGTTGAATATCATCTAAGTAATGATAGTTATCTATTGTAGAAGATAGGTGGATAGTTCGGTGGTTTAGGTATCTGGCTGCAGACCCTGAGGTTGACTGTTTGATTCTCTACTGTGACTCCTGCAAGTAGAGCCAGTCTTAAGCAGGCTGCACAATCCCTTCAACAAATACAGGGGAAGATCTGGCCCGATATTGGTTGATGTGGCCCGATATTGGGCAAATGTCATCTAGGTTTTTAAAAATATATACTTATACTTTTTAAAATGTAATAATTTCATTTACTTATAGTCTGCTTAGTAGTGTATGTTTATATGTCAATATAATTTATATGATAACATAATAATCTGGCACCTGATTCTGACACGAAAAAAGAAAGAAAGCTGCACAGCCTCAGGGCACCCCCAAAGGAAGGGACTACTGTAGTAGACAATTTCTAAGTATTCTCTACCTGGAAAACTCTGAAAGGGTCACCATAACTCAGAATTGGCTTGATGCCACATAATATATACCTGTTGTCATTTTATTACTGATAAAGAACTTTTTCAGTCACTATTCCATCCATTCCTCCACTACTATTTGAAGTGTGGAATAGCAGTAATTTGCGTAGCATCCATTTAGAAGTTGCAGAAGAATGCAGCAATTCATGCCAAGATTGAGTCCTAGAATGTGGAACAAACAATGAAAGATAATGTCTCGCAACATGGACAAAGCACTTCACCTTAACACGATTATACATTAATCTTTCCAAATCTGTGGGAATAATATACAGTGAAAAATCTTGGTCTCAGGTTAACTTTCAAGTGGAAGTAAGTTCCAGGGTTTTTGTGTGCATTAAATTTTACTTATGTGGATATGTTACATATGGAATGATTATGTAAATATCATCGCTTCTTCTGGAAGCAGAGAAAGACTGGTAGTCATGATGGTTATATGTTATCTCCAGTCATAAATAGAAAAGTTTATTTTTTCAGGTGACAACTTCTAGAATACTCCAGCTAGTGTGGCACATTGGCATAGATAAGTTTTTCTTCACTTTCACACAACTGTAGGGCTGTGTATTAGATTACATGAGAAACCACGGGGGGGGGGTACTGTATAAAAATATATTTCTGGGGATGCTGGCTAGCCAAGTTAATTGGTTGCAGCAGAAGGAAATGAGTAGATTCCTGATTATTTCACCCTGTGTCAAACAAAACCTGTTGGTCTCTAATGGGCACAGGACTTTTCTGTCCCTTTTGGTGGATAACAAGAGTATGGGAAGAAGCCTCTGTTAAAAAAGTGCTTATCTGGGTTATACAAAGGACCTTCTTTACCCATGGCTTTCAATGGAGCATCTGTCAGCAATTCTTTAAAGACTTCCCATATGAAAAGCAATTGAAGAATAAAGACTTGAGAAGGTACAGAGGGCAGAAACCTCAGGGCAATCTCTGTGCTGCAAAATCTTCTCCTTTTGGCTATTAGCATCATAACCCTCGGAGTACAGGTGCGAGTGTGGATGTGCATGGACATGTGCATATTTCTGTTTATATCTCTGTGGGCGTACATGTTGCATTTCAGCTGCCAAGTTGTAAGACCAAATCCCCCACCCTCTTCTTGACCTTTTCTTGACAGGCTGACAAAGACAGAGCTACAGTCAATGGACTGGAGAAAAAGTTGTACAAAAGGCCCATGAGGTCCATGGGATTTCAGAGGGGGTCCTTAGGGAGGCAGCCACTTTTGAGTCATAGTTGGACGCATCAGGTTGACAGGGTTCTCAGCACATCAAAGATGGTAGCTTCCCATGCCTCTGGTTTCACTCGGTATTCAAATCTTGATGTATGGCAACCATTCCCAGAAAACCCATGTCTTGGACTTCAGAATAACAGTGAAGAAAAAAAATTCTCACCATATCCAGGATGAATTTCCAGCACTAGTCCATAACCAACACAAGAGCAGTGTGTTAACTTCCGAGTAGATTTAATCTTGACCTCTTGTGCTTCAGAAGTTGTAGAATGAAATCTTATTTTCAAAAAGGAATTGGTTGCCATATTTGTTCCAGGGTCCATAAAGGATTTAACATCCATTACAATTACAGTTTTAAAAATGTGACATTTTAAGTTTTTTTTTTTTTTAACTTGAACTACTTCAGCTACTTTAATTAATTCAACCATTTCCCATTTTAACAGTACTTTAAAAAGCAAAATAGTTACTTTTTACATATTTAAAAACTCTGAATGCTACAAACCACTTGCCAGTGTTCAATATACATTATATTTCTTTTACCTTTGTTATCACCCACAGCTAGCACTTGAGCAATATGATATGACATTTTCACGTTTCCTGAAAAGTAAAAGTAACTTCGAAGTTACAATTATACCTAAAGCTGTGTAAATACCCCTTATTAACTTAAATTTTAATCTAATCTGTGACCTCGTTATTAGGATGGTGGTGGAATTAATTGCAAATGACTGATGAATTACTGTAAAATGTGTTATTTCCAGGCTCTTGTATAAGTTATGTAATGTTTATATTCAAGAGTATGTGGTACAAAGGATTTATTAGGTCTCTGTAAATAACTCACAGTCATTTGTAAGAGAAAGATTAAAAGGTTTCATTACTTACTATTAAGTAGATTAAACAGCAAGCTGACAAACATGACTGCTTTCAAAATCAGACTTCAATAGACTCTGGAAAGGGAAAAAACAGTGAGCAGAGAGGCAGGGTTATCTTTGTACTCAGAGGCAGAAGGGATCCGTTGATTAGTGCTAGACAGATTGACAGCTACCCCAGCCCAGAAACATACCTCCCATCCACATCTTCTCTAGGCACTATGCAAGGCTGCAAAAACTCCAGCAAATAAAAGGGTCCACAGTTACCATTACTCACAAAGAGATACATTTAAAAATAAAAACTCTGAGTGATCACAATTAGAATTGTGGCACAGGGGTTCCTAGCCCAAATCAAAATTTGTTTTAATAAAGTGCATTGGAAGGTCTAAACCTGGGGTGCCAAAATACGATCTAATTTGACCCCGAAAGCACAGTTCTTAGAAGCAGATCAACAGATGTTCCTGCAAACAAACAAATATCCATGCAGGTAGAAGAATAAATGTGATGAATAAGAGGTCCAATTAAGCTTTGCCCATGAAATACAAGTTTCTGAAGTACAAAGAGCTTCACTTCCTGCATTTATATTTTAAAACAGAAAATAATAAATAAATAAATACATAAATACATAAATAAACTTTATTTTTATGCCGCCTTTGCCCCGAAGGGACCCAAGGCGGCTTACAACAATAAATTCAGCATCGGCTGATATGATTTATCATGGCATAAACAATTTGTGGGAGTTGTTCAAGATGGGAAATATACAAGAGCAGAATAGCACACAATTCATCTTTACTTCAACAAGGTATGCACACACGCATGCACGCACGTGCGCACACACACACATAAGTCAAAAATGTACTGTACTGTATCAATAACTAATAGTAAATTAATTGAGTATTAAGACTGACTAAGCTGTTTGGATGAGCAGCGAAACGTTTCAGTCTCTCAAGAAAAGAAGTCCAGTTGCCATGATTCAACTTCCAGGTAAAACTCACCTGGATGACTGAGAATCTTCACATATATAATTGGGTATTAAGTTGTTAATTGTAATAATTAAACCCTCCTTCCCCTGAAATAGCAGCCATGCAGTAGCTTCAAGGCAAATTTTCTTGAGGCAGTCTTTTAATGATGGAAGCCTCCTTAGGTCCATTTTAAAGGTGGATTTTTAAAAATATTTAACAACAACAACAATTAGTCAGAGGTTTGCACAGGCACAGAATACTGTAACAGCAAATCTAAGTCTGCATACACCTTCAGTCATCAAACCAGTGGATCACTGGGGATAATCCACTACTTTTGGATTGTATTACCGTGACCGTATCCAAAGTCTGTCACAAATGCATCTAGGAAATACTGTATGGGCAGAGTAGATCAGGACTAATAGGGGCATGTGAGGGGAAAGTCAGCAATTTGGCTAGCTCCAATTAGAGCTATTAGCCAAGCATCAATAATGTTATTACAATGCTGTTCAGAGTTCCTGAGTCCTAGTCGAACATTTGGTCCTCCTGCTTCATGGTCCAGAATGTATTGATTTTTATTAATAAGGGGGGAGGCCTGTGCACTTTCACAAGCGTCAGTGCAGTTGTAGAAAGGGATTGGGGCTCCATAAATGGAGGAAAATTGGTTATATCTCCAAATAGTCCCAGTGGTTAGGAACATACTTAATTGTATTGCTTATATTGTTCTGTATTATTAAGTTTTTAGGTATGTATATTTTCATTTTCATGTTTGTTTTGCTGTTTTATAAATACAAAATTTTAAAACCCAAACTCATGTGATGTGTAGTGTGTGACTCAGAATCCAAGATACCACCTTAGGGATGACTTAGTACTGATTTTGCCTAAGGCGTTGGTTTTGTAAATTATTCACTTTTTGCTGGCAGCAAGATAAACATATGGAACAACTGGAAAGTAAAAAAGGTGTATGTCTGATTGTATCAGAAAGAGTCCCTTTGTTGGAAGTGATCTCCCTTAAAGCAACCTTTAATATTGCTCTGCCCCCTTTCCCCACTCAATAGATCTGCTATTGGACCAAGAAGGGGGTCCAGATTGGACATGAATCAGGGTCAGACTGGAAAGAGCTTGCATCACAGTGTGGCATAATCAGTCCAAAATGCAAATGATATGCCCATGTGATCATACACTTTTACTTCTAGATAAAGAGGCAGTAGTATTTTGTATGCCATAGAATAATGGTACACAGCACACACAGCAAATTGTGATTTTTCTGCCTTGATCATGAGTAGATGTTGTGCTGGATATGAAATGATGAACTAGACAGACCTTAATCTAACATAGGGGGAGGATTTCTATAGCATGTCACACTTTCTCTGCAATCTTTACACATGAACCCACAAGCAAGTTTAAACATATTTAAACATCTGGCCTTTCCCACCAGTTTAAACATGTTCAAACCACTTATAAGTTCAAATGGCAGAGAAAATATGACATGTCATAGAAAACTTTTCCCCATGCCCTTACCTCTGATGAGATAAAATAATAATAATAATAATAATAATAATAATAATAATAATAATAATAATAATAATAATAATAATAATAATAATAATAATAATAAATGCCTAAAGAGCTAAGCAAGTATTTAGAAGAAATTGGAGTTGACAAAGTCACCATCAGTCAGATGCAGAAAGCCATCTTACTGGGATCTGCTCGCATAATTTGCCGATACATCACTGAGTCCTAAACGCTTGGGAAACATTCGACTATTGATTGATAATATAAAATCCAGCGTAGATAGCTGTGTGGTTAATAAATAATAATAATAGCAGCACCTTTATTGGCATAAAAACATAATCAGGCTGGTTTGCTAACTACCCATATTTACAGAAACCATAAGGCAGAAAGACAGAAAGCATACAAAAAGGAACAGAACTTTACTGCCTAACAACTGAGCCAAGAAAGTCTGCCACTCTTTCCATGATACCTACCACCTCCATGGATAACATAAAATGAACTTTATCCAGATCAGTTCACAAGAACTTAAGTGGAGCTAAATATATGGACTTTCGTTTCAACCATTTGCATCACGAATATGTCCACTATGTGTTGCCTTCCACCTCGGATGTAAACTCAAGAGAAGCCCTCAGTAATGTCTCCTAATTAATGCTTGCTCTATGTATATGCATTCTGATCATGGGGGCACGAGGGAGGCACTGCTGTTGGTGTATGGCTCTCCGGAGGGGATGAACAGGGGGGATTTGATTATAGCCCAGACCATATGGCGAGAGCTGCTGAGATGGAGATAATCACTGAGCCAGTGAGACAAGGCACAACACTGACAGCAGGAGGTCTCAGCAGTCGCTATGGCAACCAGGGCCTACTGGGCCACTCTAGCCTCGGCCTGGCTCCATCTCTGCAGCCTAACATCTGCTTTCTCAAGGGCTGCTGGGAGTTGGTGGGGGTAGCAATGGGGGAACGGGAAAGCATTTCACTTTTGGAAAAAGGAGGAGGGATCCAGAGGAGAAAGGAACAAATTAGGACAAGCACCAATACATGGGAGGGAAATGTATTTATTAAGACCAGGAAGAGGTTGTTCCACCAGCTGCTTTGATTGATGGGCCGAACTCCATCTTGTCAGACTTCTTTTTTCATCCAATAGAGGTTGGAGGAGAAAAAAAGAGATAGGAGAATAGCAAAATATTGGGGTTGTTTATGCAAGCAGAACTGCTCTTCCTCACTCTACCTCTCCATGTTTCCTCAAACTGCTATACTTGATTGATAGTTTAGACAACAATTGGATGGCACAAGGGAATGGCTCCTTTATCTGGAGCATCTTCAGCCAGCTCTCAACGCACTCAGACAGGAGAGAGAGAGAAAAGGAATTATTAGAAAGCATGGCAGCTGAGCAGGGAGGAGAAGCAATTAAAGGATAATTATTGTGCAGTGGTGCTGTTTCAACGTACTCCTTACCTGAGTAATTTTGATGAAGGGGGAAGGAAGGAAGGAACTGTAGAGAAAAGCAGACCGGTATAGTTAGAATCAGCCAGCCACTAGTCTTGCTTATGGGACATCAGGGTCAAGGTGATAAACATCCTCCCCTTGTAATAATTCAGAAGATGGTATATCAAAATCACAACACAAAAATAAGAGACCTTTAACAAGGCAATGTAAACAAACAGTGCTTCAAGACAGGTGCACAAGATAACTGAGAATCTCACTTTGATTTTTTTAAACAAAAGCAATCCCCCCCAAAAGTTTCTAGTCCTGAGCAGATATGCAGGATGCAATTTCAGCATGAGTCTGAGGGTGAGGTATCACTATGGAAAGAAATCAGGAATTGGATCCAAGCTTTTGAATTTAGTTTCAAATCATATAATAGTAATGGGGTTTTTTTGGTTGGCGTATGCATACACTTGTGACCACCTTCAATCTGTTTGTAAGCTGTGTTGTACACATTGTTTGAGAGGGCTACATGGGCTTTTAAAACCATTGCATTTCTAGATGAACTGGAACTGTGGGGCTCTGGCTTCCTCTCTTTCTCCCCCTCCCCCACCTTTGTATTCCCAGAATGAATTTCTTACTAAAACACTACATTAAAACCCTGCCCTGCCCTAGCTATGAGGAGATGCATCCAGGAATTGCTTTTGAGGTTTTTGTCTTGTGTCTCCCCCACCCCACCCCACATTTGCTGCTTTTTACAATTATTCACTGCTGCCGCCGCCATAAATTCACTTCCCACATTGAGGTGACATGACCAACAGGGGGGAAATCATGATCAAAATATTGTAGAATTGAAAAAGTGTTAAATCAATGTTACAGATAGACAAAATATATAACGGATTGGACTATAAGAGTTTTTCAGCTATGTCCACAGTTATGTTCAAATAAGCAACTTGCTTGTGGCTGTTTAAAATGCTTCACTTTCTGACCAAAGAAATGGGCACTTAGCTGTAGGTTAGATATGTAGAATCTTTTCAATAGATGTCAAGTGTGCTAAGCTCAATACAAAACCAGGAATATTATGACATGTAACCACACCTGTCTGGTACTCGTGAGGGATCAATATCAGCATCAGATTGGAATGGAGAAGTGAGGCAATAAGTAAGCAGTTCATTCCTTCCCACCTGCCATTTCTCGGACTAACCTGTGTGAAACAAGTGCAGACATCTGTTCACTAAAAGCTCTTACAGTTCTGAAAAACAAGAGAGCAAGCCCCCAAAATTGATATCTAGTTTAACAACCTAACTGAGGCTTTGTAGTAGTATTTTCCTCAGGTTAACTGCAGTTTCTTAGCTGTTGGACTTAATTGGACCAGGAATTTAATCTGTGAGCTTGTATTCAAAGTTAGAGTGTACCCTAGAAGTTGGAAATGAATAATAATGACAAACATGCTCCATTTCTTATTTTAAAAATGCTTTCTGCTCTTCACTAGACAAGCAGCTCCATTTGCTATCTGGTGTCATCTTCAGCTTATTTTGAACTAATAACTTCTTCTCCCCACCACCACTAGGAATGTCATAATGAAAATTAGGCTGAGAGAGAACCTTGGGATTTTGTATAGGTTTTTAAATCAATTGAGAGAATTTCCCACTCATTGTTGTCAGGTCCCTCATTCTCAAAATGGTACTAAAGTTACTCACAATTCTCTACAAAGCAGTTTTTTGTTCTTGGAAGAGGTAATGTTCTGGATATGTTTGTTTGTTTAACAAAGGTCATTTTACATACAAATAACAGCCACTCAGGAATGCTGTTTCATACCAAAGTTCCTTCCCTGTCCTCCCAATAACTTACATCATGTACAGTACAGCAAAGCATTTTCTCAGTCTTTTCCCCTTAAAAGAGATAGTGAAGGCACTGTTAAATGTAATGCAAGTACTGTATTTTAATAACGAAAAAGCTTCAAAATAAACATTCCTACTTAAAGAAATAATGGTGCTCCTAGGTATCTGGCTGTGGACCCAGAAGTTGGAAGTTCAATTCCCCATTGTGCCTCCAGGGAGAAGAGCCAGCCTGTGCAGCCTTGAGCAAGCTGTACAGTCCCAGGAAGTCCCAAGGAAAAGGGAATTGTAAACTACTTTGAGTATTCTCTACCTAGAAAACCCTGAAAAAGGTCACCATGTGAGAATCGTCTTGATGACCCATTATAATAATTATTATTTCACATCTAATTTCTCTGTTCAAGGTGACAGTACATTAATCTATATGCTTTAATGTTTCATTAAATGTAACTGTTTATGTCAGTGTAATTTTATTTCTTGATGTTGCATGCCGTCCTATTGATTCTGCCACCAACTCTGCTGCCACCACCTCAAAAGTGGGGAGGAAATCAGCTGGGGAAGGGTAAAGGTAAGGTAAGAAAAGAAAAGGGAAAGGACTTCAAATATGAGTCAGGGAGTGGAAGGGCATTGCAGTACCCAGGGAGGGAGCAAAACATCCATGCAGAGAGGATTATCTTCAGAAACTGGGGCGAAGCTTTCCTTGTAGTAGCTGCTTCAGAAGAGGTGGGCCATTTGGGTCCTTTTCCAAGGAGAAAGGCGGGTAAAAATACTCTAAAATAAATAAATAAATTTGTTTTTGTGTCTCCCTCTAGGGGGGATGTTTTGTGGGGGGGTCTCCTTTTTCCTTTCCACACTTTTGTTTAGGCTATTTGGAAGTGACACATTACAATGTAAATCCTTTTCTTGCGGAAGCAGGAGCAATTATATCTGGCATTTCTTTTTTTGTAAAACAGAAGGCGGAGACTTTTTCCTTCCTCAAAGGGCCTGTTTCTCATCCTACACACTAACTTTAATATCTTGCTCAGAAAGGAAGAAATCATTCAGAATAAATTATTTTTCAAGGTTTACAAGACACACAAGATGATCTACAACCCTGTAGAAAATTATTTTTGGTTCCTTTGGAGACCACAACCCCCAAGTTGGGAAACACTGCTTTAATTTAATTTAATTTAATTTAATTTAATTGCCTAAGACCAAGTGTTAGCTCCAACTAGATTATTAGACTTACTGAATCAAGGGGTAATTGATCACCATTTATGTCATTTCATTTGATCCCCAGTGGGTTTAGTTTACTAGGAACTAACAAATGGATTTAGGCTATTATTTATTTCTACACCAGGAAATACGGTAAGTACAGTATGTGCATTGACAGCAGAGGATGCCTCATGGAAATCAATGATAAGTTTGGTCCTGCTCGGAGAGGAGTGGCCAAAAGAACATTTGGGGTGTAGGAATATCCATGGGGCCTTGTTCAGTTATGGCTGCTGATCTGGCTGTAGAATAATAAGTCATCTTCAACAAGGTCCATTGGTGGGCTGGAGGTTGAGAGCAGCCACCAACAAGGCCTGTCTTGACTTTCCACTTTGCTACTGGTGAGAAGAAAAGAAAGACCCCTCCAGGGACATTAAAAGCTGGGCGGGCTCACATGGGAGAATGGGGGCTTTAAAAAAGTTTCCAGTCACATATGGATTCCTGCAGAAAGACACACAACAGATTCCCTGTAATAAGAAAACAATGGTGTGGAATTTTTAACACACTAAATATATGTATGTGTGTGAAACGTCACTCAGATCCGGTGGACTATTTCCCCCTTATCAGCCTTCCTGATTAGCAGCATACTGGTTCCCATACAGTAAATGGCTAGCTGGTTCTTCAAGTCAATGTAAAATTGTAGAGTAGTCTGTAAAATAACATCTGTACTAAAGGACCAAGGGATGTCAATCATTCTGAGCTAAATAAACCAGGGTATGTTTTTAAAAAAATATATAGACAAAAGAGGGAGGAGTACCACACACGACACAGGGAGGGCAAAGGTGGAAGATACTACCCAGATGGCCAGATTGAAGAGAGACCTTAGCCCATTGTGCCCGGCTATGTTTAGGCAGCTAATTGTGTGAAATTGTTGCAGTAAATGCAATTTGGGAATTGTTGCAGCAAATGCATGTTCTTTGGCAAGCCGTACTCAAGTAAAAGGCCCTTAATTGATAATTTAATTTCTTCCTAGCAGGTGAAGTTTACTCTCCTCTGGGGCTGGCATCATGTGTAGCAACCCATCATTTTCATCAGAGCTGAGCCGAACTGATCACATTCTTGTTGAAATCACCTAATTGAATTTTCTTTTTAGAAAAACCCTCATTCCTATTTAGAGTGGCCATTTCCACCTTTGCCAAATTAGAGGACAAAAGAGGATATTGATTTGCAGAGCAGCATATGCTATTTGTGGAAATGCAAAATTAGGGGTAATTTTTAGAATTCAAACTACATTGGGAAAAACCTGGTGACTTCTATGCCTGCTGAATCTGCTAACTGAATGCTCAGAATGAATGGCCTCTGGTCTTCCTTTCTATAGTTTGGTATACAGTATTTAAATTAGACTTGGGCTGGGAGGCCCTTCTAATTCAAAACACCTTTGAGAGAAGGATTGTTCCGTGGCAGCCTGTCAAAAGGAAGAATGTCCTCCCCACAAAAAGAACACACACCATCCTATCACTCTAAATTTAGGCCTGTCCAAGACTGAAGACAGCTGTAAGATTAGAAGGGCAATGTAGTTGGTTTGATAGATCCCTTGTTACTTGATTGGAAACATCCTCCTCATTCATTCATTCATTCATTCATTCATTCATTGAATTTATATATCTAGTGGCATGCCACTGCTCTGGCCAGCTAACACAACTACTGGTAATATTAAGAAAAGTTGAAAGGGGGAAGAGGAGAGACTGTGATTTGTGCAGAGCTAGGCAGTGAGTTTAAGGGCTGAGGAGGAATTCGAATTCTAGTTATTATGCTATTCCTGTGCTTTGAAATCATGTTACTTGCACAGCAATAATGCGGAGTGGTCATATTTTCACATCCACACATTGCCCAAATCCTGTTGAGTAGTGTAGAAAATCACACCAGAGTAAGTTGATGCTAAAATCAGGTTCTCACACTCATACTAATTAGTTGGAGAAAGCCCAGGTGGAGAAAGCTCCCAGCAACTTCCTTGTCACTCATAGAACTTTGAAATATTTATTGTTTTGAACTACAACACCCAGAACCCCCTAGCAAGCATGAGCACTGGGCTTGGTGACAAAAGGATTTCGGGATTTGTGTTTTAAAAACATTTTCCAAACTTTGATTGCACATAATCTTAAATCCCTGAAATAATTTCAATTATTTTCAGTGTTTTTGAAGAGAAAAATGCATGTATAATGAATGCATGTCCATGCATGTTTAATAAATCTGCTTGCTTCATGCATGAATAATCACATTATCCAATGGACTAAAATAACTGCAGTATCTAGTCTATCATATCAGAAGGACAATTGGGTGTCTTCTTGAGGAAATCTCTAGTTCTATCAATTCTTCAGATATTATTTTATTCAATAGTTTTGTCAAAAATAAACTTGCTATTATGTTTTAGTATGCATTGCTGATGAAGTCACAACAGCAATTATTTGCCATTTTCCCATGGTAATCCTAGAGATAAATGCCTGTATCTTCAAGGTACTTCCTGGTTCCTTTTGAACACATTTTTTAACTTATCGGTAAATGTTTCCATGGGTACCAATTGTATTAACAGCAAAATCATCAGGGGCAAAATATCTTGAAAGTAGAATGTTAGCTTTAGGACTTGTCGTTTATTGAACTTGACTCTCCATACGCATCAACCAGCTGAACATGAAAGTAACTATTTTAATGGTAATGTGCTGATATTTTAACTATTTTAACTGTAATGTGCACTGGATTTGCTGGCCCTTATTGCTGGGAAGGAGACAGAATAGTGTGCAACACATTTGCAAAGTAGTTCTGCTATTATCTGGCCTGCTGGTTGCTGGATGTTTCTAGTAAGCAACTCCTGTGATGCCACAAGCATTAGTTATCCTCACTAGTTCTGATGGGAGCTCCAGTCCAACAATAACTGGAGCCAAGCTTGGAAATGCTGCTTTTTGGACTACAACTTTCAGAATCAATGTGGCACATGTAGGGAAAATTACTCAGTCCATGCCATATTCCTGCTGGTGTACCTTGTAGTGACACAGCTTCCACATGGATTTACCAAGCTGCGCAGGAAAATCTTGTCCATATATTATCCTTAAGTTGAAAAATGGCTCATCTACAAAGATATTTAAACTTGGCTGTTCAGATCTGAATTAATGTGTATTTTTTTTTACCCTAGCAATTTACTGCTTCAGAAGTAGTGCTGGATGTTTGTGCCTGATTAGTAATTTGATGCTAAAATACTGCTGAAACGTGTAGCTGGCAACAGTCACAACACAGTGCTGCTGCTTGTTTCTGCAGAAGTGAAGAAACACTTGGCTGCCTGTGAGGAAGAAATGCAAAAAGAAGCGAGAACAGAGAGTGTGCCGTCTGACACAGACAGAAAGAGAGAACAGGAGGACACGGAAGATAATAATGTAGTGAGAGGAACGGAAGGTGGAGTGAAACAAGAGCAGGGAGAAGGAAGAACGCAAGAGATCTTTTGGGTAGGAGATGAATTGGCCGGGTTTGAGGAGATGACAGTGACAGGGGACAGCTGGAGCGCAAGATGAGATCGCGAGGAGGGGGTTGGAGAGATGCGCGCGAGACAGAGAGGGGAGAAAAACGGTCACTAAGAGGCGTTGAGACCCAGACTCTAAGGAGAGATTATCAAGGCGGGGCGTTCGTGGTGGAGGTGAAGAAAGATTGGACTTGGCTCATCGATGTGAGACCATTACAATGGCCAGCAAACGTGTTAGCAAAGAGGAGAAGAGGCAGGACGGTTCTGAGGGAGAATCCTGTGGCCCAGTGGGCTCGCCACCCATGCTGTGGGAGCCAATGTCTAGGGCGGGGAATGCCTCGGTGAACACTGTCTCTGATGCAGGGCCGGCACGTCCATTAAGGCAAACTAGGCAGTTGCCTAGGGCACCAAAATGGAGAGGGGGTGCTGGCCAGCCTGCTGCCCCCCACGGCCGCCCGGCGCCCCCGCGCCCATCCCCGTGCCCGTCGCCGTCCCCCGCCATCCACCGCCCCCATGCCGCCCCGCCCCCTGCCATTTGAGGTACTTTGAGGTGGCAAATCATCTCTGTACCTACTCAGATTCCTTTTTTACATGATTCAAGGAAGGTAATAAGCACTGAAACAAGCACTTGAAACAGATTTCTGGGCTACCACAATATATGCCTCAGCGAAGGTGCTTCCTGTTTCTGTCTACATATTTACAGAAGTTTGTCCATCTGTCAGAGATTGGTGCAGCGAATGACAGTCGCCTGGGAAAGGCCATCTCCCTACCACTATCAGCTGGCTGACCTCTTTTATCCTCCCTCTTCTCTTCTCCTTTGCAAGACAGTCTTCCCATCCATTATCTGTCACTCAGTGCAAGCTGTCCCAGGATCGATCAGTTGTCTGTCCTTGCTGCCCTTTAACAAAATCTCTGTTCAAGAGGGTCAGGTATTTTATTTTGGTTTATCAGGAAGCCACAGCAGTGTCTGGCTGATAAGAAGCTGTTGTCCAGCCACACAACTACACAAATTCAGAACTACCAGGAAAAAGCAGAGCAAGAAAGAGACAGGAAGAGCAAAGTGTCTGTGGAGAGAAGTCGAATGGGGGAGGGATACAAAAAGCAGAGGCTCAGCTCCTTTCGTTAGGGCTCGTACAGAGAATATTCTGCTGGATGAGGCCTCTTGGGGTGGGTCAAACTAAAGCTGAAGGATGGTGAAGGATGCCAGTAATCCTTTCCTTTTCCAGAACCCCTGTGGCAGCAATACAGTGATACTGAGATAAAACAGGACATATATTTCTCACTATACTGGCTGGATAGCTCAGTGAATGGAGCCAGAAGAACCAGCCTGTGTGGCCTTTGGCAAGTTGCAGAGTCTCAGAGCGTCCCCAGAAGAGAAGGACAAGCCTGAGTACTCTATACCTAGAAAACCCTGGAAAAGGCAATTATAAATTAGAATTGACTTGATGGCAGATAATTATCATAATTAATACTGCACCCCAGTGCTTCTCTAGATTATATTTGTTTCAGGCTCTGAGCATGGAAAGACAGACATAGCATTGAGTAGTCTAGAATATTTCTGAGGTAAATTTTTAAAACGAGTTCTCTTTTTGACAATATTTGAGCCATGCCATTGCAAAAAAATAATCTGGTAAGAACAGTTTACGGCCAGACAAAATTTCTCCTGGTTGCCCATTGCCACTAAAGAAAGGCATCCCTTGATTATCTTAAATCCCAGGCAGGTTCATAGAGGGAGATGTGGTCTTTTAGATAGCTTGGAGCCAAGCCATTAGGGCTTTATGGGTTAGAATGAGCACTTTGAATTGTACCTGGAAACAGTTCAGCAGCCAGTGAAGCTGCTGTAACAGGGGAGTTATAAGTTTCCTGTAATCATCCCCACTTAACAATCTAGCTATAGCAATTTGGACCTTTTGACATTTCCAAACACTTTCCAAGGGCAGTCCCACATAGAGCATGTTATGTTATCATGGCCAAATCAGACCTCTCAAGAAACAAGTACACACCTGAAGTGTCTTCAAGTGGAAGATAGTGCTGATACTAGTAGGTGTAATATCAGTAAAAGCAAACCAAAGTGTTCTGCTTATATACCGCCCCATACCACTTCAAGTAGTCTCTGGGCAGTTTACAGTTTAATTACAATATGCAGGCTACACATTGCCCCCCGCCCCAGCAAGCTTGATACTCATTTTACCAACCTCGGAAGCAGGGGCGGTGCTAGATTTTTTTGTGCCCTAGGTGAGGGGGGGGGGGGGGGTAGGGCAGGGGGGGGGGGGGGGCAGGGGGCGGGGTGGGGGCAGTGTGTTGTCAGGGTGGTGGAGGGCAGGGGGCGGGGGCAAGGGGTGGTGGATGGCGACAGGCGCGGGGGGCGGCAGGCGGGCGGCGGGGGCAGCGATGGGCGGATGGCGACGGACGGCTGGCGGGCGGTGGGGGAATGGATGGCGGTGGCCAGCGGCGGGGGGGTAGCGCGGGGGGCTGCAGGCAGTCCAGTGCCCTCTCTCAATTTTGGTGTCCTAGGCAACTGCCTAGTTCGCCTTAATGGAAGCGCCAGCCCTGCTCGGAAGGATGGAAGGCTGAGTCAACCATGAGCCTGCTACCTGGGATTGAACCCCAGGTCGTGAACACAGTTTTACCTGCAGTCCAGGCATTTAACCACTGTGCCATAGGGCTCCTTAACAAAACTTAACTCCAAAACATTTTGGTGCCTCAAAAAAGGGTAGACTTTGAAAATAAAGAGTTACACCAATTGCAGTCACTTGCAAATGCAGTAATGACTTTTTGAGTATTTAAATGTAATAATGTAAAAATTTACATTTCAAAAGTAACATAATGAGCACTATGAAGGCTCAATTAGAGTGGCCAAAGCAAATATTATAGAAGAGGCAAAACAAAAAAAATTCAGAAAGGCAGTACGATTCAGGAACTGCATTTAGGCTATAACAAGTGTGCAGCAATTGGGCCTTAGCAACAAAGCACCTAAATCTATGGAGGACCAATATATATACATTAATCTTCTGATGAGTGTTAGGAAAATAAATGACAACTCCTTCTCACTCCATTTATTTTACCCTATATGAATGCATAAACTTTCTCTTCTTTTTCTGAGTGGGCATATTCTTCTGCTTTTTTCCCCCTTGGGGGCTTGTGCCCATGTGTCAGGGCAGGTTGGGTCAGAGATGGTGCCATACGCCCCAGGTGTCAACATTGCAAGTTACAGTCCTGCCTAGGACATATGGAGGGGAGAAAGGATAGTTTGTCATCCTGGTTTAGGGAGTCAAGTGACCAAAAACTGACTCCCAGCCAGCCACAAAGGGAGAGGGAATATCCGCTCTCCAGAGGAAATGCAGACTGCTCAGCCTCTCCTAGGTCTTCTGAGGGGGAGTTTTTGCTTTGCTGGGCAGCGCTCTTCTCCATTAGCTCCTCAATCTTGCGGAGATAATGCATTGCCAGCATGTGGCTGTGTGGTTCATTTGGGGAAAGAAAGGGGGGAGGACGGAGACTCTGAGAAATGAGGATGGAATACCCAGTGCTTAGCTGAATGCAAATGAGGAGTACCAAGCAAGCAGGAGACCCAGCTGTGAAAAAGAAGCAAAGAACCAAGACCCTTTTTTTTTGCTTGGCCATCTAAGGCCTGTCCAGAGGAAGGAGAGACAAAGGAGGTACAAACAAAGAACTCTGTCCAAGGGAGAACCCCCACCTTCAAGGCTGCTTCTAGAACCTTTTCCCTTGCCAAATTCTGGACTTCCTCACTGCAGTGGATGTACACAGTATGTCCTGACATAAGACTACACAGAAGAAGGTAGGGGGCAGGACTGTGAATCTTATGAGGCAGTCAGCTCAGCAACAGAATGTTGAGGGTAGCAAACACCTCACTCCCCTTGCCCTGTTGCTACAACTTCAAGAGGGCTTGTGCTGTTGGGAGTCCAGCCCACTGAAATGCAGGAATTGTCCTGCTCTCTACTATCAGAGGAGGGAGCACGCCAGGGGCAAAAGCAAATGAAAAGGGATGGAGAGTGATTTTCATGATGCAGTAGGGTCCTAGATAGTGAGAAGGCAAGTCTTTGCTTCTTGCATCCGATGGCAGGGATTTGGGCCACTCCTTAAGGTGGGTATTCAAAGCACTTCAACCTCTAGAGGAGTGGTTCCCAAGCTTGAGCAAACCAGATGTTCTTTAATTGCAATTCCCGAAAGCCGTCACCACTAGCTGTTCTGGCTGAAGTGTCTAGGACAGTGGTTCTCAACCTGTGGGTCCCCAGGTGTTCCTGGACTGCAACTCCCAGAAGCCTCCACCACTCGCTGTGCTGGAAGGGGTTTCTGGGAGTTGCAGTCCAGGAACATCTGGGGACCCACAGGTTGAGAACCACTGGTCTAGGACTTGCAGTCCAAGAACTCCTGGGTTACCCAGGACTAGTGGAAACCGCTGTTCTAGAAGAGAGGCAAGATGTAAACAACAGGCCTCCAGACTCTTGGTCTAAGTGAATGTTATCTACCCTGCCATTTTGGGTACCCTCCTGTGGTCTGGTCATGAGCCACCTATATGCAGTGAACATTGATGGGAAAAGGAAACATTTAGGGATGATAATTATGAAATGTCATTTGGTAAGGGGAAAGAGAATGAGACTACGTAGAAAGAAGAATGGGAAAGTTTATTAAATCATATGTTATTTTTCTTTATTACAAAAAAAATGGCCTTAAGGGGATGAAAAGAGGATTGAATTAGTTTCAGGGCTCATGGGACGCTAGAAGTTTTAGACATCTATTCCTATAAGCCCTAGCCAGCAAGGGCAATGATAAAAGATTCTGGGAACTGAAGTTCAAAAACTCTGAAGAAAAAAAAGCTTAGAGATAATGCCTCAATAGTCTATTCTTTCTAGCAGTGTTCCCAGATAGATATCCCCGGAAAAAGAACAGTTTCTTTATTTCCAGAAAACGTTACTAAAAGGTACAGAACTGGGTTTATGAACATGATTATGGTTGTAATCTTAGTTATCCCAACTATTAGCCATTGATAGACCCTACTCCTGTATCTAACACTTCCTTTTAAAAAATGTCCCCAAATGGTAATTTTCATAATTATGCCAACTGTGCAACCTCTCTGTTGAAGCAACCAACATAACATTTATCTCCCTGTCCGACTTGAGTGAAATGCCTAATTTCAGCAAACTACAGGAGATGCTCACTTTATTTTTCTGTCAGTATTATTCAGAAACACTTGGGTCAATGCTAATCCACACTTCTGCAGTTCTAAGATGATGAGGGTGGTGATGATTAGAGAACGCCACTTCAGTTACAATCAGATTTTATGCTTGGAGCCTAGTTAGTTGTACTAATAACATAATCAAACAGCATTGTAATAAGATACTTCTTGTCCACTAGCTCTCAAAGGCCCTGTTTGCAAAAATTCCCCAAGCTTGTGGGAAAGAGGGTATGTGTATTGTTAGACTTGTTCCTGCATAGTATAAATTATGTTGCATTTGGTGTCCATCAGGACTGGAATCTGATGGCAGGGTAGCCATTGCAAGGTAGGTCAACATTAACATGGGTGGGACTAATCAATTCCTGTTTGTTCCTTATTCCTCCCTTGTATGGTGTTGGAGTACTACTCCTTCATAATTACCATGTATTGAACTGAAGATTTGATTCAGTTAGCTTCCACGCTATGTTTTTTTATTCTATATATGATCAAGGAGAAGGGGAGCTTTTAACACCCATTCCATCCACCAGGTTGTATAGCAGTATTCAGTTGCTCCTAATGGTCTAGGCTTCACTGGCATAACCCATGCAAGCAGACAACTGTCAAACAAGCAGACAAATATTTAGCACTAATAAAATGAACTGAAGTGAGGCTGGCAGACAGAACAACAGGCAGGCAGGCAGGCAGGCAGACAGACAAACAGACAGACAGACAGGCAGACAGATGGACGGACAAAGTGGGGTGAAAGAGGCCTTTATATGGATGGGTAAATAGAGAAAAGAAAAGAAACTTTAAAATAAGGGTTTTTTTTCATATAAGGAGCATGAGAACTATACGGATAGGCAGAAAAAGTCGAAAGAAATAGGACAGAATTGTGTATGTTTTTTCCACTTATGCAACAGTCTATTGGGTGAGCAGTTAGATAGGTTCCAAGCTTCTGGAAGCCAGCACCTACATATATTTACTTCTACAAGCTCAGAAACTATCCATCCAGTCACACCATAGATATTTCTGCTAGTGGAGATAACAAACAGAAAGTTGGTATGTATTGCAAAGAGTGGAATAAAGAATATAGTACAAGAACAGGGAATATAAAGAGAAAAGGGAATAAGACAATATATAAGGGTTACAGGGATTGAAGGTGGAATGGAGAGATATACAAAGAGAAAATGAGGGAGAGAAAAAAGACAGATTTGAAAAGAGATATGAAACACAAAAAAGAAGATAGACCTCCTCATACACCAGAGTAAATGGATCAACAAAGATAATTGATAGATATTAAATAAGAACAAGTAAAATAAATAGAACAAATAATTGATAGATATGAAACTGATTTCAGTTGTGGTCTTCTGTATGTATGGTAGAGGGAGAAAGAACCAGTTTGAAAAAACTTTGAGTGGCGGGAAAAGTTGGGAAATAAGGAAGGGAGGGAGAATTTTTTTCCACCAAATATAAAGAGACATGAATGGTAAGCAAGCCAAGCTAAAAGGTCAGAGAGGGGCCTGAGTTGTTCTCCTGGGCCCTCACCAACCTACGCCAATGTACAAAGAACCCTTTAACTCTCCATTATCACACACATCCCACACAATCCCATCCCACCCTCTTTCCTTTCTATCATTTTTCAACCTGTCAATCACAGGGCTGACTGCCCCTTGTCAAGAGATCCCTGACCTTTGCCCACCCCACTCCTTCAGAGGTCACTGCTTGACCTCTCAACTCAAGGCAGAGGCCCAGGTGGAGCAGCTGCAGCACCTCAGGGGCTGGCAATGGTGGTGCTGGGTCACAGGAGGTGGCACGCGGGGCTGTGTGAAATTTCTTCTCGGCTGTCCCTTTCACAAGCCCAGCAGCTGGGGCTACATTAGTTCCACTGCATGTGAGGAGAAAGGGCCTATTATTACAGATAGGAAGAAAATCGTCTTCTAGATTCATGCTCCTTAGAGTTACCATGGAGACCAGGAGGCAATCTGGCTTCGTGAAAGGGGTTAGAAAGAGGAGCGAGATACTAACAATGAAACCCTACCTCATTTTTGCCCTTTCCAGCACCCTCTATCACATAACCCAAGTCAGGGACTTTGGTCAACCTGTCCTGTTATAACAACATCAGCAGCAACAGCAAACAAGCTGGAGTTTTTAATCCCTGCCTTCTGGTATTTGACAAAGGAAACGTGTTTCAAACTGGGGCAAACATGGGATTCGTAATGGGCTGATGAGTAAATAACTTCCATGAGATCTTGTGGAATGTGTCACCACCAACTCTTCATGACCCCATGCCCATGGAGTTTTTTCTTGGCAGGAATACTGGAGTGGCTTTACAGTTCCTACTCCAGGCGCCTACAGCACCTGGTATTCTCTGGTGGTCACCCATCCAAGTACTAACCAGGGCTGACCCTGCTTAGCTTCCGAAACCAGGTGAAATCATGCTTAAGTACATCATTCTAAAAAACCAATATAGTAACTATTTATTATGTGTTTGTGTTCTGTGCTGCCAAGTCAGAACTGACTTATAGGTTAGCCTGTGTTGTGTGTTTTGTCGTTACAGTCGTGACCAACTCTACGTGACTCCATGTCCGTGGAATTTTCTTGGCAGGAGTACTGGAGTGGCTTGCCAGTTCCTACTCCAGGCGCCTACAGCACCTGGTATTCCCTGGTGGTCGCCCATCCAAGTACTAACCAGGGCTGACCCTGCTTAGCTTCTGAAATCAAGCGAGATTGGATGTGCTTAGGGCATCTAGGCAGCTTATAGGTTAGCCTAACATGGCTTTCAAAGTAAGTGAGATACAGTATTTTCCATGCAAAAGACTAAAATGGTTAGACTAAAATTTGAGGGTCATTTTATACACAGATGTAAGCCGAGGATGTAAGCCTGATTTCGGAAGCTAAGCAGGGTCAGCCCTGGTTAGTACTTGGATGGGAGACCACCAAGGAATACCAGGTGCTGTAGGTGCCTGGAGTAGGAACTGGCAAGCCACTCCAGTATTCCTGCCAAGAAAACTCCATGGACGTGGAGTCACAAAGAGTTGGCCACGACTGTAATGACACAACACACACACAAAGCCGAGGAGAGAACTGCATAGTTATGAATCTGTAATTTTAGGTTGGAAAAGTGGGGCTTGTCTAATACTGTATATGGGTGTGTGGAAAATGCAATATTTAAGGAATATTTTTACCAGTTCCACTACCCCACTGAGTTTCCATGGCCAGGTAGGGATTCAAACCCTGCACTCCAGAGTCCTGCTCTGTCACTCTATCCCCTACACCACACTGGGAATCCTGTATTATTATGTATTGGTGCTTTTACACAACGCCTAAAATCCGAGGCATAGGGCTCCCAGATGTGGAGCTTAAAATTGTTTTCCCCACCAGCTGCGCACTTTAAAAAAAATTAAGTACACCCACGCCCAGCTAAGCACGCCACAGCGCATTTTAAAAGTACCTGGTCTCCGGAGGTAAAAAAAAAATTCTGATGCGGATTGTGAAGCAGTGAGTGCCGGGCTATCCTCGCCTTCTGTTTGGGTTTTTTTGCCCCCACCCCACCCCTTTAAGAGACTGGAATGCTTCTGGGGCTGCTCCCAACGGCAGAGCAGAGGTGAGCTTGCATTCTTTTCTCCCTTTTTTTCTCCCCCCCCCACGCAGACAGGAGCAATGGTGTGTGGAGGGGTGGGAACACAGCAAGAGGAGCAAACCCCCAAGATCTCTGGTCCGAATTTAAGTTGCCAGCAGATTTTAGGAGTCATGTAAAAGCGTGCAAGGTACAGATTAAGCAAATTTGCCTGGAGTCTTTTGTTATTGTAATATTTCACAGAATTCATTTGATTTTAACTAATTGGAGGGAGGATTACATGCTTTACAAAGCACTTATATATACTGAAGTGTATATAGGTATCTACAGAGAGGTGAATCCCACTGAGATCAATAAAGCTTATTCCTGGTAGCAATAATCAGTTCCTCTGTCTTCTGGAATTTCATTAGCCATCTATTTTCAAAGCTAATTTTTGGAACCATAAGGATTACAAAGTTTCCCTGTTCTTTCAAAATGAGAGCTGTGATTTTTAGGAAGCTGAAGAATGCATATAACAAAATATTATGTAAGGAAATTGCTATCCAGCCTTGTATATAAGTAGCTGATGAGAGAGCTTACTCTCTTTTGGAACTTTACCACAGTGTATCATTTCAGCTTGGAGAAAAGTGGCATAGAAATACAATAAATACTGTACATATAACATTTCTCCACATAATACTTCTCCATGGAAGTCCATTCTCACTGTGGGAGTAAATTTGTCATTGGACCCTTTAGTCGACTCACAAGAGCTCCCCCTTCCCTTACCCAGAATTCCCTTCACATAGAAGAATATGCCAAGGAGATTGCTAGAAAAAATGGGGATGTTATTTATCCAAAATTACAAATCCCAGAATCCTCCATGCAGCTTTGTTAGATTTCTCTGTACCCAGTGGAGAATTCTGGGAGTCGTTCAAAAGAGGAATTTTCCACCTTCTATTGACTAGGCTAGAATCCTTCTACACAACACACCAGTTTTATACACTCTTTAATGTTGGGTTTTTGTTGTTGTAGTAGTCATACACTGGGGAAAAGGCAAATTGCACATATTCAGAGGAGTCTGTTTCTAATTATTTCCCATATTCCACAACTGAGCCTTAGCGCTGAATACAGGTGCCATGATTAAACACTGGTGCTGAGTACTTTAACTAAACTGAGATTAATCTCAACTAAATTCACATTAGAACGGGGGGGCATGCCACAGCCACATACACAAGCAATCTCACCAAATAATTTTAGAAACACCTTTTATGATAGCAAACCGTAGTTGCAAACTGTGAAAGAACTCTGAGGCTCTGGTCGTCCCAACCTGGCATTTGGTGACTTGGCAGCAGGACAAATTCTTGGCAATGGGCCTAGAGATTGGCAGAGGCACCTGCGGACTCCCTCCCTCCACCCCCTGCCAGAACTGCTTGTTATCCAATGGGTATTTATGGGTGTTTTAAGGAGGAGTGACAAGGCCTTTTAATATCCCTGACAGCCCTGTATGTTTTAATAGATTGGGGAGATGGAGAAGAGGGAGGAAAGAAAAACTGCCAAAGGTAGCTTTTTCTTACAGTCCCATTCCCCCCCCCCCCCCGCGCACAGACAATGAGGCACAATAAATGATGGAACACAATCTTTTCTTTTCCTCTTCAGTCTGATGGTCTGTCCATCATCTGTCATTACTCAACCATCTTTCTGACCACCAACTGCTGTCTACCTCATGAGGGATATCCACAGTTCAGATGGAGAGGAGTCACTTCTAGAAATATGCTTCTATGGGATTTCCTAGCCTTGATCTAACATTCTGTCACTAAGAGCAGTTGTATAGTATGCAATTGACAAATGAGACATAGGGAATAAATCTTTGTATCTGAATCTTGTGTGTGTTTTACATAATGCTATGTCAAAATTGTCCTCTGTGGATCCATTCGCTTCTGTCTGCTACCTGATAGCATAATAGATTTTTCAGTCACTTTTCAATCCCTTGTGCCAACACTTTTGGCAGGTTTTAAAAGACCCACCAACCGTGACGCAGTGACATGACATGATTGTGCTATGCACCACCGTGCAGCATAACTTCTGACACAGAGCACATGCCAATACTCTGACAACATTTATGGAAAGAGAATGTTACTCACATGAACATTGTTCCAATGCAACTCTGACTGAAATTGATAGGGAGCACCGAGAAAGGCATGCATGGGATATACAGTACTCACGAAAATATTCAGTTTGTTTTCACAATTACTAAGGCCTATTTTTCATTGCATTGTGTCCCGCTTGTACCATTTTATACTTCAGGAAGAGGTATGGAACATTTCCTTCCTAATGCAAAATGAACAAGCCACATAAAGAATTCTAACAACACTCTCCCTAATGTATCCATTTGGTTTATTTATTTCTGCATTTATTTTTTATGTTCTATCCAGCTCCCTGTTTTTCTCTCCATGAGTGACAGGCACAACTATAATATATAGAGAAAAATGTTGTATGCAGACGCTTGAGATAGCTTTGGATGAAAACCAGATTATGTTACTGATCACCAATGTTCTACGAGGACAGGGCACTAGAAGAAGAAGAAGAAGAAGAAGAAGAAGAAGAAGAAGAAGAAGAAGAAGAAGAAGAAGAAGAAGGGGTTTGAGAACCAAGCCAGCCATGAGGCAGAGTGTGGCCTCAAGTGACAGATGCTGAGGGACAGGAGAACAGTATGTGTCCTGTACCCTTTAATCCAACCAGCTACCAAGCTCTCAGCTCCAACAGAGGACACTATCATTGTCAGTACCAAAGCACAATTTACTCACCAATCTGCCTGGCTTTTGAGTATGGGATGAAAAATGGCATTTGTCTTTGCATCAGACAGCAAAATACTTGCAACAGATCTTGGAGCCTTGCCTATTGGAGAAGGATGAACTGTGGGCGGGGAGAGTGGAACTGAGAGGGTTCTGTCAGTGACCTAGCTACCTAGCTAGTATAACCTTGGCTCTCAGTATTTAACCTTTTAATTCTTTTGGACTATCAGAAAACAAGAGAAACGCTTAGAAATGCAAATGTTTTAGTATATGCCACCTGCAAAATCAGCACATTTTATTCCTATTTAATTTTCTAAACACTTTTTGGAAGGAGGGATCCCATTTTACAAATTCTTAAGTTTCTTCTTACTGTGTTACATACAGTGGACCCTTGTATAACAAACAGTTTGTATAACATAAAATCTGTACAACATAAAAATTCCAGAGATAGGGGAAATTTGCTTAAAATAATCACCTATGGGGCAAATCTGTACAACATAAAAATGGGATTACTCTGTTTTCAATGCATTCCTATGGGAACGTTGTATAAAGGATAATTTGCTTAACCTAATTTCATTTGGAATGAATTAATTCCTTTATACAAGGTAGCACTGTATATGTAAGTTACCAGTATATGTTCCTTGTGAGTCTTGACTTAAAGGTGTTTCTGGGCATGTAAGAAACACAACTACTACTGCTATGACTTTGCCAATATAACCTTCAATAATAAATGTAGTATAGTGACTATGGTGCAATAGATAGAAGATTAGACTAGGATTCAGAAGAGTTGGTTCTTTAAACATATATCTTACCTTGAAAGCCCTATTAGGGTCCCTACAGTCTGGTTCCAACTTGATAGCACGTATTGGGAGGGAGTTCCAGAGTCTGGGCGCAGCAGCAGAGAAGGCCCTTTCATGGGTTCTTATCAGATGCACCTATAAAGGTGACGGGATGGAGAGAAAGGCCTGCAGCCAAAGTCTGAGTGGGACTCCAGCAACTCAGCTTTGGGATTGTGACAGGGGCTTGGTCCCAGATAGTCTCTTCTTGTTCCTGACCCTTCCTGACTTACATTCTGACCTGTTAAGTCTT
This sequence comes from Phrynocephalus guinanensis, assembly GCA_037367245.1. Lineage (NCBI taxonomy): Eukaryota > Metazoa > Chordata > Lepidosauria > Squamata > Agamidae > Phrynocephalus > Phrynocephalus guinanensis. Next base: position 21,536,680 of record CM074743.1, read on the forward strand.
TGCTATATATTATTTTTTCAACTCTTCAACTTGACTTCTATTGTCTTCTGTATTTGTCATCCAATACCAGTGGCTAGGCTTGATTATTGGACTGTTCAAGGACTTGGGCTTTGGATCTTCCTTATCTTGGCCTATATCACTTACTGGTATGACTCTGTCTATTGTAACAAGTGCCCTGTCCTCCAGTGAAGTTGCCTCTGGGGCCAGCTTCCCTAGGAACAGGGCAGGGGGAAATATATTTGAATGCCAGGTCAGGGAACAAAATGCACCCAGAGTTCTTGCTTTCATCCCATGCAGGACATATAACATGCAAGGAGCTTTTCTGCTCCCTGTGCTGCCGCTCAACTGTGCCACTTGGGCTTGTACAGAAACAAAGTGGCAACACAAGGACTCCACTTCCTGCTTTCCTCAAAATTTATTTTATATTATTTTATTTTTATACTACCCTATAAGTGTGATGCACTATTCTGGGCCATTTACAACAATAAGTAAAACAAACACTAATAATACTATGAATAAATAATAAGAAATTAAAAACAGTTGACAAAAAGGCTTCAACAGAATCAAGATTCTGCAGCTGTCCTCACTCCTCTCTCCCTAATTCTTTCTGCTTAATCTTGACTTGGTGTGCTGGTGTTGCAGAAGCATAATATACACATACAGATGCCTTTGCTCTAAGACAGAGGCCATAATGCCAGCTGTGAACTGGAGGAGATGGGCACTTAGAATTTAAAGTGACTGCACAGATAAAGGCTGAATTTTATCTACTCTAGAGCTGTCCTCTCTAAGATTTGTCACCTCACCCAAAGAAGTATAGATGGCTCCTAGGTCATTAGACTTGGTAGTCACCAGGTATCTACTCTCATCCTCTTCCTCACATGTTTGCTTGCTAGCCAGAAAGATAAGGCTAGCAAGTAAACAGATGAGACAACCAAGCAATGCATTTGCTAGAGCAAAACAGTCCACTTCTGGAGCATTCCTCCCTGCATCTTCCTGAGTCCCCATTTTTTGGTGTGGGAAGGATTGGTCCGTTTTGGTTCATTTCCAGAGCATACAATCTCTGGGATCAAACCAAACCAAGTTTTTTGTTTTAATTTCCTAGCAGGCTTCAATTCTCCCACATCATTAGAAAGCTTACCTGGGTGCTTAATGATATGGAGAAAATGGGAAATTTAAAAACTTCCTTTCTCTGTTTTTCCATGGAGCAGAGGCAGGAAGCATTTTTTAAAAAGCTGATTAGGGCCCTGTTGATGCACTGTACTAGTTAGAGGGGTTAAAATGAAATCTTCCTCCCAGAGGCAGGAGGAGACAGAGTGGGCAAAGAAGGCGCTCCCCCCCCTTTTTTCCCTTTACTTTCTTAGAGGAATCAGACCAAATATCATTGCTTGAGGTATGACACATGAATGCAAAAATTGCACCACATGGCATACTAAATCTCTATCTGACCAAAAGCTATCCCATTTAGTGTACTCTACACCGGACCACTTCAACCACACTGTGTAACCAAGCCCAGAGGAGATAGGATGGTACCCCATACTGCACACTAAAACATAAAGGATTTTATGTCACTTTTAAATTGGTTTGCCAAGTGAACAATTGAGAAAAAGAGTGGCTGCAAAATGTATTCCATGTCAAATGCAATGCTTCACAGCAATGCCCCATTTTTAAATGTGTTCACGCACATCATATACATCAGTATTCCTGACCACATCCCCTTAAGATAAGCCAATTATTATCTCCATATTGCAGATGTACGGCTGAAAAACAATTCAGAAAACATAGTGGCATGCTCCAGTCTCTGTAAAAAAAAAAAAACTTTGCAGCTGAGGTTAAGAAGGGTTTAATGCATACCAAGTTTTTAGTCAAGGTCAGCCCTCAGACAAAATGGCTCAAGTTGAAATAAATTTGCTTCCTATGAAATGTTCCTGAGAATTCCTCTCTGGCAATATTGGTGTTGGTTACTTTTTCATAGAAAAATTTTACTGGCTTTGCTAGTGGATTTATATTGTCTCTAACGGCCCCACCAAACACACCTGTGACATTGGTGGGAGCAATAGAAATTTCCTGATTATCTCAACACACCTAACCAGGATCATAAAGGGAGGTATGGCAGTGGCATTTGCCCTCTTCATAGCTAAATATGTTTGTGCAGAAGGTTGTAAAGGAATAATGCCGTGGACCAATGGGGGAGTGTGGAGGCGGAGCTCACATGTTTAAAAGGCTCAACCTGATGGTTGTGAAGTTAGAAAAGTTAGAAGAAGGGATAAGGAAGATGAGTCAAAAAATTACATCCTCTATCAAGATTGCATTTTTGGTGCAATGCTTTGACAAAGATAGCAAGCTGCTATCGAAAGCTTAGCTTACATTTGTTGTTTTAGTAGTGACCAATAAAGGTATCACCTAGCCTACTTTCAAAGATTAGAGAGTCATATGTAAGATGTGACACAGATGAGAGAGGTTTGAGAATAGTAAAAGAACAGAATTTGAGTGTAAACTGCTTTGAGGAACTTTCAATTAAGGGCACGCAAGAAAACCTGAAACAGCCTGTTATGTATAAATATCATTTTACTTTATTAACATTACAACACGACTGGGACTCAGTTATTTCAACTGGATAACCCTGAATAGTAGCAGCAAAAATAAAAAGAAGGCATGTACAGGCCAATGGTCCGTAAAATGACTGAGGGCTCTGTAAGGGTAACACCACAATGGCCCTTGAGTCAACTTGGACCCAACATTGGTTAGGGCTTTATACAATATGTTAGCATCAGTACTGTACTTTGCATTGTGCCTGGAAATGGATCAGCACCCAGTGGAGCTGCTTCAACAGGGCAGGGTACGGGGAGGGTATGTGATAGATGTGACCAGCCCCAGTTAGCAATCTGGCTATATTCTGGACCCACTGAAGCTTCCAACTACTCCCCAAAGGCAGGCCCATGTGCAGCATATTACAGCAATCCAGTCAAGATGTAACTAAGGCATGTGTCATTGTGGCCAGGTCGCATATCTCCAGGAATGGGTACAGTTAGCACACGAGTTGAAACTTTGCAAAGGCACTCCTGGCTACCGCCAAAACCTGGGCATCCAGGCTCGGAGACAAATCAAGGAGCATACTCAAACTGCACACCTGTTATTTTCACAGGGAAATTAAAATCGTAGGCTGAATCTCTGTTCCTTGATCTGCCTTTTGACTAACCAGGAGCATCTTTATTTTGTCTGGATTAAGTTTCATCTTATTCACCCTCATCCATTCCATTACTAAAATCAGTTATTGATCTCAAACTGAAACAACTTCCTTGGATTTTGATGGAAAGGAGAGATAAAAGTTGTGTGTCATCCACATACTGGTGAAAATAAGCCTCCGGTCTCCAGACAACCTCTCCCAGTGGTTTCATGGAGATGTTAGGTAGCATGGGGCCAAAACAACCATGAGGGAAGGCCAACAGCTAAGTTGTCAAACAGAAGTACTCTAGCATAACCTTTAGTTATTTCCCCAAGGAAGGATTAGCCCACCATAAAACAGTCCCTCCAAATCCTGTTCCAGAGAGAGTACCCAGAAGGATACTGTTGTTGATTGTATTGAAAGCTGCTGAGAGGTCCAGCAGTATCAATAAGGCCACATTCCCCATGTCCAGTTCTTGTCATAGGTCATCCACTAAGGTAACCAAAGCAGTCTCCATCACATTACTAGGCCCAAAGCCAGATTGAAATGGCTGTAGATAATTTACCTCATGTAGGGAACTCTGGAACTGAGAGGTCACAATCTGCTCTAGCACCTTGCCCAAGAATGGAATATGAGACACTGGCTGCTAATTATTTAATCCTGCGGGATCCAAGGAGCGCTTTCTCAACATGTTTTCAGCACTTGAGGAATTCCCTCTTCCAATGACTTATTCTCTGCAATTTATAACTTGTCCCTTTGGTTTAAAAAGAAAAGTATCAAAAGCACAGACCCCGAGCATAAAAACCCAGTAATACATTAAATAAGTAGCAATTTTATGCTGTTTCACTATATGCAGTGTTGACTTTCTTGACACTTGATGACCCCAAGTTCTGTGTAGTTTACCACATCCTGGATGTTGAACTAAGCAGCCTTTTTCCTAGAGTCTGGAAAGGTTACTTCTTTTGGACTATAGGTCCCACAATCCTCCCAACCACTTCTGGCCATGATAATGGTGTGTGTGTGTGTGTGTGAGAGAGAGAGAGAGAGAGAGAGAGAGAGAGAGTGTGTGAGTGTGTGTGTGTGAGAGTGTGTGAGAGAGAGAGAGAGAGAGTGAACTGTAGGCCCAAGCAGCAGTTTTTCCACACTCTGTTTTCCTCAGGATCCTCTGAGCCCGTGGGTCATTTTGGGAACAGGCCCTCCATAAAGGCGGCAAGATGGCGTGCCATGGTGGATTTTTTTTTTCCCCAGCCTGTGAAGAAAGCGTTAAAAGTCCTGCTTAATTCATCCGTTAATCACAGTTAAGAGGAGTGATGAGTAGCTCTCTGGAGCCTGGGTGTTTCTCCGCAGATTAAGCACCAATTTACATAGCGCCTTTATTCATGTTCACCTTCCCCTGCAGTGGCACTGTGTCCTTTCAGACACAGCCAAGCACAGCTCGGGGGAATGTTTGACAAATGGCTTCAGTGTGACGGAGGAGCTTCTCTTCTTCCCCTCCTGCAGGAAGCTTGGGGGAGGGCGCAAAGGTGTGGCTGGTGCACTTGGGAGAAATGGGATGTTTCAGAGACATTTTAATGGATAGCTAAGGTTGGTAAATTGCATGAACCCCCCCCCCCCCCGCTCCCATTTTCTCCTCCACACAGCTAAGTTATTCCGCTTTCAAGCAAATTAGCACTTTTCTCCGTTTACAATACAAACAGCGTATAGTAGCACACCTTCCACCCACCACCTTGTTTAAGAACAGAAACAGAGAGAACAACAGGAGATACATTGAGGTAGCTACAGGGCAACAAGAATAATGATTACAACAACAATAATAGCAGTAGCAGTAACTGTAGTGGTGGCAGTGGCAACATTGGTAGTTGCAATAATTAATGTCTGTATGTGTTTTAAAGCATTTTTGTGAGTATCTACTAATAATCCTTACAATACTCTTGTCAAGTAAGTATATTAGACCCATATCGTGCATGGGGACACTGCGGCCAAGGAAAGGTGGTTTGCTGGTGTGTAACTTCATCTCTTAGTCCTTCCTCATTCTACAGAGCAATGTGGTTAGTGTTGGTTCTATGGTTTTGAAAAGCCCTTGGACAAGATGGTCAGAATAAATCCAATTCCAGAGCTTGAAAAGGTACTTGGAAAAAAAAGCACAACCACCATCATTCATTACCAATGACTCTCCCATTACTCATTGCCCATTTGTTTTTGCTGGTCGTTACTTAGTATTTTTCCCTATTTATTTTCCTTGTTGGAATTAAAAATCCATTTGAAAAAGGAAGAAAATGAGGTTGTGGACAACACCTAAGGAATACAGCCACATACCTTTTTAGGTATATTAAAAGCCCAGATAAAGGCACTAATAAAGCAACAAATATGCCCCAGACTGAGCAAACTGTGAATCATAAGCTAACTAGGAAAGAAAAGGGCACATATATAACATAAATTATATCTTGTTTCCTGTTTTTAAGAAAACATCTTGATAAATGGCAAAAGGGACGCTCATGTACTCTGCAAACACCAGCAGCAAGTCCATGAGTCACTGCAGCAAGACTGGCCTGCTTCCATGTCTCTGCTTGGTATGAAACTGACCAAACCATGAATCAAATGTCAGGCACTGAAGGTACAGATACAAAAACTACATGACGCCAGAGGAAGCTGGCAAATAATTGAGAATTGGGAAAACAGAAATAGAAAACCAATTATTTATCTGAGTACGTTTAAAAGAGATGAACAGAAGGTTTTCATGGACATCTAAATACCCTGGAGTAACTGTTGTGAGTTTTTTTAGCTGTTTGGTTGTGTTCTGGAAGTTTTTCTTCTTGACGTTTCACCAGACTCTGTGGCCAGCATCTTCAGAGGGCAAGAAGCTAGAGAACTAGGAGTTCTCTGTGTGCTCTGGGGTATAGAGTGAGTGAGACTTTGGGGTTTTAAAGTTGTGGGAAAGGGGAAACTTGTCCTATGCAGGAAAATAATTGTTAGTCATTGTATTGTGATGGAGGGATTAAGAAGCTTCACTGCAATCAGGGGTGGCAGCAATCCTTCTCTATGGTTGATGGGTGTCATTTGCTGTTCTATTGTGTGAACTGATCACTGGTGCTTGTGTCTGGGTGGGAATTACCCTGGAGTAACATTTTTTACTCCAACCTTACTCTTAATCCTATGGATCTAGAATAGGCCCACCATATCATTTTAACAAAATTGAGGAGGAAATAATAAGGAAGATAGTATCATCAACACCTTCCATAATAATAATAAATAATACCATCATCAACATCAACATCATCATAGAACTGGAAAGCTGGAATAGACCACATGGATCATGGAATCCAGTCTCTGTCAAGAAGCCACAAAGAGGAATGGGAACCAAATTCCAAACTTCTCGCTGCACAGCCAGAGGCCTAATTCACTGAGCTATCCAGCAGTTCCTTATACTGAAGTACTCCTCCAGAATTTCCAAAAGAAACTGAAGAAGCAAGATGACTTCAAATGGGGTGAAGAGTCTTCAAATCCTTCCCAAAGCATTTTGCTCTTCCCAGTGAAATAAAGGAATATAAGAATCAATGGCTGGTTGTTAGGCAAAGAGCCAGTGACAATTCTAGTTGTTATTGCTTTAAAGGGATGTCTTTGACTCTATAAAGTCACAGCTGACATTGGTACCTACAACACCCATAGGTCCTCTTTCCAATGCCTCCACAGGCTGTTTCCTTGCCTTTCCCCTACTTGGCCTCCAAAACCAAAGGGAGAGTGCAAGACAAGTGGAAGATGCTACTCTATTGGCACATTCTTGTCACCACTTTTACAGGCCCAGAGAGGACAGATGAACAAGTAAGCAACAGAGAGGAAGGGCATCCTCAGAGTTCAGAGTCTTCAATCACCCTACTCTAGGATGTGGACCTTGACCTGTGTCCAGTGATCCTGACCACTCAACCCCCATTCATGTGGAGCAATTAACATTCAACTCAATGGGATTTTCTTCAGGGAAGCCTTGTATATATAGGGCTGGACCAAGTTCCAGAGACTTGTGTTGGTCCCTAGGACCTGACAAAGGTCTCACCCTATACACCATTATGCTACCAAAATTAAGCAAAAAATTACATATTGGAATTTGATTACAAAGCAGAAACAAAAATCATTCAGACAAGCACAGACCACTCATTCGAATTTTCCTCATTTTGCCGTTATGTTTTCCCCGATTGCCACACTGACATTAAACCACAAATACCTAGCTAAAGATAGTGTTTTATTTATTTATTTATTTATTTATTTATTTATTTATTTGCTTGCTTGCTTGCTCAGTGACTTTTGGCACTTGGATACTGATCCTCACAATGCAGTTTGGGTGAGGCAACAAAATACAGTCTCGAGGCCATGGTTCGCTCCTGGTGTATGGGACTGAACTCCATGCATAAGGATAAAGGGTACAATCCTTAGGAATCAACTGATCTTCAAGTAGGCTTCAAATGAATGGTCTATGTGTATGTAGGGTAGGACTGGGCAATAAAATTCAAGTACAGAGGTGCCTCGGATAATGACGGTAATTCGTTCTCCGAGGTTAGTTGTTATCTGAAACACGTCGTTATCCGAAATGCAGTTTCCCATAGGAATGAATGGGAAACCGTTTAATCCGTTCTGCAGCCTAGGAAAAAGGCACAGACACTATTTTTGCTCAAAACTCTTTAAGAAGTGCACTTTAAAGGTACAGATGCAATTTCACGTGGGATAACTTTTTTTACTGATGCATGCTGGAAATTCATTATCTGAGGCAGTCCATAGGGAAAAATTCGTTATCTGAGACAGCCCATAGGAAGATTCGTTATCCAAGGCAGCCCATAAAGAAAATTCGTTCTCCAAGGCAGACCTATGCCTAGGAATTGTGATTCATTATCCGAGGCAGCCCATAGGGAAAATTCATTATCAGAGGCAGCCCTATACCCAGAAATTTGCAGTTGTTATCTGAATTATTCGTTATCCGGGGCAGTTGTTATCCGAGGTACCACTGTACATCCATCAAATACACAGTGTCAGAATGCACCATCAAAAAGATGGAAAGTTTACAAGATGGCATGTTGTCCTGTTATGAGAGCAAGCTGACCTCAGTGTGTATGTTTAAGCATGAATGCATACAGAGTTCTGTTTGTGATTTGGTCTGGATGCACAATGAAGGCCTTCTGTGGAAGCTTCTTTGTGCAATATTGCTCATTTTCAATTGTGTACATATACAGTACACACATATCTCATTCATATCTGCACGCACACACACACACACGTATAGGTGTTAACACGCTGTATAGTTTTGTAAAATGCCATTTAAAAAGTCATTTAAAAAAAAAAGAAGGAATATTGTGGGTGATTAACACCTACATCGCATCCTCTTTCCTGAAACAAAGAAGACCTATTCAGTAGTTTGGGATCTAGTGGGTAATTGCATTCCTGATAATAGGGAGAATGTATATGGATTTTTTTTTTTTAAAAAAACTGCTTTTCAGAATGTTGTTGTCCGCATGTGGCGCAGTGCTGATTATTGCTCTCCTTGTCATATGATTTACCCACCTAGATTTCTCATCACTGATGAGGTCTAAAAGCTCATGTTTTATCCATTGAAATAGCTGAAGACAAATGGAAGAAAGAATTTCTCCACAACACATATTTCATACATGCCATCCATTGCCTTTAATATGACAGGATGGCCACTAATATTATAGCTTAATTACATGAGCTCTCAGAGGAGAAGGGTAGCTTCCACACACACCGGATTACTCAGCGTTTGATGAGTGTCATCCAGATAGGAGAGACTATAGCACTAGTCACAGAACATCCATTTCTGAATGCAGAAGGTCCAATTAATAGCAATTAATACTTACTGATCAGTTAGTTGATGAGTGGAAAAAAGCATAATCCTCTGAGATCTGCTGCCCACCAGAGAAGACTAGACTGACCAAAGCTTGGGAAGTTATTTCTTTTAAAAATTGCTGTATTGCTTGTTCCTGCTACTGTCCTGGTAAAATGTTACCATGAATGTTTCATTCTAAACACTTTAAAGTAACATGCTGTGTTATTTCTTATATTTCTCATTGATTTTTACCTCAAAAACTAATGGGAAGAAAATACCAAGTAAAAGCTACTTGTTTTATAGGAAAATATAATGATTTAACCCTCATTGTGTCTGCCAAAACTCATTACTTTACCTTTGCGATGTCTATCATGCTAATAGATATCCCAAACAAAACATTTTTTCAAGCACACACAGTGTGCTAATTGGCAGTTTCTGATCAGCCAGAACCCCAATGAGCTTCTATTTTATGAGTCATGACCCAGACAGAAAGCCACTGTAAATAATGTTGACATCCACCCATCCATCCTTAGAGTAGCAATATCCTGAATCCAGCTAGGCATGGTGCTTTGAAGCATATCACTTTCTGAATGACTGTTCCCTTTTGCTTGTATCAGAGAAAATTACCAAGGCCTGGCCACCGAACAGAGCTTTTATATCCTAACCTTCCTATGTTGAAACAGGCCAAGGAGAATAAAAGACAATATCATTTTCCTACCAGTCCTTTGGCCCAGCTATCTAACCTGATACAGCTGTTTTCCACATACAGTGTCCCCCCACCCTTTTGCGGTTCATATACTGCAGTCCCTGTATATTGTGGGACTGCAGTATATGAAAGGCAAGCCCCCCTGGGGTAACCTGGATGGGCCTGTTTCAGGCCTCCTGTAGTTACCCCAGGCCTGGCGCTGCCCAGAATGGGCCTCTGATGGCCTTCCCGGGCCTGTCTGAGCTCCCAAAAGTGCTTTCTTGTGAACCAGAAGTGCTTTCTGGTAATCCAGAAGTCGCTTCCGGTTTTCTGGAAGTGACTTCCAGTTTGCCTGAAAGCACTTCCGGGGCTTGTGACAGGACTGGGAAGGCCATCAGGGGCAGCGCCAGGCCTCAGGTAAGTGTAGGGGGCCCCAGATAGGCCCCCTGGTCCCGACCCAACCCAGCATCTGCATATCATGGATTTTCAATTATCATGGGTGTGGTCGGGTCCCTAACACCCCCACCCCCCCCACAATAGGCAGGGGATTACTGTACAAGTTTTGTGCATGAGTTAACATTGGGAAGCATCAAGTGAATATTCTACCTGTAGTGCTTAACCTACAGGTATGATCACTCTTCTGCAAATTTTGTAAGCTTGAGCATCAAGGGTCAAGTCACATACTAAAACAAGAGGTTTGCAAGCCTTTTGTACTAAGCCAAAGCCAGGCAAATAAAGTCATGCTATCCAACAAGTTAATTTGCAAGAGGAAGATTGAAAAAAGCTTTTGCTAGGATAAACGAACCATCTTTTAACTGCACACTGCTTCTGGAAGAGGAATTGGTCTTGCTTGCAGTGAAGCCCTGAAAAAATGGCAAGTTGATTAAAGGCTGTGAGCATAAGAATGGGTGCGTATCTCAGTTTAAATGTGAGTTTAGGTCTGGATTATCAGAAATCTACAATCAGATTTGTTCTGAAATGTTCAGGTTTGGACAACATTGATGGGTCTGTGGATGAATTTTCAATCCCTTGTGTAGACTGCCAAAATGTGAAGTTTACTTCAATTTCTGAACTGACTCTCATTGTATTTTAACTCTGATCTACTGAAAAAGTGAATGGCTGTTTTTGGAGGATTTAAAGTGGACCAGGATTTTCTTTTGTATTTGTTTTTTGCTAATAAAAAAGAGGAAAGTTCGATGGGGGATGTAGGCCACCAAAACACAGCCCAGCAGTGTGCTGTTCAAAGCGAAACATCCTTCAGGGTACGTGGAAAATCTTCCTTATTTTTCTTCGTACATTCATTAACTGTTCATTTGCATTCAAGAAAAGAGAAGAAATATCATGGGGTATGTCTTTTGCCCATTAGTTGTATGCTTATGAGTGGTTTGTGGGTTCTAATTCATATTAGTGATGCTGAGTACTAGACCAGAGGGTACTAATTACTCCAGATTAATTAGTTCAGAGGAAAAAAAGGGTTTGATCATTAATACGCCCCAGTTCACTGCTGTCATTCAAGCAGAGAACCAGCTGCCCTGCTGAACATATGGACGAGAGAAGCAAGTATGTGCTTTGGATACTCACGATCAGAGCCTGAAAACAGACAGACTTCAGAAATGCTATTTTTTAAGGAACTACCATTCGCAGTCACAACTTGAGCAAGCCCATTGACTTGATGAAATTTACAGAAGTGTTGGCCTACCATTCAGCAGATGGCCAGGCTTTTAATTGGGACTAGTAATACAATCTCGGCCAAAAAACAAGAACTGCTAATGGAACACCTGTCTCTCCCCTGCCCCTGCATACAAACTTCCAAGGGTACATTAATAGGTACGTTTTCACCTGGGCTCCTAAATAACTACACTGAAAAGGACAAACCAGCTCTCCACCAGGAGAGAGTCCCAAAATATAGTGCCATTACAGAGAAGGCTTTGCCACATATAGTGTCTGAGAGGTCACACTCATGAGAAGCAGGGAGCCATTCCCAATGTGTGTTGGCATAAGAAATAGGAGAAAGGGATAGCAAATGTTACTCACATAAATACTGGCTGAAGAGTGACACGGTGACCAAGAAACTGTGATTTCCCCAAATCAAAGACCATCTACAACCGCTCAAAGTCCTTTTCAATTGGTACTAAAAGAATTTGCGGCATCGTAAAGATGAAAAATTTGTTATGGCTATGGTGGGCATAACTTATTCCATAAAATGACTTGGATACCATTTGACACGGAAATTTTGGGTCAAGAGCTTGGAAAATTACTTTAATCCCAAATTCCCACCTAACATGGCTGAAAATAGGTAGCTGCCACTGTAGTTATAATTTATTACAAGTAATTTTTATATCACTCTTTCTTATAAATAACTGAGATACAGTATATTTTTGAATTGCTTTTACAAACATGCAACAAAATACAATAAGCCAGCCACTATCTTGTAGTCCACAACACACAAGCCCCAAACCCCATTGCCACCACCGCATGTGACAGAGAACTGAACCATGTGATACTTTTTTCATCTTTACTCTGGACACATCTTGTTAATGTATAAGTAATAAAAACGTATGGTGCAAAAGGGATGGAGTGATCCTATATTAAGTTACAACCGTAATGTAATTTAGTTATATATGTTTTAGGAAAAAGGAATTCATGATTACTCATTTAGTATAATTAGTTCCTTTCAATCTATATTCTGGTAAGGTTATTTTCTTTCCGGGAGACAGCCAATACTATAGCCATTAGAATAGACCTATTAAAATCATCAGTCTGTGATCCCAGAAAAAATTATGCTATATTAAAATGTTTTCCTTTCTAAATTGCCACAAGATTCTGTTGTTTCCAGTGGACTTAATCCACTAACAACTAATATGAGTCTCATTGACTTCAGTATATCATCGCTAAATACAGTGAAGTTCAGATCCAACCTGTTGAAAGTAAAAAGTATTCTTGGCACTTGAAAAATACTGAAATGTTAAGCATGTACGTATTATTATTGCATGCCTTTATTTCTCTGGCATAACCCTTTGTCAATGTTGTTACTTCATGCTTTCCCTTGATACCTTTTCCATTAAATATTGCCTTTCATTTAATTTTTAAATAATTAAAAAAACAGAGTTGGGGGAGCATTAAATGTGTGTGCCAGGGCAATAAGGCTGGCGTGACTAACTTTTGAGTGGAGGACATTTTATACTTAACTGTCAAACAGTAACAAAAGAAGGTGTTTTACAAAGCATTAAAAAAAATCACATCACATTTTTGTCAAAATAAAGCAACAAGAGTAATGAGTGCTAAGAGAAAGAGCTGGGTGGATTTTAAATCTGGGAAACTAGGTACTATTTTGGTCATCATCACATCTAAACAAAAGGGTTCTATAGAGGTGGAAAAGGTACAGAAGAGGGCAACCCAACTGTACAAAGGACTGGGCCAATTCCTCTGTGATGCGAAATTACAGTATTTTGAGCTATTTTAATTAGAGGGAAAAGCAAGCAAGGTGAGGAAAATATTTTGAATTGTATGGAAGAAATGGATTAGGAGCTTTTTTCTTCTTTCACTGCCATAAGGTTGGAAAATAGATCTACCCGACAAACTTACATACTAGGAAGTTCGGGGCAGATAAAAGGAAATACTTCTTTACACAGAGCACAGTTAGACTGTGGGATTCACTGCTATACAATGTAATGATAAATGGTTTTTAAAGGGGAATTGATGGAGGTTAGGCCATCAGGGGTAACTAGTTGGGGTGGCTATCTGTTCTTTCTAGTATCAGGAACAGCATGTCTTTGTATATTAGCTGATAGATAATCCAAAATCGAAGGCCTTGTGGTCATATCCTGCCAGTAACCTTCCCCTCTCACAGGCAACTATTATGCGAACACCATGTTGGACATGTCAGCTTGAGGTGGGTGATCTCTGGAGTTCCGGAGGAAGAACATGAGCATCTCTGAACCATAGGCCACACTTGAACACATGTCCCTCCAGCTAAAAAAAAGTTCTCACAAAAAAGGTTTTTTTAAAACAGAAAAAACAACAACCCTGCCTGACACTCTTTAGTGGCCAAAAAGATTTCAAGCCGGGGGCAAAGGGGCTGCTGGGGGCCCTCAAAACTTGATAAACATTTCTCCCAAGACTCACAGAGGGCAAAAGAAAACAATTTGAGCAAAAATTGTGGGAGTGCTGTGGGGGCACACACATTGGGAGGCTGCATGTTGTCAGTCTTTGTGAGAGGACTTCAGTTTGATCCAGCATGGTTATTGTAAAGTTTTTTATATTTAGATATCCTCATCATCATCTTAGAATTCCAGAGCTATAAGGGACCCTATAGGTTAATGAGTACAGTGGAACCTTGACTTACATACTGCTTGACTTGCAGCATATTTGACTTGCAGCAAAAAGGGGCCTGTTTGACTTGAGTCGCAGGCTTTGACTTACGTCTCGGAGCCCCGGCGCAAGGCACCGGAATTGGGCGGCAGCCACAACCCATCATCGTGGCTACTGCCTCCAAACTGCTCCTGCCATCTTCCCCTCCTCCGGCAGCAGCGGTGGCTTCGGCGAGGCCAGCTCAGAGCACCTGGAGCTGGTCCTCGGCCTCACCGAAGCCACCGCTGCTGCCGGAGGAGAAGAAGGGCCGGGAGCTCGGGGCTGACCTCGCTGGTTAGACAGTCGGCTCAGTCTTGTAAAAAATCTGGCTGCAGAAGTCTGGTCCACAATGGAAGCATTTTAGTTGGGGAGCTGTAAAGTTGTGGGACTCTAATGGTAAGCATAGAGTTGTTCAGAACTTGGAACGTCAAGTTAAAAATCAGTAAAACTTAAATGTTAGACATTGTTGCTATGATCATTAAAAAGTGGAAGCATATAACTTGTGGACTATAATTCCACTGCCTCCTCCTCTCTTTGAAGGGACATTTCATTTACATCCCCAGAAGGAATCTCCTATGCCAGTCAAATTTGTGTTAAATTGCTGTTTTGGGGGGTCTTTTTCATTATCTGGAACGGATTAATCCGCTTTCCCATTACTTTCTATGGGAAATGTTCGTTTGACTTAAGTCATGTTTGACTTAAGTCTAGACCACTGGAACGGATTAATGACGTAAGTCAAGGTTCCACTGTAGTGTACAGCCTCTGCCAATGAAGCACAGTGCAAAATTGAACTATGAACCTCTGGCTCTACCAGTTGCTGATACCAAACTACTCAGCTATTCAGCAACTCATGACGACAATTTATGCTTTTACATTTAAGAGCCTTGAAAGACTGAGAGACAGTATCTGACCAGGAGGAAACTGTGGCAAGAATTTTGGCATTATCTGAGATATAAGCTGCTTTTAGATGGAAGGCAGAAATCCTCCAAACAATACTATAATGTGGAATTAGAGAGCATTGGTAAAATAAACAAATCTGGTAAGAATTACTAACAGCAATGAATTATTTCCGCTTAAGAATAATGGTTAATATTTAGAATCAAACACTGGTACTGTATATTAAAAACATCTGAACTCTTTCCATTACCCCTCCACATGAATGTAAAAAAATTGTCATTTTGCCACCATTTTCAAAGCTGTTAAATGTATAACAGGAAAAATAAGGAAAGAAAATTAAACGTTTGTGGCAGCTTTAAGACAAATAGGTTTAATATTAGCCTCCACCTTGCATTTCTTCCCATGCACTATTAGAAGTTATATTTTTAAAAATAATCTGTTCCTAGTATTCATCACTAGTGGATTTAAAAAAAAAAGATTAATGCACTGATGTCACTTGCTCTGATTCTCAACACCCAACTGACTGCATCTGTCACTTTTTTATAACTTCTCACTACTGTATGTGGAGGAGGGAGAACTTCACAATTGGCAAGAAACAGTAAAAAAGAGAAGCCCTTAATAAAAATGTAATGAACCCCTATCAAACACTTAATATGCAAGGAGAAACTAAATTCCAGTGGGTCCAGAAGGCAGCACCTGAGGGATGTTGTTAGAAAAAACTAATATCCAATTGGGCTTATCTGTTTCTGGTTTTATCTTTTTTTAAAACAGAGCATTACATAACTCCTGTTCTTATTATGTAGTAACGTCAAGGCTCTAAGGGGAATTTCATAGTGCACACACCTGTTCCTGAAGATGTACGATCTGGACGTAGTGGTGACACATCTTTCGGTGACATGCTAGCTGGAATACTGTCATGGACTCCATGTGGTGCTCTTTTTGGCAAGCGTTCAGAAACCCTGAGTGGATCCAAAATGATGTGGCCTGACAGATGATGAGAGGTGCTAGAATTCCGTTTTTGACAGCTTCACTTGCTGCCAGTCAGTTTCCAGGCACAATTTGAAGTGCTAGTTATGACTGACATAGCCCTGATTGACTTGGACCCAGGTTGTCTGAAAGACTATGCATCCCCATAGGAGCCTGTTTGGGTTAGATCTTCAGCAGAAGCCTTTAGCCTCGGTGCTGCTGACTTTACAGGCAGAATTACAATGAAGAGATGATAGAGGCCCTGTTAAGCAAATGCTCCTGGTTTGTAGAATCCCCTCTCAATGGAGGACAAGCTGGCTCACTCCTTGTTTTCAAAGGAGCAAAGAGTTTTCTGTTTGCAGAGAATTTTAACTGGCAGGAAAGGTGAAGGTTTTAATAGGACAGATGTTGTACCTTTAGCATTTCTAAATGCTTTTCAATATTTTCATTTATTGGTGATATCCTGCTGTGCAGTTATGCACACAGCAGAACAGATGTGAATTGCCCTAAGTTAAGGAATCTCTGTACACATTACCAGATGATGTCTATGGAGACATCTTAACTTACAGTAATTTGAGTCTAAAAATTAGACCATTTGTGTAACTACACAACAGAACATCAGCCACTATACTTTTTAAAAAACTTGCAAGCCACCTTGCAGGGTATAAGCAGCATGAGTAAATGAATTAATCAATACAATAAACTGGTTTAATAATCATTCAGGCTTTCTTTGGTAACCCTGGAAGGGGGAACCAGGATCCCTTATAATATTTTCTGCTCCTCTAACATACAATTTTATTAAACTAATATTCAGATTTCCTTGGGAGAGAGTACAGCAAAGCAAAGCTTTCCAGATGTTTTTTTGGACTGCCACTCCTATCATGCCTTGCCAGCAAAACCAAAGATAAAGACGGCTCGGAGTTGCAGTCCAACAGCATACGGAGGGCCGGGGTTCATGTAATTCCTGAGAATTGTATGAACTTATTTGCTACTCCCAAATAGAGCAGAACCACTGCATCAGTGAAGTTAACCTAAGTGCGGACTCATGTTGAACAACTGCTGTGTGGTGTTGTGGGTGGAATGACAGACGAGAACTCTAGAAACCAGGTTCCAATATCCCAGAGGACTAGAAAAGTTGAAACCACCCTTAAGTATTTCACTTAGCTTGAAGGGCATGTTAGGGTTACTATAAGTTAGTTCCGACTTGACCGCACGTAACAACCAACAAACTCTACTTGGGACCAGCAGTTAGAGTTAGTCCATTGGGCATGTAATACAAAAACCACCAAATCATTAATAAAGAAATTGGTTGAGAGATCGGTCATAAGGGATTCCTGCAACTTTTTAGAGGGAATGTTTTCATAGGAGTGGCCAACAGATATACCAAGGGTGTGTGTAAAGATTCGAGCAAACAGCGTTGTCCCCTTGTGGGTGGGGTTGAAGGTCGTAGCAGGAATTCTATTTTTTAAAAATTGGCTCCATGATACTCTCCATCACTTGGATTTGGCGGAAGAAGCCAGAGTTCTCCATAGATTCCATCTGATATTCCAAAGGAGTAGAGATCCTCTTTGCTTTTTCTCTATACCCCACCTCTCTCCACCCAAGATGTCCACCTCTGTAACCACAAGAGGGTGAAAAGCAAGCAAGGAAGGAGGAGTTCAGCCAAAGAATCCCTCTTGACGTTAATTGATTGGAGTGGCTGTTGGTGCCTTATCTCTCTCCCCTTCTCTGCCGGGTAGCGTGTGTCCGCCCGAGTCCACGGGGTCGGTGATTAATAGGGCCCATCACTCACTGTCCAGGATGGCTGAAAGGCGGCGTGGGGGGGAGGGGGTGGCCCTCCCCCCGCCGCTGAGATAACAAGCAGCAGGAATAATGAACGCTGTCATTCCACTTTTCATTTTGATGGAAAGTCATTATGAGAGTCAACACCACCGACAAAGAGCAATGAATCAACTGCTCTCCTATGAAATTAAAATCGAATCACCTCCCCCCACAACTGATCACCCTCTTTTCACTGCCACCCCCCTCTTTCCAAATAAGAGGAAACGTTGGGTGCAATACAGACTTCTATGGTGTCTCTCTGCCAGGATAATGATACAATGGGTGCAGATTGCAGACCAGATGAGAAGTTACCATTGCACTGCCTTGTCTTTCAGACACAGCACAGAATAGGTGTAACCCTGTCATTTCCTAGATGGCAGCTGTGAGTGGAAGGGAGCAAGCTTGGATATACCTGGCTAACCTACTGCCTGCTTGCCAAGCCAAGATGGAACTGGTACAAGATGAGAGGGTGAAACTTAGTGGCATAGCCGTCATTTTGCATGCATGCAGAAAGTCCAAGGCAAGGCTGAACTGGAGGGACCAGGGATCTGAAATCAGTATGAGTCAGCTTCCTGATGGGACATTTGACTACTCCAACATTTGGGCAAAAGCAATGGGTATCTTTCAAAGGAACATGCAAGGACACAAGAAATACAAACCATGTCCCTTTGCCTGAAACACTGTGGTCAGATCCTGCGTTCCAGAGAAACGCTGCACCTATTCACATATTATGTCTCTGGATGCATCCCTTGATCTGGGAAGTGCAAACCTCCTTCAGATGAAGGACTATTTCCCAGCTTAGTGACTATTCTCATCAGACAACTGGGAATGGGTTGCATTTCAATAGGACTCATAGCAGTGACAGGAGCCACAATATTGGCCATCTATACAGAGGAGATGAAGATGATAGCTTGGGGGCAGACTTGATCGTGCTTAGAAGAGACCACCAGAAATCGGTGGAACTCAAGATGGTCAGGATTGTCTTGTGTTGCACTGTTGGCAACGTGCCTGCTCCAAGTATGGCCAAAGACTGGATCCAACCTATTGCCCTCTGGGTACAAATGAGAGAGTTCTGTATCCCAGAAGGAGTTCACTCTGAAAGGAACCCGAGGGTTGAATGAACACGTCTAGGGGAAGGCAAGCCTCACAGATGTGCTGTGAATGAGACACAACATGTGCGCCTAATAGGGGTGCGATTTTTACCTCAATTTGAACCTCTTCCTTAAGGTCAAGCGAAGAACCAATAGCTCTATGGTATTCACAGGGGTCTCTTCAACTGACCACTGCCTGCAGTCAGTTTCCAAGGCAACTTAAGGAGGGAGCCATCTTGTAACTTCCCTGGCCAATCGTGAAGTAAGAGCTCAAAGTGAAAGCGGCAGCTTTATTCAACCATCAGGATCTGTTAATGAACGCTTATAACTTCAGGCAGAATGAAGTCAGGAAATCCTTCCCGATAGCTGCCCCACAGTCCTGAAGCTTACCCAGTTGACAGCCTTAATTATTGTCCTCTTCAGCTCATCCCCCTTCTCTTTAGCATCAATTCTCTTTGGCCGAGGTTTTAACTAATGATTTACCTTTTACAGCCCCTAAAGGTTACCTGGGTTACATACAGATAGGGTGTGAAGAAGTTACAGGGTGGCCCCCATCAGATTCACGGGTCGGCCACTATACCGTTTTGAAATATCAGCTTCAATCTGAAAAACAGAAGACTGAGTGTCAGGTGTGTCCTGGCAGCCAAACTAATATCAACTTTAATCCAACAAAAATCTCACCTTGCTTTCTACCTCACGCTCATAACATAGTTATCTGAGCTTGCCAAGGACTAGCACAGTGTACTAGTGCTAGTACAACTTTCCTTGAACTGTCCTTAGAGAAGAGCAATGAACTTATGATGTTGTAAGGTGGTGGAGTCTCCTTCTTTGGAGGTTTTTAAGCAGAGACTGGATGGCCATCCGTTGAAAATATTGTGATGGGGGTTCCTACATGGCAGGGTGTTTGACTGGATGGCCCTTGAGGTCTCTTCCAACTCTATGATTCTATGATTCTATGTAGCCTCTACCAAATTCCTTGATTTTATTTATTTAGTGTCATCTGTAGGGCACATTTTTCCCAATGAAGGGACTAATGGCTACTCACAATGTTAAAATAAATATATTTAAGAACACAATAAAGTCTACGATTTAAAAGCAATCAAACAACAATAACAATTAAAAGACATCAAATAGTTAAAAACCAGTTAAAATGTAATAATTTACAAAGGATTTTCACAACTGGGGTAGGCAAGCATATAGTTGAAAAAATCAATTCAGCTTGAGCGCAATGAAGCACTGCCTCCCCAGCCAGTACACAGATTCAAACTGAAATAGATATCATATGAAAAATGAAAAAGAAAATAATCCAGAACTAGGCACATATGCTTCCAGGCCAAGCACCTCATATTTCAGACTAAAAGAAATTTGCCATTGACCTTTTCTGCCTCCCAGTTTTATGCTTTCTAGCTGAAGTAGTAGCCACATCAACTAGGTTCCAAATTTTACCTCCTCCAGATTTGACAAAATCCATTCTCCTGTTTATCAGGGTGTGGTAGCTCAGTGAACTAAGGCTTTCGAAAACTGTCGGCTGCAAAGTTGGCAGCTCAGCAGTTTGAATCCTGGGTGCCGTTCAGTGGAGTGAGCTCCCACTGATAACCCCAGCTCCTCCCAACCTAGCAGTTCAAAAGCATGTCAATGCAAGTAGATAAACAGGTACCGCCATAAAAAGCAGGAAGGGAAAACAGTGTTTCCTTGCAGCCATGCTGGCCACATGGCCATGGACTTGCACAACGCTGGCTCTTCGGCTTAAATACGGAGATGAGCACTGGCCCTAGAGTCGGAACATGACTAGCACGCATGTCAGGTGGGGGTAACCTTTACCTTTTTATTCTCCTGTTAGAAGGTTTCACATTTGAGGTTTGCTTATATTTTTCCTGTACATTCCCACTGTGAAAATTCCTCCATCAGAGATGGTTGCAATTCATGTAGCATTAGATCATGCTGAGCTGTGCCTGACGTAGGACTTATCGATGTACCTTAACAGAACTGAACTTGGATATGGGGCTGGATACTGGGGAGCCTCCACTTTGGGGCCTCCCAGTGCACTCACCAGTTTTTGTAACTCCTTGGTTTTCTGCACAAGGACATCAAGCTTGGGCTCCAGGCTGGCCTGTTCTTCCAGGGCGTCCTGTCGCTTCTTGACCATGTGCTCCTTTTTCAAGAGCAGCAAATCAGCCTGTTTCAATTTCTGATGGAGTAGCTCGGTCACACGGTCCACGTACCTGGAAAAAAAAAACAAAGCCACTCCTGAAAGCAAAGCAAAGCATTCTGCTTATATACCGCCCCATAGTGCTTAAAAGCACTCTCTGGGCGGTTTACAATTTAATTGTGCAGGCTACACATTGCCCCCCACTCCCAGAGAGCTGGGTACTCATTTTACCAACCTCGGAAGGATGGAAGGCTAAGTCAACCCTGAGTCAGTTACCTGGGATTGAACTCCAGGCCGTGAGCACAGTTTTAGCTGCAGTACAGCTGTTTAACCACTGTGTCACAAGGCTCAATAAATAATAACTCCCTCTGCCTTCCAAAGAGGAAAGGAACTGTTGATCTCAGCAAACAAATGACTGCACAGTCAGAGATTAGGAGTCTCTTTCTCCACGGTGTCTCTCGCGAGAACAACCTAGTTATTTAACCTTGGGCAAAGCTGATCAGCCTTAGGGTGCCCCCAGACAGAAGAAGGGAGTGGTAAACCACTTATACCCAGAAAACCCTGAAGTAGTGTGTGTGTGTGGGGGGGGGGGGAAAGACCTCACCCACCTCGGGGAAGCGAGGATCATGAAAAGATGCTGCATTCTGAGACTGGTCAGGCGGCCAATAAGATCTTGGATGGCTGCCATCAGGGCCTCCAGTTTTTCTTTCGTCTGGTCCTGGAGGATGGGCGGGGCCAACTGGAACTGGCTCATGGCCAGGATGTCTGCTTCTTCACTCATCTCAACAATGCGCTGGGAAAGGAAGATCTCCAGCTGGGCGTCGGCGTCGGCATGGGGGGGGGGAGGGGGAGGGAGAGATAAAAGAGAAGGACAACATGAGGAGGCCAGACGATGGAAGCTATATTTAGGAATATAGCGCCCAGAAACCTTCAACCCATGTGGACCCAAGATGGTCTGAGGAATTGCAGGAAGCGTTTCTTCCAAAAGTAGCGTTCTTTGGCTCTGATGGACACCTGATTCAAAAAAGATCAATACGGATAAAGAGAAAAGGCACCAGTGGGGCTACCGTGAAGGGAAGTTCCCACGGTTTTACTTGAGCCAGATCTACTGATCTTTGGCGCTTTCTTCTCGTGTGAAGGCTGAAACGTTCAAAGTTATAATATGAAGAGAGGAAGAGGTCTTCTCCTCCTGGCCATTTTTTTTAGTATTGGTATATGGTATTTCCATATTGGCGAGTATTTTATTATGTTTTTGTATTTTTTTTACGATGTTCTTGTGTTTGGTTATGTATTGGGGTTATAGTTGGGTAGCCGCCCAGAGTTCCCTATGGAAAAATTGTGTGGTCAATAAGTACATTAATTAATTAATTAATTAATAGAGAATGTATGTACACAGGCAAAAGAGCTTGTCCTTTCAAGAGCCTCCTTTTTAGATTCTAGGTGAAATGGCACCATGAATCTGGAGGGCTTCTCATTTTAACAAAGAACCAATTGTGGTCCTGAGAAACAAGCTTCCTGTGAGGAATCACTGGCTGGGTAGCTCAGTGGTTTAGGTAGAGGTCAGTTCCCCACTGTGCCATCTACAGTACAAGCACAGCCAGCCTGTGTGGCCTTGGGCAAGCTGCACATTTTTATTTACTTATTTATTTATTTTTATATTTATGTACCGCCAGATTTTCCCAAATGGGAACTCAAAGCTGTTAACGAGTGTAATATATACCACAATTCAATAGAAATAGTAATCGGTTCCACAAAGTAAACATCAAATGAATGAACAGCAAACAGCGGAACCCAAAGTTAAAAAGAAAAGCTAAAACATTCCCAGGATGCCCCCAGAAAAAGGGAACGGTCCACTACTTTTGAGTACTCTGTACCTAGGAAAACCCTGAAAAGGGTCACCATAAGTCAGGATTGATTTGATGGCACATAGTTATTATTAATCACTTCAAAAAGCCACTAGGAGCATCATTCCTATTTTAAAAAAGGCTTTTCTCCTCATACCTTGTTTTAAGAGAAATCTGTTCCCTTTCCCTCGCCCATAAAAAATTGGGGCACATTTAACACACACACACACACACCAATGTCCTTCCTGTCATTTTTTTTTTTGTTTCAGATGGAAGGGCTGGTGCAGGGGAGTGGTTGTCTCTGTCCAGCCACAAACGTGTTCCCCTCTTATTTATCACCAGTAATCCAAGATGACAGGAGACTTAAACTAAGGCCACTGGGAGATGGAGGTGAGAGCTGCTGTGGGGCTCAGAATGATTTTGCACTAAACTCACATTTTGATGGAGGGGGTACTAAGAAACAGGAGCTGGGGCATGCATGCATCATATGGGATCTGATGCAGCAGTCCCATCCTGATCATAGAATCACAGAGTTGGAAGAGACCTCAAGGGCCATCTAGTCCAACCCCCTGCCATGCAGGAACCCCCATCACAATATTTCCAACAGATGGCCATCCAGCCTCTGCTTAAAAACCTCCAAAGAAGGAGACTCCACCACCCTCTGTGGCAGCATATTCCACTGCCAAACAGCTCCAACTGTCATGAAGTTCTTCTTAATGTTCAAATGGAATCTCTTTTCCTGTAGTTTGGAACCACTGCCCCGAGTCCTAGTCTCTGAAGCCATGGAAAACAAACCAGTCCCCTCTTCAATATGACATCCTTTTAAATATTTAATCATGTGTGGAGGTCTGGGCTGAGCATCTGTAGAGTGTTTGGGGTGCTTCCATTAAGCTGAGTGAACCAATCATCTCTAGCAGCAAACTGTGGGTGTCATGGAGGGACTGTTAGGTAATTACAGTAGGATGTGGTAATTACAGTAGGACCACCATATTTGCTACAGCATGCCGTAAATGCTCTCTGAACATTAAAAAAAAACCTCCTCATAGAAACCTAGTTGTCAGAAAACTAGTTTCTCATAGGAAATTAGTTGTCAGTCTAGTCTAGGCACCATCTCACTGAGAAAAAGATAAAGCAATGTTGTTTTTTCACACCCTGAAGCAATCATCAACCCCATCGTCCTCATCTTGGAAACAGGATTCTAGACTTCAGTCAAAAACTCTGAAAGGAAGAATATTAAAAATAGGGTTCAGGACTTGGACGTTTTGATATCTGTCAAAAGGAGACAAAAGTATAAAGTAGAGAACAGTGACAAGAAAAAGATTTTGGTTTAAAATGAGCACTATGAACGTTCTTCTTACCTCCATAAGCTCATCAATGAACTGATTCCGGGTCTCTGAGGTCTCCAGAATGGTAAGAGCATCTGGGCCTTGTGCAGTTCCCTCTGGGGCTGAATAGGGACAACAGAAATGGGTGGGGAGAGATGAATTGATTTGTCATGAAATTTCTGAACCTTACAGGCCAAAATGCAGTCTTCCTCCTTCACCTGTCTACTTCCACCACAAACCATGAAACAGCTACCTTTGTCAGATGACAACACCCAGAATCCCACAGGCAGTATATCCACCACCATGACGAAGACTGATTCTGTGTTTATTGTGTGCATTATATCCTGCCCTTTCTTCAGAGATCTCATGCATGGATCTTCCTTCTTCTTGCCACTTTATCCTCACAACAGGAGAGATCAGGCTGAGAGTGATCAACAAACCCCAAGTCATGCAGTGAAGATCAAGTGGGTTGTACATCTGAACCTAGATCTCCCGTGTTCTAGTTCTAAGCCCTCTGTCCTTCCCGTCTATAGCAAACCCAACAATGATTTTCCAAAAGGCCCTATCATTTGTAGACTAGTAAAGATGTAACTCTATTTGTTCCTCTTCTCCTACTATGTACTTTTCATTTCCCACTAGTCTTGTCAATTCATGATAAGTCTAATGCACAATAGTACCAGTTTTGTCATTTTAGCATCTGATCAAAGTCCCCACTTGATTTCATCTGCTGCTGTTATGTGCTGCCAAGTCACCTCTTACTTATGGAGATCCTTGATTGATTGATTGATTTTTATACCATCCATCTGGCAGCAGGGCCACATTGGGTGGGTTTATAACAAGTTACAAAACATCACATCCTTTCAATCAAGTTTTCTGTATGCCATCCCTTTAATGAACAGTCTCCAAAATGTCCTGTCTTTAACAGCCCTTCAATCTTATGTCTTCACTTCTTGTAAACTCAAGCCTGTAGCTTCCTTCAGTGAGTCAATCCATCTTGTATCTTTTCCTGCTGCTTTCATCCTTTCCCAGCATGATTGTCTGTTACAGAGAATCTTGCCTTCTCATCATGACCCCAAAGTAGGATAGCCTCCGTTTCATGATTTTTGTCTCAATAAAATTCAGGCTTGATTTGAGCTAAGATCCACTTGTTCATCTTTCTAGCAGTCCTGGGTATGCACAAAGGGCGTTTATACACGACCCCTAAACTTCGGGGCAAATGGCTCCCAGCTCCGGAGCTTAAAAATGTTTACCCACCAGCTCCGGAGTTTACAGGAAATTAAGTGCGGCCACGCCCACTTTAGCGCGTCCCAGTGCACCTTTCAAGTACCTGCTCTTCCGTCCTGAAAATTCCTTGATGCGGTGTAAAGATAGTGAGTGCGGGGCTCTCCTCGCTTCTGTTTGCTGTTTTTTTGGCTCCCGCCCCCTTAAGAGCTACTTTACAGACACAGGAATCTTGCCGGCAAGAGCGAGAGCCAGAACGAGAGCCAGAACGGAGTTGAGGCACGATCTTTTCTTCTTTTTTTTTTCTCCCTCCCCTCACGCAGCCAGCAGCCAGGAAGTGCGGAGGGGTGGGTAAGCAGGAAGAGCGACAAGCCCCTAAGATCTCTGGTCCGAATTTAAGTGGCCAGCGGATCTTAGGGGTCGTGTAAAAGCGCCCAAAGTTTTCTTAACTGTCCAGCTTTCACACCAACCAATACATGGGGATTGGGAATACACAGTGTGGATGATCTTGGTCCTGATTCCAATGACAAGTCTTGGTGCTCAATAATCTTTTCTAATTTCATCACAGCCTTTCCTAGTTTCAGTCTTCTTCATAATTCTTTACTGCAGTCTCTGTTCAGATTGATGGTTGAACCAAGGTATACAAAATCTTTTAACAAATTCTGTTCTAACTATAGAGAGAGGCCAAAGCTGTGCATCATGACGTTCAAAGACTGTGCCATGTCTGTTTCTCTTAAAACAATCCATAGTTTTTCTTGATCCACACAGTCAAAGCTTTACTGTAATCTTATATTTTCTTCCAAAATGTAGTCTAAGAACACCTGGGGACCCAAGTTCTCCACTGCAGCTCTCATGTAAGGCATGCAGAATGAATCCGAGTCCTTCATGCTTGTGAATGTTTTGACTGACCATAAGATTATTTTGTGACACTGAGAATACTATTTTCATTTGCTCAGGGTTTTTTTTCTGGCTGTAGTGGTTACAAAGATGATTGAAAAAAACAATGGGGAAAATGTAAGAGGCCAACAAGGAGGAAGCAAGCAAAACATTCTTAGATTCACTGCTGAAAAAGTGGACATTCCATATTCATATCCTGTGCATTCTCAAAGAGTTTATGTGCACATGGGATTGCTCCTGTTCTGGCTTCTGAAAGTTAGAGTCCAGAAAAACGTTTCCAAGCTGTATTTAAGGATAAACTTCATTCATGGGGTGGGTGGTGGGTGGGGAGAAGAAGCAGAAAACACATATCCAATAGCACCCTCTTGTGTCGGCTTCCCTCCACATTTCTAATTCACACTCAATGTAAAAGCTGGTAAGGTAAAGGTTCCCCCCACCCCACCCCAACCCCTGCATATGTGTGCTAGTCGTGTCCAACTCTCGGGACGGTGTTCATCTCCGTTTTCAAGCCCAAGAGCCAGTGTTGTGCAACTCCGTGGCCATGTGGCCGGCATGGCCAAACGCATTTCTGTGCATGGAAGACTATTTGCCTTCCCACTTTTTACGGCGGTACCTATTTATCTACTTGCATTTACATGCTTTCGAACTGCTAGGTTGGAAGGAGCTGGGGTTAACAGCAGGAACTCGCTCCACTGCGTGGCACCCAGGATTCGAACCACTGAGCTACCGACTTTGCAGCTGACCGTTTCAGTGCTCTAGCCCACTGAGCCGTCGTGCCCGTAAAAGCTGAGGTAAGCACAATTCTACGTGACAGCCAAAATCCTATTGGGAAATACTACGCATGTAAAAGCAACCACACGATGGTCATCTTGTATCTTGTCGGCTGCTAGCTGCATGCCTTGTTTGTGCTACTGCCTGGAGGATTGATTAGGCATGTGACAGACAACTGGCACAATGCCTTCTGCCACCTGCATAAGTGTTCCTAAACAACCACATAATGCAGCAGGCTCCAGATCTCCATTTGATCCTACAACAAGAAAAATATGTGCTTGGAAGCCTTTTATTTGACATACCCCTGCACTTCAGGCCTGATAGACAAGCAGTTTGTCTGCCTTGAACCATCACCAGGAATTAATCTTAGCCCATTCATTTAACATTTATGGTATCTCAGTTCCAGGCTCAACTAGGTTTGGTTCTTTCCTCCAAAGAAATCCTCAGTTCCAATAAAGAGGCAACATAATGGCAAAATTCCATATATGCCTTTTCCAAATAACTTTTTCTAGTCATTGAATCATAACCTCTAAGAGTAAGAATGCTGGGCACTCACCATGAAAAAAAGAATTTAGAGATCAATCACAGTGACCGAACATTTTTAAAGATCTCCTTTCTAGCAGGTTTTCAGCCTGGTTTCACTTTTTCCTTTATAATAGGGAGAGCATCATGTGACTTGCAGACCTCAACCCATTTTTGCAGTCTTCCAAGACTCTCTCCTATGACTTATAACCTTTATTTTTATTTAAACTTGTATTTCTTTACTTTGTCTTAATAGTACAGAAAGATTTCAATCAGACTTCAGCTTCACTCTGTTTTCTGGCTGCCAATTAACGAAGAAGGAAGCCAGGAAATATTTAACTTGAATGGAAAGTTTGGCAATCAATTAAGGCATCTAAGGCAAATACAATTTTAAATGAAAATAAAGACTGCAAACCATATTTTGATAATTAAGTAATCACAAGTGAAAATAAACTTTAAAAACAAACATGAATAAGCCACCGGGAGCTGTGGCAGGTTTATTGGCAGCTTTTCTGCAGAAGATAGATCCAGGGTTGCTCACCATTTTAGAATTTGTGCCTAAATGCAGCAGAGATATCCATCTTGGCCATATGTGATTTCTCCCTTTGTCTAAACCCTCCTGTTGATATCTTCAAAAGCAGACCAATGACAGACACATGTTCCCTTTACTGCACAGTTCCTTCCACCCCTAGCCTCTGCTACAAACACACCATGCTCTTTCACAGGGTGTGTTGTTTCTGCTCTGTTCCTGCACCAGTCCTTATAAAAAGCTCTGGGAAAACCCCTTGGGAAAAGGCCACTCTGAGGTATAATTACATTCTCTTCCTCTAGACATGCATCCCATAAGTGCTAGATAGTCGTTATCTCCTTGTTGATCCTTGCTATTTTTACTACAGTGGGGCCACTTCAAGACATTTTGCTGCCTGAGACAAGGGGCAAGGTAGCACTCTCCCAGTCTATACACAGGAGCCAACTAGACTAGCTGTTGAATCTCATCGCTTTATTAATTTATTACATTCACATCCCATTTTTCCTCCTCATCTTTTCTTCACAACAATCTTGTAAGCCACATTAGGCCGAGAATGTGACTGCTGCAGGGTCACCCAGTAACTTTCATGGCCAAACTGGGATTTGAACCCAAGCCTTCTAAGACTGAGGCTAACACTAACCATTACAGTAGGACCCCGGTATCCGCTGGGGATTGGTTCTAGACCTTCCCATGGATAATGAAAACCGTGGATAAGAGAGAACCCCTGCCCGCCCACCCACCCCCAAACTGCTGTTTCCTGACAGTAGCTTGCTTTATGACTGCTGTTTTGAGACGGTAGCTTGCTTTATGGCTGCAGTTTGTGACAGTAGCTTGCATTACAGATGTAATTTGTGACAATAGCTTGCTTTATAGCTGCTGTTTGTGACAATAGCTTGCTTTGTGGCTGCTGAATTATTTAGTTTTTTTTCCTTAGCCAACCATGGATAACTGAATCAATGGATAATGAATCAGTGGATACGGGTGTACTACTGTACATTACACTCATTTTCTTATATCCTGTGATAGGCCAACATCTATTTAGGCTAGCAAGAGGCACAAAACAGACCACACGGGACACATGGATATAACCTCCAGGGAGACTAACAGTCAAGGGGCAACAGGAAAACAAAACCCAGCTAGGATAATGCTGCTGTTACCCCACCCCCACCCCAACATCTGCTGTACAAGATGGTTGCTCAATTTGCCTAATAGTAGGGATGGCTTTTAGAGGTTAACTCAGGAAGCACATGGTTCAGGAAGCAAAAGGGCAGGCCTTAATTTAAAGTGGTACCCCTTGGAACAGGTACTCCTTGGTACTCCTTGGAAGCAGCATTGAAAGAAAGGCCAGCCTGGGAACGTGTATTCTCCTTACCACCAGGTAAGAACAGCCAAGACTCATCAATCAAGAGACAAAGGAAAGGACTTCTGATTGAAACAGTATGGCTTCTAGACAGATCTAAGCCCCAGAACCCCTACATTTACCAACCAAGAAGAGGTACCACAACCCACTAACTTTACTTTATTTAGCATTTATATACCACCAGCGTGTACAAAGACAACTCGAAGCGGTGTATAACTCAAGGCGGTGTAATGGTCCTGAAATGAATTCTACTTTTCCAATTGCCTTAAATTCAAAATTAATGTATGGTTTTACTGCCAGTCTTTTTCTCTCGATTCACTCCATCTTGGTCCAGCTACCTCTGAACAATGGGTGGAGCCTACTTTTGTCCATCCAGAAATGGCAAACCTGAGGCACTTACCATCACTGCCTGCTTCCACCACCGTAATCTGAGCTGTTTCATCATTCCCATCTCCCCAGTCTATGCCTCCAGCAGTATTCTCCTAGAAGAAAATAAACCCAAACTAACTCAGTCACTGGCATTCTGCAAGGAGCCCGGAGGTCTGCATAGTTGTGGTCCTGTTATAAGGCAGCATGTCAACTCAGCAAGCCCTAAAATCTTAACTTTTACATACATACTGAATCCAATTGAAAAATTGGCCATCATAAATCTGTTGGTGCATATTTCAGCAGCAAACTGCCATAAGTTTGCTGGCCAAAGTCAACAGAGGCATTTGCTCTCACGTATGAAGTGGTACAACTAGTTATGTGACAGCAAATGTCTACATCAGTTTAACTAATGGGAATTTTGCGGCTGCAATTCCCGCCAGTAGACTTCTGCTTGCAAGTGCAAGGAATGTGCGTCTGGCCATTAAGTTTCTGGTCCATATGTTTGCACAGAGACCCCCAATAAAGCATTTTTAGGTTATAACATTTATGAAATATTATACTGGTGTGAGCTGGACATAAGCCACAGCCCAAGGCTGAGTTTTAAATTAGGGTGGGCACCCTCAGAGATCCCAAAGGCCCAATTTCCACCATGTAAACCTACTGCAGGCCACATCACCAGTACCTGCCAAGACAGGAAGTAGTCAGCCCTCCACTTCTGGTTTCAAACACACCCTACCTTTTTTTACTTAAAAATAAATAAAATAAAACTAGGAATGCAAGGGTTTCTGGGCCTAATGGAGAACAGACTCCCCAGAGTATGGTTCTCCAACAATTTTCACAAGA
This sequence comes from Phrynocephalus guinanensis, assembly GCA_037367245.1. Lineage (NCBI taxonomy): Eukaryota > Metazoa > Chordata > Lepidosauria > Squamata > Agamidae > Phrynocephalus > Phrynocephalus guinanensis. The sequence goes on from CM074743.1 coordinate 21,567,307, forward strand.
TTGTTCCTGGAACAACAAAAAGGGTGCCGCATTTGACCCCTGGTCTGCATGTTGTTCACCCCTAGTATTTCCACAATACGGTCTGGGCACCGGCTGAACACAGAGCAAGAGAGGTAGAGGAGATACTCACTTGATCTTCTGACTCTAGAGAAATCCCCCAGTCTATCTCCTCACTTGCTCCTTCCCCTGAGATGCCATAATCGACTGCTTCAAGCGTAGCTGTTGATCCCGCTCCAAAGTCACCCCAGTCAATCTGTGGCCAGAAAAACAAGCCTGGGTTCAGAAACCCAATGTCTCACTGGATGATTGAATAGACCTTGTCTCAATAAATAGACCTTGTCTCAATAAACTCAAGACATCTTTGCAAGGTTTCTTTTCCTCCATCGCTAAGGTTTTAGATCCCTGCAATTCTTTCCTTCTTGTTATTAAGAACAAATGTACATGCACACGCGCACGTGCACACACACAAACACACACACACACACACAGAGAGAGAGAGAGAGAGAGACTTTGACATCTTGCCAGGGTTCTTTTTCTGTTTTTGCAGCATTTCAGTTACCTGGCCTTAGCCGCTCTTCTGCTGCTTTCCACACCTATGCTAGAGAGGTGTTGGTTTCAAGTGATCTTTCAGTGAGGGTTTCTAACATAGATCTTATTACATCTTTAACTTCATTCTTCTTGTCAATCTCTTTGGGATGCATTTTGTGTCATTCCTATGAAATGACACATACAAATATTAAACTATTAAACTAAACAGGGGCAGGCAATCACGGTCCCCCGTCAAGGAGACATACCACATCCTCATCTACCACTTGGTTCGCCGCTTCTGTCTTTGGACGTTCTAACGAGGTGGGCTTGATTCCTCTCCGCCACTCGTAAAAATCGTCGTGTTGCCTCGAGCCTGCACGTGCCGCAGTAATGGGACCACTTCCTCTGTGGAACTGGAGTGCAAAAGATGTACATCAAGGTTGATAGGAAAAACTAGGCATCAAGAAGCTCCTTCCTGGCCAAAACACATTGACCACAGCTCACTATATCTTACAGCAAACCAAACATTCCCTAAAATTAGGAATATTGCTATGTAGCCAATGTGGGTATAGCATTGGTCGAGGACCTGAGAGAACTGGGTTCTAATTCTACGTGATTTTTGACCAGGTACGGTGTGTCCACCAAACCTACTTTGCAGGTTAGTTTCAAAGCTAAAGAAGAATGGTGAACAGTAGTGTGTAACCACTTTTTTCAGCTATTCCAAAATGTCAGGTTTCAAGTGATATTTTTTTAGGCTGCCAACCTAAGCACAGTTACTTGAGACGCTAATTCTGCCATCCTAGACACATTAAATCAAGAAGTAGATCCCATTGAAAGTGGAGCTTGCCTCTAAATAAAACACACATAGGATGGTGCTGAAAATGCTTCTGAAATTAGGTGTGTACAGTATTTAAGAACATAAGAAGAGCCATGCTGGATCAGGCCAAAGGCCCATCTAGTCCAGCTTCCTGAATCTCACAGTGGCCCCACCAAATGTGTCTAGGAGTGCACGAGACTAGATATCTGTCTCTTGATACCACTCCCCTGCATCTGGCCCTTGAAGTACCCCGGTTTTAAGCCTGGAGATTACACATCTCCATCATGGTTTGTAACCTGTGATGGACTTTTCCTCCAGCAATCTGTCCAATCCCCTTTTGAAGGCATCCAGGCCAGATGCCATCATCACATCCTGTGGCAGGGAGTTCCACAGACTAACAACACGCTGGGTAAAAAAATAAAATTATCTTTTGTCTGTTCTCACTATCCCAGCCCTCAATTTGAGTGTACGTCCCTTAGTTCTGGTATTTTGTGAGAGGGAGAAGAGCGTCCCTGTATCCATTTTACTCATGCCCTGCATTATTTTGTATGTCTCAGTTATATCCCGCCTCAGGCGCCTTTTTCCAGACTAAAGAGAGCACCAAATGCTGTAGCCTTTCCTCATAAGGGAGGTCCCCCAGCCCAGTCATCATTTTAGTTGTATGAATAAATATGCCTAGGATTAAACCCAGTTATTTTTTCTAAATGCACTGTGTTCACATATATCTGCAAGATGAAATGTATACATATATAGCCCATCCAAAACAAAGAATCTGTATAATCTGTAAAATGGTTTCTTTAAAAAAAACACCAGAACTTAGAAAGTTCTCTTACCTTCAAGAAGAGTGAATATAGCTAGCTACTGAAGTCAACCACAATAGAGCCAGAGCACCATCCAACTACTACTCAGTTATAGATGCTTTCAGCTCTTTTTATATTCATTCTTTTTAAAGATAACACCTCAAAATCTGATAAGAAAAAATTACTACAACCAAGTAAAAAAAGCCACAACAAAAAGCAATAAAGGAATCAAACTGGACCCAAAGCCCATTATATTATTCCCATTTTAAAGAAGTGAGGAAGAAAAAAGAAAGCTCGTCTGTTTCCTAATACTTATTTGCAGGAAAAGAGACACTTCAGATCTGGTGTTGTTATGGAAATATTTATCAATATTAATAAATATAGCTAACGTGTTTAGAGTAGCACCCAATGGACTAGTGGTTTGTCAACCTTTGGGTCCCCAGATGTTCCTGGACTGCAACTCCCAGAAGCCTCCACCACTCACTGCCCTGGAAGGGGTTTCTGGGAGTTGCAGTTCAGGAACATCTGGGGACCCACAGGTTGAGAACCACTGCATTAGACATTCCCTTCTTCACAGCTTAAAGGAGGAAGATTGTAAGGGCAACCTCTGTTGTTTACATCAGCAGTGATATACCGTAGATCATGAAGAATGCAAGTTTAATATGTAAGAAGTCCTCACAACTCTTTCCCCAAGAACTCTGGAATGCGGGCCTCCTTTTTTACATGCAACAGGCTCTACTTTTTCTCTTTTATATCTGTCAGTAATAGCTACTCAACACAAAGACATGTGCCTAGGGGTGGTTGGGAAAGGCGGATGTTGCAGCTCAACCTGCTTGTTACATCACTTGGAGGAAAACCACCTCAAAACACAGGATGCTGGCATTGTGAACCAGACCATTGGTCTATTCAGCCACTTAGTGTTTTTTATTCCAAGCAGAAGGAGAATGTTCTCTCCAGGGCTTCTGCAATCTTGCTCTCAAACCCATCTCTAACAAGGGATGCTAGCAATTACACCTTTGGCTTGTAAAACCTTGCCTCCAACTTGCTTCAAATTGCATCAGCAACACATCTAAGGTTATTAGGAAGAGCTTATGGAAGGGGGATATCGCACAAGCCCGTTTTTTATCTCCACCTGTCACCCCCAAACCACGGTGTCCTAATTTGGCAGTGAATTGAAACAATGAAATTGGGTGATCAACTAGTGGGACCTCTTTAAAACAAATGAAAAAATGCAGCTCCTGTTGGGTCGTGGGATTGTGAAATGGTCCCCTGGACCTGCTCAAAAGGCCCACTATTTGCGCAGGGGAGAGAGAACCAAAATGATTTTAGGCTCCTTTTGGCTTATTAGCACCTACCTGTCACATACAAACTGTACGCAGGCCTGGTATAAGTTGATGGCTTCCAAAAGCCCACTGGCAGCAGCCCCAATCTCATCAAGCTGTGATGGCAGGTCTTTCACCAAAGCCAGAAGCTCCTGGTGTACATTGTCTCCCTGGGAACCAAATAAATAAATAAATAAAAGACACAGGGTGTGTTTAAGGATTTGCATTATTCAAAAGCGGGTCTATCCATGCCCTCTGTAGGCTCTTTCTCATGAAACTGCCTGAGGGCTTCCAGAATTATTTCCACAAGGTCTAGACACTTGTAATTAAAAAAATTAAAATACCCAAACAATCTACCACTTAATGAAAGTTAACAATCTGAAGTACTATAGAACAAAGTGAGGTTGATAAGCAAAAAACACGCACCAAAAAAAAAAAAAAAAAAAAAAAAAAAACAGCATGTAGTCATATGTGACCAAGATCTTCAGAGAAAGTGTGCTTTTTTGTTGGTAGACTGGGAACAATCTTTTAATGCATTGTTGTATGCCGCCACTTGGTAGTGGGGCGGCTAAACATTTTTGCAAATAAATAAATAAACATATCTACGGGAAGAAAATATATTTATTCATCTTTTGAGATTTGGCAGTTGTAGCCTTTTTGCACAACATTAACAATGTTCTGAAAGATCAGAAATGATACATTGATTAGTTAACATTTTGAAAAACAAGTTCCTTCCTATTGCGGTGCCACAGCATCTCTGAAAACAAGTAATATCTAGAAAAGGATTGGGAATATGAGAGCAACGCTCATATGCCTGCATGGTACTTGCATTTCTGACACTGCCACATACATATATCCAGCTATGCTGAATATTCAGCCTTCCATGCTGGACTGAGCCAAATCGTCTACCCTTTTTCTCATATGCAACTGTTTTGTTTTTCCCTCTCATAACAGGACCAATGGGATTATTACAGGAGTAATGTGCTCATTTTATGTTCTAGCATTAAAAAAAACTGCATTTGTGAGAGGCCATCAGATGTACAGGTATGATGGAAGGAACCCAGAAGACAATCCAGTTAATTTCAGTGCAAAGGGAGGTTGTTTCGGGGGGTTGTATTTGTCTCCAAAGCAAAGGTGTGTTCACATGTTGCTTCCATTTTTCAAAACCCCATCAATCTGTGGTGGACTATGAGTGAACCTTAAAGGGAACACAGCTTAGGTGTCACATACGGGCACCAGAGTACATGGTGTCCTCCTCTGCTTTGGTGAAAAATTCCATAATGTGTCTTTGGGCACAATGGAGAGAGGCAGCCAACCATGCTACACCCTGATGGTCGCCCTGATGACTAGTGAATTGAGGACATGGAGGAGGACTGTACCAGGCCCTTAAATAAGACGGGGATGCTGCCATCAGTTTCAAAGCAGACTAAAAGCCGAAGGGGTGGGAGGGGCTGCAACGCTCTGTACCGTAATTCCATACTGCTTGCAAGAAGTGTAGAACCGTTCCCTCATCTCACTGGCTGTCAGCTGATACTCCTCTTCTTTGCGGCTATATTCCTGCTGCAGTTGCTGACACTTGCTGATCTGCTTCTTAAGGGAAGGGACCTCATAGCTGACGTTACGCACAAGAAGGCTGGCCAGTTCCACTGTCAATGAAAAATAAGTGGGAAATACATGTGTGTTTCACTGTAGATATATTTCAACCTCCACTGAACTCCACCATACACTGTAAGAGGGAAGCTATGCCAACTGTGCGAAGCACATTTGCAGAGCTTTTTCTAGAATGGTTGGGATATGACAAGTTCCCAGGGTCCAGAATATTAGCAATCACATAATCTAGTATCTCCTGTTCAGAGACATGCCTAAAATAAGATAGGGATAAACTACATGGTATGTCTCTCTCTATCAGGCTTGGCTTGTGGTCTTCCCACGGGTATCCAACTGGTCACTAACTGCTCAGCTAAATGGTCTGTTGGTTGGACCAGAAAGACAGCTTTTTAAAAAAGGAAATGATGTATTAGCTACTTTCCACATAAAGACAATTTTACAGTGTTTTGTGAATTGAAGCATACAAATGGAAGGACAGCCATTCAAAGAAATACTAGATCACTGTTTTAGGAATCTAGTTTCTGAAATGTGTTATGTTACAGTATTTCCATCCCAGTGGGATATTATAAGAATCAAGTAAGATTCTAGGGAGGGGGTGTTTGTTTTGTTTCCTCTTTCCTCTTCTTTGTGTCATGTCTTTGTAGAATATAAGACAAGACTTGTCTTGTTTTCATTCGACTCTCAGTTGTTCTTGCAGCCTTTTGAACTGCAAATAAGGTATAAATACCTTTGGGAAAAATAAACAGTCAGTGCAGAATTTACAGGCCCTTGACTACAGAAAATCATGCCTTACCCAAGTAAGTGTTGTCCTTTTCATACAGAGATACAATTTCTTGCCAGTCCTAGAAAGAGGAGACAGAAAAATCAGGGAGAGAATGCAAACACCACAAAGGTAAGCAGTTTTCCTTATCATGTTTCCATAATCTCTAGGTTGGAGGGCTAGATTGCAGCCCTTTAGGGTAAGGAGGGAGATTTATAAGAGTGTCTTATCTTTAAGCTCATATTCCTAGAAAAAAATTGACCATGTGGTAAAATACCTCTTTATGATGGAGTGTAAGGAAACTTAAGGCATAAAATAAAAAAGATAAATTCTAGAGTGAATGAATCCAGAAAATGATTTAAAAAAGAAATTATGCAAGCCTCTATATTTTTCTAGAGTAAGGTTGGCCTGAGCCTGACTGTAGGACATGGGCAGGCAATTTGTGGTGTTCCAGGTGTTTTGGAGATCCCTCACAACTGGCAATATTAAGTAAAACTTGTGTGAGCTGAAACCCAACAACATAATGAAGCCCCAAGTTGCCCGTTCCTGCTCTAGCATCTTAATAGTCTGTCTACTTTCTTTGCTTTTAAAAGCGTAGGGACAAAAATAAATTGGCTTCTTTTCTCTTCATATGCCAAAGGGACAGTCAAGTGTTTCAAGTCTTGCCTGATATTTCTGATGGAAAGCAGAGCATATGAGTCTCAAACTATCCCACAGATATTATTTCCAATATTCTCTATTCTGGGTTACGAGAGTCTGAGTTTCGTGGAATGCCTGAAGAGCAACTATTAGTAATGTAACATCTTCTAGTGGTTCCTTCACCCAATCTCTACACATTCCCAGACTAGACAGACACATATTGATGTGGTTTCTCTTCCCCTTGAAGCTCACTTACCTTCATACGCTGAGAGGAGTAGCGACCAAATATATTTTTGGTGGAGGCTTCTGTCCCTTTAAGGATCTCCACAATCCTGAGGCAGTGAAAATAATGAATATCTGAAATGACAGAGAGAAGATCTGTTCAGTTCTGATCAACTACATTTCCCCCCGTCTGTGAGTCCCCCTTTCTTTGTCCAACCAGGTTCAGAAAATCCCAGAACCCTGATGACTTAGGCATCTGGAACTTCAATTTGAAATCTTTTTCATTACGATCATCTACAAACACTCACAGGAACCAGAAAGAAGCTGTTTTATCTCTTCAGTCTCTGGCATGTCCTGGATGGCCACTGCAATCTTCTCACGGACGGTGCGGACCTGGGCCTGCCATTTCAAGCTGCAGTGTCGCCTATCGACCAGCCAGTCTGCAAGAAAAGTTACTCATATTAAAGCACATGCTAAGAACAACATTCTAGACTAGCAGAACACACAATGATGCCTTTTTTATGCCAAAGGCTAATGCAAATGGTAGCCAAAGCCAGCCAAGGTATTATGGCACATGAGTTAGAAAGCCTCATAAGCAACTCCTATCTGTGGCAGTTAAATATACCACAGTAAATAACTAATAGTTTGCTGGCCTTTTGTGAAATCCAAAATGCAACCACCATTTCAATCACTTATTGTGGAGTTTGCTTATAATGCCAGTTCCAAGAGAAAATTGCATAGGGTATGGAAGAAAACATTTTGCAATAAAGGCCTCTCCCCTCCAATCAGCCTTCTATTTTACTTCCTGTTTTACTGACTTTCTAGGCAGAAAAAACAAACAAAAAGGGGCATACATACCAAGCAGCTTGCTAGTTTGTATATCAATTGGCAGGTTCTGATAGTCTTGCTGAAAAAGAAACAGACAGAATGAAAATCTTCAAAGAAAACTATATTCAATGGAACAGCATGCATAACTCAGTGCTTTAAAGATCTGGCTGGGATCCAGGGCTTGAGAGTTCGATTCCCCACTGTGCCTCCTTGACAGAACCTGGGCTCGATAATTTAGAGCAGTGGTTCTCAACCTGTGGGTCCCCAGATGTTCCTGGACTACAACTCCCAGAAGTCTTCCTCACTAGCTGAGCTGGACAGGATTTCTGGGAGTTGCAGTCCAGGAACATCTGGGGACCCACAGGTTGAGAAGCAGTTCTAAGATGAAGATGATGATTGTGTTACTGATTTGATGAATTCCCTACTGCCCGAGTAGATCACGTGAGATGGGAAAACTACATAAACCAATAAAGGAAATTACAAAATTTCTTATTTTCCCTCCTGAGAAAATGCTGAACTGGAAGAGGATCAGTGAAATGCGAGTGAAAGTCGGACGATGTTTAACTCACCTGCATGATTTCCACGGGGTCCGACGTCAAAAGAAGTTGCTTCTCTTCGCGAGTCGCCCCTTCCGCGTCGACAGCCAATCGGTGGAGACGCGGGAACCGCGTTCTTTCCCTTTAGCCAATCAGAGAGGCAGGTTCTGCCCACCCTTTCCCCCTCCGAACCGAAAGGAAAATGCCGTAAAGGCCACGCAGCCTTTTTTTCCTGATTGGCTGGCGGTATCCACTTGAAAAGGAGGAAAAGCGTGACGTAAAGGGACAAGTTCAGCAACAGATTTTGGCCGCCAGGAGGCGCTCGGAAAAAAAAAGTAAGGCTCGTTGTTTTTGGAAATGGAGGTGTTTTTCTGGGTTTGTTGTGGACGTGTGACTGTACACGTGCACATTTAAGAGCGGAAGCAAGAGTCGAAGGCAGAAGGGAAGTTTTCACAGATATCACAGAATCACTAGCTCAGCTGAGCTATCACGATTTTTTTACTGTCTCCTGCATTGCACCAATTTCCAGAGAAGTAGCTGTTTGTTTGTTTCAGCAGCAACAAAAATTAAATTGTTGGGTACTGTTCACAAATTGAGGTTAGTGTGAGCTTTCATGGGTAAAAATCCACTTCTTGAAGTGTGTTACAACCCATGAAATATAACACTAAAGTAAATATGTTAAACTGCTGCAATAATGTTTTTCCCCTTTCCCCTTTTCTTTTCCTTCTTTTAATATAACCAGTTTATATCATGGCTGTAAACAAGTGGATTGCACTCTATAAAAGCTCACAATAACTTTAGTTTGTTGGTCTTCCAGGTTCGCAATAGTATTGTTTTTGCTGTTCCTGATGCTTTGTTCTAGCAGTGTTATCTCCAAACGTTTTCTGGGCAGTAAAATCCAATAATAAAATTCCCTGCATATTTTGTAATTATTGAAGGAAAAGAAACTAGTAGGTCCAAGGATCACAACAACTTTGTGGCATCAAAGGAGAAGCTGTGCATGTACTGGTAAAATATGGGATGACATGATTAAGATTTCCTCTTGAGTGTATAAAATGCACCAGGTGGAAAACTTCTGACAACATATAGAGCCTTGAAATATGAGGGTGGGTGAAACATTCTGACAGAAGGTAGAGCTTCTAGTGTTCTTCCCTATTAATTTTTATTAGTTACATATACTGTACATCCCACTTTTTCTACAATGACCTCAAGGGTCCACTTTATAGCCACGTGAGTAGGGTCGTAATAAGAGAAAATGAGTGGCCTAAGGTCACCCTTTAGACTCGGCTAACCAGTGATTACAAAAGTTCACATTCAGGTATCCTTTGAGCCATAGTTCTATATCTGTTCCCACCTTTAGATCCACCTGAAGGCAAGTGATGTGCCACCTAGTTTTTCACAAGGCTGTTTCTGAGTCGACAAGGGGTTTTAATTTTGATCAGTTACAGTGTTGGGTTTTGAATCATGTGGTTTCCTCTTGGCAGGGAAATGAAAGCTTAGGACTTGTAGGTGAATTATACAATTCATTCAGCTTTCATTCAGTTTGTTTGTTTAAGCCAGTTTGTTTGTTTAAAGGTCATAAGAAACCTTATGCAAAAGGGCTCATGAGATCATACGTATTATACAATACAAATGTTTTTGTCACAAACACCGACTGTGCATATACAGTACTTACTAACCATTTTGGAGTCCAGTTATATCACCATCTCATCACTGTTCCTGTATCAGGTAGGGGATGCTGTCCTAATGTAAGCCACTTGCTCTGTATAGTCCTCACCAGCACAGCCAGAGGTGAGGGTTTGTGGGAGTTGCAGTCTAACAACATCTGGAAGGCCACGTAGGTGTGTTGGGGGTGGGGGGGGAGGGCCAGAACAATATGAATTATTTCTTTCTTGAAATCCTGGGTTCCCTTACTGAGCGGGGAAAATGAACAGGCTGCTTTCATGCCACCCATCACAAAAGGCCAGGTTCAAAGAAAGAAAGAAGTGAGAGAAACCGGTCTAGCAAGTGATAGGTGAGCCAGAGAGTCTACTTTCACAAATCTTTGAGAAGGAAAGAATAGCTTTAAAAGGACTAGAGTCCAACCAGGAAAGAGTGGACTTAACTCTTTCGTGGCAATAAGGAACAAGGAGATGGGGTTGGAAATAAACCCCACAGGAACATATTCCAAGGAGATCTGCCAGTCTCCTTGGAGTTCTAACGATTATTATTTTTCTCCATTCATTTATTATGTTCATATATCCCACACCTCTCTTCTAAAGAGCTCTAGGTGGCATATGTTGCTCTAGCTAAGCCAATGTTATCTTCAAAACAATCTTTTGAGGTAGGCTGCCCGACCCTTTTAAAAGTCATTCCATGCCGGGTCAACAGAAGGGATCAGGAGAGCATTAGGTGTTTGGGAAGGGCTTGTGATGGAGAGAACATATTTTCTTATAATAGACTGAAGCTACAGCTTGGGAAACTCACCAGACTCTGTCATTGGCTGGAGGATTCTGGGAGCTGTAGTCCCCACTACCATCAACAAAAAAGGTAACATTTTCAACTAGTTGAAGTCAGCCTCTTACAGTAAATACCTTGTACCACCAAAATAAATGCATTCCAGTGCTAAGGAAGCTGAGCTCTGTGGCCAGAAAAAATTGATTTAATAGGGAAATGTGCCTGCACATATTATGCAAATTGTACATGTTGGGGGTAATTTATTCTTCTGCTTATAGTAATGGAGAGAGATTGTCCAGGGCATGGAAGTAACCATTGGTTCCCTGAATACTAATTGCTTGGGTGTTTTAGAAGATCCATGAGCAAGATAGGATCTTTCATGTACTTTTCTTTGTACCAAGAAGACTGGCCTGTGTCAAATTCAGATTGTAAGAGGCAGTGTGGTGAAGTAGTTAGATTGTTGGCCTGAGATTTGGGGATTCCAGGTTTTTTTTTGCACTGAATCATAAAGTTCATTGGCTGATGTTGAGCTAGTTCCTTGTTGGCGAACCTATGGCACAGGTGCCAAAGGTGGCATGTGGAGCCCTTTCTGTAGACACGCGACATCTGTCCCCTCACAGCCACGGCACTTCCCCCTCCGCTCGGAGCACACCACTGTGCTCTGTGCAGAGAGCCGGGCGAAGGGGAGGCAGCAGCTTGTGGGCTCCGGCATAGCCTCAGTTTACTCTCCAGCCATGCCACTCTGGGCATCCCAAAAGCGGCGTAACTGGAGAGTAAACTGGAGCTATGAAGGAGCCCACAAACCACTGCCTCCCCTTCACCTGGCTCCCTGCATGGAGCCATTTTGGCAGTCTCTAAAAGACTCTGTGCAGAACCTTCAGATAAGCTTTTATCTCTTTTCTGAACCCTGAGAAAAAGACGTGTGATGGGAAAGGTGCCCTTCTGATGCAATATGGCAGTCATCACTTGCTATAATAGCTTCCATGCAAGTACAGTGGTATCTTGTATAAAGGAATTAATTCGTTCCAAATGAAATTATGTTAAGCAAATTTTCCTTTATATAAATTTCCCATAGGAACGCATTGAAAACGGAGTAATCCCATTTTTATGTTGTACGGATTCGCTCCATAGGTGATTATTGTTAAGCAAATTTCCCCTATCTCCGGAATTTTTTATGTTGTACAGATTTTATGTTATACAAACTGTTTGTTATACAAGGGTCCACTTGAAATTCGGTTTACTATTTCTTTAAGAACATGGATAGGAGGAGACTTAACAGTGGGGAAGATGTCTGCAAGCAAAGGGTTTTCTACTTTTCCTGGGACATTTTGTCTTTGAGGTCCTAAGTCCAGGGGCCCAGGGCAGGTTCACGTGTCTGTTTTTCCCCTCTATGTCTGACACTTTGTTTCCATGGCATCAACCTGTGGCTTAATGTGTGTGAATGAGTCATCCAAGGTCAATCGCTAAGGACAACGATTTTGTTTTCCCCTGGTATGATAAAATACAGTGGCAGTGTTTAATGGATTCTCTTCCCACAGCCAGCTCTGAGTCACCAGCTCTAGAAAGCATTGCTCATGGATGACTCAGCTGGGCCTGGAAATGTGGCTTTTTTGGAATACACCTCCCAGAATCCCCCTGGCCATGCAGCTGTGAAAGTTCATATTGAAATAAATCTATTAGGGCTTAAGGTGCAACAATATTTCCATCTTCCTCTTTCGCTGTCTCAAAAAGTACTTTTTCCCTATTCCGATGATGGAGTAGTACAGAGTGTGGGGTTGATTAGGGGAGTTCAAGTTGAAGTTTTATAGATTTGTCTAGGTTAGTAGTGCACTTACATGTGGGTACTATGGACTTGGCAAAACCTACTTCCAGATTAATGTGCATAGCATTATCTATCTCCTTGCCTGACCTACCCCGGAGGGATGTAATAAATATTTTCCAAAAGTAGTAGGCAACTAGGAGAAGAAATCTCAGAACCGGGTTTATACTGAGCATTGTTTCATGCACATCCATTTAGCACTTGATAGATGACTGCCACCTCCAGTGAGGAACAGATGTGGATAAATGATCCAGCCCAGGTTAGATCCTGAAGACAGAGTTCTTGCAGCAGTCAATATTATCTCACCCACCATGTTCTTTCAGTTTTGTAATTTGGCTCACAGATGTGTCCACTAATAATTAAATGAAAATCTTTCACGTGATTGACGTCTATGGGCAAAACAATTCTAATAAGACATTGGGTGAAATCCTGTTGTGCAGTTTATGTTGTGTGACTTGGATGATGTCATCAGCTGTGGCTATTTGGGGGCAATTAAACACTTCCTAATTTTTTCCCTGCCACAAATCCCAAGAATTCCTAGGGACACCCTTCATCCTTGGGAAGCCTGTGTGAGCCATGGAACAGAGAAAGGAACCATTTAAGTCCCCCAAAGCACCACCACCTATCCACCTATCTTGGTTGTACTGCTAGTCCTGGTGGCAGATATAGATATATAGATATATAGATATATAGATATATAGATATATAGATATAGGTAGATATATAGATATATAAATATATATATATATTTGTTTTCGTAGATTTTCACGGGTATAGGTATGCATGTTAGGGTGGATTCGGGTTTCTTCCCGTGTAGAAATCTGGTTGTTTTGGCGACGTTTCGACGAGGTCTCACTCGTCATCTTCAGGCTGGTGTTCTGGCTTCTTTCTTCTTGAAGCAAAGCGTGATCTCAGTTGAAGTCCTTCTATAAATACTGCTGGGGGTGTGTGGTTTGCTTGCTCTGTTGCTGATTGTAGGTTCGTTTGTTCTTTTGTGATTTGCTGTGTGGCTGAGGCGATCGTTAAGGGCTTAACTGCTGGTGGGTTAGATGGCTGTTTAGAGACATCCTGTGTGGGTGAGGTGCTGGATGTGTGTCTATTAGCCTTTTGTTTCTTAACGACCTTGGTGATGGGTGTTCTGGCAGCATCCTGGGCTTTGGTGGAGTGGGGTCTTGTGTCTTGTGAATTCATTTTGGTCTGGCTGCGTGTCTGTGGTCTCCCAAAGTTTTTTTGGCGTGTGTAAGTGTGCTCCATGTGGTGGCTGGAGTGGGGAGTAGCGGTAGATGGTGCAGTCGTGGTTTTGTTATTGGATGGTGGTTTCGTTTCATCTGTGGGAAGGGTCTGGGTTTGTGTTTGGTGTGGATGGAAGGTGGTGGCATCTTGTGTCCTTTTGGACCTGGTGTCAGTCTTTGTGACAGAGGCTCGTCTGTTGACCAGGGCTAGTTTCCAGATGTCAGGCAAGCGGGAGGTGTCATCACGTTTATTCATGTTGTTTGGGTGTTTCTCTATTTCAATGGCTTCCATGATTATTCGACTGTTGAAGTGTTCAGTTTTGGAGATGAGTTTGGTTCTTTTTAAAATCAATTTCATGACCTGTTGTTTTTATGTGCTGGAAGAGAGAGGAAGATTTTTCTTCTTTTTTGACTGCGTTCTTGTGTTCTGCGATGCGTGCGCTTATTCTCCTGTTTGTCTGTCCGATGTATGTGGCTGGGCAGACTTTGCATGGTATTTCGTAGACTCCTTGGTTTTCTAGCTCAATCTTGTCTTTGGGGTTTCTTAAAATGTTGGCTATTTTTTGTTCGGTGCAAAAGGCTGTCTTGATATTGTGTTTGTGGAGAATTTTGCTTATTTTGTCTGTGGTGCCTTTGATGTAAGGGAGGAGGGCAGTGCCGTTGTTCTCTTCTGTTTCTTGGTTCTTGGGGGGTGTTTCTTTTTGGATTAGTTTGGTGATGGTGTTTTTTTTGGAATCCGTTCGCAATTAAAGCATTCGAGAGGGTGTGTAATTCAGTTTTTAGGTGGTCTTTGTCAGCGAGGCGTTTGGTTCTGGAGATGAGGGTTTTTGCTACGGAGTTGATCTGTGCAGGGTGGTGGTGTGATTGAGCATTTAAGTAGCGGTTTGTATGTGTTTTTTTCCGGTAGATGGTATGTCCTAAGGAGCCGTCGGGTTTTTTGTAGATTAGGACGTCCAGGAAGGGAAGTTGGTTGTTGGCTTCTATTTCCATAGTGAATTGTATTTTGGGGTGTAGGCTGTTGAGATGTGTGAGGAAGTTGTTCAGTTTGTCTTTCCCGTGTGGCCAGATAACAAAGGTGTCGTCAACATATCTGAGCCAGAGTTTGGGTTTATGTTCGGACTTCTGTAACGCGTTGGTTTCAAAGTGTTCCATATATAGGTTTGCGATGACCGGTGAGAGGGGTGATCCCATGGGTGCTCCTTCTATCTGTTTGTATCTTTGTCCATTGTGGATGAAGTATGTGTTGGTTAGGCAGTGGTTGGTCAGATCTAGGATGTGCTTGGGGGGGTTGTATTTGTTGTGGATAGCTGTCAAGGCTTCTTGAATGGGCACTTGTGTGAAGAGCGAAACAACATCGAAGCTCACGAGTAGGTCATTGGGTTGTAGGTCTTGTTTCTTTATAATTTCTATGAAGTGGAACGAGTTTTGTACGTATGAAGAGATGGATTCTGCATAGGGCTGGAGTTGTTTGGCAAGAAATTTGGCGAGGTTTTGTAGGGGTGAGCCTATGGAGCTGACTATGGGTCTGAGAGGTGTTCCTTCTTTGTGAATTTTGGGGAGGCCGTAGAGCTTGGGGCATCTGGAAGATTTCTCTCTGGGGATGATGCTTGGCTTGATTTCTTCACTTAAGGGTGAGGCTTTTATTTTGGCTTTGGTGGTTTTTTCCAGGTAGGTGGTGGGGTCTGTGTTCAAAGGTATGTAAGCAGGGTCTTGTAGTAGGTTGGATAGTTTGGCTTGGTAGTCAGATGTGTTCATCACCACTGTGGCATTGCCTTTGTCTGCTGGGAGAATGATTATGTTGTTGTCTTTCCTCAGGTTGGTGAGGGCTTTTTGTTCTTCTTTGTGTAAATTGCTTCTGGGTGGTTTGCTGGAGCAGAGGATATTGGTGACTTCGAGTCTGATTTTGTTGGCTTCATCTGGGTTGATTTTGGTTAGGCTGGCTTCCACTCCGCATATGATGTTTTCAGTGGGGATGTGTCTGGGGGCGACTGCAAAGTTGAATCCTTTGGACAGGACTTTGGTCTCTGCGATGGTGAGTGTCCTGTCTGATATGTTGTGAACTGTTTGTTTCATGGGCTGCTGTGGGGGGTTGGGCTTCTGGCGTTTTTCCAGTTTGTGGAGTTTGTTGGTGTGTATGTCTGTCTTGTGGGAGGTCTCTGTTTCAGCTCTCCAGGCGGCGAGTTGCTTGGATTTGTTCCAGAGTGTTGGGTGGATTTTGTTGCTGAGTTTGAGGTGGAGAGTGAGTAGGTCTCTGTTGGTTTGATCTAGTAGGTATCTTTTCTTGTGTAGTTCGTTTCTGATTAGGGCTAGTTCTGTTCTTTTCAGGATCCTTTCGCTGGATGGGGTTTTTGAGTGGAATTTCAGTTGGAAGCTTGTGGGGATCACATTTTTATCTCGGCAGTTGCGTAGGAATGCAATGTCACATAAGATGGTGGCTCTTCGGACTTCTAGTTTCTCGTAGGTTCTGGTCAGCTGGAAGGTTTCCTCCCCGTAGAGGTCGGATATTTGTTTTCGTAGATTTTCACGGGTATAGGTATGCATGTTAGGGTGGATTCGGGTTTCTTCCCGTGTAGAAATCTGGTTGTTTTGGCGACGTTTCGACGAGGTCTCACTCGTCATCTTCAGGCTGGTGTTCTGGCTTCTTTCTTCTTGAAGCAAAGCGTGATCTCAGTTGAAGTCCTTCTATAAATACTGCTGGGGGTGTGTGGTTTGCTTGCTCTGTTGCTGATTGTAGGTTCGTTTGTTCTTTTGTGATTTGCTGTGTGGCTGAGGCGATCGTTAAGGGCTTAACTGCTGGTGGGTTAGATGGCTGTTTAGAGACATCCTGTGTGGGTGAGGTGCTGGATGTGTGTCTATTAGCCTTTTGTTTCTTAACGACCTTGGTGATGGGTGTTCTGGCAGCATCCTGGGCTTTGGTGGAGTGGGGTCTTGTGTCTTGTGAATTCATTTTGGTCTGGCTGCGTGTCTGTGGTCTCCCAAAGTTTTTTTGGCGTGTGTAAGTGTGCTCCATGTGGTGGCTGGAGTGGGGAGTAGCGGTAGATGGTGCAGTCGTGGTTTTGTTATTGGATGGTGGTTTCGTTTCATCTGTGGGAAGGGTCTGGGTTTGTGTTTGGTGTGGATGGAAGGTGGTGGCATCTTGTGTCCTTTTGGACCTGGTGTCAGTCTTTGTGACAGAGGCTCGTCTGTTGACCAGGGCTAGTTTCCAGATGTCAGGCAAGCGGGAGGTGTCATCACGTTTATTCATGTTGTTTGGGTGTTTCTCTATTTCAATGGCTTCCATGATTATTCGACTGTTGAAGTGTTCAGTTTTGGAGATGAGTTTGGTTCTTTTAAAATCAATTTCATGACCTGTTGTTTTTATGTGCTGGAAGAGAGAGGAAGATTTTTCTTCTTTTTTGACTGCGTTCTTGTGTTCTGCGATGCGTGCGCTTATTCTCCTGTTTGTCTGTCCGATGTATGTGGCTGGGCAGACTTTGCATGGTATTTCGTAGACTCCTTGGTTTTCTAGCTCAATCTTGTCTTTTGGGGTTTCTTAAAATGTTGGCTATTTTTTGTTCGGTGCAAAAGGCTGTCTTGATATTGTGTTTGTGGAGAATTTTGCTTATTTTGTCTGTGGTGCCTTTGATGTAAGGGAGGAGGGCAGTGCCGTTGTTCTCTTCTGTTTCTTGGTTCTTGGGGGGTGTTTCTTTTTGGATTAGTTTGGTGATGGTGTTTTTTTGGAATCCGTTCGCAATTAAAGCATTCGAGAGGGTGTGTAATTCAGTTTTTAGGTGGTCTTTGTCAGCGAGGCGTTTGGTTCTGGAGATGAGGGTTTTTGCTACGGAGTTGATCTGTGCAGGGTGGTGGTGTGATTGAGCATTTAAGTAGCGGTTTGTATGTGTTTTTTTCCGGTAGATGGTATGTCCTAAGGAGCCGTCGGGTTTTTTGTAGATTAGGACGTCCAGGAAGGGAAGTTGGTTGTTGGCTTCTATTTCCATAGTGAATTGGATTTTGGGGTGTAGGCTGTTGAGATGTGTGAGGAAGTTGTTCAGTTTGTCTTTCCCGTGTGGCCAGATAACAAAGGTGTCGTCAACATATCTGAGCCAGAGTTTGGGTTTATGTTCGGACTTCTGTAACGCGTTGGTTTCAAAGTGTTCCATATATAGGTTTGCGATGACCGGTGAGAGGGGTGATCCCATGGGTGCCACCACCTTCCATCCACACCAAACACAAACCCAGACCCTTCCCACAGATGAAACGAAACCACCATCCAATAACAAAACCACGACTGCACCATCTACCGCTACTCCCCACTCCAGCCACCACATGGAGCACACTTACACACGCCAAAAAAACTTTGGGAGACCACAGACACGCAGCCAGACCAAAATGAATTCACAAGACACAAGACCCCACTCCACCAAAGCCCAGGATGCTGCCAGAACACCCATCACCAAGGTCGTTAAGAAACAAAAGGCTAATAGACACACATCCAGCACCTCACCCACACAGGATGTCTCTAAACAGCCATCTAACCCACCAGCAGTTAAGCCCTTAACGATCGCCTCAGCCACACAGCAAATCACAAAAGAACAAACGAACCTACAATCAGCAACAGAGCAAGCAAACCACACACCCCCAGCAGTATTTATAGAAGGACTTCAACTGAGATCACGCTTTGCTTCAAGAAGAAAGAAGCCAGAACACCAGCCTGAAGATGACGAGTGAGACCTCGTCGAAACGTCGCCAAAACAACCAGATTTCTACACGGGAAGAAACCCGAATCCACCCTAACATGCATACCTATACCCGTGAAAATCTACGAAAACAAATATCCGACCTCTACGGGGAGGAAACCTTCCAGCTGACCAGAACCTACGAGAAACTAGAAGTCCGAAGAGCCACCATCTTATGTGACATTGCATTCCTACGCAACTGCCGAGATAAAAATGTGATCCCCACAAGCTTCCAACTGAAATTCCACTCAAAAACCCCATCCAGCGAAAGGATCCTGAAAAGAACAGAACTAGCCCTAATCAGAAACGAACTACACAAGAAAAGATACCTACTAGATCAAACCAACAGAGACCTACTCACTCTCCACCTCAAACTCAGCAACAAAATCCACCCAACACTCTGGAACAAATCCAAGCAACTCGCCGCCTGGAGAGCTGAAACAGAGACCTCCCACAAGACAGACATACACACCAACAAACTCCACAAACTGGAAAAACGCCAGAAGCCCAACCCCCCACAGCAGCCCATGAAACAAACAGTTCACAACATATCAGACAGGACACTCACCATCGCAGAGACCAAAGTCCTGTCCAAAGGATTCAACTTTGCAGTCGCCCCCAGACACATCCCCACTGAAAACATCATATGCGGAGTGGAAGCCAGCCTAACCAAAATCAACCCAGATGAAGCCAACAAAATCAGACTCGAAGTCACCAATATCCTCTGCTCCAGCAAACCACCCAGAAGCAATTTACACAAAGAAGAACAAAAAGCCCTCACCAACCTGAGGAAAGACAACAACATAATCATTCTCCCAGCAGACAAAGGCAATGCCACAGTGGTGATGAACACATCTGACTACCAAGCCAAACTATCCAACCTACTACAAGACCCTGCTTACATACCTTTGAACACAGACCCCACCACCTACCTGGAAAAAACCACCAAAGCCAAAATAAAAGCCTCACCCTTAAGTGAAGAAATCAAGCCAAGCATCATCCCCAGAGAGAAATCTTCCAGATGCCCCAAGCTCTACGGCCTCCCCAAAATTCACAAAGAAGGAACACCTCTCAGACCCATAGTCAGCTCCATAGGCTCACCCCTACAAAACCTCGCCAAATTTCTTGCCAAACAACTCCAGCCCTATGCAGAATCCATCTCTTCATATGTACAAAACTCGTTCCACTTCATAGAAATTATAAAGAAACAAGACCTACAACCCAATGACCTACTCGTGAGCTTCGATGTTGTTTCGCTCTTCACACAAGTGCCCATTCAAGAAGCCTTGACAGCTATCCACAACAAATACAACCCCCCCAAGCACATCCTAGATCTGACCAACCACTGCCTAACCAACACATACTTCATCCACAATGGACAAAGATACAAACAGATAGAAGGAGCACCCATGGGATCACCCCTCTCACCGGTCATCGCAAACCTATATATGGAACACTTTGAAACCAACGCGTTACAGAAGTCCGAACATAAACCCAAACTCTGGCTCAGATATGTTGACGACACCTTTGTTATCTGGCCACACGGGAAAGACAAACTGAACAACTTCCTCACACATCTCAACAGCCTACACCCCAAAATACAATTCACTATGGAAATAGAAGCCAACAACCAACTTCCCTTCCTGGACGTCCTAATCTACAAAAAACCCGACGGCTCCTTAGGACATACCATCTACCGGAAAAAAACACATACAAACCGCTACTTAAATGCTCAATCACACCACCACCCTGCACAGATCAACTCCGTAGCAAAAACCCTCATCTCCAGAACCAAACGCCTCGCTGACAAAGACCACCTAAAAACTGAATTACACACCCTCTCGAATGCTTTAATTGCGAACGGATTCCAAAAAAACACCATCACCAAACTAATCCAAAAAGAAACACCCCCCAAGAACCAAGAAACAGAAGAGAACAACGGCACTGCCCTCCTCCCTTACATCAAAGGCACCACAGACAAAATAAGCAAAATTCTCCACAAACACAATATCAAGACAGCCTTTTGCACCGAACAAAAAATAGCCAACATTTTAAGAAACCCCAAAGACAAGATTGAGCTAGAAAACCAAGGAGTCTACGAAATACCATGCAAAGTCTGCCCAGCCACATACATCGGACAGACAAACAGGAGAATAAGCGCACGCATCGCAGAACACAAGAACGCAGTCAAAAAAGAAGAAAAATCTTCCTCTCTCTTCCAGCACATAAAAACAACAGGTCATGAAATTGATTTTAAAAGAACCAAACTCATCTCCAAAACTGAACACTTCAACAGTCGAATAATCATGGAAGCCATTGAAATAGAGAAACACCCAAACAACATGAATAAACGTGATGACACCTCCCGCTTGCCTGACATCTGGAAACTAGCCCTGGTCAACAGACGAGCCTCTGTCACAAAGACTGACACCAGGTCCAAAAGGACACAAGATGCCACCACCTTCCATCCACACCAAACACAAACCCAGACCCTTCCCACAGATGAAACGAAACCACCATCCAATAACAAAACCACGACTGCACCATCTACCGCTACTCCCCACTCCAGCCACCACATGGAGCACACTTACACACGCCAAAAAAACTTTGGGAGACCACAGACACGCAGCCAGACCAAAATGAATTCACAAGACACAAGACCCCACTCCACCAAAGCCCAGGATGCTGCCAGAACACCCATCACCAAGGTCGTTAAGAAACAAAAGGCTAATAGACACACATCCAGCACCTCACCCACACAGGATGTCTCTAAACAGCCATCTAACCCACCAGCAGTTAAGCCCTTAACGATCGCCTCAGCCACACAGCAAATCACAAAAGAACAAACGAACCTACAATCAGCAACAGAGCAAGCAAACCACACACCCCCAGCAGTATTTATAGAAGGACTTCAACTGAGATCACGCTTTGCTTCAAGAAGAAAGAAGCCAGAACACCAGCCTGAAGATGACGAGTGAGACCTCGTCGAAACGTCGCCAAAACAACCAGATTTCTACACGGGAAGAAACCCAAATCCACCCTAACATGCATACCTATACCCGTGAAAATCTACGAAAACAAATATCCGACCTCTACGGGGAGGAAACCTTCCAGCTGACCAGAACCTACGAGAAACTAGAAGTCCGAAGAGCCACCATCTTATGTGACATTGCATTCCTACGCAACTGCCGAGATAAAAATGTGATCCCCACAAGCTTCCAACTGAAATTCCACTCAAAAACCCCATCCAGCGAAAGGATCCTGAAAAGAACAGAACTAGCCCTAATCAGAAACGAACTACACAAGAAAAGATACCTACTAGATCAAACCAACAGAGACCTACTCACTCTCCACCTCAAACTCAGCAACAAAATCCACCCAACACTCTGGAACAAATCCAAGCAACTCGCCGCCTGGAGAGCTGAAACAGAGACCTCCCACAAGACAGACATACACACCAACAAACTCCACAAACTGGAAAAACGCCAGAAGCCCAACCCCCCACAGCAGCCCATGAAACAAACAGTTCACAACATATCAGACAGGACACTCACCATCGCAGAGACCAAAGTCCTGTCCAAAGGATTCAACTTTGCAGTCGCCCCCAGACACATCCCCACTGAAAACATCATATGCGGAGTGGAAGCCAGCCTAACCAAAATCAACCCAGATGAAGCCAACAAAATCAGACTCGAAGTCACCAATATCCTCTGCTCCAGCAAACCACCCAGAAGCAATTTACACAAAGAAGAACAAAAAGCCCTCACCAACCTGAGGAAAGACAACAACATAATCATTCTCCCAGCAGACAAAGGCAATGCCACAGTGGTGATGAACACATCTGACTACCAAGCCAAACTATCCAACCTACTACAAGACCCTGCTTACATACCTTTGAACACAGACCCCACCACCTACCTGGAAAAAAACCACCAAAGCCAAAATAAAAGCCTCACCCTTAAGTGAAGAAATCAAGCCAAGCATCATCCCCAGAGAGAAATCTTCCAGATGCCCCAAGCTCTACGGCCTCCCCAAAATTCACAAAGAAGGAACACCTCTCAGACCCATAGTCAGCTCCATAGGCTCACCCCTACAAAACCTCGCCAAATTTCTTGCCAAACAACTCCAGCCCTATGCAGAATCCATCTCTTCATACGTACAAAACTCGTTCCACTTCATAGAAATTATAAAGAAACAAGACCTACAACCCAATGACCTACTCGTGAGCTTCGATGTTGTTTCGCTCTTCACACAAGTGCCCATTCAAGAAGCCTTGACAGCTATCCACAACAAATACAACCCCCCCAAGCACATCCTAGATCTGACCAACCACTGCCTAACCAACACATACTTCATCCACAATGGACAAAGATACAAACAGATAGAAGGAGCACCCATGGGATCACCCCTCTCACCGGTCATCGCAAACCTATATATGGAACACTTTGAAACCAACGCGTTACAGAAGTCCGAACATAAACCCAAACTCTGGCTCAGATATGTTGACGACACCTTTGTTATCTGGCCACACGGGAAAGACAAACTGAACAACTTCCTCACACATCTCAACAGCCTACACCCCAAAATACAATTCACTATGGAAATAGAAGCCAACAACCAACTTCCCTTCCTGGACGTCCTAATCTACAAAAAACCCGACGGCTCCTTAGGACATACCATCTACCGGAAAAAAAACACATACAAACCGCTACTTAAATGCTCAATCACACCACCACCCTGCACAGATCAACTCCGTAGCAAAAACCCTCATCTCCAGAACCAAACGCCTCGCTGACAAAGACCACCTAAAAACTGAATTACACACCCTCTCGAATGCTTTAATTGCGAACGGATTCCAAAAAAACACCATCACCAAACTAATCCAAAAAGAAACACCCCCCAAGAACCAAGAAACAGAAGAGAACAACGGCACTGCCCTCCTCCCTTACATCAAAGGCACCACAGACAAAATAAGCAAAATTCTCCACAAACACAATATCAAGACAGCCTTTTGCACCGAACAAAAAATAGCCAACATTTTAAGAAACCCCAAAGACAAGATTGAGCTAGAAAACCAAGGAGTCTACGAAATACCATGCAAAGTCTGCCCAGCCACATACATCGGACAGACAAACAGGAGAATAAGCGCACGCATCGCAGAACACAAGAACGCAGTCAAAAAAGAAGAAAAATCTTCCTCTCTCTTCCAGCACATAAAAACAACAGGTCATGAAATTGATTTTAAAAGAACCAAACTCATCTCCAAAACTGAACACTTCAACAGTCGAATAATCATGGAAGCCATTGAAATAGAGAAACACCCAAACAACATGAATAAACGTGATGACACCTCCCGCTTGCCTGACATCTGGAAACTAGCCCTGGTCAACAGACGAGCCTCTGTCACAAAGACTGACACCAGGTCCAAAAGGACACAAGATGCCACCACCTTCCATCCACACCAAACACAAACCCAGACCCTTCCCACAGATGAAACGAAACCACCATCCAATAACAAAACCACGACTGCACCATCTACCGCTACTCCCCACTCCAGCCACCACATGGAGCACACTTACACACGCCAAAAAAACTTTGGGAGACCACAGACACGCAGCCAGACCAAAATGAATTCACAAGACACAAGACCCCACTCCACCAAAGCCCAGGATGCTGCCAGAACACCCATCACCAAGGTCGTTAAGAAACAAAAGGCTAATAGACACACATCCAGCACCTCACCCACACAGGATGTCTCTAAACAGCCATCTAACCCACCAGCAGTTAAGCCCTTAACGATCGCCTCAGCCACACAGCAAATCACAAAAGAACAAACGAACCTACAATCAGCAACAGAGCAAGCAAACCACACACCCCCAGCAGTATTTATAGAAGGACTTCAACTGAGATCACGCTTTGCTTCAAGAAGAAAGAAGCCAGAACACCAGCCTGAAGATGACGAGTGAGACCTCGTCGAAACGTCGCCAAAACAACCAGATTTCTACACGGGAAGAAACCCGAATCCACCCTAACATGCATATATATATATATATATATATATATATATATAGATAGATAGATAGACACACACACACACACACACACACACACACACACACACACACACACACACACACACACACACACTGCAGCTCTGAATGCTTCCTTTGGACAACCGGGAGCCCTAGAACCTGAGGGGAGACAAGGATGTTTTATTTGCTCCAAAAAGGTTGCAGCTGATGATATCATCCTAGTTGCATGGCACACCTCTGCCGAGACAATTTCACCCATTATGTCATGAATAGTGATGATGAATACCCATGGGTAGTTCTCTCACTGCAAAAATGATTCTCTGCATAAGTTCATTATACTTTGACGCTCCAAGCAATGCCTAGAGATGATGGCATGTCTCTGTTTTACTTGCCAGTTATCAGGACGTGATCTTTGCAACCCTGGTGTCTGGGGTTTTGCCTTGTTTACTTGGGTTTGCATTCCAGTGATTTTCCTCCTCTGTATGAGTATCTGTAATATGCATATCTATTGCCTATGGCTTTCTTAGTCAGCCTAGTGGCAGTTCCCTGAAGAATTAAGATGTAATGTCTTGTCCCATAAAGTGATCGTTAAGGTGCCAGTTTCTCCCCGCCCCCTCCCTGCCTTTCCTTTGCCCACCCCACGCTAACCAGATTGCTGTTTTAGAATTTGAAATCCCTATCAGCCTAAGTGCTCGGGTGCTCCCCTGTTCTTCTCAGGTGACATCAAGTGGACCTGCTCTTTGGCAGTAAAATGACTTGGCTTAAATTTCTCTCACCATGAATATTCAGATCTCTCCCAGCTCAGCCTCTGTTAGCTCCTGTTTACTTTAGGCAGGAGTGGCTGAGTCTCCAATTAACCTTGGCCTACAGAGGGAGGGAGGGAGAAAGAGAGGGAGAGACACAGCTCAAATAGGTATGTGGCACCTCAACACACCTGAGATGTGAAAACCACTTTTCTGCTGCTTCCAGGAGCAGAACCTGCTGGATTTTGCCACAGAGATCTTCAGTGATAAGTCCTTCTTGCTATTACTTCTTCATGTGGGTCTTGGCTCTCCACCACTGAACTTGCCATCTACCTGATCTGGAGACAGAAAAAGTTTAGAAGCCGGAGAGAGCAGGTAGGTGGGTAATGGTGCTTTTGAAGGAAGGTGACAGGGAAGAGAGAAATCTAAACCATTCACTGGCTGTGTGGTGCCTTGGTGTCCCCAGAAATGTTTATCTGATTGCTGTGACAGAGGGAAGGCCTGAAAACAGCATACTAAAATGGGCAGAGTTTTGACAGTGGAACTAGCATAGATCAGAGCTTGAAAAAGTTAGCTTTTTAAAAAAAGACTGAGAGTTCTAGAGTCCCCCAACTCAGGAGAGCCACTGGGAAGACTATTATTGTCATCCATTTAGTCTTTTAGAAGGTAATTGAGTTGGGCTGGGTAATAAGCAGCCTTTCAGCCTAAAAGTTAGCATTCAAGGTTGTCAGGAGGGTGAAATGAGATAAGGACAACCTGTAACTTGCCTTTGAAACAAAAGGAGAAAATTTGTGCAATGAGCTATTTCCCCTTTGAAAATCAGTGACAGGCTGCTTATCTAATGAATTTCTCTTTCACATTGCACAGTGGAAAACCAGTGTGCTTGACAAGGTAATATAGGGTACAGCCAGTCATACGTTTATGTACACAAGTGTTTCATCCACACATTGCATTTTCTTTCTATGCTTAAAGCATCTGAACTAAAACTGCCTCAAAAGGCGCTTGAGGGCCAATTTCTACATTGTAGGGTCATGGTGTGATTTTTGCTTATTTTCATATTAGATGCTCAGCTCATTGCTGTGCAGGATCCAGATATTTCCTGTCGGAGCTATGCTTTGTATCAGGCAGTTCCCGTTTCTTGACCATACAAAATACAAAAGGGAACTTTGTCCACAGACAGCGTACCTGTTGTGATCGTAGCGATGTTGCAATTGCCACAGGCCACTTGGAGACATAGGAACAGCAATGGATATCTCAGTTGCCCACCTGTTGCTCCAGATATATGCACCAGTGTTGAAAGAGCCATTGGCTATAATTTATTTATGTAATGCTTTTGGAGTAGAGTGCTTCTTCTCCGGTATGACACCACCACAGGAGTACACAATCAAAAGGAGAGTCTGCTCTTCTGCAATTTTATCCCGTCTCTTTCTGCTCAAGGAAAAGGTGGGTGTGTTTGTGTGTCACGGGATTCCCTCTCAATAATAGAGGGCTTGTTTTCACAGATCTCTCTTCCCATTATTTAATACAATTCCCTTTCCTGAAAAGCAGGCACTCCCCACCGACAGCAACAGATGGTGTACTGTAAAGAGAAAACTGCAGTGTTCAAAATACTTCCATCAGAGAAGCTTCAGGAGTTCTACATATAAAGTATACCTTACTGTCTTAGGAAAGGAGGCTAGATGGAGAAACCCCATGGCAAGTGTCTCCTGGAGATCTCAAAGCTAGGGTGGTCATCAAAAGAGAGGAAAAGAGAGAGGATGCAAGTTGCATGGAATGTATGGGTAATTAATTATGTCTTTATGTTATGTGCTATGAAGTCACCGTCAATTTAAGATGACCCTAATAGGTTTCCAAAGCATATGAAATATTTCAGGAGTAGTTTTACTCTTGCCATTTCTCAGTGAGTTTGATAGATAAGTAGAGATGGGAACCCAGGTCTTCTGGGTCCCACTCTATAGTTCTACCCACTACACCACATAATTTAGTTGTATAGATTCAAACATAGAAATAGTGTGTTTAATCATTTTAATTTAAAAAAACAGTCTCTCTCCCCATAATGGGAAAGGTTATGACCAGGGTTATTTACCAGCTTATTCTGCTGTCCAAGTACTAAATTACTGAAAGAGAAGTTTAAGACATCTGGTTTCTCTTGGTATATAGCCCTGTATTTTTAAACTGGATTAGGTAGTCCATTAACAGGCAGCATCTTCAGATTCAAGTCCATCCCCAAATAGAGGCCTGTTCTTTGTGTTACACAGGACTTCCGTATGATAAACAGTTTACCATCAATTGGTACCTATCTTTTCTCCTAATAAAAGCAAGGAATGTTAAAGAGGTCTGTAGTGTAATGAGATTCTTTAATTTATAGGCTGCCTTTTCCCCCATAAAGCGTCTCAAGATAGGTAGCAATCAATTTAACAACAGCAGCAAACTGTGGCAATATTAAACAGATATTTAGGTTTTTTGTTAAAACTTGTATCTGTTATATAATGCCAGTTAATGTTTTTTATAATTCTGTTTGACATTGCCTAGAATTTTTGAATAATAATAATGTGCCATCAGGTCAACTCTGAGTTAGGGCCACCCTTTTCAGGATTTTCCAGGTAGAGCAGTAGTGCCCAAACTTCGTCCCTCCAGATGTTTTGGACCACAACTCCCATAGTCCTTTGACATTGGCAATAGAGGCTTGGAATTCTGGGAGTCATGGTCCAAAACATTTGGAGAACCAAAGTTTGGACATCCCTGCGGTAGACAATCCCCAGAAGTGGTTTACCATTCCCTTCTTTTGGGGGATGCCCAGGAACTATGCAGCTTGTCCATGGCCACACAGACGGGTTCTACTCCCAGGAGGCACTCCCAACCTCTAAACATAATTTTAAACACACCAGTACCGACTCCATTTTGTGTCTTGGTTCCGCCGAAATAGATCACCTTGGACCCATGGCCAATGTTGTGCGGTTTCCTTCCGCTCCATCTTGTCTCCTGAAGGGCACAAATGTCGACGTGCCCAAGGACAAAGCAGACCATAGAGCATTATTTTCTCATCCTGCCTGGCCTTCTCAGTAGCAGATCCAATCCAAAGGAACAAGAAAAGCTAGGGAGGTAGGAATCCTATTTAGAAGAGACCTGGATATCCAAATGAAAGAAATTGATATCGATTCTCAGGGGAGATTTGTAACGGTTAAGTGTTTGATATGGGGTTGAAAATATACGTTAGCAACAATCTACACCCCAAACAAAGGCCAAGCTAGATTTCTGAAGAAGTCCTTGAATTTAAAAACCATGTCAACGCGCCATTGTTTGAGTACAGCTGCAAGTTCAGTTGCTGTTCCAGTCAGGGTGCCAATATTGAAGGTTATGACATGGACTTGGGCTCACTTGCGTCTTGATGCTGTCCTCTGCTTGCATCTTGATGCTGTCCTTGTGTCAAGAACCCTAGCCCATTTTTCACCCGAGCCAGGCCGTACCTGGGTGCATCGTTTCCAAAGCATGCTCTATCAATGGACAGATCCATTGTCTGATGCGACTTTGAAATACAGTAGATTAGCTGGCCTGTTGCAGGGGCCTGTCATCTATTTGGTTCAAGTTCAGCTCACCCTGTTTGGGACATGGAGTTTCCAGTGGCACCACGAGGAGGCTCAGACTTTACCACCATTTTAAATACAGTGAAATATAATATTAAAACGCAATTAAACCTAAAACTTCCATTTAAAAACACTTTAAAATAAAGCTTTAAGTTTGATAGGGAACAAACCTATGTTCCATAATGAGATTTGCTTGTCCAGTGATACGTGCTTGTCCAAGTCAGCCTGCCTAAAAAAGATCATTTCCTGTCAGTTTTGTGTTCATGATTTGCACATAGAGCATAGCAGAACCTGGGTAAGATCACAACATTCAGTCATACCACATCAGTTTCTTCCTTCCTTCCTTCCACAGCGTTTTGTGCTCCGTTCCCTGTCCCCACTTGGTTTTTATTGTCTCATACTAATTATTTCTGTATTACTTATCTTGGAACATTATTATATTATTATTACTGCTCCACTAATCTTTTGGAGCACTACGGGAGAAAAGCTGCTGCAGAGAAATCAGGCAAGTTGAGAGCTGACCTTGAAGACTTCAAGCTCCCCCGTTGTTGTTTTTGGCAGCGGAAGAAAGGAGGACTTTAAGAACTCACAAGGCCATAAAGCAAGATTTATTGTCTTTCAACCTGAATAACTTCAAGTAATTTAACAACCTTAAGAAATATACAGGAGAAATATACAGCCTCAATGCCGTGGAATATAGCTACTCCCTGGTGGTCACAGTGAGTTTGGAAACCAAATTTGACTGGCTTTTTTTTTTTAAAAAAACCCCATTCTTCTCCATTTTATCTCTATTTTAACAACTCCGGAAATGGTGGCGCACATAGTTGCTGCAGCCCAGTGCTTTCCATGTCAGTACTTTGTGTGGTTCTTTGTGTATGAGATGTTTTTTATTTTGTGTACATTTTGTTCAGCGGACAAACTTTACAACCGGCAAGACCTTCTCAAGATAGGAGTGTGCTACAAGCAGAGTGTTACAGCTGAGTTTCTTAGATTACACAACATCCCAGAGAGCATAGCAAGAACCCCCGGTTCTCCATGGATTGTTATCCCTATGGGGAGGAGGTGGAAGCGGCGTAAAGAGAGGAAGCGGAAGCGAGGCTGCAGAGCTGGAGTGCTGACTAGACTACGGAAACAACCACATAAACCACCACTTCCCAGTCTCTATCTTACAAATGCAAGGTCCTTGGCAAACAAGATGGATGAACTGAGGCTTCAGGTTGTAAGTAATAATATCATGAAGGATAGTTGCATTTTGTTAATTACAGAGACGTGGCTTCATGAAGGCATTCCAGACTCAGTGGTTGGGTTGTCAGGTTACACGGCACAGCGTCATGACAGAACAAAGGACTCTGGTAAAAGTAGAGGAGGAGGTCTCTCTGTGTATGTTAACAATAACTGGTGCACAAATACAGTGATCGTGGACAGACACTGCTCTCCAGATTTGGAGTACATGACTGTCAAATGTAGGCCCTTTTATCTACCAAGAGAGTTCTCTGTTGTCATGATTACAGCAGTTTATATTCCACCGGACGCAAACAGTAACTCAGCCATTGGACTCTTATATGATAGTATTAACCATCAACAGAGCACACACCCAAACGCGGTACACATTATAGCAGGGGATTTTAATCATGTGGATTTGAAAACAGCACTCCCCAAACTGTATCAACATGTCAAGTGTGCTACTAGAGAATCTAACACACTGGACAAGGTATATTCAAATATCAGGTTGGGCTACAGAGCTAGACCATTAGCACATTTGGGCCAGTCTGATCACATGTCCTTGTTTTTGGTTCCTGCATACGTCCCCATCAGGAAAACTGCTCCTGCCACTATAAAGTCTGTGAGAAGCTGGTCAATTGGTGCATCTCAGCAGCTTCAGGACTGCTTTGACAGGACTAGCTGGGATGTTTTTGAACATCAAGATTTGGAGATTTTCACAGACAGTGTTATGTGTTATATTAGGAACTGCATAGACACTGTTATGGTGAACAAACGTATCCGGATCTACCCAAATCGGAAGCCCTGGATGACTCAGAAAGTCCAGAGACTATTGAAAGAAAGGGATATCGCCTTCAGGTCTGGAGATAGGGCTTCTTACAGTATGGCCCGAGCGAACCTGAAGAGAGGAATTAGAGAGGCCAAACTGGACTACAAGAACAGGATTGAGCGGCATCTGGACAGTAATAACAACAGGAAAGTGTGGCAAGGAGTCCAGCAACTTACGAACTACAAGATAAACAACGGAGTTGTAGCGGGCGATGCAGCATTGGCAGAAGAGTTAAACATCTTTTTTGGTCGTTTTGAGGTGGAAGCACCAAAGGAAGCTGCACTACAGTCCCCAGTCCACAGCAGCTTTATCCTTAAAGTAGAGGAGTATGAGGTGAGGCGTATGCTGCGGACGATCAACCCGAGGAAGGCTGCTGGACCCGATGGAATCTCTGGATGTGTGTTGAAAGACTGTGCAGATCAACTAGCTGGAGTCTTTACCAAGATCTTTAATCAGTCTCTGGCTCAATCTAGGGTTCCATCCTGTTTGAAGTCCTCCACCATAGTTCCTGTACCTAAAAAATCTTATATCTCCAGTCTTAATGATTATCGACCAGTTGCACTTACTCCAGTGGTGATGAAATGTTTTGAAAAACTGGTCCGGAATTACATCACATCACTTCTCCCCCAGAGTTTTGATCCCCACCAGTTTGCATATCGAGCAAATAAATCTGCAGAGGATGCTGTAGCTACAGTCCTTCATGCTGCACTGTCACATCTGGAACAGCGGGGAAGCTATGCAAGACTGCTTTTCGTGGACTTCAGCTCAGCATTTAATACCATCCTCCCTCACAGACTGGTGGTTAAATTAGGGGATTTGGGATTTCTACATTCTATATGTATGTGGATAAATAGTTTTTTGTCCGGACGTAGTCAGAGGGTTAGAGTAGGTCAATGTACATCTACAGATCTGAGTCTTAGTACTGGCTCTCCACAGGGCTGTGTGCTGAGTCCACTGCTCTTTACTCTTTATACTTACGATTGCATTCCCACCTATCATAACAACATTATAGTTAAGTTTGCGGATGACACCACAGTAGTGGGGCTTATTTCAGCAGGAGATGAGTCTGCTTATAGGGATGAGGTGGAGCGGTTGATTGAGTGGTGCAGAGAGAATAACTTGCTTCTGAACACATTAAAAACTAAGGAGCTCATAATAGACTACAGGAAGAAGAAAACAGATCTTCAACCACTATTCATCAGTGGGGACTGTGTAGAAAGGGTGACCGACTTCCGTTTGTTGGGAGTCCATATTGAGGAGAATTTAACCTGGAGTGTAAACACCTCTGAGCTGCTGAAAAAGGCCCAACAGAGACTGTACTTTCTGAGAGTGCTCAGAAAGAATAACATCACTCAGAGACTATTGGTGTCTTTTTATCATTGTGTAATAGAAAGTGTACTGACATACTGCATATGTGTGTGGTATGCCAGTTGCACGGTGGCTCAGAGGAAATCACTCCAGCGGGTTATCAATATGGCACAGAAGATCATCGGATGCCCACTCCTCACATTGGAGGAATTACACAGCTCCCGCTGTCTTAAGAAAGCTCAGAATATTGTAGGAGATATTTCTCATCCTGGTCACTCTCTGTTTGTACCACTACCATCAGGCAGAAGGTATAGATCTATTAGAACAAGGACGGAAAGATTCAAAAATAGTTTTTACCCAATAGCATTATCCATGCTAAATTCTGTTAAAAATTAAGTTGACGGGTAATATTGGTGTTGAATGTGTTACATATATATCGTAGGGGTGTATGGCTGCTGTTGTTTTTTAAATTGTAGTTTTTATGGATTGTGTAGGAATGTTGCTAGGTGAAAGAGTGTAGGGATGTGGGTGTGTTTGGTTTTTATGTCAGTTTTAAATGAGTGTAAGTGATGTTTTGGCATGTGAATGTTGGAGTATGTGTATGGATGGTTTGTTTTTAAATTGTAGATTTTACGTCTTGGATTTTTATGCTGGGTTGTGTGAATGACTGACTGGATGGCACTTTTAATCTCGTATTTATACAATGACAATAAATTGCATTCCTTTCCTTCCTATTCCTTCCTTCCTTCCTTCCTTCCTTCCTTCCTTCCTTCCTTCTTTCCTTCCTTCCTTCTTTCCTTCCTTCCGTCCAGCCGTCCGTCCGTCCGTCTGTCCGTCCTTTTCTTTCTTTCCAAAAAGAGGAGGAAATAAGTGAAGAGGAATGTAGAAGAAAGAGGGGAGAGAAAAGTAGATCACAAATCTCATGTAGGAATTACAAATCTGAAAGAGAGAGATGAAACCTGACTCAGAAACATAGTAAACTAGTAACAACTTGATGGAGAGTATGACCTTTGTGGTCTGTAACACCCTTAGTCAAATGTCACTCTAGGCTGCTCGGTATCCCCAGTGCATGGAAAGTTGCTTTTGGAAAGTAATTTGCCCCCATTACTATTCTACGTATACTATTAATTCTGTATGTTACTGTTCTGTGTGAAAAGTTATGCCAATTATGATATCTCTTACAAAGAGAAAACGCCTTGCATTGCAGTGCTCTTTATCTACGACAGATAGATTGGGGGGGGGGACATGCATTGCCTAAGATAAAGCCAAACTGAATATTGGAATACCACTTTTACCAAGATTCTGATCATGTGAATTTAACAAAGAATCTGATTCACCAAAGCACCAATTCAATGAGCCCACTCTAGTGCGCCTTACTACACTAAGCCACAGGATTTCAGCCAAATCAGCATGAAACCCAAAGGGACTCCTTGAATCACATAGCTCCTCCTTTTGTGATTGCATGCACACTCTGCTTGCCATAATCACGGAACTATAGAAAAGATCTGTTTGTGCTGGTTGGGGGATTCTTGGAGTTGTTATCCAAAGTATTAACTTTTCTATGCTTTAGATAATAATATTTATTGAGCTTGCTATTGTTATGGTATTGCTTCACAAACTTTATGTATTGGGATGGTACCTCAAGCTACTTCCCTTTGACATTTAAAAAGCAGTTTTCTTTTTTTAAAAAACAACTCCCTTGTGTAAGATGTAATTTTCCATCTCATCTAGGCTGAATATCTCAAGAGCATCTGAAAACCAAAAGCATAAAATAAACTGCATAGTAATAAAACTACCACAGCATTGATATAAAACTCATGTCAATAGAATTAGTCAAAATTTAATGATATTACATACACCCAGCCTACAGAGTAGCTTTGAGTTCTGGGTTAGTGTTAGTGTTAGTGTTAGTGTTAGGGTCAATGTAGGTTTAAAATAGGCCATTTATCACCTGTAAAAGAGGACATAAAGGAGAAGATTTGCATGAAAACTACTCATACTAATTTGCATTAATTATTAATAGTCCCAAGCCTTTGATGGGCAAATTCAAAGCCCTGCTCTTTTTTCTTTTGGGGATGTCTGTGAAGATTCTCAGTCATCCAGGTGAGTTTATCTGGAAGTTGAGTCATGGCAACTGGACTTCCTTTTCTTGAGAGATAGAAACGTTTTGCTGCTCATCCAAACAGATTCATCAGTCTGAATACAGCGAGTAGGAGCCCTCCATCTTATAGTCAGCTTTGACCTCTTGTCACCCTGGTCTGAAATAGGCTCATAAGATGAACAATGGCCTGAATAGGCTCATTAGGTAGACAATAGTATCCATAGCCTTAAGCTGAACAATGGCCTAAGGTGCTGAAACCTATAAAGTATGAGTTGTTAGGTATGGCCTTGGTGGTGAAGGCTTTTTGATTTGTCTGGGTATTGTTGAAAGCACACCCTGATAAGTAGGGATAGACTATGCCTGAGGCCGCCACCTCTGTTGAGAGAGGGGTTTTCAGTGCTCACATTAGTAATCAGAAATACACTATTGTGGATGACCTTGGCTTTCAGTCTTCAATGGCAGCCCTTCTTACATCCTTTGATGCATTCCCAGATTCCAGACTTTGGCTAGTACTGTTATCCCTTATCACAAATAAGAAAGGAGAGGCTGTGGCTGAGTGGGCAGTTCACCTAAATCACCTTGGATTAAGATGAGTTTTGAACAAATGTCTTCACAGTAGGCATTTGAAGGGCATGTACAGTACATACAGACATTTATGTCCTATGAAGGGTGAGCCTACTATATACTGTATATTTTTTCCCAGAGTGACCAGAGGAAAAGACTGGCTCCCAGATTTGGTACCCTTGTTGCCGCACAGGACCCTTCATGGGGTCCCTTTAATGAGGAAAAAGTTGATGTGCAAGGAGAGGGGCCGTGTGTCCCTCTGTGGGGAACAGCTTCCCCCACCCTACCCCGAAGGGCTATCAGAAGGAAGCCTTCTGTTTGGGCAAATATACACCAATACTGTAATGCTATCATGACCTCTCCTTCACCTCAATATTATGCACAACTATTTCCTCCAAAACACTGTTGCTGCTTCCCACCTTAATAGTAGTACTTGCCCTGAGGTACAACACTATAAAATTAGTTTCCTGCGGCAGAAAATGGAGTGGGAAGTGGTAGATACATTCTAATATGTGGAAGCACAGAATGGTTGAGAACAGAATTCTTCGTTCTGAAACACAGAGTTCTAGAACTTCTCCTGAGGCACAGAAGGTTTAACAAAAGCTCAGCAGACTAAGGCTCTGAAAACTGTCGGCTGCAAAGTCGGGAGCTGAGTGGTTCGAATCCCGAGTGCCACACCGCGGAGAGAGCTCCCGCTGATCACCCCAGCTCCTGCCAACCTAGCAGTTCGAATGCATGTCAATGCAAGTAGATAAATAGGTACTGCCATAAAAAATGGGGAGGTAAAACAGCGTTTCCTTGCAGCCATGCCGGCCACATGGCCATGGACTTGCACAACACTGGCTCTTCGGCTTGAATACAGAGATGAGCACCGCCCCTAGAGTCGGACACGACTAGCACACATGTGCGGGGGGGGACTTTACCTTTACTTTTTACAAAAAAAGAACCCCTGCAACCGAACAATGCTGTAACACGTGTGTTCTTTTCCCTTCTTTCTAGGGGTGACGGGTCCTTTCCTGCCAGCCACCATGGCAGAAAATGACCACAGCTGGTGGAAGCTGACGTTCCTCAGGAAGAAGAAATCCACCCCAAAGGTGTTGTATGAAAGCCCTGGCATCTACGCTGCCACCGGCAATGAGAAACAGCCGGAAGGGGTGCTGACGAGCGGAGGCAACGGCGGGAGCAGCGAGCGAGACTTCAGTGCCCGGCTAGAGAAGATTGTGGACAAGAACACCAAAGGCAAACATGTGAAAGTCTCCAACTCAGGACGCTTCAAGGAGAAGAAGAAAGTCAGGGCCATGTTGTCAGAGAACCCCAATTTCTTTGGTGACAGTGAGCAGGGTGAAAAATAAGGGGTGTGTGAAGGAGGGATTCCATTCATAGGTGCCTTCATTTTTTGGAGACGTTTTTCTGATCAGGAGAAGCCGACTAGGACTATGGCATCCATGCCGCTAGATATACAAATGAAGTTAACGAGGGGCCCATCTGTAGCTCCAGGTCCTGATTTTCATGTGAAAAGAAAAAGTTTGAAGGAGGATGAACTTTATAGTTGCTCTTTTTTTTTAATTTAAGGAATAAAGTTAATAATATTTACATTAAGTATGAGTTTGGAAAATCTTCAGTAATGGAGAAAAGAATTGTTATAGTCAGAGCACAATCGATGACACAAGGGAACATGTTCAGAATGCAGATCTGTGTACCCTGGATATCGGGGCCGGCTCTGCCCTTTGGCAAAGGGAACCGGCCACCTCAGGTGGCAAACGCTTGGATGTGACAGGCAAGTATTGGAAGAAACAACTTTTTATGCCACATAGCCTGGCCTACAAACCCAAACTAGCTTGCTTCCTTCAGGTGTGGTTAAGGACATAGTCCCAGTGCCTGCTCTGAAGTAAGTTCTAGCCATCATAATCCTGTCAATTTGTTTGTCCTGGACTAACATCTTCCTTGGGATGGCCTTTGTTCATGCTCCCAGTCTTTGATTGTGATCTCTGGGGATCAGATTTTTTCTAGACTATGACAGAAATGGTGTGCATGATTTTTACCTCTGGATGTTTGTTCTTAGGGTGCACCTGCTTTCCACTCATAGCAAAGTGTGCCCCCATTATTAGTTGGATGGTTGTGGGGAGCATCAGGGCTCATGGATGGGGGAGATGAGTGTTCCTGCCATATCAGAAAGAACTGGACAAAGCAAGGGCAACATCAGATGTCCATGTATTACACCTGTCAAGGGCTGATGGGAGTTTCAGTCCAACAGTGTCCCCCATCCCTGGAATAAAAGATCTTTTGGAAATCTGTGGTTTCTATTGCCATGATATATGGGGAGGGCATATAAACCCAAAATCCTACATTCTCTTTCAGAAATACAGAACCTTTGGCTGTCCAGATGTTTTAGACCAGTGGTTCTCAACCGTGGTTCCCAGAATGTTACTAGACTACACTTCCCAGGAAACCTGCCTGGGTAGTGGTGGAGGCCTCTGGGAATTTTAGTCCAAGTATATCTGGGAACCCAAACTTAGATCACAACTCCAATAACATCTTCCCAAGGATTATGGTGACTGGAACTTCTGGAAATTTTAAATACAGTAGTTAAATACACTCGTGGCTCAGTGGTTAAATGCCTGTACTGCAGGTAAAACTGTGCTCACGACCTGGGGTTCAGTCCCAGGTAGCAGGCTCATGGTTGACTCAGCCTTCCATCCTTCCAAGGTTGGTAAAATGAGTACCCAGCTTGCTGGAGGGGGGCAGTGTGTAGCCTGCATACTGTAATTAAAAACTGTAAACCACCCAGAGACTACTTGAAGTGGCATGGGGCGGTATATAAGCAGATCAACTTTGCTTTTTGCATCTGTACCACTGTTTGCTGTTTCGGAAACTTCCTTTAATGTTTCCATAAGTGGCTTGTCAGCTAGCCAACAGGGAGGAGTTTTTAAAAAAGATTAAGATAGTTTTCTTTAGTGCCAACGGTATCTATTTCTATTTACTCCACCTTCTGAGATCCAAGTCCACTCAAGGTTTCATCCATATGGTGGCAAGTCCTCACTTCAGTGCTGACTTCAGTCCACTGAACTAGGCAAAAGGGATTCTAAAGTAAGTGTTGGCATCACTCCTTTAGTTCAATATAACCCCCCCCATCCAGTTCCATTGCCTCCAGGCCAGTTCCTGCCAACTCTGCCTGCCAAGCCAGGTGAACTTTAGCTGCAAAGAACCATATTAATAACTCATCCATCAAAGCTTGCTTTGTGCATGTAAAATGAGCAGTTCTGTTGAACTTTGCACGTCAGTTTTGCTGAACTTGATAACCATTTGTCTTTCTATCTGTCAGGAATTATCCAGCACAGAATTTTGTTTGGACCATTGTTCTGTATATACAGGATTGACAAAGAAAAGGCTTACTTAGTTGTTTGTTAAAATTTCACCCATCATATTCGGACGTTTTAGTGTGAGCTCAAGGGAGGTTGGTTTCTCAGAACCTTGACTCTGAATCCCAATAAACTATTGCCTTTGAAGAAAGGGCTGGGGAACTTGCAGCCTACTAAATATAGTTGAAGTCTAATGCCCACCAGCCCCATTCAGCCTGGCCAATAGGAATTATGATCGTTATAGTCTAACAACATGCAGGGGCCAGTTTCCTAGCCAATGCTTGTCCTTTTAGCTACAGGAGACTTAACATCTTGAAAACTGTGAGCTACAAAGTCGGTAGCTCAGCAGTTCGAATCCCGGGTGCTATGCAGTGGAGTGAGCTCCCGTTGTTAATCCCAGCTCCTGCCAACCTAGCAGTTCGAAAGCATGTAAATGCAAGTAGATAAAGAGGTCCCTTCATAAAAAAGTGGGAAGGTAAAACAGTGTTTCCTTGCAGCCATACCAGCCACATGGCCATAGACTTGCACAACACTGGCTCTTTGGCTTGAAAATGGAGATGAGCACCGCCCCTAGAGTCAGACATGACTAGCACACATGTACGGGGGGGGGCTTTAGCTTTTACCTAACATCTTAATTATTTGTCCACTTCAGTTTAAGTAAGGATGCTGTTGAGAAGAGCATTTGGATTGAGTCTGAGGTACAGATTGAAAAAGTTAAGCCTGCTCTCCCTTACACAGAGATGCCAGGAACTTCCTTAGGTTTTGGGGCCAAAGCCTGAGACCTAAGTCAAGACCACTTGTTAGAAATTCACTGCTGAGCAGAGGAATCTTATGCTCCTACACAAATCATGTCGATGAGGCATGCAGAGGACAAAAGAATCTAGCTATATCGTGTTCCTCCATAAATGTCTGGTAGGACAACTTAATGTTTATGTGTTGTTGTATTTCAATCCCACCTTTTGTCCAGTGAGATCCAGACAGTAAGCTCTCTTTCCTCCCACTTTATCATTGCACCATCGCTCATTAAGAGCAAGTAACTGAGCAAAGGTCATGCAATGAGTTTTATAGCTGGACCTTGGACTTCCTAAATTCCAATCTGACATCAGATCTATGTGCAATGTATTGAATGTATTATTTCTATGACAGACCCATGAGAAAGAAGAATGGGCTTTTAATAGTGAGGTGGTTCAGCTGATGTATTTTGCTATGCAAAGTACACATACTTAATGATATTTAAGGGGCGGAATAGCTCAGACTAGATAATAAAAATGGATTGGTTTAGGGAAAAAGTCCTTCTTTCCCTTTTTAGCTTTAAAAATAACACCAGGTAAATGAATAATCTGAGATAGTTAAGATATTATGTTAACATTTGGGCAGAAATAGATGCCCTAAGCACATCCGATCTCGCCTGATTTCGGAAGCTAAGCAGGGTTGGCCCTGGTTAGCACTTGGATTAGAGACCACCAGGGAATACCAAGTGCTGTAGGCGCCTGGAGTAGGAACTAGCAAACCACTCCAGTATTTTTGCCAAGAAAACTCCAAGGACATGGAGTCACAAAGAGTCGGTCACGACTGTAACGACACAACACACACACACACAGCCAGGCTAGGTAGAAATGTTTTTCTACCTAGTCCTGCAGGTTTTCTGCTATGGACGTGTGACTTTCTGCAGCATGCAAGGGAAGGCCACTGAAAGACCAGTTAGTGTCTCTCTTGGTCTGGATTCAATGAGTTCTCCCCCTGCAATCAAAGAGGCTATTTTAAAATGAGGTATATCACCTCATTTTGTCGCTTCATTTTGGCTCAGTGGGCTAAAACACTGAAAAGTGTTGGCTACAAAGTCGTCAGCTCAGTGGTTCGAATCCTGGGTGCCACGCAGCAGAGTGCAGTGCGCTCCTGAGGTTAACCCCAGCTCCTGCCAACCTAGCAGTTTGAAAGCATGTAAATGCAAGTGAATAAATAGGTACCACCGTAAAAAGCGGGAAGGTAAAACAGTGTTTCCTTGCAACCATGCTGACCATATGGCCACGGACTTACACAACACTGGCTCTTCGGCTTGAATATGGAGATGAGCACCGCCCCTAGAGTCAGACACGATTAGCATACATGTGCAGGGGAACCTTTACCTCTACCTTTATATCACCGAAACATGGTTGGTAGTATGTCAATAGCCAGGCTTAAAGAATGAAAAAGAGGCAAAGGCATCACAGAACAGCTTCAGACCCGGGCTGAATGTGAAAACACGGTTCCTCCCTACCCCCCTCCCACAATAGGTAGCTGTACTCCCATGCAGGCTGTGATAAAATAACCATATACAGTGGTGCCTTTTATAAAGGAATTAATTCGTTCCAAATGAAATTATGTTAAGCAAATTTTCCTTTATACAAATCCCCATAGGAATGCATTGAAAATGGAGTGATCCCAATTTTATGTTGTACGGATTTTCCCCATAGGCGATTATGTTAAGCAAATTTCCCCTATCTCCAGAATTTTTTATGTTGTACAAATTTTATGTTATACAAGCTGTTTGTTATACAAGGGTCCACTGTAATGAGAAAGAAACTCTTCTATGCGGCTTAAGGGAAGGAAGGACTGCTTTTATATTAAGTGCCTAACAAGGGACCTGTTGTATATTGTTTCCCTGTTTTAAACCAAAATAACAGGTGCTTTTCTCCTTACCCGCCACCCTTCCATCATCATCACAGAGTTCAAACTATCCTTGGAAATCTACCTGTACCATCTCATAAGAACATAAGAATATAAGAAGAGCCATGCTGGATCAGGCCAAAGGCCCATCTAGTCCAGCTTCCGGTATCTCACAGTGGCCCCACCAAATGTCTCTGGGAGCACACGAGACTAGATATCTGTCTCTTAATAACATCCCCCCCCCCCCGCATCTGTTTTTTGAAGTACCCTGGTTTTAAATCGAGATTACACATCTCCATCATGGCTGGTAACCTGTGATGGACTTTTCCTCCACGAATCGGTCCAATCCCTTTTTGAAGGTATCCAGGCCAGATGCCATCACCACATCCTGTGGCAGGGAGTTCCACAGACTAACAACACGCTGGATAAAAAATATTTTGTCTCCCGCAACTGCATCTACTATTAGGTAAAGTGACGCAACTCATTACAGGATACTGGGAGGTAGAATGGAGTATGTTGAAAGGCAAATCTGTGTTTGACCTATGAGACAATCAGCTCTAGAACATGAAATGTGGGGATGGGTGGGGGGAGGGTGTGCATGCAATTTTCACCTCAGGCACCAAATTGTTTTGAGTCAGCCTTAAATGTCACCCACTCCACTTTCACCATTCCCCTTCTTCCTAGACTTTTTGATACTTTTTGAGGTATGTTCAGCATTCTCTACTAGAACCTTTCCAGCTGCCTCTGGTTTGTGCCTGACTATTCTGTGATGACGCAGCAATGTGTGTAGTTGTAGTGGTAGTAGTAGTGCATGAGGTGCTGCTTTTTTGGATAAGCTCCCAGGGTCCCCTAGACTCATGGCCGACTGGATTCCCAAGCTCTGACAAAAACAGGAACCAGTCTATTGTCCTTATAAAAGACTTGATCTACTATCTGCCCCACCCCACCCCGAAGAGGCAACATTGAGCCTTTATACACGACCCCTAAGCTCTGCAGGAAATGGCTGCAAGGTCCGGACCTTACAAGTGTTTTCCCACCAGCTCCGGACTTTGCAGACAATTAAGTGCGACCCCGCCCACCTAAGCGCGACCCAGCTGCACTTTCTTGTACCTGCTTGAGGTGGGTGAAAATCCCCAGGTCCGGATTTAATCTGGTCAGTGCGGGGCTCTCCTGGCTTCTGCTTGTGTTTTTTTTTTGCCTCCTGCCCCTTTAAGAGAAGAGGTGGGAGGGAAAAAAGCAAGCAGAAGAGAAACGGAAGAGAAATGGAAGAGAAACGGAAGAGAAACGGAGCTCCGGGAAGCTCCTCCAGGTGAGCTGCATTTTTCCCCTCTTTCTCTGGTGGGGAGGAAGGAAGGGCAACGAACCCCTAAGATCTTTGGTCCGAATTTAAGGGACCAGCGGATCTTAGGGGTCGTGTGAAAAGGCCGATTCTCACCATATAGGTGGATTCATTCTGGAACAAAAGAATATCTTTTGTTTTGGTACCAGATAATAAGGACAAAGAGAGATGAAGGAAATACAGTCCCCTTTCAGCCAATTGGGTAGGGTTGTGCACCTGTAAGAATTTGACACAAAGCCTAACTCCTTACAAAACAGCCTTTCTTTCCACTGAAATGTCCCTGTTTTCTTTCTGGTTAATTTCAAAGCTGACGAGCCACACCTTGATTTTTAAATAAAAAAGATTTGTTATAAAGCCACTTCTGCTTGTAATCAGAAGCTACAAAAGAACCTTTTCAGTTGCATCCAATCCCCTGTATGCTTCCCCCCCCCCTCCCCTCACGCCCAATATTTATATTGAAGTCAGATCAGAAGTTGAGGGAAATAACACTGTCCATCTAGAGATGTCTATCTGTCAGTGCTAAACATCAATGATATCAAATTTGCAAACAAAGCTGCGGTACCTCCCTGTTGATCCCAAATGAAAAAAGTGAGCTCATTTAACAATTACAGATGGAAGAAAATCCATTTGATTGCCATGGTGGCACACACACAACTCCATATTGATGTACTGTACTGTAATACCTTTAAACAATACCATGACATTGCATTTTACACCTGCCCTACAGGAGTTTTCTTGGCATAAAATACTCAGAATTAGTATCTTTCTAGCAGTACTCTGGGCCAATGCAGCTTGGTCTTTCCATACATCTGAGCAATATTGATTCCTGTTTTTGTCTACTTAGCTAACCTGATTAGCTGTCTACACTCTGAAAGGTCTCAGCTGAGTCCTCTCACCAGGAACGCAAGTGAAGATTTGAACTCTGCAGCCATGTGCTCAAACCCACCAAACTATTCCTGCTGAACCCCTTTATAAGCCAACCAACATTTTTATATGACCCCAACAGGAAGCTTAGATTTCTTTTGTGAAAATCATTTGTCAGTTTTAATGGCGTATCTAACCATTTGTGGTATTTTGTTGAGCAGGAAGAAATGGTTTTTAAGAAACATCGAATCTTCACAATCACTAACAGTAAAGCAAAGCAAAGCAAAGCAAAGTGTTCTGCTTATATACCGCCCCATACCACTTTAAGTAGTCTCTGGGCAGTTTAGTTTTTAATAACAGGCTACACATTGGCCCCGCCAGCTGTACTGTACTGTACAGTGATGGACAAAATGCAGCTGCTCTTAGTAATTTCCACCTGGATACCCAATAATTTTTTTCAAAATAAATAAGTTTTTAAATTTTTAAAATTTCATAATTTAAATGTTTATTTATTTATGTATTTGGCTTTTATAAAAAAAAACATCTGGAGACCTCCAGGAGCAATAACATTTGCATTAGAGACAGAGGCATGAGGTATGGCTTTGTTTTGTTTTGTTTGTGGGGGAGTCTCTCACCCTTTGAAAGCAACAGCTGAAGTGTCTAAAAGGTACTTTTGTTTCCCTTTTTTTTAAAAAAAATGGTTGAAAACTGCTCCTGAATCTGCTGCAAACTGATGCAAGGGCTGGGATCCTCCAAGCTCACTCCCCAATGTCAAAAGGTCATAGATGGATATTCAGTGGCAGGCTCAGGAAGAGTTAACATGTTTCAGGTCTAGGAGAACCAGGACAGAAGTGCAGCACCTTCTGTGTAACTGTGATGAAAACTGTGCCCCACAGACATCTAATGGTACATGGGCTGCAGGTTCAGAACCAGTATAAGAGACAAGAGATAAAACTGTGTGCACCATACAGACTACCCTGCAACCTCCCCCCCCCATGCACAAATGGACACTGGCCATCTGGTCAGCTTCTACAGGAGGAATAAAGCGGAGAGAGCACACCAGTTTGTCATTTGCCTCTTACAACAAAATGTCTTAAGCTGGCTTTCACTTGACTACAGACAGAACAGCCTCATGCAAATCTGAAGTTTTCCAGTTGTTCCGCTTTGTCGCAACCAGACGAGTACTTCACGTTAGAGCCAATTTGCCTAGTTGCAAATGTCACCCTGTTCTGATTTAAGTAGGAGCCCTAATTTTGGCTTGTGAGTTCCCAGCTATGCAAGAACACTTTTTCTCTCTTCCTTTTAAAAGAAATGCCTGAGGGTAATCACGCTCATACCACATTTCAGTACTCCCACAGCTTTATTTATTTATTTATTTATTTATTTATTTATTGGATTTTTATACCACCCATCTGGCAGCGAGGTCACTCTGGGCGGTTTACAACAATTAACCAATTCAAACAATTTATACAAATGAGACCCTCAGCCCAGTTCTGTGAGGGAGGGTTAGTCTCAACACTAAAGTGGGTTAAGCAAGGATTCAATATCTCAATGTCACACCATCAATTCCCACACAGTCTTTGACCATCTCAGTGGATCCCAGTTCAAAAACATGGTCAGGTAACAGGAGATGGGAGATGGGGACAAGATACTCTTAAATCCAGACCTGACTGAAGAGTGACAAAAATTAATAAAATACATACTATTTTCCCTCCCAAAAATAGCCATCAGTACTGCTCAGGGGTATGGGAATCCATACCTTTCAGTCTGAAACCCCAGTGTATGAGGGAATTTGAGGAACAGGTGGATTCACTGTTCTGCACACCACAGAGACACTGTTGCCCCACTGTTCCATTTTGTATACAATATTTGCTTTTGATCTGGAAGTGTGATAACCTGAGGCCCCAAGACAGAACAAGGAAGGTGACTGTTCAGAAGCATTCAGTGAGAGTGTTTCTAATT
The DNA here is from genome assembly GCA_037367245.1 of Phrynocephalus guinanensis. Taxonomy (NCBI): domain Eukaryota; kingdom Metazoa; phylum Chordata; class Lepidosauria; order Squamata; family Agamidae; genus Phrynocephalus; species Phrynocephalus guinanensis. The sequence continues at coordinate 21,612,121 of CM074743.1, forward strand.
TAGTCAGTTGGGGAACTCTCTTAGCCTCTAGGGAATCCCATCACAAAAGGACTGACTGAGGAGATCCTGACCTCTGATTAGCAAGCAAAGGAGCAATGACTGAGAAGGCAAATATGTGCCCAGAACTGAGAGAGGGCAAAAGGTTATCAAGGCTGCAGTTTCACTGGGACTCAACCCAAGAATGAGAGCTAACTGATACTCTGGGTGTACACCTGAGATAAGACCCATTAGCTCCTCCTGGTGGATGGCCTTGTGAGTCTGTTGCCATGTTAGTTCTGTATGTTGACAAAAATAGAGATAGACAGCAAAGCTGCTTATAAACCACTCCATGGTGCTTAAAGCACTCTGGGGGGGTGTTTTACAAGTAATTATGTAGGCTATAAATTCCCCCCCTCCCGCCACCCAAGCACTCATTTTATCAACATTGGAAGGATGGAAGGCTGAGTGAGCCTTGAGCCTGCTACTTGGAATTCAACCCCAGGTCATCTACAGCGATAAAATACTGTGGGACTTTAAAGATTAACACATTTACTTCAGTGTGAACTTTTGTGGGTCAAAATCCGCTTCCTCAGGTGGAAGACAAATGCATAGGATGTGCCCTCTGAAGGCAACAAAGAAAAAATAAGCTTATCGCGACTCTTCCACAAGAATGGAATTCCTCTCCAGGGGAAGAAAAACTCCAAGGCTTTTGCTGGACTGCAGTTTCCATCAGCCCTCACAACTGGCTATGGCAGTGAGTCAACAATATTGAAAGGACTGCAGTCAAGTGTATCTTATCTCTTGAGGGGAGTTACTATGCCTTATTTTACCAGCAATGTGGTGGAGTTGCTAAGACAGATCTCTTGAGCCCTCCACATGAGCAGCTCTTCTTCTGAACAGTTTATACCAGACTATATTTATTCTTTAGTCCAATGCTACCGATTCTGACTGGCAACCCCTTTCCACCAGAAATCTTTCCTCTCCCTATGTGTTACTTTAGTCAGGGGCTTGAAGCCTTTGGTCCTGAGTCTGTATCAGTGGTTCCTAACCCCTTTTTTTCACTTGCATATCCCTTGGCCACCTAGTTCCATAAATTCTACCCTTCCTATTAGCAGAATGTTTGTAATTAACATGGTTGCTATTATTTATATAACAGCAGCCTTGGTGGAACAGGCCACAGCCCATCCAGTCCAGCATTCTGTCTCATACAGTGGCTCACCAGTTGCTCCAGGGTATTCCCAAGCAGATGTCTTCACCTGCTTACGATTCCCCACAAATGGCATTGAGAGATATTCTGCCTCTCTCTCCAACTCGGAGGTTGTCCTTAGGCATCCATAATGATAGCTATTGATACCCTTGTTCTCCATGAACTTGTCTAATCCTTTCTTAAAGCTGTCAAGGCTGACAGCTGTCACCAATTCTTCTGGCAGGAAGTTCCATGATCCTCTGGGTGAAAAAAGTACTTTCTCTTATTTGTTTGAGATCTAGCACCCAAAATTTCATGGGTGCCCCCTAGATCTAGTGATGTGATATAGGGAAAACAGTTTTTCCTTATCTACTTTGTCCATGCTTTGTATGATTTCAAATACATATCTTGTATTTCTGTTTAATTTCTATATCTTGTAACTATAAATAAATAGACCAATAATGGGATTAAAAAGCAATGGAATAAGGTGAATAGACAATATTCTTACATTTAAAACTCAAAAGATACAACAATCACAAAACTCCCTCACTGAACACCGTTTGTAAGCCAAACCGCCACTGTGCTTTTCTTGCAGTTAAATAATGAAAAGCCACTCTGGAACTCATTATAACATCCAATTAATTTCACAACTTTCAACTTGTATCTTATTTTACACTGTTGACATATGTGCCTTTCCCCCACTTTTCTTTCTTTCTCTTTCTTTCTTTTTCTTTTTCTTTTTCTTTCTTTCTATAAGTCCTGGTTCACACCCCTAGAGGTACACATATCCAAAGCTGGGAATCATTATTCTAGACGTTTTGTATGCAGTTGCCCAGAATCTCCAGCCATTGGCCAGGCGGCTGAGCCTTCTGGGAAGTCATAAAACACACAGAAAAACAACATGTTGAGAATATTTTAATTTGGAATACCTGATCTTTTTAATTTGGAATACCTGATCCTTTTAATTTGAAATGTCTGGGATCCATCCTTTTAAACTTTAGAACTGAGTTGCTGTTCCTTACAAAGAAACCTGAGTCAGTTAAAAAGAGGTTAAAAAACAACCCCATTTGTAGAAGGTGTATTATTGAAAAAGACATTTCTGATTTTAATACCAAGACATAGAATCATTATTACCAACTACTGCTGCTGAATTAGTGTCAGCAGATGCTTAATTAAATTAAAAGCACAAGCACACTTCTGAGCATAGAAGAGGCACATGCCCAGCTCGGATGTTTGAGAATGCAGACTGACAACACACCTAAAGCGAAACAGGACAAAAGTTAATATTAAACCACAGTCACCTTCAGTCATGATTCAATAGACTTTTATTGTCAAAAGTATACACAGGCACAGATTCTAAGCCAGGAGGCATCAACACACAGATGCCATATTCACCGGACATTGCAACAAGTATTTCTGAGGACAGTGTCACTTGAACACGGTGTACAAAGAACACAACACAGTGCATGCACACAAATTACATCTGATCTCCTAAGGCTCAGTTAATTTTCTACAACTCCAATTACGTTTCTGTCTATGCAACAGAGCGAGTCAGTTATGGTCTGACAAAACCATTGCAAAAATGTACATGTAATACACGTCACATTGGGAGATGCACCTCAATGAAATGGGACAAGAGTCCTCCAGTTAAAAATATTTGGATCCTAATAGTCCTTCTGCAATCAATCTTAAAATAGGATTCTTACACCTGTCCCTTCCCTCTGCACCTCCCTGAACTGGGACTGGGCTAAGGCCATGGCTAATGCAAATAAATAAATGATGATGATGATGATGACAGTGTGTGGTGGTGCAGATAGGGAGAGGGATAAGTAGAATACTGCCTCTCTTCTTATGTGACTGGAGTAACAACCTCTGAAACAAGTCTTCCTGATTTGCCAAGCAAGCATGAAATAAGATACACAGGTCAGATTTCAGCACCCTGAGAAGATCATTTCTCCCTGTATTTTTTTTAAAGCAAGTCCCCAATATTTTACAACTTAAAGAGGGAAGGGAGTAAATAAAAGCTAAGTAGGATTGCTCAGTGATCTCAAAAATAAGAACACAGCAGAGCTTCCATCTGTCCTGTTTTTCTGTCTCAGCTTTCAAAAACTCATTTTTTCTAGTTTACAGGTCATGTATTCCTTGTTTATTATTTCTTAAGCCATCTAATATTTCTCTGAAGAAAGATTAGCCTTGTGGTCCAAACAAAATAAAATACAAATGCACAAATAGGTACACCTTTATAGACTACTAAAGATCATACAGTAAATGAACTTTGGTGGATTAAACAGCATTTTATCAAGGTGGTACCATTTGTAATATTGCTTTGATATGATTAATGCTGCCCTTATTGTTAAAACATTTATCTCCCATTCTTTAGCCAAAGAGACTTCCAGACAAACATACTTGCCACCTACTCAGAAGTAAGACATTCCTTGCCACTTATAGTATAATCATATGCAAAGGGGGAAAAGGATGGAGAAGAAAGCAAAAACATGTATCAATTCTTTAAAAAATATTTCCAGTTCTTCATCTCCTGGCTTCATTATTTCTGGTCCTCATCCAGAGTCTCCATTTGTTTTACAATTTGTCATAGCTGCTGAATTAATCATTCAATTTGCATAATTTACAGAATACAGAGCACATATTTTCCACTCCATGTGTCCCAACCATCTGTGTTTATTTTATTTATTGAACATGCATGCTGCCTTTCACCTGAAAGGAGACTTAGGGCAGCTGGGAGAAGCAACAGGCACAATGAAAACAATCTATGATAATATGAAAACACAACAAAAGAAATGATATTAAGAAGTTTGGTTAAAAACTAGTTAAAGAGCACATGAATGAGAAAATGCAGTAACATTCAGTAAGAGCCCCTCCCTTAGCAATTACTGTTGTCAACGCCCCTCAAAATGCTGTTTAAATTTATCTGCTCCTCATCATATAAACCATATAAGGTTTATCCATCCATTATAAAATTAATCCAATCGACCATGATCTATTACCACTGTCCTCACAAGAGCATAAGTTTTAGAAGTGGGGTTGAGAATTGTACATGTTCCAGCATACATTCCAAATATATCATGATTGTCAAGGTACAAAAGTCTATTTGCATTTGTCTGAATAGCTTAAATGCTGTAACACAGCTGCATTCTAAGCACCAACAGAATTAAAGCATTTGTATATTTCTTTAAAAGGGATAACCACCCTGTAGTTTTACCAGAACCCTCGAGTTAGATTAGGCACCGAGCTGATTACTGCTACGAGGTCCTAATTATGGCCAGGCAATCATTTGAACCTGGTCCTCTTATATGAAGATGCAATAATGCCTTGTCCCACTGGTCCTTGGCCTGCTCTGTCTCAGCAATAAGTAGGGGGCACAGATTTTGACACAAATATTCTAAGAACAATGTGTGTAGAGGTTGAACCATATGGCTTTTTCAAGGGGAGAGTCTTTCATATACCCAGTTCCCCTCCCCTCTGTGGGTCATGGGCCCCAAAGGTGTACTGGGGTCCTGGAGATACCGGAAGACAATGCGGTCGTGCAATCGGTTTGTCTGTCCTTGCCAGAACTCTATGACGGCTGGCTTTAAAATATAGCCACCCCTGGAAGAGAAGGAAACACTGATTAAACCTCCACATCACAAACACTAATCCTGTTTTCTAGGGAGGTTCTGTGAGCCTCGACTGACCCTTAAACCTTGTAAAGCCATAAAAGATTCAACTCAGAGCGTGTGCTGTCGCCAAACGCCAAACAGTAAGCCAGGATGACATAGTTATCTCCCATCACACCCATAGGAAGGCAGGGGGGAACACAGCACTACTGTTCCGTGAACCATAAGAATATGGATAGCACATTTTGCATGACGTGGGCAGGCATACATTGGGTGAAATCCAGTAGTTAAGTCACATCTCAAGAAGGCCCATTGAATCAATGGAACCTACAGAGTTGACTCACCTCATTCCCATTAGGTAAGGCTAAAACATTTGGGGCTCTTTAGTCTGGAAAAAAGGCACCTGAGGGGGGGGGGGATATGATTGAGACGAACAAAATAATGGAGGGCATGAGTAAAGTGGATAGAGGGACACTCTTCTCCCTCTCACGAAATACCAGAACTAGGGGACATCCACTCAAACTGAGAGCTGGGAGAGTAAGAACAGACAAAAGAAAATATTTTTTCACCCAGCGCATTGTTAGTCTGTGGAACTCCCTGCCACAGGATGTGGTGATGGCATCTGGCCTGGATGCCTTCAAAAGGAGATTGGACAGATTCCTGGAGGAAAAGTCCATCACAGGTTACAAGCCATGATGGAGATGTATCATCGCCAGGCTTAAAACCAGGGTACTTCAAGGACCAGCTGCAAGGGAGTGGTATCAGGAGACAGATATCTAGTTTCGTTCGCTCCCAGACGCATCTGGTGGGGCCACTGTGAGATACAGGAAGGCGGACTAGATGGGCCTTTACCCTGATCCAGCATGGCTCGTCTTATGTTCTTATGTTTATTCAGTGGGCCTACTCTGGTTATTACTTACTTCTGGACTTCAGTCTCCCCAGCCCACCCCCTTGCAGCAGATTTGATAATTCCAGAACAAGCTTATCCCATACCCATAACCAGAGAGCATATAATCCTGTGGTTTGAATACTCTGTGTCCTGTGCATCTGAAAAAGTGAGCTTTGTCTGCAAAGCCTTGTCTTAAATGTGCCACAAGACCGTCACTTTGGCTGCAACACTGCTCCTTCCTAAGGGAAAGAAAAATGCCTTTTTCCTCTATGGTTAGATTTTCCTTACCTGGGTTTGTTTTCTCTGCTATCAAAATCCAGTTTGTAAGCGCCTTAAACTCAGAGTCAGAACTATACCATATTTCTTTCCTTTGGTTTCTGCTTTTGTTGCCATGCAAATTAGGGATGGCGAATCTCTGGTTTATGAGTCAAATGCCAACCTCTAGGTTTCTCTATCCACTCCTTTAGAGTAACATTGGGTTGGATATCAGTGGAATGGCCACTTTGCTCCTTTCTGCTCCAGAGTGCTTTACAAGAGGCTGCACTGCCATAGTTTCCCTCACTCTCTTTGGCTCAAATTCCTATCAACTTGCTAAATTCAGCACTGTGAAGATTTGAAACTTCTGACATCAGCGTGAGGAGCCTGGCAGTGAGCAATGGGGTAAGGCAGATTGCAGGAACACTCCATACCAAAATACACACGAGGGTCCAACTCACCAATATGCTGGTTTAGGTACCTTGGCTTCTTTGTACTTCTCTTCCAGTTCTGCATTTTTCTTCCTTAAGTACTAAAAATAAGAGTGGAAGGGACATGGAGATTTCAGGCAGTCAGATATAAAAAGGAAAGTAAAAAGATGCATGGTGCCACTTCTAAGCTGTTGAAACCCTCTTATAGATAAGAACCCCAAAGTTATTAGCTTGAAACATGCAGATTTAATAAGATATTAACTATATGTGGAGTGGGATGGTTGTGTACATATGTATACACAAAGAGACAGAATTAAAGTTGTTTCCCTTCTGAAACAGGCAGCATAGAAATCAAAGGTAGCTTTCTGGCAATACTTTTAATTGCTACTTCTAATAACATTCATTAACCTTTCAAGCTGAATATAAAACCAATTAAGGGGAACACAGCCACAGAAAAATTCCCTATAATACAAACATGGAAAGCTGCCTTACTCTTAAAGTCAAGCCAGTGATCTATTTAGCCCAATACCATCAAGTCTGTCTGGCAGTAGGAGTTCAGGTTTTTAGGCAGGATTCTTTCCTAAGCCCACTTGGAAAGACCTTTGATATTCCATGATGTTCTCCTTTCCAAGGACAAACCAGGCACAATCTTGCTTAGCTTCCAAAACCAGTCAAGACTGCAGTGGACTGAGCGTGGTAGGCTAGTCTAGTTCAAAGTGTGATCAAGTAGAAAGTTGTAGAGGGAGTCATCCAGAAAGACTGCCATGGTTCGTTCTGGAGCTCAAGAAAGAGGAAATCTGCATCACGATCACTCACCTCCCTGTCTGTGATCACTGTGCTTTGCCGGCTCACAAGAGCCCCAATCTGGCTGCTCTTTGGACGTAAGTGGAAGTACTTCTCAGATTCCTGCTCAGGAAGCCTCTCTACAGAGCCCTCGATTCGCACCTGCAAAGATAATCCAGTTCAGGGCATGAGACGAGAGTAACGACATAACGACATGCATCTACTGAGGAGATTTCATTGCACAGTTCAAATCATAACTAGGGACTGGGCAAGATCAAATGTTGGCAAATTCATTGCAATGAAAATCAGTTCTTTTAAAACTTCAGCAAACTACCACACTTTTCTATTTAGCCTGTTACTACTGGTGGCTTCCAGCCCATTTAAAAAGAGCCTACCCTTCCATGCAATGGCCTCCAATCCACAGATGCCCCTTTTCTCTTCCACAATCAACCTCTTCCTAAATTCATCCAACTGATAAGCTAAAAAAGTTGCCCCATACATTCCCGGTGCCCTTTGCACCCAGAAGAGCAAAGATAATATATCAGAAGTGGGGTGGGAGTGCACTCCCTAGGCTGCAGCCTGGCAGAGAAGATGTTACAAGCCTGTGGCCACACCTCATGTCATGAGGTGCTCAAACAAAGTGCCAGGTGGATTTTTTCCACTCAGTTCTTCAGCTAAGGACTCAAGTCCCTCTAGCTGCTCCTTCCCAAGGTGCGAAACAGGCAGAAGGAATAAAGTTGGGTCCTTTCAGGAAGCCTTGTGGAGTGCTGACTGAGCAGCAGACAGGAAGGGGGCAGGAAGACTCCCAGTTAACATACTGACAGGAAAGGCTCTGGCAGAGAGGCAGTCAGTGGTGGCGGACCTTTGGCACTCCAGATGTTTTGGACTGCAACTCCCACAGTCCTTTGCCATTGGCAATCTAGGCTTGGAATTCTGGGAGTTGTGGTCCAAAACATCTGGAGTGCCAAAGGTTTGCCACCACTGGACGCAGTGTTGGGCAAGAGGAGCTCATAGCTATCTCCAATCATGCAATGATCAGAACTAACTAAGGGGAACTTCTACACTGGGTGCAGGGACCAAAACCCTCCAGCCATAAGATTCCAACTGAGAAAATTCCCTCCAATTCCTGTTCTGCATCTACCTCCTTTAAACAGAGATATTGCATTTAAAGGTTCCTCTCTCTCTCTCTCTCTCTTCATAGTGCAATAAAAACTGGTGCAAGCTTGAATCCCAAAGCTTTATACCTGATCCTAAAACCTCCAACTATCAGAAGACCAAAGTACAGTTTCATGACAGGATCAGAGCCTCAGTTTTACTCACATAATGACTCAGAGAGAAACATTCAGGGTTTTGCTCTTTGTCACTCTGTCCAAGCCTTTAGCGTATACAGGCCAGAAGTGTACAGATTTGTGTTTGTAGAATATAGGTCCTACAGTCCTCTTGGGGAGTGATGGCAAACCTTTTAGAGACCAAGTGCCCAAACTGTGATTCAAAACCCACTCCCCCCCCCCGCAAAAGTGCCAATACAGCAATTTAACCTGCGTACATGCGGCTGTGAAGGGGCAATGTCGGGTGCCCACAGAAAGGGCTCCGAGTGCCACCTTTGGCACCCGTGCCATAAGTTCGCCAACGCTGCTCTAGGATGAGCAGAACCTAAAAAGGAGGCAGTGTGATTCAAGTTCTCAAAGCCCCTTCTAATCATGTCAGCCTGCCTCTCACATAAACGTCCAATGTGATCACAAGAATTATTGTCAGTAAGGGGGGGGGAGAGTTTACCTGGCGACTGAGGGGCTCCCAGTAGAAGACCAAAGAAGCAAATGGGTTACAGTCCTGTATAGAACAATGGGGGGAAAACACAGCAATAAACATACTCATTGATTGAGACAACTGGTGATTGGTGAACCTTTGGCTCTATGGACTTCAACACCCAGAATCCTCACCCCCACAGTCAATGTAAGGGATTGCATGACTTGTAATCCAAAATGTATACACAGAGCTAATGGTTTCCTGCTAAGGAAGATTTTTGAATTCTCCAATGCAGAAGCTTATAGCTTGCTTGTTGAGGAATCAGTGAGACGGGGAAGATTTTAGAATGTTTTGTTTTTAAAAATGTTTTAGAAAGGAAAGAAGCTGCCTTCAACTATTGGGTCTTCTAGGGCAATGTCGACACTTCTGGCTGACAGCAGTTCTTCATGATTTTAGGCAAGAATTCCTCCTAGCCTTACCTGGAGATATCTGGTGTTCTCTGGTGATCTGTTGTTCACACACTAACCTGCCGAGATTCCAGAATCTGGTGGGATTTTGTATCTTCAATGAAGTATGGTGACACATTTAGTTAACAGGCTCTGCCTACCTCCTCCTACAGAGTCTCTTTCCTCCTTAAGAATCTACTTCTGCTTCTCTGAGTGTTTCTAGGTGTTTAAACCAGCTCTGTTTAAACCAGTAGTCTAGTGACTTCCCAGCTAGACTACTGTAATGCACTGTAATGCACTCTATGTGGGGCTACCGATGAAAAGTCTCAGGAAACTTCAATGGGTCCAAAATGCAGCAACCAGACTGCTGACTGGGACGGGCTACAGAGATCACATTACACCTCTATTAAAGCAGTTCCATTGGCTGCCAATGAGCTATCAGGCACAATTCAAGGTGTTGACCTTGACTTACAAAGCACTATACGACCTGGGTCCTAGCTACCTCAATGATAGAATGTCACAGTATGAACCGACTCGGGTGTTAAGGTCATCAGGAGAGGCCTTTATCTCCATCCCGCCACCCTCACGGGTACGTGTTGTGGGAACCCATGAAAAGGCCTTCTCGGCTGCTGCGCCCAGACTCCAGAACTCCCTCACACTAGAGGCCAGGACTGCCTTATTTCTGTTGTCTTTCCAGAAACAGATGAAAACCTTTCTCTTCTGGCAAGCTTTCCCTGAATGATGGACTACCTATTATGTGTCTTTTATATGAATCTATAGGATCATATAGACTTTGTGTTTATAACTACTTTTAATCGTATGTGATTATATTGACACTATTTTTTCAATGTTAGTTTTTATTACTCATATAACTTTACATGGAACTCTACTCTCCTTTTAACTGCTCGCGTTATCTTGTAGCTTTAATGAAATGTTGTCTATTAATGCTGTAAGATGTCCCTCAATTCCCTGTTCTCAATACTATAATGTCTTAATTGTACTGAACTGTATATTATCCCTCATTACTGTAAGCCGCCTTGGGTCCTTTTCCAAAGGAGAAAGGCAGGGGAAAAAATACTCTAAAATAAATAAAATGGCTGTTCATTGCAGAAGAACCTTCTCTAATAGCCAGATGTTTCCCCTTTGGCTGCATCACATTTGACTGTGAAACTCATTTTTGAGTCAGGTTGTCTGGATCCCAAATCTACCTCCCACTGAGCAAGCTTGCTACCCAAGACAGCAACCTACCAGTTCCCGTCCTTTACGGCTCTCATGGTTGGTGAAGAAACGAAAGCCTTCCTGGCTGAAACCTTTCAAAAGCAACATCCGCGCAGAAGGCCTTCCATCCCTGGAAAGAATTAAACACTGATCATAGAAATTTTATTTATTTAATTTTTTTTACCCCCTCCTTTCTTCTTAGAAAGGACCCAAGGTGGCCTATATCATTAAAAGATAATACAGTAGACCCTTGTATAACAAACAGTTTGTATAACATAAAATCTGTAAAAACATAAAAAAATTCCAGAGATAGGGGAGATTTCCTTAACAGAATCGCCTATGGGGTGAATTCGTACAACATAAAAATAGTCGTGATCAGGGATTACTCTGTTTTCAATGCATTCCTATGGGAAATTTGTATAAAGGAAAATTTGCTTAACATAATTTCATTTGGAATGAATTGATTCCTTTATACAAGGTACCACTGTACTTAAAAAGAGTGTATATAGACATATTTTAAAAGGAACAAACTAATACATTAATATGGTTAAGAAAATCAATACCAAAAACAGTCAAAGCAACAAGGCCATTCACTCCGTTAAAAAAAAAAAAAACCTCTCAGACAGACAGTCTAAGAATAAGCATGACTGAAGGGAAAGGCATTTGCCTGCTCTCAGAAGTGGGAAGGAATTCCAGAGTTAGATTATTTAGCTACAGCGAAGCCCCCCTCGTGTATCTCCACAAAAAGTTCCTGTAAAAGGTGGTGGGACCCACAGAAAGTCCTCCCCTGATTATCTGAACACCAGAACAGACAACACAGAGAAAGAAGAATTAACAAAACAGAATAAATCCAATCTCGTTACAGTTCCTACCTGGTACAAGTGGCCAAGCACATTGCATTTACTTCCCCAATCAATGGGCATCTCATTGCCTCTTCAAACCATGCAGAGAACTGCTTAATGGGGTCAAGGGAGGCAAGATGTTTCTCCTCAAAGGCCTGGGGAAGAGGGGATGAAGCACTTGTAAAAAAAAAAGCACTCACATTTTCAGCTGCATGTGATGCTGTCGGTGCTCAACTGTTTCAATCATGAGTCTGGCCCTGTCTGTCTCTAAAAGAATCCCCTTCAGTTGTCTGACTTCTGGGTACAATAAATACTGTACATGTAAGAGGACAGCTTGCCAGATGCCCTTTCCACCACCCTCCACACACATCAAAGGTGACTTTCTGAAGGGAAGAAGCTCTTCAATCCATGGTAGTTCCCCGTGCAATTTCAAACTCACTTCTCCCTTGTTATGAAATCCTGCGGAGAGCTCCCATAAACAGCCTAGATCCATTATAAAATCATCTTTTATGTGTTTCTGCCTCCAGGGAAAAGATGAATTTCCCAACCCTTCTTAGTCCCCTGATGTTTCCTCACATCTGCTGTTCCTCCTAGGCCTCCATCTATCCGATCACTTAACATTAATTGCCATGCCCTGAGAAATACATGTAATCTCACCAACAAATACAGACATTTTGCAACACTCCTTGTAGCAATCATTTGAAGCAAAAGAGGCAACATCAAAACAAAATGCAATTTCCCCCCTAAGATATACTTTGGCATGCATCCCATTGTCTTCTATTTAAGTTCGTCACACCTCTCTTTTAATAAGTTCGTTGCAAGGATGGTTATGAAAGCATTTTTTTTAAAAAAAAAAATTCAACATAGCATTTTAATTTGCTCAATGGCCAGTTTTTAGGATCTCAACCACTGCTGCATTCAGCATATTTTTAAAAAATATTTTTACAGTGATATAAATGGGTTGCCTTCCATTCTGTAATCTAAAAAGTTTGGAATATAAAGGTTTATATAATATATTTTTCTTCATTCTTGTCAGAATCCAATGGTGCTTCCAGAGTGGAAAGATCAGCCCACCTGCCCTTGTCCAGAGGATGCTTGAATATGTTCACTGTCCTCAAGTTCTTCGGGGAGTCTCTTCCCATGTCCCTTAATAAATTACTGATTTCAATAAGACCTAACTACAAACAGATGCTGAAACTGTTTGAGGACTTTTTAGGACTCCACCTTCCATAAACCTTCAGCCAACAACATGCAAAAGGTGTCATTACTTACAAGGAGATCCTGGGAATTATAGTCAAAAGTCACACACACACCCAACTTCTGGCCACAAATAACAGGTTGGCTCCAGCCTTTGCATGTTGAAATGCACCAGTTTGGCTGAAACCCTGAGCGTGTGTGGGGCAGAGATCCACTCTTATACATGCTCTGAACCACCAGTGTCCTTATTTCTTGCAGAGCTCCCGAAACCAAGCCTTAAGAAGACCTCACACTCTGCACATGCTCAGGGAGTGTCTCGCCATTTTAAGATTTCCCTAACCGCCCTTTGCAATGGAAAATCTGTGCTGCTCGCGAATCCGACTCGCTCACCTCCTCGTCTCCTCTATAGTTCTTCCGAAGGGCCCCCAAATCCATGGCATAAGAGGACGCCAGAAGCCGGCCCGGACTACGAAAGCGGGTCAGCCCGAAACCTCGAAGCCCCAGCCGCCTCGCGCGACTCAACATCAAGAGCAACCTCGACTGCATTTAAAGCGCAGGCGCGAAATAGAACCAAGGGGGCGGGGCTCGAGCTGCCAGACCCCGCCCCTTTTAGTTCTCCTCCCCTCCGTCTTCTCAAGAGGAGGAAAAGAGAGCCTCTGAACGACCAATAGGAGGCAAGGAGTTTATCCTGCCCCCGCCTCTTTACACTCCTCCTCAGCTCCTAGCGAATCAGGGGAGGGGAACGGCCTGGCGTCACTAACCAGAAGGGAGGTCTCGAATTAATCAATGGGAAGCGGGTTTTTTTCCAGCCATTCGCTGAGTAAGGAGGAAAGGAAACGGGGTTGGAGGTTTCTGTGCCTGCTGTGCAATAGTGTTTCTTGGGGGCACACATTGATCCCCCGCAATAAATGGACATTCGCTGGAATTTTCGAAGGCGACCAGGGTTGTTCAAACTGCACCCGAAGTACAGGATTGGGTTTAATAAAGGGAAGTGGGTCATGCCCACAACGTTTGGCTCTTCAAGAATATTATGCATTCCAAGAGGGGATAGCTTGTTACAATCCACTGATCCTAGAGAGATCTGCGTCTCTCCCACTACTGTGAGGAAGACAGATAAGCATAAAGGGAATGCCATGGTGCCTGCGGATCACAAGCAGCCCTGGGTTTGTTACACCACTGGTCTAAAGTCTCAAGATTAGTATGAGGTTTCTACACATGTTCTGAAGAGTCAGGTATTCAGGATACCCCCCCTTTTTTTTGGCACAAACTGCCTGCTCACCAAGTTCTCCTTTGGTTATTTTTCTGGTAGCCCAGAGTCTCACCATCTCATGTAAGAGATGACCTGCACCCCTATAAGCATTGCTTAGCCAGGCCTACGTGCCTTGCCCTGAGCGATCATTTTCCAAACCCAAATATTGTGGGCTGGATATCCTGGGGCATCGATTGTACTGTGTCAGGGTGCCCCTACGTACAATGTCCTATTTCTGAGAGCCTCTCAAGGCTGGGCATTTGGGGCTTGGCTGCTTATGAACAGCTGTATTGGGGCATTTCTTGGCTGCAGGAGGAAAGCAGCTAGCACAGCCTGTGGTAAAGAACAGGAAGAATTGAAGCTGGCAGCATGCGATCGTCCAAACACGGTTCACCCTTGCCCTAAAAATGGCCAGATCAACAAAAGCCACTCCCATATTAACTCACCCACTTGTTGAAGTTTTCCTCCGAGGAGGCCCTGCTCGTCATATGTCCCTCTCAGCTGAACATTGTTAAGTGGTGACATGGGCTAAGGACTTCTCTGCAGCAATTCTGAAGTGGTGGAATGTTTTCCTGAGATAAGTTTTCTTCCCCCCGACCCCCTTCATTACTGGATCTTCAATGCCAGGCAAGAGAGTTCGGGGGGGGGGTGTATTCTCTGGTAGACCATTTTCATATTTCTGCTGAAGTGATTTGATGCTGGTCTTCGTAACTGAAGAAAAAGTAGGGGGGGGGACCAGAACTAGCAGCATCCTTACTATGAGTTGAGTCATAATGTCTACAGTTTTGAAACTTACATTGAGAGATTGGCCCAAAATGCATTAAGGTAGACAACTGAGCGACCATTTGGTATCATTCCATTCAAGCATTTAAAGGTACAGTACTTTGAAGGTCCGCCATGTGGATGATTTGGCCTTGTTTTGATTCCTGTTGACTTGCATCATCTAATGGGCTTCTTCCATGAGGGATTATGTGAATTCCTTATATATCATCCCCCAACACACACACACACACACACACACACACACACACGGGTTTGTATGCTATAGGCATGTGTGCAAAAGTAGTCTGAATCAGGATAACTCTTTTGCAGTATTTATCGGGCTGAGTTTTAGTAAACTAAAAGCCATAAAAACTAATAATGCCTATGGCTGAGGCATGTTGCCAAGGTAACGGTGACATGTCCTCTATTGTGACACTTCCCCCACCTGTATCACCTGAGGGAATACAGCTGGGGGAGGATGGTAGGAGGTTCTCTCTGAGAGTAAGTGTTTCATACTTTTCTTGTCTGTGTTGCTTTCATTTTCTTTAGTTGCTGAATTTTGCTTCCTTTTTTGTATCAACAGAACTGGAAATATCTTTAGCCTGTGAGGTTTAAATCAGATACAGGGAACCAGCAGCCTTCCATATATGATCGACTAGCCAGAGATGCTGGGAGTTTTATTTCAATGTCTGGAGAGCAAGGGATCCCCCACTTCTGATGTAGATTATGCAAAGACAGGAAAACTCCATAAAATGCATATAATGACTGATTATTTACAGTTGTTGCTGAACTCGCAAGTGAACTGAACTGATTCCTGTTTTTAGCTGACTGCCAGCTTTAAAGGAAACTGCATATGGGACTGTGGTTGAGGAAATACAGAATAATTTGGGGGGGGGGGGTTAAGACCATCTGCACGGCCCCATGCTGATATTAGGATTTCTGAACACACTTAGAATCATGTTGCACAGCTGAACTTTGGACAGTATTTTTAAACTTTTCCATTGTTCATTGCTTTGCAACATCCAGGTTATTGTTATCATAGATTCAATTGCAAAACTCATTAATTGCATTGCATATTAGGAATTCACTAGCTGAAATTCTGTTGCCTACCTACTGTGGTAAGTCACTCTAGAGTAGCCCCATTGAATCAGTAAGGATGTGATAAATCAACTCTTCTAATAATTTATTGATTATTTATTAACTTAAAATAGTTCTCTCCCACCTTTCTCCCCAAAAGGACCTAAGGCAACTTACATCATAAAACAGTAAGAGCTAAAAACAAGAGGTATGCAAATATTAAAAGTTTCATTCATTCAAACAGGCTGACTCTGCGTCTAGGCTGCAGTTGCCTAGATGCCCTAAATACATCTGATCTCGCCTGATTTCAGAAGCTAAGCAGGGTGGGCCCTGGTTAGTACTTGGATGGGAGACCACCAAGGAATACCAGGTGCTGTAGGCGCCTGGAATAGGAAGGAACTGGTAAGCCACTCCAGTGTTCCTGCCAAGAACACTCCCTGGTGGCATAAAATGTTGTTAAAATGCCATGATATGACCTCAAAATGCAAATTTTGACCATAACTAGAAATCATTACCTTTTACACACACACACACACACACACACACACACACACTGAAACAATGTGTTTTGTTACTTTCTAAATATACTGTTAGTTCCACCTGTACAGTGTGTGCGTGCATGTTTATACACACATACTAGGTATAACTACATTATTGTTTATACTTCTTTCACTCCATTGTACAATATATTTCAGAAGAATAGTAATGTATCGATTGAGCACATTACCATATCTTGTCTCATGTGGGGTGACATTGGGGTGCTTTGTATTTGCTCCAGTGTGGCACAGTGGTTAATTAAACCTGGAAATACTTGACTTTTCTAGACTTCGCCCAAGTGACAATGAAGTCTCCTGCAAAATCTTTTTGGAGGGGGGGAAAAGGACTGAGAGAGTGAAAGAGGGAGAAGGTGAGTGAGATGACAGAAAAATATTGTATTTGGCAGTATGTGTAGAACTTTTTGACCAAAATAAATAAATAATAAAAACAAACATGGTATGGGACCTTAAATGCCAACAGGTTTATTTCAGTATGAAGTCTTGTGGGTAACTTGAAAATCAGATTTTAAACCATGAAAGATCACATGGAAATAAATCTGACAGTCTTTAAGGTGCCACAATGCTTTCATTTCCATTTCGCTTTTGTTTATACATTTAACATAAACAACAAGTAAAAATCAGATATACTAAAACAGATAAATGCCACTACTTAGCTGAAAAGTAGGAATTCTTAGTACCTTCTGGAGTCTTGTTCTGTCACTCCTCTTGACAGTTCATAGCAATCTTGAGGTCATAATAAAAATTATCCTCAGAACCAGTTTCAATACTTCAAATGTTAAAAGGTTTAGGTTTTTTCACTTTCAAAAGTAATGTGATTTGTGTAGCTGTTGAACAGAATTTCAGCCAATGTAGACTATTGTTGAGGAGTCTGTATCAGGAGGACCAAATCTGCCCCTTCTAGGATCCCAGCTCAGCACTCTGGACTTTCCCAGGTGGCTATAGTCCTTTCCCCATGACACCACTGAGTGGTTTTGCAGCTTTTATGTTTTATGTGGGGGGGTGTGGTGGCTCAGCGGGCTAGAAATCTGTGGGTTACAAAGTTGGCAGCTTGGCAGTTAGAATCCCGGGTGCCACGCAGCGGAGTGAGCTCCTGCTGTTAACCCCAGCTCCTGCCAACCTAGCAGCTCGAAAGCATGTAAATGCAAGTAGACAAATAGGTACCGCCGTAAAAAAGCAAGAAGGTAAAACAATGTTCCATGCGCAGAAATGTGTTTGGCTTGAATACAGAGATGAGCACCACCCCTAGAGTTGGACACGACTAGCATGCATGTGGTGGTGGGGAACCTTTACCTTTTCACCTTTATGTCTCCCTACAACACTCAGTTAAATGTACCTTGTCAGGCTTAGCTCTTAGGAGTATGGCACTGAAGCTAAAATACACTGGAAATTTTGACCACAAACATTATTGGTGTACAGTTTCAAAAAATATATATTCTAAGATTGAATTCATGCCTTAGATGGAAAGAGGTTCCACCATGCTTTGATGAGCTTGGTGTGAGTTAGTGAGATGCATGTGGACCACCAGAAATCCCTCACCATTAGGTATGCTGGTTAAGGCTAATGGGAATTGCAGACCAACAACTGGCAAATCATGTGCCATTTACCTTGATGTAGACCACTGGAGACTTTGAAGGACAACTATGGAGCCTGGGCCTGGAAACTAAGAACCTCTCCTATACGTTCTATACAGTCTATAATGCATGCAGTTGGAACTAATGTTGAGCAGATTTCAGCTTCCAAGTGCTTTTCAAAGGCAAACCCACAAGGATCACATTATATTAACCTGGTCCAGATGTGCATATGGAGCAAAACTCTTGTCCTAAGCCTTAGATTTCCCACCCACACTTTTTTGTGTGGTTATCTGGGCCTTTACTAGCAGCAGTTATTAAACTGAAATTGTAGCAAGACTTCTCTAAAGTGGTTTACTAGAAGAAGTACAGTATAGTTATGGTTAGAGAAGAATCTTTTGTATTCTGGGTATGGAATATATGTTGAATTATATGTAGCACTATAGTCAATTCTAATTTTTTTGTTTTGTTTTGTTGTTTTCATTGTTGGTTTTTAATGATATGTTTGTTATTTTTATTTTCTTTCATTCTTAAATGATGTTATTGTTGCTAACTGCCTGGAGTTCCTTCAAGAAGATGGGTGCTATATAAATAAATAAATAAATAAATAAATAAATAAATAAATAAATAAATAAATAAATAAGGTTTGGGGAGATGGGAGTTTATCTCAGTTCAGTGCAACAATGATAAATCCTTGGCAGTAAGAAACGTACTGCAAGCCAAAACTAAGAGGCTTCTTAATTTTGGCCACCTTCATCAGAATTCTGTGAGTTGTAGTCCAGAAAAAGCAATTTCTCCCAACTTTTGCTTTCTTTGTGCCAGTGCTGGCCCTACTATAGGGCAGAGTGAGGCAACCAACACTAAACCTAGCCACCCTCAATTCACAGAGAGCACGCAGGATCTCCATGTTGGAAGGACTGCCATTTCAGCTCAGCTCACTTCATAGCAGAAATAGGGTTACTTTTTCAGACGGTAACTTCCCAAATTCTCCACTCTGAATGGCCACTATTGTAGTTGCAGTCCATATATGGAACATGTCTTATCACACTTTTTGTGAATGATAGACTTGACTACCCATTATGTGACTTTTAGATGGATTACCATGCATGATTGCACTGACTGATTTCATAAGAACACCAGTGTATTCCATGTTTATTTCCATCCATCTCTCATAACTGATTTTTTTTCTTTTCGCATGCTCGTTGTAGCTTTAATGTTACCTTTTAATGTTGTAAGATGCCTCTTCTAATTCCTTGTTCTTAAACTTGAACATGTCTTAAATGTTCTGGGCTGTATATTGTCTGTCATTATTGTAAGCCACCTCAGGTCTTTTTTCAAAGAGAAAGGCGAGGGTAAAATATTCAAAATAAATAAATGCTATATTTTGTAAGAAATATGATGGAGAAGCTCTTAATAAGCTAAAATCAATTTATTTATTTATTTATTTACAGCATTTTTACCCCACATTTCTCTTTGGAAAAGGACCCAAGGTGGCTTACAGTAAGGAGAAAACTATACAGTCCATTACAATTAAGAAACAATCAGTTTGAGAAATGGAATTGAAGGGCATCTTATAGCATTATAAAGCAACATTAAAGCTAACAATTGATAACACAGTATCACTGCAATTACACAAGGAGAGATATAAATACAAAGTTAAAAGTGGTTATAAACACAAAGTCTATGTAGCCATGTATGGTAGATTCCTATAGAGACACATAATAGGTAGTCCATCATTCAGGGAAAGCTTGCCTGAAAAGAAAGGTCTTTGCCTGTTTCCGGAAAGACAGCAGATATGGGGCAGTCCTGGCCTCTAGTGGGAGGGAGTTCCAGAATCTAGGCGCCACAGCCAAGAAAACCCTTTCATGTGTTCCCACGTCGTACCTGTGAGGGAGGCACGATGAAGAGAAAGGCCTCTCCTGATGACCTTAGCACCTAAATCGTTTCATGTTGTAAGATTCGATCTTTGAGCGAGGTAGGGGCCAAGTTGTACAGTACTTTGTAGGTTGAGGTCATCACTTTGAATTGTGCACGATATCTGATTGTCAGCCAGTGGAGCTGCTTTAATAGGGGTGTAATGTGGTCTCTGTAACCCGCCTCAGTCAGTCTGTGTCTAGAGACACAGAAAAAGATAAGTCAAGTATAAGAGAGTACTATATAAGACTGGATCCAGATTTAGAGTACCCATCCAATCTTCCCCATAAATCCCTGTGCAGATTTCTTGTTGAAGTAATGCAGGTGGTTTTGATGTCTGTGGGGCCATGAGTGTTCTGCAGATTAAGCCTGAATTTATTGTGCCTTATCCATGGTGCTGACCCATATTCTCCACCTCCCATTCAGCACCTTGGATAGCTCCTGTAAATCATATTAAATCTGGTCCACATTCATCCCATTTGCACTGGGGTCCCCAACCTTCACTGATGGTAAGGAAATATTTTTCTCCTAACCAAGTTGTGTATATTGAATTCTGGATCTAAACCAAGATACAGACAACAGAGAATGCAACAGAGGAGCATAGAAGTTTGGTAACAGGTTCCTCCTTCTGCCAGAACTGTAGGGTACTTCACCCAGAAGAGAGATTCCAGCATAGAACTAAAAAAAAGTCAGCAATCTGGTTGTTGAAGCACACTCCCCAATTTCCATACCAGTGAATTCATGCAACACATGGACGTTAGATTTGATCCAAGGGCAGCGTAGAAATATTGAGATGGAAGACACTGGGTATATGCTCCCGTTCTTACCTTGCTTACCATTCTTTTGTAGGCTGGAAAGGTTGCGGAACCCTCTTCAAAAAAGGAATGCCAACATTGCCCAGAAGAAGAGGGAAGCAGCAACCCCCTCGTGCCTTTTCCTGGGCTTGGCAGTTTGCTGCCTTCCAGAGATAGAGGACGAAGGCACCTGATTCCAAGGACCAAAGGGGTTTCATTTCTATCTAGAAAATAAGAACTTTTCTGTGGAGGATGGAGGAATTATAAACATGTCCTCCTGGAGTTGCTGCAAAGAAGAAGACAAAGAGCCTCCCAAATGTAAACCTGAGTCGGTGGAAGTTCTAAAGCCAAATCCCAAAGTTAAGCCTCTGGTCGTGTCAGGTATAAACACCACTTCTTTGCTGCTCTTGAGGTTGCTAGGTTGCAGAGTTCCTAGGGTACATAAGCTAGGTATCAAACTAGATGAAACATGCTATGTTTTTAGAAGAGGTGCTCCTGCAAGTGGTGAAAACCATCTGTTTGTCATAGCACGGGATTTCCTCACCTACGCATCGTAAACTGAGTATGTTTTGTTTTTTGACTGAGTTAAACATAAATTTGCTTTGCAAATCAGAGGGTCAAGGCATCCATTTCAGAGGAAATCTTGATGTAGGAAGAAAAACTGGATTAATCAGAGGAATTACATCTCTTACTTACCTCTACTTGAACCCAAATGGTTCCCTTGCTTTGTACAGCCTAACAAATTACTATTTTTGCCCCATAAGAGTCCAGAAGACCTGCTGTGATGTCCAGGACTTCTAAGTACTAGAATCTCTCTGTACCAAAAAGAGTACCAGTGCAGGTGACTCATCTGTGGGTATCCTTATCATTTCACAGTTGCCTATGTACTGAAGCATGAGGAAGATGATGACGAGCCAGGCCAACGGGAACAGGAGAAACTGAGACAGGAACAGGAGAAACAGAGACAGGAACAGGAGAAACAGAGACAGGAACAGGAGAAACAGAAGCAAATCCAGAACAATCAAGAATCATCAGGCCAAGGTTGGTGCAGGCAATTAAGCCACTTGTCTCTCTTTCAGCATTTATACGGCATCACTCCTGCACCTCTGACAGATCAGTGGCTGTTCTGAGTGCAGGAACCTGCAAGCTACACCTCAGCACCACAGCTTGGAAGCTGCACATTAAAAGTAACATTAGCTACATACCACTGTTTTGTTTATGAGATAACAATGGAGTAAAGTCAAGATTTGGGAGTCTGGTTCTGTACTGTGTCTCTTGGAAGAAAGCCCATGGACAAAACTGCACAATCCCAGAACACCATCAAAAGAAAGAAAAGGCAAACTGCAGTACTTCTAAGTGTGTGTGTGTGTGTGTGTGTGTGTGTGTGTGTGTGTGTGTGTGTGTGTGTGTGTGTGTGTGTGTGTGTGTGTGTGTGTGTGTGTGTGTGTGTGTGTGTGTTGTGTCGTTACAGTCGTGACTGGCCCTTCGTGACCCCATGTCCATGGAGTTATTTCTTGGCAGGAATACTGGAGTGGTTTGCCAGTTCCTACTCCAGGTGCCTACAGCACCTGTTTTTCCCTGGTGGTCTCCCATCCAAGTACTAGCCAGGGCCCACCCTGCTTAGCTTCCGAAATCAGGTGAGATCGGATGTGCTCAGGGCATCTAAGCAGCATGTACCTCTAAGTACCCTGTTCCTAAAAAACTCTGAAATTGTCATGATAATCATCATTGGTACAAGCAAATTACACTTCAAAAACAACTTAACTAACAGGGTCCAAATTACATCTAGTAAAATGTAGATAAACAAGTAATATTTCATAGTTATTTTCATACGGCATGTTAGTGTCTTTATGGGAGCATTTTGATGGAAATGGGCAGGTTTTATGCCATTCTCTTGTCAAATCAAAGGTGTCCTCTTCTCTCAAAGTAAGATAAAGTAATAAAAAGTAATGGGCAGTGTGACAAGAAATGCAAGAATCTTTTGTAATATTATCAGAAGTAATGACAACAGGATGAGTTTCAAAGATGACATTGAGTAATAGGAACACGTTACTTCCAAAAGATAACTTTTAAAGTTCTGGTCAGTACACATTGGGATTGCTTGATTGTTTTACTAAACAGGATGCACTACTCAAGACGGCATGTTGCATGTAACATAAGCTGCCTATTAGCTACCACCCCCTTGTTACCCTATAAATAAAATATTTATAGGCAGCTAATATTACCTGCAACTTCCTGCTTTGAGTCGTGCACCCTATATACCTATACTGTATTCCCTTTGGGTCCTGTGGGAGGGGAGGAGTACAGTATGTTGATAATCCTATGATCCCCACTCTACATTATCAACACTGTCAAATTCAGAGGATAGATGGGTAATGAAAAGGCATTTTTGTGTAGCCCTTGTAGAGTTTTGGGATTGATTTGCATCCCAAAACCCCCACTTTAGTTCTGCCACTTCCTGGGTTTTTTTTAAAGGGACCAGAAAGCTGGTAATGGAAAGGATCCCTTTCTGCCTAAGTGAGGCCCAGGTGAGCTGCTGCCAGTCAGAGCAGATCATATTGAGCTAGATGGCCAAACACTCAGCTTCATCAATTTACAGAAATAATATCAGGATGCTTTAATAAACTAAAACCATCGACAGTATTAAAAACATCCTACCTACCTACCTACCTACCTACCTACAGTGGACCCTTGTATAACAAACGGTTTGTATAACATAAAATCTGTACAACATAAAAAATCTGGAGATAGAGGAAATTTGCTTAACAGAATTGCCTATGGGGCAAATCTGTACAACATAAAAATGGGATTACTCTGTTTTCAATGCATTCCTATGGAAAATTTGTATAAAGGAAAATTTGCTTAACATAATTTCATTCGGAACGAATTAATTCCTTTATACAAGGTACCACTGTACTATCTATCTATCTATTGGAACAGCTTCAGAGGAAAGGACTAAAAGCAGTAAAAGAAAATTCAGGGAAGTAGATTTTAATTACATATTGGGAATAACTTTCTAATGACACAAGGTGGGAGAACCAATTGCTATGGTTAGATATAGAGCTCTGGGAATATTGAATATGAATGATTTTAAAGATATATGAAACCTGTTTCTAGTACATTTGAGAAAGGCAGTGGTTATACCCCTGGACAAGAATCATTATATTTCTGGAGAAAAACAGAGCATGTATTAAATATAAAGGAAAACAAATAATTAGTCCCAAGGATGGGGGGAAGCACGGTACTGAGTATGTATTATGCATCCGTAAATGTGTTTATTTCTAGTTCTATGTTATTTGAATTGTTTTTACTGTGCATTATAATTAGCAAAATTAATTTAAATAAAAATGGTATGAGTAACAGAAGGCATTGTGTCAGATATATGATGTGCTAGATAAAATATGCTACCTCAAACTGGAAGCTTAAAAAGATTAATCCAATCAAAATAAAATTGTAATGAAAATTGCCATAAAGCAGGACACATTGATGCTCTGACCTGCAAGAGCAGTGATCCTTTAATGACTGAACTGTTGATGAATCTTTTCACATTACATAGGATACCATATACAGCAGTGGTGGCCAACCTTCGGAACTCCAGATGTGTTCTCACATTCTGAGCTTAGGTTGCCAATGACAAAGGACTGTGGGAGTTGTAGTCCAAAACATCTGGAGTGCTGAAGGTTCACCACCACTGATATACAGGATTCCACAGCTTCTAGCTCAGTGGTTTGTCAACCTGTGGGTCCCCAGATGTTCATGGACTGCAACTCCAGGAAACCTCCACCACTCATCGTACTGGAAGGGATTTCTGGGAGTTGCAGTCCAGGAACATCTGGGGACCCACAGGTTGAGAACCACTGGTCTAGCTAATGAGCGAGTTGGTAGGTTTCAGGCTCTGTGCCAGTGCATATCAAACTACTGCCTGGCAATGAGATGGCCATGCTGTTAACATTTGTCCTTTCTCCCTCCCCCTTCCCATTTCTTTCTTCCGCCCCAAAGACGATGCTGTCACACAGCCCTCCACCTCAGCCAGTGAAACAATGAGAGAGGCAGAAACACAAACCAATCCACACTGTTTCCCTAAGTCACCAGCAAAGGTCACCCTGGAGGAGATTCTGCGTGGAATACAGAGGATCCAGGTGACTATGGATCACACAGGTAAGTGTAGGGGGGGTCTTTCCAGACTTGTTTGCAAATGGAGCAATTACAGCCTAACACAACTCTGCTGGATAAGATCGATTGTCTGGCTCTGCATTCCGTGCCCCTAGTGGCCACATAGATGTCTATATAGGAAGCCCTCAAGGACTTGAGTGCAATCATACACTCCACCTTGTGGTCCCCAGCAATACCTTTGAGACATTAGAAGTACAGTAGTAGATCACCTTCCTGACTAGGAGCTATGGCTTTAATCTCCATGAATTTATCTTATCTTCTTCCAAAGCTACTCAAGTTGGCAGCCATTGCGACATCTTGTGGCACCGAATTTCATGGTTGCGTTCCAGTTCACTTGGCCCATCCTGGCTATGCTGCAGGGTGTGGTAAATTAATGTCTTATCTGCTTGCCTCCCAAAACTGATACCTTCCATGTTCAAAATATTTTACCTTCTACATCTGCCAGATGATTCAGTATCTAGATAACATGGTACAAGGGATAGTGTTTGTTAAATGCTTGGAGTGTGCCTTTAGTATAGTGTAACATTTCATGGGCTCTTGGCCACCTGGTAAGATATGTTAGGTGCTGTCATGAGAGGCTTATTCTATTCTCGTCTCTTCTCTTCTATTTATTTATTTATTTAAAAATGTTTATAACCATCCATCTTTCCAAGGGAACTCTGGGTGGTTAACAGCAACAATAAAACAAATATGAGATACACAAAACAAAACTGTGATAATCTGATAAAATGTGAAGACTTTGAAGTTATAATTATTGAACAAAGGAACTTCCAAGGGGAGTTCCAGCATAAAGCCATTATTATACATAACAATGCAACTCAGTTCTGTGGCTCAAATAGAGATGACAGTTTATTATCCTGCTACTTGTATTATCAGGCTAGTCAATACCGTATTTGTAATGAATGTTGGTTGTGAAATTTGCATCTGCTTAGATTTGTATGTACTGTATTATCGGTATATATATTTTTGAATGTCATGCTGCCCTAACTTCACTCCTTACCATTTCTCCATCTCAGCAGCATCAATGCAACCCATAGAAATTTTATATAACACTTCATGGGTCCAACAATTTGTTCCGGTTTGAAAAAGCATATGCCATGAGAAATCTTTGTTAAATGTTTAAGAGGCCCAACATTCCTTTTTTGATGTTTAGAGACTAACACATTTATATCTCAGGAGATTGTTAAAGCATTGTCATTCCTGACTGAAAAAAACCCACATACCTTTCTTTGCAGTGAGAGATTTTGAACAACGCATTTCCCGTTTGGAGCGGATAGTTTTAAAAATGAGGAATGCATGGATTCACCACCAAACCTGCCATCTGGAGGGCCTCGAGTATGATGATGAACAGGAAGATTAACTTTTAAAAATTGGGACGTTATGTGTTTTTTCCCCCCCTGGACTGCAATTCCACAAATCAACTCACAGAATTCCTATGTCAATGAACCCTACTTTTTAAGCAAGATGCTGACGTTTGGCCCCAGGACTTTGGATGAGAGAGCTTGTGTGCCATCATTAGTGTCGAAAACAAAATTTACTCACTTTTGCTATCTTATTTTACTGATGAGGTCTTGCAGATGTGAGAGATTTGGTGACGCCATCTTGTTCTCTGTCCACAACAGGGTATCTGGTGCAGTTTTCAGTGCAGTGCCAATGCTGTAGTGACTATGTTGACTATTGGATATATTTACCAAGATCCTCTATTTTTCCCCTTTAAACATTTCTGCCAGATTTTGGTATCCCTTTCTCCACCCCTGTGTTGCAGCAATCATACATCTCCCTGACCAGGCTGCATTTCCTTGATATATCATGGATTACAGGGGCCATGCCTCAGCATCTTCCACCAGTACAGAACCAGAGGAGTGAGCTTGTATCTTGGAGGGCACCAGTATACCTGATGCTTCCATCAACCTGAGCTTCTGTCCAAATGCTCTTGGGGAACATGTCCCCTATTCCACTATTCACCCTGCAGCTGCTCCTTGACTGGTATATATACCCATTTTTGCACAGCCTTAAAGTAGTGGGTGTATCTTTAAAATGTTGTTAAACCGTTTGTTTACCATGGTCCCCTTACTACCTGATTACGCTGGATTTGGAGCCTGGAATCAAACATAAAAGCACAATATAAGATGAACATAAAAAAAACTAGTGAAGTTAAATTTGCCAGCTGAGAACATGTGGCAAAGGAGAGAAAGAAAAGAGAAAACATGGGATAGTGTGTGGCTCAGGTACAAAAGAGGTATGCAAGGGTTTTGGGAAATGCAAAGTTTGCCCCCATATACAAGGTTGTTAAAAAACATTTTATTTATAATATCCATTCTGGTTTTTTGTATTGTTGGCTTATTTAAAACTATCAATTTAACATTGTTTTTAAACTACCTTATTTTTATAATATATTAAACTTGCAGCTTGATGTAAACCACGTATTCTACCACAAAGAAATCTTGTAATCCCCTCTAGACTGATACTTTCCCTAAAGCAAGTCCTATTTTGATAGAATAAACTTTTCAGCCTTATTTTAATTTCCATAGTAGGATTCAGTTATAGTTTGAATTGACCACAGAGATTCTTGCTCACCCCAATGTCCTTCCTCCAATCTCTGTTAATGCTCAACTTCCTTCTCCCGGATGACATGCAGAGAGGTACTACTTCTGCCTTAAGCAAAGCAACAATTAAATTAAATGTCAGGATGAGAGGCAGCTATCCAAACCAGAAACCTGAGTGCAATTCAACATGATGATGGGTCTTAGGGACCTCAGTTATTTCGCTGGCAGTTACTTCGGAAATCTGTAATAGGAGAAGCCAGAAATTCTAGGTCTTCTGCACGGGATGTCCATTTGTTATGGCCTGTCTTGTGAATCTCAAATAGCACTAACATTTTCTCAGCTGCGATATAGTTTTACCAGCCATGTTTACACTTAATTTTCCCCTAATCCTCCTAGCTTGGAAAGTTGGTGACCACTGGCTTCTTAATAAGTACAGTAGGACCCCCATATCCATTGATTTGTTATCCACTGATTCAGTTATCCACGGTTGGCTGGGAAAAAATTAAATAAATATTTCAGCAGCTGCAAAGCAAGCTACTGTCCCAAAACAGCAGCTGTAAAGCAAGCTATTGTCTCAAAACAGCAGCCGTAAAGCAAGCTGTCACAAAACAGAAGTTTTGGGGATTTTTTGGTGTTATCTCTTTTCCACGGTTTTCATTATCCACAGGAAGGCTTGGAACCAATCCCCAGTGGATACAGGGGTCAAATTGTATTACTATGCTGATACAGGAAATAAGTACAATTGTCTATCTCTCCTTGCTTCCCACAGAATTTACTTTCAGAGGCATAAACCACCGTATGCTAAGGCATGTACCCAACAAGTCACCTGGTGGGGAACTGACACTCCTTATCTTATAATGCACAAACACCTCCATGCCTCAGATGCGTTGCAGTTCTTGCAGAGAAGTCCAACCTCACACTGGAGTTTAACAAGGGAAAATCTGTGTTCTTGCTGTTAACAGCCTTTGAGCGAGAACCTTTCCATTGGAGAAGCGTCTGTTTCGATGTACAGAAAGCAACACGAGTACAAAGGTTTATCCCTTGCTACTACGTCTAAGAACTAGCAACATGGGGAACATTTTTAATACACCAGCTGTGTTTGATGCTGGGTGACGCATACACTGTGACAAAAGGTCGTTTTCATACATGAAACCGGCATGTGCATTTGTGAATATGGTCAATTCTATACAGAAAGAAGAGTGGAAGGGAAAAAGAGGTGCCTTGCATTGCATCTTGTGGCCAGGTAAGCCGCACATCATTTTATCACAAAGCAAACCATCTATGAAATGTGAAAAATTATCTTAGGAGTTTTATCAAGCCCAAATGGACACGTGCAACTCTTTTCCCTCCAGCAAGCCCCT
Organism: Phrynocephalus guinanensis; assembly: GCA_037367245.1. Lineage (NCBI taxonomy): Eukaryota > Metazoa > Chordata > Lepidosauria > Squamata > Agamidae > Phrynocephalus > Phrynocephalus guinanensis. Next base: position 21,640,708 of record CM074743.1, read on the forward strand.
TACATGTTGTCCGTTCATTCCCTGTACTTAACAAAATAATCCTTTGTTCCCAAGCGGTGGTGGAGTTTGGTTCCGACATATTTATTTACCGGGAAATGTGGTTGTTCTTCCCTTTCCCAACCCTTTCTGAACTAGCAACACACTAGTCAGCCAAGTTACAGCATGAGTTAAAAAACAAAGAAAAACATACTTCAAGCAGTTACAACTAAAAAATAAAGTGGGTTTTCTTTTAATTTAAAAGCTCAAAAATAACAAGCTGTATGTTTCTCAAACATGTAGGAAACACATAACGCAATATATAGTCTATGATACAATGTACACTATAATACACTGAAAGGGGCTATACTGTAGGGTTTTAAAAGGGAAGAGAAGAGACGTCTGCTTAGAAATCCAATAGAGGGGTCAGGAGGAAAGAGAATTCCACTGTGAGGGGAAAGAAAGAGTGCCTCCATTTCAGCACACAGATCATCCCCCGATTTCACCAGGACTTCGAAAGTGCAAGCTTGCTTTGGACTGTGGGATCATGCCCCAATTGATTGAAAGCATCTGAATTCACCGAGTGCAGGTGCAACATGAGACATGCAGAAACCTGCCCAACCAGGCAGTGCAGAACTGCACGTTAAACTGCCCATGTGCTCCATCTACATCCAACCTTGGGCTACACCTGGAGCTCTCTGGATGAGGATGCAGGGCTGCAATGCAGCTATTCTGATACACACCAGAGCTCCTGTTCGTTTACTGTCATTCTCCATTCTCCCGAACCAAGCGCTGCCACCACCTACAGCCTAGAGAACACTCTCCATGCACAGGGCACGCCTCAGTTCATGGTTTTGAAATGGTACTGCACCGATACAGAGTGCTTCATGGAGCCTCTAGGTTGTGCCTACTTACTGGTGTAAGTATTTTTGAGGGTTTTTCCCCCCCTTCGGAAGGAATTATTACATTTTTAAAAGCTGCTCACAATACATAATTTGGAGCTGATTGGGGGGTGGGGAATATAAGGCAACATTCTCAGTAGAAGAAAACAATGGGGTTTCCTAAGGAGTTTTCTTTTAAATATATATAGATACATATATTTATATATATTTATAATTTTAAATATAAAGTAGGAATGTGCTGGGGGGACACAGAGGGTCCCGTTCCTGGTGGTTTCCCTCCCTCCATTTAAAAGCTTCACAAGCACATAGGGGGCAAGTGGGAAGAGGGAACCAAGATTATTACCGGGGCACAGTTTCGCTGGTGCTACTGTCAAAATACACAAGGACGCCCTTTGGTGCAGTGACGCAGGGCGTTGGCTTTCCCTGCTCCTGAGGCTGGAGGACAGGCAGGCCTCGCCTTGCTCTCTCTCTCTCTCTCTCTCTCTCTCTCTCAACCCTTTTCCTGTCTGTCTCCTGGGCTTTGTGCTGATTTTTTGAGCCAATCCCCTCTTGAGGGGGTGTTGCTCCTTGCTCTTTTCCGGCCTGAAGCCTCTGCACCCGATGCCTCTTTGAAGAAGTTCCAAAGGAGTGTGCCGTGGAAGAAATGACAGCAGTTACTTCTTCCCTTGAGTAGGTACGCCTGGGAAAGATGTTGTCTTGGTCAGGAGTGTTGTTTCGGCCTTTCATATTGTCCTTTGCAGACACCATCCCTCGCGGCAAGTGGTCACCACCAACACCCACACTGATCCCCTGCTTCTCCTGGTGGCATCGAGCCCTACAAGTTCTTGGTGACCAGGTGGGTTTTATAGTGCTTCGTAAGGTGATCACTTCGAATGAAGCGCTTTTGGCACTGGGCACACTCAAAACGCTTGTCACCTGCACAAATGAAGATACAAGTAACACTAAGTATATATAACAGAATCAGGCTATAAAGAAATCAGCTTAGGTTGTTTTTTAAATTTCAGAATAAATCAATGAAGCTATTAGGTTTATATAGTAGGGATGGGCTATTCGTTTCGGAAGCCACCTGTTTTGAAACAACCCACATGGGCCCAGGTGGTGTTTGGAAGCCTCCAAAATACAATAGCCAATCCCTTACCTTGATCTGCTCCCACACGGAGCTGATCATCCGCTCCTTCTCCCTGGCGCTGGCCAGACAGGGAGGTGGGATGATGCATTTCCCTGCACAGCTTCTGAATGGCCAGCACCAGGGAGAAGGAATAATGGCCTTGGAGGCTGCTTCCTCATTGGAGCTCAGGTTTGAGTGTGCGCACAGCAAAGTAAGGGATTGGCTGATTGAGTTTCGGAGGCTTTCAAACACCACCTGGGCTCATGCGGGTCATTTCGGAACAGGTAGCTTCCAACTAGCCCATCCCTAGTTGAGAGCATGGGAGGATGGCTACCACCCTTCAGCCAGCAAACCGATTTCAGGGTTGCCCAGCTGAGCAGGAGTTGCCACCCATTTGCTTCCAGTCACAGCTAGAATCCAACACATGTGGGGCAGAGCCCCAATGCATACCACTGGGAAATTAGAACGTTGCGCAGGTTTGTCATTGCAGCAGCCCTACACCATTGCCTCTTGATTTTTAGCGTTCCATCAGTAGTAAGCTAACTACAACAGAGAGCCCATGCCAAAGGAGGAGGCATGCCTGATGGAGACAGAATATGAGGAGGATGTGAGTGGGAGACTGAAGAATTTGTATTTATGAAATTGTTGCTCTTATCTGGGGGGAGGAGAGAGATGGCAGGACAGACCTGTATGTGTCCGGGCGTGCCGCTGCAGCTCATCACTGCGTGTGAACCGCTTTCCGCAATAGACCCAATTGCAGACGAAAGGGCGCTCTCCTGTGTGCAGGCGCACGTGGGCCCTCAGCAGAGAGGTTTTACGGAAGGTCTTCCCACATTCAGGCACGTGACAGATGTGTCTCTTCTTCCCCTGATCTCCCAACCTGAAAGGAGAGGAAAAGGTTGGGAGAGGCCCAAAGTTTGGAAAGTCCTGGGAATTCAGTATCATAATCCAGAATAATCCCTGTGTCCCCTGGAGGTTTGATCCAACTGCGGGATAGATATCTGGTAGCTAGATTAGTGGTTTAGATATCTGTGGAGCCGGAGGTTGGGAGTTCAATTTCCCCCCTTTGACACTGGCTGGCCTTGTCGATCCATAGGGTCCCTTTAGACTCTGCACTTCTAAGATAATGATGATGATGATGATGATGATGATGATGATGAGCTCCTTCAAGGACGATCCAAGAACAGCATCAGAGGTGACAGAGATCAGGACATGGGAGATTCAGGTCCACTTGGATACACACTCAGTTCAGCTCAGGACAAGCTATTATTACAATGAAACTTCAATATCTCAAGCTATATCTAATGCCCTATACAATAACCAAATCAGGGAATGGACCAGAGTGAGTAAATAAACTGGTTCCAGAGTGATGGCACCACAACAAAGACGGCCCTGTTTCTGATGAACAATCCCCTGGCCTCCTCTGGAGTCGCTGCTTAGAACAGCATTCCCTGGGTGGGACTTCATGGAGAGAGTCGATGACCTTTCGGAAAGGTGTTTCAACAGCTAATGTGGTCCCAAACTGTGAAGGGCTTTATAGGTCACCATCAAAACCCTGACTCTGATCTGAGATGCAACAGCTAATCAGTGAAGGCAGGCCAGTGTGGGGAAGATGTCATCAAGCCTGATTATCCGCTGCCTGAGACACACCCAGATCCAGCAGCAAATTCTTTTAAGGAACTTGCAACCATTTGTGGGTGGAGATTAGGTGTGCAGGAAGACACACAACCAGAAGGCCCTGTTGCCTAGAACACAAGCCCTTATAACGTGTATCTTCTTCTCCAAACTGCCCCCCATAGACCAGGTGAGTAATTGCTTTTTCTATGAACATTTTAACAGCAGGGAGAAAGAAATGCCCCACCACTTGCTTCACATAAGTGATTCAGCTGCAAAGTTTAGTGTTAGTCTAAGCAACACTAAGGTATATATTTTTCCAAGAGAATTCCTCAAAGTAGCATGTTCAAGCCAACATCCGTGATCAAAGGTGCAGCTAGTTTGCTCATGTGACTACAGTTTCTATCACCTCAAATAGTAGTGATCATATCTATAGAGCCCAGGGCTGGGGGGCTTAGTGTGTGCCCTGAAGAACTCTTTGGACTCCTGGACCTCACCTTTTCTCTCCATCTTTGCAATTGGGGCAGGTGCAAGCCATTCGCCGTCTCTTCTCTCCAGGCTGCAGATCTCCTAAGAGGGCCTGCTCCATCTGCAGCTGGATCTGGGTGGGGCTCAGGCCACTGATGGTCAGATTGTTGCCTGAGACATTTTGCACCGTCAGCTGTTGCTGGCCTGCAAGACACGGAACAATCAGATGAAACTCAAGAGCCTTTCCATCATTACTAAGAAAGACCAAAATCCAGTCAATTGTTCCAAGAAAGTTTCAGGCCAATGGAATACATGTACTAAGCCCCATTTGGTATTCCCCTCATTGAAATTTCTCTCTGTTGCTTTTTAAGATATCACCACTGCATGCAGGAAGAGATACTAACAGGGTTCCTAGAAGCAGTCCCCCCCCTTACCTGGATTTTGGAACCATGAATTTCTTTCACTGCTCTTTATGTGAGTTTCCTTACTCTCAGTTACTTTGCCCCTGGTTTCATCCTTCATTTGAGCTCTCTCTACCACACAGTACCCCTGCTTCATTTGTGACATTATGAAAGCCAAGTCCCGTGAACTCATCCTAAAGCCAGAAGAGTAGTTTTAATAAATACCACAGGACTCTTTACTTCCACCCAACATCCCAAACAGCAGGAAGGCAATGCCATGCCATGCCATGCCATGGCTACAGCTACAGAAGACCAACTACTCTTGGCCTTGAAAAACCAGAAGCAGCCAATTATGCAGCTGAGATGCTACGACAATGCCCTTCATATACACCGGAAAGCACACCATGTCCATGGCACATGCCTCGACTCAACCCAGAAGACACTCAGTCACCCAGGTGAGGTTATCTCTGAGTTGAGACACTGAGGAAGCTTCTTGGATAAGTTGTGAAACTTTTCGATCCCACAAGAAAAGAAGTCCAGTTGCCATGACTCAACTCCCAGATAAAACCAGAAAGCAGTTATACAGTCAGTCTTTTAGTGCTTGGGGGAAAAAACTGAGTAACTGATTGAACAACACTGTGACCGTTCACCATAGTCAGAGAGTAATTAGTTCTCATTGTGCAGTTTCTTTCTGTAGAGAAGTTGATAAATAAATGCAAACGTAACAAGCACTGAAGAGTTTACTAATACCATCTAGATCTTATGCCATATGCTAGAGCTGTGCAGGGCACACAGAAAGACATCTTTTAGGAATTCTAAACAGACTTACTCAGATATACAGTGGTACCTCTTAAAACGAATTTAATTTGTTCTACGGGTCAATTTGTTTTAAGAAAATTTTGTCTTACAAAACACAGTTTCCCATAGGAAAGCACTGAAAATTAATCTGTTCTGGAGATTAATCTGTTCTGGAGAGATAAGTCGCTTCATTTTATGAACATTTTGTCTTACCAAACACGGTTTCCCATAGGAATACATTGGGAACAGATTAATTAGATTAATCTGCTCCACAGGTAGAAAATAACTGGGTTTATTTTCCTGGGTACATGCGATTTTTTTTTCTCTTCTGAAGCATCCCATGGGGAATTTTTTTGTTATCTGAAGCATGCCTATTCCCAGAAATGGTTTTCTTCCTATGAGTTTTTTTTGTCTTATGGGGCATTAGTCTTAAGAGGTAACACTGTATATTCTACTTGATCCAACTGGATGAAATCCCTAATAAGTGTGGTATGAAGGCAGCCTGCCTGTAGGACTTGGCACGATTTGTTTAACATGACGTGGTACACAACACGCAACTTTTGCTCTGTCTCACTCCTGACCTATCTAGTCTAAAAGTCTTTCCTTCCTGTCCTCCCCCCTCCCCCCCCCAATTCCTGCCCCAAATCTCTCTCTGGTTTGTATGAGAGATGTTCTCAAGACTGTTTCTCCCACAGGAATAGGTCATTTAAGACCACACATCCCTTGGAATACGCCACTCATCCTAGGATCACGACATCACACACTGCAGACCCCACCTCCAGTGTTGGTGATGGTGACAGGCACTCCTTGGACTTGGATCCCATTGATGCTAATGGTCTGCATTGCTTGAGCCGCTGCCGCCAGCTGAGCTGCATTGAGGCTGATGATGCCTCCGGCAGGGGCAATCTTTGGCAGGGCACGCTCTTTACGAGTCCCGGACGCCTTTTTGGTACTTCTTCCAGTTTGGGAACTGCGGGGCGCAGGACTGTTGCAGGGTGTGGTTGAGGATGCTGTGGTGGAAGGGGACACGGTCACACCAGGAGCTTCTTGGAGCAGAACTGTCTGCAGCTCACCAGAAGGAGTCTTAAAATAAACCTAAAAGAAGAGTACAAAAAGGAAAGAAACACATGCACAATGTCTCACTGAGATGGTCTCCACCCTACCCTGGTACCATCTTCTTGGATCTTACATGGCACAAATCTTCTCAACATACAGCCACAGCTCATCTAGTGAAAACTAGTCTTCCAGATGGTTTTCCCCACATTTCCTCTGAATAGTGGGAACACGAAACAAACACCTTTTTAAACTGTTCACTCCCATTGTGTAAATTCAATACACTGTTATTTTATACCTCCGTCTGTAAATTTACAAATCTGGATATTTCAGAATAGTATGTATCTTCCTCAACAGAGAATACTGGGCAAATTTCATTAATTCTGAGATAAACAGCACCACCTGGCTTAAGAGAAAGGAACTGTATCCCCGAAGCCAGGAAGACTAAAACCAATACAGCATGACAAGAAGTCAGGCTCCAGAAATACAGCAAATATAATCAGTACTGCTGATAAGGAATTTAGTATGTTCTATGACATGACAATGTATCCCCTCATTTGTTGTTTCTTTCACTTTTAACCACCTATAATACTAAAATGTGTTTATATCACTATTAACCCACCTATCAATCATCCTGTATGGGGGGGGGAGTGACTTAGAAGTTACATACAGAAAGGCTATGTTGGATTTGTAAGACAAATTTCAAAAATCGTGCTGTTGTGATGCATGGTAAGGCCAAACAAAAAGACACCACATTCTTTGTACAAGCTTTCAAATAAAAACAATTCTTCATCAGGCATGAGTGTGTTACAAAAAACTGGGGTAGGCAGGCTTGCTGTTAGTCTGCGTGTTTACTGAAGATGTTACCAGAAAGAATTGACCGCCACCAAGCTGCTGAAGTGTTAAGACTCCAGACTGCATGGCCCCTAGTATTCCAAGAAACAGTAAAAGATGTAATGAATTTTGAACCTCCATTTTAAAACAAAGTAACTTTCTTGCAACTCAGAGCTGTTTCTAACCTGCAAGAAACCAACAACTCCCTTCTAGGAAGAGATCAGAGAGTTGTAGGCAGTTTTGCAGGCCAGCAACTGAAAACCAAATGTAGCTGTTATATTTCTCAGTTGCGCCGCAGACAGAATCAAGTATATTAAAACTATGGACTAAAAAAATCAAACTGGAAGTCCCTTTCCACAGCCACTGAATCAGTATGCATAGTGTTGACTTACCAAGTTCTCATTTATTCAATGGGTCTCTTCTATTTGATGCTACCAAGGTGATTTAGCAGATCTGCTTCAGTAGGGACTAGCCCTTGGATTTAGTTCCATGAAATAAACAAAATGCAATACAATACCTGAGTTGGAACCGGCTCAGATGTCTGGATCTGGAAGTTTTGAGGGGACTTCTGGGGAACGGTGGGGAGTGTGGCTGAGGCTGCTTGGACCACCCGCAGAGCTTGCTGGGGGATTTGAACAACCTGCTGTTCCTGTTTTGGTTGGACCACTTGCACCTGTTGGACCACAGCTGGCTGGCCAGATCCAGGACTCTGCACAATCAATAGGTTATTCCCTGCCTGGATGATGTTGTCTGCTGTGGTCTCTATCAAGACCGTCTCCACTTGCTCAGTCACAGCCATGGCAGCCGCCTGGGTGGGTGAAGCCACTTTCTTCCTGGTCTTCTTGCTTGGTTTCGAGGGGCTGTCAGGAACGATCTGGGCCTGAGCACTGGTGTCTCCGGTGCTCACAAGACTGCCCACTGGCAGGGTAAGTGTGACGTTCCCACTGGCACCCGTCAGCTTGACAACGTTGCTGGTGTTCTGGACAGCTGCAGCTGGGGTCTTATGAGCTGGGGCTGGCTTGATGGGCACAGGCTTATGAGCTGAAGAAGAGGAAGAAGAAGTGGAGGAGGAGGAGGAGGAGGAGGAGGAAGTGGAAGAGGTAATGGTGCTAGGGATAATCTGGATCTGGTTCCCCAAGTTCTGCTGCACTTGAATGGTCTGCCCGGATGTCGTTTGGATCTGTGGAACCGCTTGGTACTGGATATTGGCAGGGGAACGGGCTCCTTTGTTGATAACGGCTGGGTTCTGGATGGTGAAAACCAGTTGCCCACCAGGATAGGATGTCCCAAGCTGAGAGCCCTGGATCTGGAAAAGGTTCCCTTTTGAAGATAAGATTCCAATGCTGTTCTTGCTGGAGCTGAGAGGGAGTGGTGCCGGCTTGATAGGGACCAGTTTCCGAGGGGCTGGTTGAGGAGGAGCAGGAGAGGTGACAGTTGCTTCAACTGCTGGAGGACCAATCTTGCTACATGTGGCTGCCAGCAAGGCTAGTGGAGATGGCTGAGAATCCTACAGGAATCAAAAAAGGGGGAAAGTTATCATCAGAGTTGGATGTAAAACAAGCCGCTCATTTGAAGATTCAACACAGCACAGCAGAAGTGTAAGGATACCCAAGTGTGGGAAACGTTCAAGATCCCTGAAACTCGTTTAGGAGATGAGATTTATTCCGAGAGCGCATATCACACCTCAAGTGAAAACACATGATCAGTGAGCTAGATCCAGATTAAATCAGTCAGGACTTTAATCCCGCATAAATCAATGAGAAGCTATTCATGACATGTCCCAGTAATTTCTTGATTTAGTTCCAGCTCAATAAAATTGGCTTCAGCAAACTGTTGACATAGTAAGTTTTCAGAAATGCCTTAAGACACCAGAACTACTACTATTTGGGAGAAAGGCAGGATACACGTCTGATAAAATATTTACAAGAATCAAGTTCATTTACTACTGTGTTTCTATTCTGGAGGATCTTTTTTGTAATCCAAATCCTACTTGCAAGGTCTGCCTATTTCTAAAAAAGCTGTCTTAAACTTTAGGAGACACCAGCCTCATTTCTGTAACATACACATTTTAAGAATAAATTTCAAACTGATTTTACTCCAGTTTCAAGAATCAGGAGATAACCCTGAAATTGCACTACTTCCAATAGGAAAGCCTTCTGCCACTAAGGATTCCCCAGATGTGCTGGTCCTCAATTTGCATAATCGTCAGCCAGCATTCCACAGGCTGAGAGTTACGAGGGCTGCTGTGCAACAGATCGGAAAGGTGCCACGCCGCTGTGTGTGTGTGTGTGTGTGTGTGTGTGTGTGTGTGTGTGTGTGTGTGTGTGTGTGTGTGTGTGTGTGTGTGTTGCATTGTTACAGTCGTCACCGACTCTTCATGACCCCATGTCCATGGAGTTTACTTGGCAGGAATACTGGAGTGGCTTGCCAGTTCCTATTCCAGGCTCCTACAGCACCTGGTTTACCGCTTTGCAATAATTGTGAATGAGAAAGACAGGCACGTTCACCAAAACAAGTACAGTACAATAATTTTAAGCCATCAGCTGTACTTTGAAAGGAATGTCTCTGCTCCTATTCATTCTGCGTTTAACATGTTTCCTCTTGGCTAGGAACACCAAGTAGAACAGGCTGTCTGGAACGAATTTGCATGATAGAGGTTTCACACACACAGCTGTATCCATGCAATACTTTATTACATGCATTACATAACACAATAAAGTTTCCTTTATGCCACTGCTAATGCGATGGACAAAAAAGCACACCCGTGGCAATGTGGAATCTGCATGATCAGCATCATTTCACAAACGGTTCATCAACTGCAGCATCAGCTGCCACAAGAAAAAAATTTCAAGCAGCTGTTGTACTCATTTATAGGAAGCACACACTACTGTATTGCTAACAATCACAAGAGAATTCACCTGAGTTTTAATAAATGTGCTTCACTCCAAGTAACAAAATAGTAATTATATACCGCCACCTTTTAATTGTAAAGGCAAACATGAAAATCTCAACATAACTCTAGCAAAGAAAATACTTGATCCTTTTCCTTACCCTTGAAGAGTCCTAAATGTTTAATTATGTTCTTTTAAACTTGGTTAAAACAGAAGATATTAGCTCAGTTTCTCTGAACATCCTAACTATATTATCCTGTATGACAAAATATAAAATAAAATGAAAAATGTTTCTGAAATGCAGGAGTGGATCAGAATTTGAAGAATCCATTGATAGTGTTTCAATTACAAATGCATTCATTTTGTTACTAGTGTAAGTAACACTAGTCGCACCAATCACAGTTTACAATCTGAAAAAACAAACAAATCTGTATTTGGTACTCCCCTCCCTGATTCAACACAGACGCATGTAATTTGCTTGAAATATGATTCAAAACACAAAGATACTGATGCAACTAAAGATGGGAAGAAAATATATTGGAGAAAAGAGGGAGAGACAACAGGGAAGTGTGACACAAGGAAAATGGTTTTTACATTTATTTAATCAATGTCCTCCGATAACACTGAAGTTATAACTTGATGTACATATGAAAAGAAGTCATGCATGGAAGAGCAGCCAGATCATGTAATGATCCAAGGCCACACTTATCACAGCCGCTCTTCTAAAGTGAAAAATTAAGAATCCTTTTTATGCCTGCTCGGATTCAGCAGAAGGAAGATTTAAGGAGCAGAGATGCAATAAACTAAAAAATCTAACCCTTTGGAATTACACAGCGGTAGTACGGCTCCAAACAGCACATCCGATTCTCATTAGTTGAAGAGGCCAAGTACTGTATAGATTTTATAAAGCTCATGAAACGGAAAGATTTTGTTAACTAAGGCAGGAAGGAAGCACACAAGAAAGAAAGAAATCTATGTTGTGTTATTGATAAAATCGTTTTTTGTTTTGAAAAAGCCTAGGTGGCAATTTTAAGTTAAATGTGTTATGACCCAAAAAGATCACTGTAGAGCAGAGGTTATGAATTCTTATTCTGTATTTAAATATATATATATGAAAATAGAATCTAAGAATTATTGGATTGCAACCTTAATTCTATGAGGTTCTAAAGCTTATGCATAGACTTCACACTAACCTAACCCCTATCCCTGGTATTCAGTTTAACAGGCACTACTAGATGCCCTAAGCACATCCGATCTCACTTGATTTCGGAAGCTAAGCAGGGTCGGCCCTGGTTAGTACTTGGATGAGAGACCACCAGGGAATACCAGGTGCTGTAGGCGCCTGGAGAAGGAACTGGCAAGCCACTCTTGTATTCCTGCTAAGAAAACTCCATGGACATGGAGTCAGAAAGAGTCAGTCACGACTATAATGACACAAACACACACACGCTAAGAAACATGCAGCTTCCAAACTCGGTTTGATTCTCCAAGATACATCCTTGCTAACTGAAATACAGTTAGAAAGAAGCGGGAAATCGCAGACCTGACCAGCCTTGTTTTCCAGCACTGATTGAAGTTATACTTGCAGCTTCCCAGTACTATATGGAAAGGTACTAGAATATTGTTCATGCTTGGAAGTTTCAATATTAGATATACTGTACTATTTAACAGTTGTTAATAGATTAACAGATGTGCAGTCCTTTTATGACAAGCCACCTTGTGACAACAAATACAGAAGTTGAGTACATAATGTGGAAAGAACTATTTTGTTGATCTTTAATTTACTACCAAATTATTTTCACTGTATGAATTCTAGCTCTTTGAGAATTCAAGCATTTTCACTACTGCTCACACCTTAATGGATGATTTGCAGATGTCACATACCCTTCCAGTTTTTATTCTTGGCTAAGATACTCATAAAGATGATACTGCACATTCTGTTGAACATTTGGTCTGAATCTCTTTCGGTATTCAATATTTATTTTGAAACCAAGTGACCACAATCCCACAAAGTGGTGTTACAACCTACTGTAAGCAGCAGGGCAGGAATACAAACACTGCAACATACAGAATTTAGTATAATGCCTGATAATGCAATACTGACTCACAACAATTCAGCAACCCTGGGAAACTGAAGTATTTTAGGCACAATAATAACCTGTGGGCTGAGGACCCACAACAGATGCCCTAACTCTAGTATCACTTGACTTTCCAAAGGATGAGATAGCTGTAAAAATGTGATGCAAGCCTTGCCCAAATACAGTTGGATAGTTGGTTACGAGCTGATGACTTGGCTCAGCTCCTGGCACTCTCGGAGTTCAGGAAGCAAATGGAGAAATTTGTAGTACGTATAAATTCAAAATCTCTCTCCTCTAGGCACCTTATGTTCTGTCTCTGTCTAGCCCTGAGGGCAGAGACAAAATTAATTTTCTATGGTTTACATTTGATCACAGTTAATGCTACCACTTGAAAAAGGAATGATGGCCAGTTACTGACACTTTCGGAAGACTCTGTTCTCACCCTCCCCCAGACTTTAATAATGGTTTGCTGAGAACTGAGAGCTCATCTGACCCAAGATGGATTTACATGGAACACCCAGACAAGAAGAACTGATACATATCAAACCGGCATTGGGGAAAATCTATACAGTATATTCAAACACATATGCTCAATTCAGTCACTCTGGAACTCCACTATCTCAGCAGGAAAAAAAGGGGAGATGACACCCTCCCATAAAAACACGAGTGCATCAGAAGAAAGAGTCTAGCCTAGCTTCCTGCAACACAGTACACTGTACATGGAAGCCACATTTCACATGTATCCTGTTTTTATATCCTCCACCACCAATTCTTAAACACTACTATGTGACATACTTGTCGTAAGCAAGGAACTGACTTCTACAAGGAGGACGCTTGGGAAGGTGCTGTTATTGTTATGACTTTCTCTGTCTAATTCTGTGTCTGCAATCAGGTTTTATAAAGAGTTGGCCTGCCACTAGCTTTGTTTATTAGTGGGCCAGAAAAATTCTACTTCATAGGAATCTCCAACAACAGAAGGTAAGTGGGACTCAGCCCAGGCATTGATGGTCACCAGGAAAGCAGTGGCAACACCCTGCCACGGACATTACGAAGGCCTACCTGAGCTGTTGAAGCAGCAGGCTGTAAATATTCACTGGGACTGACTGCAGCAGTGGCAGCCATACTGCCGTCTAGATCTGCAAAAAGAAAACAGGGAATCATCTGTGTGTAACATGTACATACATGGGGTGTACGTATATATGAGAGACAGAGAGATCCACATTAACATCCTCATTTTCTAAAACACTGGAACAGGCAATATGCTGCTCTCCGGGTACTGTTGGGCTGCAGCTCCATTAATATCTCACCATCAGTTACGCTTCATGGGACGATAGGCTCAGCATCTGGGGACCAAACACTCCTAATCCTTTATCCACAAGGATCAAAGAAGTTAATAATGAATTTGAGATAAAGCAAAATTTAATCTTTTGAATACAGCCAGTTAAAAATAAAAGTGAAATAAAAAGAGGGGGGGCAATGTCCCCAATGCATGTATTTAATGAAAAGTTCTTTCTTTCTTTCTTTCTTTCTTTCTTTCTTTCTTTTCTTTCTTTCTTTCTTTCTTTCTTTTTCTTTCTTTCTTTCTTTCTTTCTTTCTTTCTTTCTTTCTTTCTTTCTTTCTTTCTTTCTTTTTTTCTTTTCTTTCTTTCTTTCTTTCTTTCTTTCTTTCTTTCTTTCTTTCTTTCTTTCTTTCTTTCTTTCTTTCTTTCTTTCTTTCTTTTCTTTCCGCCTTTCTTTCTTTCTTTCTTTTTCCTTGCATTTATATCCCGCCCATCTTCCCGGAGGAACTCCCTGACCAGCTCACTCGTCCAATGAAAGGAATTAAAAAATAATGCAAAACCGTGGAAACATTGTACATGATACAGGACCCATCTTATGTTCACAACCTCTTTGGACCCAAACCCCTCCAGACCATTATAATTTGTTTCTTGATCTAAGAGGAGAAACCAATTTCAGCTGCAAGGCTTTGCGATTCTGTACTCTATCCATTATTACAAAAGTGATGGCATTTTATTCTTTAATTTCTAAAAGGCCATGTTTAGTCCACATTCACTGCACTAAAAATATATATATAAAACCAAAATATCCTATCCTTTAGTGCTCCTACTTCTGCAGGATGCCTAGATTATATATAATCAATCAAAACAATGGAACTCTCTTATCAAAGTAATAAAATAAAACAAAAACAGCAAAAGCGGGAAAAACCACAACTATAAAGTACAAGACCATTCAGATGGTATTATAACTCTAGTTGTAGTCCAGTTGTGTATGCTATGGGTTACAAAAATGCACTTGCAAAAAAGTGAAAACAATTCACTTAACAGGAAATACCATATTACAATCTTACAGTCTTAGATCTTATAATATTTTCCCCCTTCCCCCAACAAAAAGGCCAATGATCAAGTATGTGAAAATTAATTTTAAAAAATGAAAAAAACAACAGGAAATACCATATAATCACAATTCATGTACAAATATGATCGGATCTTATTTATTAAGGTTTGACTGGCTAATAGTTTATTTTCCCCTAAGCTGATCTGCTACCTTTTTAGAAAATATTGAACAGTGATTCTGGTCAGTGTAACAGAATCAAATGATTATTTTGTTAAGATTTAACCAGGAGCTTACGGCAAAAAGCTCCACTAGCCATGATCCCACAGATAAAAAACAAAAAAGCACATGCACAGTTTCTCATGGGCCTAATGGAACAATCCCAAAAGGTGATAATGTCCTTATGGCTTGCCATAATATGAAAATATGCATTGTAACCTCCAGGCTCCCAGTTACAAAGATATATTCATAGAGTTGTCTGTGCACTTTACAAGAGGAATACAAATCATGCTAGCAAAATTTTTCATTCTCATTAACGTAGACTGTCAATACTCAAGCATTTTAATGAGGAATTGTGAAACCACATGAGGCTACTCAATGCTAAGTGAGACTAAAACAAGAATGTAATTTCTCATTAATGCCTCAATTATTTATGCAAATTGCCTCTGTGCTGGATTAATACCCTTACCTTTGAAAAGCAAAAGCACAAACATACAAACATAGAATGAACAGGCATAAAGAATCCTACACCTGCTTCTAACATTAAAAGTCCACAATTAGAGCACCAGCCATGATCTCTTTGCAAAATCTGCATTGTCTACACCCAAGTATTATTCACAAAGTTTCATTTGATGTGCACAAAAGGAAAAATTGTGTTCTCTTTCTTTTCTTTGACAGCATCACAAAGTATCCATCACTTTCGTGTGGCAGGAACAATTTTGCTTTTTCATTCTCATGTGCGAGGAAAAGATAGAAAAGGATTTTATACTGCTCCCCCCACCCCCCCACCCCCCCCAAAAAAAAACAAGTCTTGAAAGATTCTAAAGCTGTGGAGATAAGTCTGAAAAAACTGGCAAAAACATAAGCACAAAAAGATGTAATATGACAGGATTTCCTGTCATTTAGGAGAGAAAAGAAAATGAAGATTTTAATACTTTCAACTACATTGTGTGTGCAGCTTCCTCAACCACAACTTTCTAGTCCCTATAGCCATCAGTTTCTAGAAAGTTCATCCCACCAATTAATTCTTCAAAGCCTGTATCTTTGAAGCAAAATGTACGACTGGCAAAATTGAGCAAATTCCTCTACAGAATGTTCACAGACCCATAAATCACTATTCATCATTTCTGCTAGCCTTTCTAGGTACCAGCCAACTTTGGAGATACTTAGTCCAATAATAGAGATGGGTGTTTCGTTTTGGAAGGGGACTGGTTCCAAAACAAAACATACCAGTACAGCTGGCATTCAAAATACAGTCCCACCCTACAGAACAAAAACATCCACGGTCTTACCTTGCTTTACTTTGCGTGGGGTGAAACTCCAACCAGGAAGCAGCCTCTGACGCATCATCTTTTCATCTCCCTGGCACTGGCTAATCAGACAGGGAGGCGGAATGATGCACAGCTCCTGATTGGTCAGCACCAGGGAGAGGGAAACATGATGTGTCGGAGGCTGCTTCCTGGTTGGAGTTTCATCCTGTGCGAGGTAAAGCAAAGACAGACAGTGGTTGATTTTGTTCTGCAGGGTGGGATTGCATTTTGAATGCCAGCTGTGCTGCCGTGTTTCGTTTTGGAACCAGCCCCCTTCCAAGATAAAATACCCATGTCTATCCAGCAACAAGTTAATACTTTTTATTCTGAATCCATTATACAGTTACACTTCCAGCAAACCTGAATGCAGGCCAGTATTATCATCTGGACCATGGAAGTGAGTCTGGCACAGCACACCTTCATCAAGAGAGTCCTTACCTATTCTTATAGGACTTTTATGGCTTATGTTTCAGCCTTCTGCTGCCACACTCATATTCATGTGTACTCATTGATAAAAAGTGCTGACAAAAGCTGCCTTCTCCCTTCCTCACCCAGTGTTCAAGAGTTGCTAGACCTCTGTGAGTGAGAAGGGTATGAGGTCCTATAATTCTGTGCTGAGCACTGTTCACATTCAGCTATCTCCCCAACGACCATGTTCCCATCATATGACACCAGAATAGAGAATGGCTGGCTGACATGCTGTTGTACAATGTATTGCTGCACTAGAGTAGGCCCACAGGATCAGTGGGGATTCAGCAAGTGAATTCCTCCGTAATTTTAATTGATTCAAACAAGGCCCATGGCGCAGTGGTTAAATGCCTGTACTGCAGGTAAAACTGTGCTCACGACCTGGGGTAGCAGGCTCAAGGTTCACTCAGCCTTCCATCCTTCTGAGGTCGGTAAAATGAGTACCCAGCTTGCTGGGGGCGGCAATATGTAGCCTGCACACTGTAATTAAAACTGTAAACCACCCAGAGACTACTTGAAGTGGTATGGGGCGGTATATAAGCAGAACACTTTGCTTTGCTTTTGCTTTACTCCGGTTGTGACTTACTACATAAAAATAAGTTGCAGTTCAAGAAAGTCCATTTGAACATTTGGAGCAGCTGATTCATTAAATCCCCATTGATTCAATGGGTTTACTGTATTACTCTGCTAAGCAATAGGATTTCAGCCAAAAATGACACATTCAGATGATAGTGGCCTGTTCAGATTACTAGTTTTCAGACTAACCTTCTTAAGTGTCATGGTCGAGCAGGTCTCTCCTGATAAGAAATACACATAGCCATAATTACTAGCATAAACTCAGGGCAGGGTAGTAGCTAACACCCCTTTTAAATGTACAGTGGCATAACTTGCAAGGCTGCCATTTTGATAGCTCCTTCCAAATTAGTAAAAGAGTTCTACTCACATGGTTTGTCCAACAGAATCTGTGTGTGTTGTGTCGTTACAGTCATGGCTGACTCTTCGTGACTCCATGTCCATGGAGTTTTCTTGACAGGAATACTGGAGTGGTTTGCCAGTTCCTACTCCAGGCGCCTACAGCACCTGGTATTCCTTGGAGGTCTCCCATCCAAGTACTAACCAGGGTCGACCCTGGTTAGCTTCCGAAATCAGGCAAGATCGGATGTGCTTAGGGCGTCTAGGCAGCTCAACAGAATCTACAACATTCCAAAAAGTGATCCTGCTCCCAATAGCTGGCCATCACGTGGTAAGCTGATTCAGAAGAGCCATGTGTGGAAGCACTGACACAGATCAAAACTGCGATGGAAGTAACAAGACAGAATGTAGCATCAACCATAGTTGAGTTGAAGAGGGGACATGCTTATCTCCCACAAGAGGTGTATGAAAAAGTTCAAGCTCTTTCACACCTCCTGAAGATACAAAAGGATCATTTCATGGTGGCTGTTCCAGTATGTGGAACTCCCTCTCATAATCTCTTCCCTGTCCTAACTCCATTGGCAGGAAAAGACTTTTCCTTTTAAGCAAACTTTTTGTAACTAACTGGCTGCTAATGAAGCAGTTTTAACAAGGAAGCTGACTTTTGTAGCTTTTTAAAATGTGTTTCCAAACTTTTGAACACTTTTATTCATCAGTTTTAATTTTAATATGTCTAATTATAATTAATATTGTAATTTACTGCATTTTAAGCCGTGCATTTTAATACTTTACAAGGAAGTCCTTCAATTCCTTTTCCGAGACACAAGCAGGATATAACATACATAAATTGAAAGAAATTAAACAAATATAACTTAATAACAACAGTAAGTTACACCTGACCTCTGTGAAAATACTCTTGGTTTATATTTAAAATAAGCATGTCCATTGATTTCTGCACAGGTAATATGTTCTTTTTGACTGATTCCCATTTGTGCTACTTTTTGGGTGTCTGCCATATGGAGCTGTGAGTACAGCACACCTGTTCAGGAAAGGACAATGTGAACCCTGCAGATGGGGAGATGACATTTTACTTGTACTGCATGGAGTGAAACTAACCAGATTTTCCTGGAGGAAAAGAAAGAAACACATAGCAAAATCCTTAAACCAAATTCAGTTAACAAGCCTGCTTATTATCTTTGGCCAAAAGGTTTAAACCCTACTTTTACTAACTCTTATACAGGAAAAAGCATGTGACCCTGAAAAGCCAGGTGAAGCTGGATAAAAAAACTATTTGTCAACATTCTTATACAGAAGAAGAGTTTCAGTTCTTTGTTATTTCAGACTCCCACTTGGATATCTATAATAATACAATCAATATTTTTTCCAGTGAAACAAAAAAAATTACATTCTTCTTTAAAAAAGGTAAAGGTTTCCCCCCCACACACACACAAGCATGCTAGTTGTGTCTGACTCTAGGGGCAGTGCTCATCTCCGTATTCAAGCCGAAGAGCCCGTGTTGTGCAAGTCCATGGCCACGGGGCTGGCACGGCTGCAAGGAAACACTGTTTTATTTGTGTAAAAGGGGGATAAATAGGTATCGTCACTTTTTACGATGATACCTATTTATCTACTTGCATTTACATGCTTTCGAACTGCTAGGTTGACAGGAGCTGGGTTATCAGTGGGAGCTCACTCCACTGTGTGGCACCCGGGTTTCGAACTGCTGAGCTGCCAACTTTGCAACTGACAGTTTTCGGAAGACAAAAACAAAACAATTAAGAAATGAATAAAACAGTAGCCATACTCTTCCATATAAATTAGGCCCATTAATCTGACTGCAAATGAAGTCCTATTATTCCAACAATTCCATTAAAGTACATGGAGCAAGACTGTTATCTACCCACAGGCTGCTGGACTTCTTGGTAATCTCTTACTGTGCATATAACATTTACATCCAAAAAGGTGGCTAAGGATTTCTATGGCATCATAATGGCTAAAAAGCTGATTAAAATGTACTTTTTGACAGCCTCACCTTCTTAATCAGATTTGTAGAGCAACAAAATAAATTGCACAAGAGTATGACTATTGACCCAATGGGGATTTAGTGAGCTAACATAAGCAATTTAAAGATTAAAGTTATTTGAATCAATAGAACACAAAGAGGGGCTAATTTACCAAATCTTTATGAACTTGTTAAACCTACTCTTCTGCAATTTACTATCCAGAGAATTGTGTCCATTCTCAAGAAGCCTTCACGAATATTCTAGCTAGGCAAAGCTCTCCTACTGCTTTTCCTTACAAAGATGCTGGCGATGGATGCACAGTCATTTCAGTTCTACTGTCTGAAGCTACTCAGACTGGACTCAGATTATAGTAAAAGTCTGCTCAGCTGAATACCACTACTTAAAATAACACAACTGTTTTCAGGAAGATTCTAGCTTCTCATGCTGATGCATGGGACCTGTCAGATTGAGTCCAAGGATATCTTAGTCATTTAGCTGCCAAACAACCTGAACTTTCTCTAGAATTCTTAATTCATATCATTGTTGAGTTAGTTATGTTTACTTTGTATTTTATTTTAGTTTTTTATTGTACTGCATATTGTGTATGTCTGTATTATGCTGTATACTGTAAACTGCCCAACGTAGCCTTGTAGCTAGATGGCGCGGTATACAAATCAAATAAATAAATGAATGAATGAATAAATAAATAAATAAATAACAATTACAAGAAACTACAATTTTCCCAAAACAAAAATCAAGTAACTGTATAATTGAAGATGGCTCAGCAGAAGCCATTGTCAATTAAATTAAATAGTTTTCCATATGTAAGACTATATTTTTGCTTCAAATCACTCAGACTAAAAATTGAGGGCTGCCTTATACAGAAGCAAGCCAAGAAGAGAGCCGTCTGGTTACAAACTGCCCATACCTTGTCCCAGCCAACAGTCGTCTTATAAATGAGGAAAATTCCTGTATGTGCATTTTCTTCACCAATTTGGCCCAATAAATCAAATGGATCATTTGGTATTTTGATTCTGCCACTGTGATGTCAATCTTCCATGGCTGCTCATCATCCAATTATGATGTTTCAAATTTTAATATTCATTTATTGCATATTCAAGGACATAGAGATCTAATGCACCTTTGCTTTACTTTATTTGAAATTTATATACCACCAGCTTGTATGAACTCATGGCGCTGAGTCTGGGAAACTACATGAAAAGTGTGTCTGCTCTTTTAAACCACATGGTGCATCAAGGCACCAACACTCTTTATGGCTCAGATAACATAACTACAGTACCTATTCCCTGTTCTCTATCCTGAAACCCATGTCTCTTACTTTCTGTCCCCACATTCATATGGAGTGCAAACCAAAATTTCTTTAACTACTCTCCCCATAGATACCTTTCTGCTATGTTATCATCATTCCAGCTAATCCCTCCTTTCCAGGGTTTACTTTATGCTCTTTAATGCATAAACAGCTCAGCTTTCCCCATAACACCCAACTACATCAGCCCCACTTCATATCCACTATGCTCCCTTTGTTTCAGTGCTTGTCAACTTAACACATTTTCCCCAGATCAATGCACATCACCAACATACTACCTACATGCCTCTCTCTGCAACTATAGCCCTCCCACGGTTCTGCCCCCCCCCTGACTTATTTGAGCCCAAAGGAAGGGTTTCTTTCTTTCCAGATAGGTTCATCTTTCATATAACTGTGCCAGCTCTATATTTCAAGCATCCTACAGCCTCCTTTGCTCTCTACCTCCAGTTGAGAAGCACTGGTTCCTCTGTAACCTCCAAGCTATTAATGTCCACTCTTCAGTACACCCTCAAGTTGCCTGTGCTAACTTCAATGCCACATAGCAATCCACACCTCATTACTTAGTGCCTTAAATATTTACATAAGAGCATAAGAACATAAGAAGAGCAATATTGGGTCAGGGTAAAGGCCCATCTAGTCCAGCTTCCTGTATCTCACAGTGGCCTCACCAGATGCGTCTGGGAGTGCACGAGACTAGATATCTGTCTCCTGATACCACTCCCCTGCATCTGACCCTTGAAGTACCGTTTTTAAGCCTGGAGATGACACATCTCCATCATGGTTTGTAACCTGTGATGGACTTCTCCTCCAGGAATCTGTCCAATCCCCTCTTGAAGTCATCCAGGCTAAATGCCATCACCACATCTTGTGGCAGAGAGTTCCATATACTAAACAACACGATGGGTAAAAAAAAATTCTTTTGCCTGTTCAATATTTTCTCTTTGCTACCATCTTCCTCTAAATCCAGCCACCTTTTATTTCACTGTCTCCCCCTGCACCCTTTTCTTTGCTCCAAAGCCAGGGCTTCCACCCAATCAACATCATTAACACTACTGCTGCTGCTACTACTACTACTACATCTTTCTTAGTAGCCTTGCACACAGAGATTTATTAAAAAAAAAGCCTAAACTTTTTCCCAGGCTTGAAGAGAGTACTACTACAATTTATTTCACCAGCTGCAATTCAAACTGCTAGGCAAGACAAGGCCAGTGGGAAGGAGATAAACAGGAACTCCCAGCACCGCCATCGGCTTGTCTCCATCAGGCCTTTCCGTTTCCTCCACCACCACCCCGCCCCCCCGCCCTCCATGGCCACTAGTACACCGACATAACCCCTGCTCCTTCTCCCTAGTTGCCCCTGCCTGCTGATCCTGATGGGTCCCCCGAGAAGGCGGGCTCTCCCCTTAGCCCCGCCCCCTTCCGGTCCCAGTTGCTTCAGTCCCGTTGGCGCGCGCCCGGTCCCCCTTCTTGCTTCGAAGGCCCCCTCCCGCTCCACAGACCCGTCCTCTTCCTCCGCTCGAGGCCCCGCTCCCATCTCCTGGTTTCTCCACCCACTTCTCCACCACCCCGGACCCTCCCCGTTGGGCTCACTCACGGAGAAGAAAAAAAGAGGCGGCAGCGGCTCGGACCCCCCTCACGACGCCATCTTCCTCCTCCTCAGCTATCCGGGCACCGCCCTGGAAGGCCCGCCCACTCCGTGGACGAGCGGCCAATCCCTGCTCGGTCTCTACGCCGCTTGCCCAATCGTCTTTCAGCTTGTTCGCATACGCGAACGTCCCGGGCGCGATTGGCGCCTCGTCCTACCAATCGTCGCCTTCCCACTGTAAGGCCGAGTTTAGCCAATGGGAACGGGCGGTTTCGAGAATGACGGACGTAACGCCAAGCGCCTATCGCTTGCTTGGATTCGTAGATTGATTAACACGGCCGCCAACGGGGAGCGAGGTGGGTGTCACGCCTATCATTGATTATAGAGCCGGGCCTGAGAGGAAGACGGGAGAAGACACAAACAAACAAGCGCGCAGAGCTTAGCGAAGGGGCGGGATTTCCTCTCAAGAGACCTCCTCATTGGTCAAAAAAGGCGGACGAATGATTCGACTGGGAACCAATAGGAAAAAGAGATTAGGTCCTCACCTGGAGTACCTGGAAGGGATGCTTTTGGGTTCTCGCGGGAGCCGAGGAGGGCGTGTGTCTCCCTTGACCGTCGGAGAGGCGGGATTTTAAAATAGGGAAACTCTGGCTAATGAGCGCGGAGATATGCGAGATGCTGATTTGCTTAACAGAATCACCTATGGGGCGAATCCGTACAACATAAAAATGGCCGCGATTAGGGATTACTCTGTTTTTAATGCATTCCTATGGGAAATTTGTATAAAGGAAAATTTGCTTTACAGAAATTCATTGGGAAGGATTTAATTCCTTTATACAAGGTACCACTGTAGTTGTAACTATAAGTGGGAGAATTCTCTCACTCCGTGGGTGTAGTATTTAAAACCGTTTTTATGTGCATATTCACGAATTCTTTTTATCCATTTATTCTATTTATTTCTCAGTACTGGTCCTAATATGTCTTTTTTGGTTCTTTGGTTGCTTGGTTGTTTGTGCCCTGGGGTTATAAGATTGCCTTGCTGGTTGTCTTTAGTTTTAATTGTGTGGTTTTTTTAATTTAATTATTTAATATTTTTATGCTGCTATAAAGTTCAGCTGCAGTACCACATATCTATATTTATTTATTTATATTTATTCATTTATTTTTCACACATTTTCCAGCGGGAACTCTGGGCAGTTTACACAAAATTAAAAACAGTGGCATCAACTAACAAGCAAAACCGTAATGTCAAGAGTAAAAAAACAAAAAAAGAGCGATACTCCCCTAGCAGTTTCTGAAGGCATCCCTAAGTAGCCAGGTCTTCAAAGCTTTTCTGAAGGACCCCAACGAAGATGCTTGACGTATCCCGCTCGACAAGGTATTCCAAATTGTTGGGCCAGCCACCGAGAAGGCCCGTTTTACAGGCCTCCTTAGGGGTGGCCACCCGGAGCGAGAGAGCCATAGAGGATCGGGTGGGTCGGGCCAACTGTGATCATTGGGAGATACGCTCTGCCAGATATTCAGGGGCCAAGCCATGGAGGGTTTTGTAAACCAAAACCAACACCTTGAACCTTATTCGGGAGGCAACGGGCAACCAGTGCAGACGAGCCAGGAGGGGGGTGATGCGATCAAACCTGCCCGCACCAACCACCAGCCTGGCCGCCGCATTCTGGACTTGCTGCAGTCGCCGAACAAGGTTCAAGGGGAGCCCCATGTAGAGGGCGTTACAGTAATCTATCCCCGATATGACCAGCGCCTGCACCACTGTCCTCAGGGAGTCCCCATCAAGGTACGGGTGAATCTAGGCGATGAGCCTAAGATGGTAAAAGGCCAACCTGGTCACGGCTGCCACCTGGGATTCCAGGGACAAATCCGGATCCAGGACGATGCCCAGACTCATCACTCTTTGCGCCAGCTGGAGGGCAGACTCACCCAGACTGGGAAGAGGGCCACTGTACCCATCCGAGCCATCCCCGAAGAACAAAACCTCGGTCTTTCCAGGGCTGAGCTTGAGTCTGTGAACCCTGGTCCAGTCCAATATACTGCGGACAGGCAGCAGTCAAGGGTCTGGACAGCCTCCACTGCAGAGGTGGAAAAGGAGAGATAGAGCTGCGTTTCATCAGCGTACTGATGACAGCAAGCTCCAAAACTCCGAATGATTTCAGCCAGCGGCCTCATATAGATGTTAAAGAGCATAGGGGAGAGAGCCAACCCCTGAGGCACCCCACAAGAGAGTGTCCAGGGGGACGACAAATCACCCCCCAAGCTCACACGCTGGGTGCGGCCCTCAAGGAAGGAACGGAGCCAGCCAAAGGCCAGACCCCCGATCCCCACCTCAGAAAGCCGCCCCAGGAGGATACCGTGGCCGACGGTATCAAAGGCCGTTGACAGGTCGAGAAGGACCAGCAGGGTAGAGCAACCCCTGTCAGCCCTCCTCGACAGATCATCTTGTAGAGCGACCAGGGCCCTCTCAGTCCCGTGACGCGGCCTAAACCCAGACTGGAAAGGATCCAAGACATGGTTGTCCTCCAGGAATGACTGGAGACGCAGGGCGGCAACTCGCTCAATCACCTTGCCCAGGAAGGGAACATTGGCTATGGGACGATAATTAGATACAGTATATCGTCTACAGCCAGGCCAGATCTTTTGATAAGGGGCTCCACCACCGTCTCCTTCAGCCGACTGGGAAAAATCCTGTCTCTGAAGGACGTGGGGGCAATTAAGGAAGCCTATTCTATGGGAATTTCTGGTTGGAGTGAGCAGTATTGGCTAATAACAGCAAAGAAACTAGTTCAGTCCTACTCGGAAGGTTTGGTTTGGCCTAAGAAGCAGAAAAGATCATCAAGTGTAAGGATACATGGCTGGAGACCAAAGGCCAGCATCATCCACGTTATTGTATTCTCAGTAACTATGCACAGGTATGAAACCGGGACAATGAAGAAAGCTAATTTTTTGGAGGAATAAGGTACAGTGCACCCTTGTATAACAAACGGTTTATATAACATAAAATCTGTACAACATAAAACATTCCGGAGATAGGGAAAATTTACTTAACAGAATAGTCTATGGGGCAAATCTGTGCAACATAAAAATGGTCACAATTAGAGATTGCTTTGTTTTCAATGCATTCCTATGGGAAATTTGCATAAAGGAAATTTTGCTTAACACAATTTTATTTGGAACAAATTAATTCCTTTATACAAGGTACAGTAACCCCCTGCCATTTCGCGGTTCAGGTACTGCGGTCCCACTATATCGCGGGATCACAGTACCTGCCCAGGCTCCAGCTGATTAGCGCTTGGTTGGGGGAAGAAAAATCTTTATTTCCCCACCCCAGTGTCAATGAGCTGGAGCCCGGGCTGTGGGGAAGGGAGGGAGGTTTAAAAGCCCAGGCTTTAAAAACCTTCCCCCCCTTCTCCAAGCCCCAGATCTGATCTCCCATCGCTGCCGGCCCGCGCTCCTCCAAGCAGCCGCCGGCCCGCGCTCCTCCAAGAAGCCTCAGGGCAGCCTGCCCGCGCTGCCCTGAGGCTTCTCAGAGGAGCGCGGGCTGGTGGTGTTGGGCGCTGCCCCGCAATCTCCATTGAAATGTATTGGCTCAATGCATTTCAATGGAGAAATTCCCCCCCCTTCCAGGGAAGGATCCCCCAACGCCACCAGCGCGCGCTGCTCCGAGAAGTCTTGGGGCAGCGCAGGCGGGGGGCAGCGGGAGGTCAGATCCCCCAACGCCACCGGTGTGCGCCAGTCCGAGAAGAGTTGGGGCAGCAGCAGGGGGATCTAATCTCCCACCGCCCCCCAGGCCCCGCCCGACCGGCATCTGCATATCATGTATTTTCAGTCATTGCGGGTTGGGTGGGTCCCTAACCCCCGCGATAGGTGGGGAGGGGGTAACTGTACCACTGTAAATGAATTTGTACTGTTTGTCATCAAAGTCTTTTGTCTATGGAAATGAGAAACATTTTTTGTTCTCTGAAGTTGCAACCTGATAAACCCATACATCTGGAAAGCAAACAATGCCTGCAGTTTTGATTTTGGAACTTACAGAAATGCAGAGCAAGAGGACAGTGTGCCTTTTTCTCATTATCCCCATTATTGAGCTGGTTTTGCAACTGATCTTGCAACCTGTGCAAAAGCATTCAAACAGTGAATACATATCTGAAGTAAGGGGGATGTGTTCAAGACCTATCTTTACATTTCCACAATAAATATCTACTTAGGTAACTTCAAATTCCCTCTCAGCAAGGGAAATTAATAGAAGGTGAAGGTGGGGTGGATCTGGTAAAATAATAATAGTTTGCTGTCAAGTCACTTCTGTCTTATGGTGACCCTTTTCAGGATTTTCTAGGTAATGAGTATTCAGAAGTGGCTTACCATCCCCTTCTTTTCTGGGTCTGCATGGTTTGCACAAGGCCATACAGGTTGGGGAACTGAATGGGGAACTGAACTCCAAACCTTTGGCTCCATAACCAGATACCTAGCTCACTGATTTATCCAGCCAGCTAAGAATGGGTAGAACCACTCCTTAAATGTCTCACTTACTTTGAATGTCCTGATGGAGTTGCAACTTGTCACTTTATAACAGAAATAGTATTCCCAGCTCCTCTTTATATTTTATTTATGTACCGTACAGCTAAGATTCTTCCTTTTTCAATTTTCTTTTTCTTTGTTTTCTGTTCCAGGAACTATATTATAGATTATACAGTACTTGAAAGTCACAATAAAATGTGGATTTAAACACACTGAAAACTACTGTTTTCAAGGAGCTTAATGGCACTTCTGTATTACTTTGTGGCCATACAGTACTCTTAATGTTGCTGTAACCCCAGCACCAAACAACATTGAGGACCTCCTCAAGTAACTTGGCAAAGAACATTGACACAAGACACTACATATTACATGGGAAGGCACCAAAACACTTGTTCAAGACCAGACAAGCTACAGAATCTTTGCTGCCCAATTGGCTACATGAAGTGGCTTGTCAGTTATTTCAAAATTCAAAGTCAAATACATTTAAAAGATTCATATTTGGATCCTGACATTTTTGTTTTGATTTTAGATTTATGCATGCATTGCACTTTGTCAAATACAATAGTCCATGCTGAGTGTGATCACTGATAACAGTGTGTGTGTGTGTGCGTGTGTGTGTTGTGTCATTACAGTAGTGAACAACTCTTCATGACCCCATGTCCATGGAGTTTTCTTGGCAGGAATACTGAAATGGTTTGCCAGTTCCTACTACAGGCGCCCACAGCACCTGGTATTCCCTTGGGGTCTCCCATCCAAGTACTTACCAGGGCAAACCCTGCTTAGCTTCCAAAATCAGGCGAGCTCTCACTGATAACAGTAGTGTGAAGGAAATGCAAGCGATATGTGACACATGAGAAAAACATGCATATTCAGAGAGAACTTGGAAATACTATATTTTGGGACAACAACTCTAAGAGTCCTAGTTGAAGTTTTCTGGGAGTTGTCATCTAAGCCAGTACCATATGTGTACGACTAGACAATTTTTCTCTTCCACTCCAAGCACGCAGAAATCTCTGTGTTCCAATCTGGTTGTCAACTCTAGAGGGCACCAAATACTTTGGGAAAATGAAGGCCAAGCCTGGGTTCTGAAATCCGGTGTTGGGTTGTTCTAGATCTAACATTTTTTTGGCAATTACTTAATTCATTACTACAGTCCTCACGACATTAAAATGAGCATAAGAAGCCGAATTTGGAGTCCTGAAAAAGGCACTAGACGATGGGAACTGGGCCCCCATGGGATTGATGCTACAAGGTAACATACGTACAAGCTTGTGCCTTCTGTACACTCCACACAGAGAAGATGGCCATACTGAAGGTTAACCCCAATTAAGTAATAGAAATGGAAGAATGTACTCCAACATTTTCTTAAGAGACTTAATGCTATAAGCTAGAAGAGACTCCAAAGGTAATTAAGTCCAACTCAGCTGAAATAAGAAAGCCAAGGCCATCCAATGAAGGAAAGCTCCACTGGTGGTCCATTATCTTGTTGAACTAGCCATATGACACCCACTGGTACCAAGTACTTAGGCAGCAACCTGATCTTTCCTTCATTCTCTCTCTCAATCTGTTATAAGTATCCTCTCGAGAAACCTGTCACAAAATGTCGTGCATGCAAATAATGTGAAATCCTTAAACCCAGGTAGTCCCACAACAGGCCTTTTAAGTCTCTTCCTTGCAACCCTTCTCTCAATCCTATGGCTTCAGGACAAGCCAAAGCATGCCTTGTGTTCTCTGATGCAGATAATAAAGCGGGAGGGAGGTGGAGGAAAAGTGTGGAATAGGTCTATGAACAAAAAAAAATCCAGACTTTCACTTTCCTCTTTTGCTTGAGATCAAAGATTCCTAGTAAATTCCCCATAAAGCTCTGTGGTCTCTGTGTACTCGGATTGCACCTCCATTGAGGCATCTTAGGCACCATTTAAAAACCCAGGATTATCAGTGCAGCCACGCTTGGTCATGTCCTTTCATGACTGCTGATGTCCTTGGCTGACCCTTTGTCCACATCTGAAATAGAGGGGGTGGGGGTGGGGGTGGGGGAGATCATAAAGGAGATGATTCTCACCCATATTTGAGTGTGTGAGAGCAAACTCAACTCAGTATTTCAGAGGTGCTCCACAGCTCTTGTCATCAGATGCCTATGTCTACATAGAGTGTAAAAAGTGTTACCTCAGTAGATTGGAGTGCCCAGGTACAGAAACAGAAGCCAAGAGTGTGGACCCCAACTACATATTTTGAAAGAGCATCCAGCCAAAATCCCCTGGAGCATACGTGGCTGATGAAGTTGTACTTCACCTGAGGCAAGAGAGTATCCAAATAGGCCCTGTATATGGCCACTGTCAACACACAAACCACAAAGAGGCCACTTGCTGATCTCTCCCCATTTCTTTCTGGAGTTTGAAAAAAATAATAAGATTAGGGGAAAGAGATCCATGTCAGATTGCACACCTGATTTCATGCAGCAATACCCAAGCTGAACATATATGCACCTCTCTTTCCGAGACAGATAAATATACAAGAAGAGTTTGAATGTTAAGCAATCCTATGCAATGGGTAGGGCAAGGGCGAGGAGCAAAATTGAACCAAGTATTGAGACCACAAAAGAAGCTTGCAAGTGGGGGTGGAGTTACCTGGAGTCAAAGGCTCCTGGCACAGCACCTGGGGAAATAAAAAGGGGCCTTTCAAGTGGTTACGCCTCCCACCTTCACCTGCCCACATCCTTCCTTGCTTACCTTTAAGCAGACTGGGAGACCTATTTTCTAGGGGTGGTAGGGGGAGTTTGGTGGGGGGGGCAGGTTCTCTCCAAATCTTGGGGAAAGACAGATAATTTCTTTCTTTCTCTCTCTCTTTCCTTTATTTACAGGCACTGGAGATTAATAGCAGCATCCAAGGTAGCTCGGATCTGTTCAGTTTTGCCTAGAAAGTGTTGTGTCAAATGCTCCATAAGAGCTAATGATCAGCATGGCCATTGGTAAAAAGAAAAGACATCTCGTCTTAATTTTATTTTCCAGCATGGAAGAGAAACATTCTCAAGCTTTTGTTGACTGAAGTCTGGAAGCTTGCTTGTTTTATTACAATAAATGCTGGCAGACACAACTCATCACTGCAGTTTTGTGTACTCTCTGGAGTTCCCAGTAAAAACAGAAACCCTCTGCAAAAACTTTTAATTGCCTTACAATGTTCAGTGTTTCCTTGAAGTGGAAAGAGGGTGAGTACTGCTGTCTTAGGCAGCTACACCATGAGGTAAAGATTATTTCATGTTCTGTCAATGTCATATTAGTGTTAATTGTCACTGCTGAGAATTCGGGTGAAAAACCTGCTCCAAAATCCCCCACACAATGGCAGCTGCACAGTAGTCTTTCTCCTCCAGTGGCCTGCCCTTTGCATAACTGGTTGTGCGACTGGTACTGCCCCCAATTTTGCAAGCAGTGCACAACCATGTAGGAGAGTCTGCTGGAATAGGGAACACATCTGTAAGTTTGTGGTTCCATTCTTGTGCTAAGAGAATAGGATACAGGACTCTAGGAGTTAAAATGTGCTCTTATTTATTTATTTATTTATTTATTTGATTGCTATACCGCACCATCTGACCAAAGGTCATTCTGGGTGGTTTACAGAGTGCAAACATAAATAATACAATCAATTATACAAAATATAATATATAACTAAATAAAAATCAACATAATAACCATGATTGAATCAAAGAAACCAACATAATAACCTTAATTGAATCAAAGAAAAATAACAAAACAGTAAGAAAAATCTAAGAACAAACAGAGGCAGAATAGAAAACTCAAGAGACCAGATCAGCAATACGATTATCAGTACTACTCAGGGAAAGCTGGTCTAAACAGTCAGGTCTTGATTCGGTTTTTGAAAACTTGCAAAGTAGGCACCAGACAGATATCAGAGGGCAGCTGGTTCCACAGATGCAGTGTGACAACTGAAAAAGCCTGCTTCCTGGTGGAATCTGCTTTCAAACACATCAAAGAGGTTATGTATTGCACATATCTCTCCAACCCCCAAACTTCACTCCAGGCAGAGGAACTGAGATGTTTGTCTGCGACAACATGCCATGCATGAGTCTGGTTTAGACTTAATTGTGCCGTACAAACCCTGCCTTGTTTTGCTGCCACAAAGTACTGTGTGGGTACCCAATGGAAAAGGCATATGCAAACAGTCTGAAAGGAGCTCCCTGCATTCCATGTTGCTCTGTGCAATTCTTACTACTCCCTTCTTATTACACTTAATTTACCTAATCTTGCTCAGTTAGTTCAGCATCTAGAGGTGCAAACTGCTCTTCCTCACTTCCTCCTAACCCATATTTCTCCGTTTCCCCTCTGGAGACCTCTCTCTTCCCCTTTGGGAGAGTCTGGGTGATCCAGCATCATGTGCCCATCTCCCTTGAGTTTCACTGAGACATGGCTGGCGTCTCTTATTAAATACTCTGTGCTCACCTGGCCGTGCCGTGGTTGCTTTGCCCTGCAAATCTAGGGTTGGCTATAAATATTTTCAGCGTCTTAATTGCAGTAAATTACGAGATTACATGGGAGACTCAGCTGCACTCAGACCAGACAAGAGTCACTGTATCGTTGAAATAATTGCCAAGGAGCAGATGACATGGCTGTGTATGCACCTGAAACCGTGACCCTTTTGCTTCAGCTAAAGAAGTGCTCCAGGCATACTCTGCAACTTCAGCTGCAAGACTGTCATGAGTTTGGAATGGGGACTGAGCACCCTCGTGCTAGCTGACTCTGAGGAACTCTTGATGGAAGCACCTGCTGGCACTATCTGCTGTGCTGGCTCGAATAGTATGAACCGGTTTGCATCCTAAGGTCATCAGGAGAGGCTTTGTCTCATCTCATCACCTTCACAGGTGGGTCTCATAAGAACACATGAAAGGGCCTTCTCTGTTGCTGCTCCCAGACTTTGGAACTCCCTCCCACTGGAGGCCAGGACTTCCCCATCTCTGCTGTCTTTCCGGAAGCAGGCAAAGACCTTCCTCTTCAGGCAAGCTTTCCCTGAACGAGAGACTACCTTCTATGTGATTTTTTAGATGGATTGCCATGCATGAACACCAGTGTTCGTTTCCATCCCTCATAATGGTATTTTCCTTTCTTTTCATGTGCTCTAAGTAGCTTTAATGTTATCTTTGAATGTTGTAAGATGCCTCTTCTAATTCCCTGTTCCTAACTTGAGTATGCCTGAAATATTCTGGGCTGTATATTATCCCTCATTATTGAAGGCTGCCTTGGGTCCTTTTCCAAGGAGAAAGGTGGGGTAAAAATATTCAAAATAAATAATATAAATAAAATAAAAAGCAATGGTGTTGGTGATGGAGAAGGGGCAAAATGAGGTAGAAGCTGAGTTCCACCATATTTGCACACTCTCCAACTCAGGGATACAGCTACTATGCCAACACAAAGCTAGGGCACCTGTAGTTCTAAGTAATTTCCAGCATCCCAAATACGTGAGGGCTTTGGATTCAGCATAGGTTCATCCAGCCTAATGTCAGCTCTGGTAACTCCTCAGTGATATTGACCCACTAGGACAGCACACTTATAGCTAGATTTTCGTGAAGGAAGGGGCCAAGAAACCGTTGCAGGGATATATATATATATATATATATATATATATATATATATATATATATATATATATATATATATATATATATATATATATATATATATATATATAATTATTACTATAAAATAGGGAGAATCAGAATACAGTAGGACCCCCATATCCACTGATTCATTATCCACTGATTCAATTATCTACGGTTGGCAAAAGAAAAAATAAATACATAATCCTGCAGCTGCAAAGCAAGCTACTGTCATAAAACAGCAGCTGTAAAAAGCAAAGTTCTGCTTATATACCACCCGATACCACTTCAAGTAGTCTCTGGGCGGCTTACAGTATGCAGGCTACACATTGCGTCCCTCCCCAGCAAGCTGGGTACTCATTTTACCGACCTCAGAAGGATGGAAGGCTGAGTCAACCATGAGCCTGCTACCTCAGATTGAGCCCCAGGTCATGAGCAAACAGCAGCTGTAAAGAAAGCGACTGTCATAAAACCAGTTTTGGGGGATTTCCTAGGTGTTCTCTCTTATCCACGGTTTTCATTATCCACGAGAAGGCCTGGATCCAATCCCCAGTGGATACTGGGGTCCTATTGTAATAGTAACTTTTTTAGAAAGTAAAGACTTTTGCGTAGTCCAAACCTAAGGCTTTATTTCTACGTTGATCAAGAGCCACCAATGAAGAGATGAGACAAAAATATGCTTATTCATCTGACAAACATTTACACGACTAGGACATAATCCAAAATGAGCACCGTCTTTCTTATGCTGACTCCAAACGGTTTGATGGAAAGTGATAAGAATTAGTCTTTTGCAGATTTGGATAAACATTACTGTCCTGCCTTAGCCAAATTTGGGGTACCCTATTCTATTTTATCCCTCCACAACTATAGCTGAGGTGATTTTTGAGAAGTACAGTTTCAAAATGCAACTTTCCCAAACTTGGCCACCTTTGGAAATACCCTGTTTCCCTGAAAATAAGACCTCCCCCAAAAATAAGCCCTAGCAGGATTTCTATGCATTTGTTAAATATAAGCCCTACCCTGATAATAAGTCCTAGTGATGGGTGTGGCTATGGTTGTGTGCAGGGCTGACATTCAAGCATATTATACTTAATAAAAATAAGACATCCCCTGAAAATAAGCCCTAGTGTGTCTTCTTGAGAAAAAAATAAATATAAGACAGTGTCTTATTTTCGGGGAAACACGGTAGTTGTGCAGCCAGGCTGGCAGCAGGACAACACCCTCCACCACGCCTGAAGGCAGAAGAGTAGTTTTCAGAGTTTCTCAGCAGGCACTGTGAGACACACTCCTTTGTCTCCCAACTTTTCTCTACCTGCCTGGCACATCTGCAAGGTCCAGTGGCAGCAATGGTGTCTTCTTCTATCTGCCTAATGCAAGGCTAACCCTCAGAGATGGGGCAAAAATCACTGCCTGTGTGGGCCTTTGTAGCCTGATACATATGGCAAATCAGCATTTCTTTTCAAGTATATTCTTCTTATCTTTCTTCCAGATTCATACTTTATAGGCAGTAATGTGTCAGGTGTGGCCTTACCTCTCATTTCATGATCTGCATAACTTGGCTAGGCTTCTTCGGTCACCTTCTGCATCTTGTACAGTATTGCTGGTTCTCATGTTCTCATGTTCTAAGATTCTGCCAGTAACCCCAGGACTCAGAACAAGCCCTGCAAGAAGTAGAACCAGCAAGGGATAAATACAGTAGCCCCCCCGTATCCACTGATTTATTATCCACTGATTCAGTTACCCACGGTTGGCAGAGGAAAAAAAATTAAATAACTCAGCAGCCACAAAGCAAGCTATTGTCACAAACAGCAGCTGTAAAGCAAGCTATTGTCACAAATAGCATCTGTAAAGCAAGCTACTGTCTCAAAACAGCAGTCATAAAGCAAGCTACTGTCAGGAAACAGCAGTTTGGAGGTGGGTGGGCAGGCATTCTCTCTTATTCATGGTTTTCATTAACCACAGGAAGGCCTGGAACCAATCCCCAGCAGATATTGGGGTCCTACTGTACAGTGAAAATGCCAACAAGGGGCTTGGAGAAATGTAGTTAAAATCTTTTTGGCCAAGTCTAGAGAAGGAAAACCAGAAAGGAATACCGGAAAGCCTTTTGTATCACCACAGAAAGAGAACTACATATATTGAATTTTCTGTCCATCCACGCATGCAGCAAGTACTTGATTCTGGACCACTGTCACCTGCTGGTGAAGTAGATCCCATTTACTGTTTCCATATTCACACCTACATTTTTTAATCCCAGTCCTTCTCTTCTTCCTGTCAATGGAGTCTGGGTTTTGATCCCATTGGCTACACTCAGTGGACTTTTCCAAATTTTATCCTAATCCTCAAATGAAATGCATGGGCCTGCTGCGCCAACTCCCCTCCCCCTTTGCTGGCAAGGCAGGGGCCATTGGCCTCAATAAGCCACATTGGGGAGAGATGTGAATGTATGTATGTGAGTCGTGACATGTCTTTGGAAGGACAGAGACAATAAAAACACCTCCCTCCCTTCATTTCGGATGCAGCCTAACAACATCCAAGCTCCGAGCCTCAACTAAGAAACTACCTGGCACATTTTCCATCTTGCCAAGGACTTTACTTCTAAAAAATAACTCCTGGCAGCTCCATCTTTTGCCGTGTTTTAACCTGTTGGTACAGCTCTGAGGAAAAGGGTTTCACCCTCAAAACATTAGCAATGTTTTTGTTATTTTTCTAGTAGCCTAAAGGTATCACCTGTTCCACTTTTGTATGAGGAAACAAGGTGTATGAACCGACCCAAGATTTCTGTGGCCAAACATTTAGACATCAGTGGCAGAACAGAGAACTGCACACACTTGGATCTTCAAAGGCCTAGAGCTAACATCCTTGCTAATCGCTAAAAGAAGGATAGGGAAAGAGCAATTTCAGAATAATTCACATAATATTCCCAAGGAATAATGATTTGGCATAAGATTAAACCTTCTAAACCAAGCAGCTGCCGGCAGGGGACGCTTGTGGTTTCTGAAATTCCAGTTCAAATTGCTCCTATGTTTTTTTTTTTTTTTTTTTTGGGTTTTCCTCTCTCACCCTAAAGGCTAGAAACTTGCTCGAGAAAAGAAAAGGAGAATGAAAGGCAGGGAGGAATTTCTAAGTAGGTTCCACGCAGACCAGAATCTTAGCAGCTGTGTTTATCTTCCAGAGCAAGCAAAATGAATTAAGTTTTTGTTGACTCGGATAATCACATCTATCTTCTTCAAGTGCCATGTCCTCATAAAACGTTGGCAATCAGTAGCATAATCTGCTTTTTATCTAAAATCTATTCTAAATAGAGAAGCTGTGTCCACTGTGAACCATTGGCTTAAGTTCCTAAATTAGAATGTTCTTCCACACCCCAAGCCCATCTATTTTTCCTTGAAGGATAACTGTTGCGTTACGAATCACACGGACACAGAGTTTCGGGGTGCAATCTCTGGTGCTCAGGGCAGCATTCCTGTTCGTCTGTCTGTCAGGGTTCCATTGATGTCTGAGTGTCTCTCTGTGTGTGGAGACATGCGTGCATGTGTGTCTGTGTGGTGATGATTGTGTGATGATGATTGTGTGTTGATGATTGTGTCCGTCCTACTGCTGCCTGAGCCCAGCCTTTTATTAGAGGGTAAGCACATACAGAGAAACATTCCTCGGTGGGGGGAAATAATGCAAGCGTTATCTGTTCAGTAAACAGGTAAACAAAGCAGGGGAAATAGGTTTCACAGGTGGGGGGAAATGCTCCCTAGCTAGTGAGGCATTACTGATAAGAGGCTTCCTTGGGCCTGAGCAGATGTATTCTGATATCCTGGTTATCTGCCGTCCTGTTTGCTCTGGCCTTCTTCAGCACATTCTGGTATCTGCTTCGGTCCTGGGGCTGCCGGGAAATATATGTCAAGCAGCCCTCCTTGGCCTTCAGTTTCCTTTGTGCTTGACCAATCTTGGGGCTCAGAAATATGGGCAATGATATCCCTACAGATAACCTGCAGCAGATGGTATTTGTTATTGTGCATTATGTGACCGAAATATTGTATTGTATCTATAGGCAGTTTTTTTGTCTACATTTTTATCTATTCTAACCCCTTATAGCATTTCTTTTAAGCTTCTCTGTGACATCACAGTGGCTACCCCAATGAAAGGCCTCCTGACTTTGGTTCCATAATAATCTCTAGTTTATGTTTCCTAGAAATGCTCTGGAAAACAACTGTAAGAATTTTTAAAATAGTATTGAAAACCATTTCCCTAAGCCAATTTCTTGACTAGAAGCTCTAAATAAAAGTGCATCTCAGACTACTGCTTCAACAGAATGTTTTCCGTTTTATTATTTATTTATTTATTTATTTATTTATTTAAAATATGTTTCCCCACCTTTCTCCTTAAAAAGGACCCAAGGCGACTTACATTGTTACAAGAAAATATTGGAAGCGAAAAACAATGAGTATACAGGCAGATGGCTTACATCAAGAAAATATAATATTTAAAGTGAAAAATAATAAATATAGAAATACTGTACTAAGAAGGACCAAACAAATACCATCCTGAAAAATGGTAAGCAAAAGCAATACTAAAAACACATCCAAAGCAATAAGGCATAATAATCCATTTAAATATCCTACTCAGGCAGCCAGTCAACTCAGGGAAAGCATCTCTGTCTTCTTGGAGACATAAGATGTATAAAGACCTGAAAGAAACAACAGCTGACTCAGAGGTGACAATTACAGTGGTACTTCTACTTACGAGCAGCTCTACTTATGAGCAATTCGACTTAAGAGCAGAAAACTGTTGGCGTTTTAGCTGCTGCCTTACAAATTTTAGATGCGGTCTGCTCTACCTACATTTTTTTATTTTTTCAACTTTTTATTTTTATTTTTTATTTTTTAGATACGGTTGCTCTACTCAATAGTTGTTAGACTTATGAGCATGCATTCAGAACAGATTAATCTCATAAGTAGAGGTACCACTGTACTGCAATATTAATACAGTACATTTTAGAGTGCTCTTGAATATAAATTATAAAGAATGTTGCCAAAATGAAGACAGAGGAGAACTGGAGAAGAGTTGTAATGCTGTAGCCAGATTTTTTTTTTAAAAATCTTTCCTTTAGTGATAATACATCCATACAAGATTATGGGTACATACTGTGATGCATTCTGCCTATCTGTGATCTAATTGTACTAAATGTATGGTAATATGCCATTGTACTACTTGATGCAGCTAGTATTGGAGGGGATCATTCCCCCATGGAAAAAAAGTGGTGCACAGCTTGAGGGTGCACCTGGATTCTTCCTTGGCCCGGCCCTAGATGCCCAGGTGTCAGCAGAGGCCAGGAGTGCATTTGCACAATTAAAACTAGTGTGCCAACTACATCTGTTTCTTGCAATATCTGATCTGGCCACTGTGATGCACACACTAATTACCTCCTGGCTGGATTACAGTAACTCACTCTATGTGGGCCTTCTGTTAGAAAATGACAGGAAACTTCAGTGGGTCCAAAATGCAGCAGCCAGATCGCTGACTGGGGCTGGTTACAGGGCTCACATAAAACCCTGGCTGCCAATCATTTACCCGGTACAGCTCAAAGCTGTTGATAGTCTCTAGGGCCAAGATCTCTCAAAGACTCCAACTATATACTATATATTGTCCTTCAAGGCTGTAAGCTGCCTTGGGTCCTTTTGAAGGAGAAAGGCAAGGTAACAGTATATTAAATAAATGAATTCAATTGCTAAATATTTTAGAAGCAAGCTTTTAAGTCACAAGGCAACATAAATTAAAAGGCTCAGGCTGACTCAAGACTTGAGAGCACTCATACAGTACAGTATACACAAAAATTCATGTGTGGAAGGATTCATTTTGAATGCTGCTCTGAGACTGCTATTCAAAATCAAGAGGGTGCGGGTCTTAAGCAAACAAGGACAGGACTCTTGTACCTTTTATGGCTTAAAAGAATCCCAGCAGGGAGGGTTTGTCATGCAAGCTGTGTGTTATGTCGTTACAGTCGTGACCGACTCTTCGTGATCCCATGTCCATGGAGTTTTCTTGGCAGGAATACTGGAGTGGTTTGCCAGTTCGTACTGCAGGCGCCTAGAGCACCTGGTTTTCCCTGGTGGCCGCCCATCCAAGTACTAGCCAGGGCTGACCCTCCTTAGCTTCCAATTAGAGATGGGCACGACTTGAAAAAAATTTTTTTCAAGTTGTCGTTAGTCGGGCCGGTCCCGTTTCGGGCCGTTTCCGGTTTTCGCGAAAATTCGCAAAAATTAGTCGGTTCGTTTTTTCGTTTTTTGTTTTCGTTAGTACTGGTTTTGGGGGGGGAGCGGGCTCCTGGAGGCACCTCTCTGGGGTGGGTGCCTCCTCTGGCCCGCTATAAAGGGAAAGTGGGCTCCTGGAGGCACCCGTGGGTGCCTCCTGCCACTAGGAAGGGGAAGCAGGCTCCAAGAGAGACCCCTCTACATGGGGGTCTCCCCTCCTCACCTGCTGCTGCTGCAAAATGCTATGCAATAGCCATATGGATATTGCATAACATAATGTGCAGACAGTGAGACCAGTGTGAGAGTGATAGCGTCATGCCCACCCTTCACAAGGCTCTGGCACCACCATGTCTCACACAGAAGGGAATTGTACTTGCTGCGTGTAGTGCAATGCAAGCAAGTAGATCTGGCTTTAAGGTGGCTTAGTGCAATGGCTAGGGTTAGGCTAGTGACGGGTAAGGTTACAGTGGGCTAGTGGGTTGCACCTCTGAGTGCCTCTCTGACCCACTAAGAAGACAGTCTGTGACGTATGGGTACGGAGTCAAGGGTTAGGGTTAGGGCTAGGGCAGGTTTTAGGGGGCTTTTTGGCACATCCCAGAAGTCTCCATGGCCAAGTGGCCATGCGACTGGTGGGATGGCTCCAAAAATTTGCATGGTTGTCCACTCCCACATGGCTGGCCACTCGGCCAGCCCATCATTGCGCAGGTGTAAAAAAAATAAAAAAAAATAAAATCAATGGAGGACAGAGGAGGAGAGGAGAGACATTTTGTTGCAAGAAAAAACCCACTGCTACTGTGAAAAATCTGGCAGTTTATAAATTTTCGCGTGTTTCTCTTGTGCTTGTGTGTTTTTGGACCACGATTTCAAAAACAACATTGCGTTTGCCGCCCTATTTTGGATCCCCCGCCCGCACCGCATGGCATGGCGAAATGGCAACTCGAGTCCGGCTGCCCAGGACGGGGGGGAGGCGGGACCCCCCCTCCAGGAACCACCCCTCCGGTAGGTGCCCTGCGCCCTTAGTCAAGCAGGCATTTTTCCGCCTGCTTTTTTGGACCGGGAATGGGTGGGGGGAGAGTTTAAAAGTTTTTTCCTGTGCCGTCCGTGCCGCTTGCTTGCACTTTAATTGCGGGCGGCCGGCGGCGAGACTGGGCTTTTTGCTGGCTGCGAGCCTGCGGCGAGTCCCACCAGAGCAGCCCAGGATGGGGGATGAGGGGGGAGGCCAGGGACCTCCAGAAACAACCCCTCTGGTAGGTGCCCTGAGGCACGGCAGGCATTTTTCCGCCTGCTTTTTGGCCGGGAACCGGGTTTTTTTAACTTTTAAAAACTTTTTTTCTGTGCCGCGTGGCATCGCGCAATCGCGCGATGCAAGGAACGAGCACGACAAATCAGACCAAAATTGTTCGTTCGTCGGTTCGAGCTCAAAGTCTGGGGGAGTAATTCCCGTTACCGTTTCCGTAGAGTAACGGAAACGAGTAACGGAAACGGAAACGGGAATACCGCTAAGTCGTGCCCATCTCTACTTCCAATATCTGGCGAAACCGGATGTGCTTACTTAGGGTATCTAGGCAGTTGTCATGCAAGCTAGATCTACTGAAATCATGCCCTAGTGTCTTTTGTATCAGGCTATCCTTGCTAGAATGCCTTTGAAATAAATGAGATACAGTATCTGTTTGATTTCCTTGAATAAGTCTGGACTTACCATGAAACCTTGTGCAGATATTTGCTTTAGGCTACAGATTCTAAGTGGGCCACTCCCTTTTCCTGCCCCCAGCCTCCATTCTACATATATGCTAAGCCTTCTCCCTCCACCCACAGTGGACCATAATTTGCTTTCTGTTATTTCCTGTCATACAGTCAAATAATGTACGGAGGCCCCTTCAAAAGAGAGGTGGCAGCAACTTCATGCAGTTCCGACCTGGCAGCTGCTTAAGGAGTTGACCTGCAAGACCAATCTAGGCGTAAGCCCTTTGAAAGAAAGTTGTCAGGTCTTCCCCCAGGCACGCCCCAAATCTGTGAAGGAACCGAAGCCCAATAATGACCTTTAATGAATATCCTGTGGTGTTTTCATAATGAACAATTGGTATCTCCTGTTTGTTGTTTTTGGGTCCTTACAGCCATGACTGACTCTTCGTGACCCCATGTCCATGTGGTTTTCCTGGCAGGAATGCTGGAGTGGCTTGCCAGTTCCTACTCCAGGCGCCTACAGCACCTGGTATTCCCTGGTGGTCCTCCCATCCAAGTACTAACCAGGGCCGACCCTGCTTAGCTTCCGAGATCGGGCGAGATCAGATGTGCTTAGGGCATCTGTTTACCTTGACTGAAATAATTCACTACTCCGTGGCTTCAAGAATCTAAGCTGGGCTGATGCCTTTTATTAAGCCAACCCCGGAAAGCCACAAACATATGCGTAAACATCACACTTCTCTATGTTGTCAAAAATGTCAGCCAAGGAGAGGGGGAATTGGTGGAGTATGATTCTGTGTGTGTGTTTGATCTTCAGGTCATATAAATTGCATGTTTTGTATGTTTTCCTGAGGAGTAACGAAGGGAAAGGGTCTACTCTACAGACTTAACAGCAGGGCTCATCAGGTGATGTGATGGTATCGGGACAAATCAGGAAAAGCCTGATTTTAAGAGTTAAAATTGAGGGTCATCTTATATTCAGAAGTAAGCTAAGGAGAGAACTGTGCAGTTGCAAAACTGTAATTCTGGGTTGGAAAAGTGGGAGTTGTCTTATACATGGAAGAGTCTTATAGATGGAAATATGGTATATAAGATGCTGGGCCAACTATTGGGTGAATATTACTTGAGTGTTGGTGGTGAGACAGTGTCCTCCAACACCCTGTACCTGTTTAGGGCTTCAGAGTAGACCACTTCACCCACAAAGTCCTGTTCTGCAACACTTTTCAACCTGTTAAACACCCTCCAGGAACCATCACCACCTAAGGCAATTGCTTTATTCAGTCCCCCAGTAGGGCTGACTCTTGGAGATGGATGTATCAAGTATTACCCATGTGAGCATCTGCAGTCAGAAACGGGAGGCTAGTCAGCATATTTCAAAAGTGCATTTACCTCTTTTACTTCTTTCACTGCAGTGTTGGTGATAAATGAATGTAAGCACTAGCTGGATGCATACTGTTGTCATCAATAATGCCCTAGCAAAATGCCAGTTGGTTTTACAAGCTGTGTTTGCATCTGTTTTCCTCCTCCTCCTCCTCCTCCTCCTCCTCCTCCTCCTCCTCCTCTATGAATAGGTTCATGACCAGAGGGGAAGGTACTCACCAGTACCTGAACAGTGACTGGATGAACCAAGTTAAAAGAGAAGGCAATATTTTCAGCCACCTGTCCTGTACTTTCATGACTGCTTCGTCTCCAGAAAAGGAAGCAAAGAGTGAAGATAGAGATCTTCCTGTAGACTTCAGTTGACATTGACATAGTACATTAGCGACATGGTGTACACAAATAATTTTACATCATAAAATATATATATTGGCTGTTATAAACCATATTGTGCCTGGAGGAGACCTAGAGACCAAGGATGACATCTATTTGTTGCTAGTCTTAATTAGAGCATACCTAATGAATCTAGGAGAACTTGGTAACTAAATACATAAGTACCACTGATTTAATGCCTCTACTCTTGATGAAACTAATACAGGTAATTGAATTTAGGCTCATATCCTATGAGGAAAGAAGCTGGATAGATCCTAAGCTTGCAAAAGTTACTTTTTTCAGTTACAGCTAGCAGTGGGATTCTTGAAGCTGTGATCCAAAACCATAAATGTTCCATGTTCTGTGGATATGTTAATGTGGAGAAGAGATTATGGAGCAAACATCTGAAGCGCTGTCATATAGATAAGGGAGCAAATTTCTTTTATGTTGCTCCAGAAGAGTAGGAACTGAAGCAACGGGTCCAAATTAAATGAAAAATACTTTTGACTAAACATTTGTAGGAAGAACTTCCTGAGAGCACAATTTGTTCACCAGAGGAACAGGCTGCCTCAGA
This sequence comes from Phrynocephalus guinanensis, assembly GCA_037367245.1. Taxonomy (NCBI): domain Eukaryota; kingdom Metazoa; phylum Chordata; class Lepidosauria; order Squamata; family Agamidae; genus Phrynocephalus; species Phrynocephalus guinanensis. The sequence goes on from CM074743.1 coordinate 21,683,362, forward strand.
AGATTGTAGACTCTCCTGCATTTGAGGCCCTAAAACACTGATGGAAACCAATCATTAGTAGTGGATAATGGATTTCTAGTAGCGAGTTTCTTGCATCAGCATGGGGTTGGATTAGATGGTGTTTTGAGGTCGTTCCACTTCTGATTGTGTGATTTTATGTCCTTTGAACAAGGAATTTGTTTAGATACATTGTAACCCCACACCCAGATTCTATGACATCATCCCTCCTCACTCCAAAGCCTTCATTCTATCTTGTGGTGTTAATTTTTTGTGAACATTTGACATGTTTCCAAATGATATCCTGGTGGTCTATATACAGATAGCCTAAGGACATAACTGAAATACAGAAACATTTGTGAGATAAGAGCGGGGAAGAGGAAACAAATGAATAGTTGGAATGGAAGAAGAAAACGAAGAAGAAAAAGAAAAGGCCTTCCTTTTTGTCATGTTGTTGGGATGAATGAATAGAGACCTGGCTTCCGGCTGGACAGATTAGGGACTGTAATGTAGGAATTCCGTCGCCACCGTTGGATTCCGTACCATAAATAAACCAGTCCTTACTCTCAGTCTTGCACCTGTGTTTATCTGTCTGTGTCTCAGCTTCCGTTTAACTAAAAGGGAGGGGGAAATAGAAAGATCACTGGTTGCTTGAGCAGACTTGTGTGGGGCTAACACACACACACACACACACACAGAGAGAGAGAGAGAGAGAGAGAGAGAGAGAAGAAAGAAGAAGAAGAAGAAGAAGAAGAAGAAGAAGAAGAGAAGAAGAAGAAGAAGAAGAAGAAGAAGAAGAAAGAAAAGCTGAGTTGCTGTCAATTTTTTTGCTGTGGAGAGCGTGCAGTAAATAATATGCAGTCTGAAAAGCAGTAGCGCTTCATATGGTTTGGTGCCTAAGGTCACACATAGCTAAGGGGACTGATAGGGAGAATAGGAACGCTTATGGGAGCCAGAGGGGAAAAAATAGACATGGTTACTGTGGTGACTAGTATGAAGTGTATTGAGTTTGAGATTAGTACAGTGTTTGCTGTGAGACCTCAAAGACACTTGAATTCCATGGAAAGCTGGATTGGTAGATGAAGGATTTAGACAGGCGTATTTACAGTGGATGATATCTGAAGGTTTAGAGCATTGAATGGCAGTACAGCCTTCAGTTCTGCCCCAGTCAGGTTGCTCAGTTGTGGTAGACAATGGGTATGAAAGGAGATACAGTGGACCCTTGTATAACAAGCGGTTTGTTTAACAGAAAATCCACTTAAAGGAAAAAATTTCCAGAGATTTGATACATATCCCTGGGGGTCTTTGGAGAAGCCATGATGATTAAATCATGTTTCAGTCACCACTATAGGCAAGATTGTGAGGGGAAGCTTATCTTTGTAAGAGTGTCATGGGCCAGCTGCTTGGCTTAGAAATATCTAGGAATCACACGTGCACATTTTAAGAGTCTAAGAGCTGCAGAGCTGGAAATGACCCTATCAAGTCTAATCCCTGTCAAGGAGGCACAATAGGGAACTGAACTTCCAACCTCTGACTCCACAGCCGGGGACCTAAATTGTGAGCTATCCAGCAATCCTTGGATGGTAACAGCATGTTACCCTCCAAGCAGTGTAATTCTTTCAAAGCTTTTGTCTAAGCCCATCTGACTTCCCAGTGATCAATCCTAGAACAGAACAGCTTAATTTGGAAGCTACAAGAAAAAGCTTATACTATCAGATGTCTTTCAGGACTTAAGGAATTCCCTCTTCTAATTGCTGCTACCTGTATTGTCTAAACTTGACTCTATGCCAGATGGTTTTTCAAGGATGGGTGATGGTGCAAGGATGTGGAGCTTTGGGGAGGTTTGAGGAGAATGCAATGGAGGGATAATTAAAAACAATCACCAATTATATTCAGAGCTTCATCTTGGCCGCTGCCACCCATTACAGTAGCTGATGAATGTGACGTCTAGAGAAGAAAACCATAGTCAAAGCATTACAACACTGACATAATTAATGACAGTGACCTCGTAGTACGTCTTTGGAAGTGACACTGAAGGAAACACTGTGGAAGCAGCTTTGGTTAGAGAACAATTTGCTAGATCAAAATGAATTTAGAAGGCACTGCCGTTGTGGGTGTCAGCTTGCGTTTTTGCTAGGGTGGCGAGACGTCAGCCCTCCTGATTTTGAATTTAAGCTCCCATAATCTCTTATCACTGACCATGCTGAATAAGGCGGATAGGAGCTGAGGTTTCCCACCCTGCTCTGTGCAAGTCTTTTCTTTAGTCATGCTAGACTCATCACAGTACGATTAATAAGCATATCAGATTTTTTTTGCCCCATAAAGAGCAACATCAAAAGTATTGGGAGCAACCAGCATCAAGTCTTCCACATTGTGGGGCATAAAATATACCGACATAAATTGTGTTACTGTAAACTCTCTGTTTTCTTAAGTTCACTTTGGTTTTGCCAACTCCCGCTTGTTAAGAAACTTCCAAGTCACAGTCCAGTCCAGTGGTCAGGCTTTCTTGGGGTTCCATCTATTTAGAGAGCTGGGCACTTTTTTCTTTCCACAGTAGAGTCCTGCCATTCTCTGCTGTTCCTTTGATATTCAATGATGTTCAATCTGCGGAGGGTGGAACGGCAGCCAAAAAGTCAATGTGCATTTAATGCAGACGTTCCCAGTTTTTCACTATTAGTCGTGACCTCTCTCCATATGCCATTGGGTCCAATACCTGTTAGGTAATTGATTGTATAGCAAGGGACTGCAATTCTAAGAGGCTGTAACAAAGATGAGCAAAATGCATCTTTCCAGATGTTACTAGAGTGCAATTCGCATTGGTCTTAGCATACCCAGTAGTAAGGCATGCTGGGGACTGTAGTCAGGTGCCATTCGGAGGGCTGTATTTCATAGAACAGGCATGTCCAAACTTGGGGCCCTTCTGATGTTTTGGACCACAACTCCCAGAATTCTAAGCTTAGATTGCAAATGATAAAGGACTGTGGGAGTTGCAGTCCAAAACATCTGTAGGGCTGAAGTTTGGGCATGCCTGTCATAGAATCATAGAGTTGGAAGAGACCTCATGGGCCATCCAGTCAAACCATGCAGGAACTTCCATCATTTTGCCCTGTCCTGCTTTAAAGTAAGCTGCTGCGACTCTTATATGTGTCTCACTACAGTTTAATGGGAGGGGATGTTGGTGGCAGTATTTCACAACATCTAATATGATTACATATCTCTGCCCAATGGTAACATGCACACGTCTCAGCATTCATGTTACATTTATCTCAAGGGTTTGTTACCAAGCTCCTCGAAGATGTTGGTTCTGTCTATAAAGCTTGGAGCCAGGAGATCTTGAGAGGTCACTTCCCCTCAAGTGATTCCACCTAGAATCTACATTCTTCACTTAGGGCCTATCACATGTCCCTAACATGGGTGAAGAGGTTTAGGCACTGAGGAGAGACAGGGCCTTGTGAGTAACAGCCCTTCTGCTATGGAATTCTCTCCCTATGATCATTAGGTTGGTTCCCTTGTCATCAGACGATTCTGAAAAACTGTACCAATTCACCAAGTGTTAACAAATCAAGACAGTTCTGTGAGTTTGGACGATTTTTAAAGTCTTATGAAATTCATCCGTTTTGTTTTAGCTTTTCTTTCAGTTGCTGAGTTTTACGCTGTTGACAGTTTTTATGGGCATTAGCTCAAGCATGTTCTTTGAGGGAAGGTTGATTCAGAAATATTTTAGATAAAAATGAATAAGATTTACCATATGCGGCCGGTTGCACCTCTCCATTGCTTGGTGTTCTATGAATGTACCATAAGGAAGATTCTGCACATTATGAAATGATCTGGGAAATATTAGGGTTTTTGGATTACAAATCAAAGAATCAAGGAAAATAATACGTCCCCAGGTTATGTGCAAGCTAAACAGACTTTCCATCCTCCTTCACCCAGTTCTGCAGATTTCTTATGCTACAATGCTAACTACTTGTCCAGTGATGGCCATGTTGACTATGTATCTTTATGACAAGAGTTGTAGTCTTAGCATATCTCAAAAATTTAGAAAAATATTGAGCTGTATGAATAAACAATAAAATGTCTTTTTAGAAAGATCAGAAGACTATAATTGAAATATTTCAAAGAAAATTGAATGAAGCGGTTCGATCACAGTGCAGATGACTAAATCGATTACAGAAGAGCGCCAAGTGCGGATGGCAAATCGATTCAGGCACCACATGACCGGAGGGTGATCGAAATCGACTGGAAACTCAAATCGATCGGAAACCCAAGTGCGACCGCGTCCTATGTGAAGTAGACCAATACAAAGAAGAAACCTTCTGTGCACTAGCACATACAGTCTTTTGACCTCACCTGCCACAACTCTTTGCATTATAAGAATATTCTTTGTCCTTCACCCTCCCGTTTTCAGTTTGGAGCTTCCTCCGTGAAACTTTAGGGATGGGTGAGTATAGGGAGAGATGGTGCAGGGCATGTACACAGGATCAAGACTCCTTAAGGCAGGCATGTCCAAACGTTGGCCCTCCAGATGTTTTGGACCACAACTCCCACAGTCCTTTGCCATTGGCAATTTAAGTTTAGAATTCTGGGAGTTGTGGTCCAAAACATCAGGAGGGCCGAAGTTTGGACATACCTGCCTTAAGGTATATTGTGGGGGATGGATCGTATGATATTCATGCTCTGAGAATACCTCTGTTTTCAGGCAGGTTGTTTGAAAAGGTGATGTTTAAAACTGTGATTATGTAGAAGGGCACAGGGTGTTATTTCACATGCAGCACGACAGAAATAAAATCTGTTTAAAGCAAGAGCTGAATTTACTGCCCACTCCCTGCACGCACCCCCGTTGCTGCCTGTGTGGATGCACCCCCCCAAAAAAAGTTTAAAAACAGAAAATCTTTTTGTCTGGAGGCCTTACAGACATCCTGGGGGCCTACTCGAGGAACCCTTCCTTCCTATAACACACACTCCAGGGTCACCTCCTCCTCCCAACCTGAACTTGCATCCAGAGCAAGTAGACATTTGCTGATGATCAGCCCTCTCCCCACGTCCATGACTACCCCCACCCCAACTCTCCTCCCTGCCAAACCTCAGCATTGCCCCAGGGTGGCCAGCTAAAACCAGCTCCTGGTCGGGGCCAGCACCTTCCACTGGAGCCAAATAATTGCTTGGTCCTTTGTTGTTTGGTGTCTACAGCCCCGGGGCCTTCATTTGTGGGAACTTGCTGTGGCTAGCGCCTCCCTCTTTAATTACCTTTTCTCCTTCTGCTCAAACGGCGGCTCCCTTGGCTTACTCACTCTCGGCAGCAGCAGGGTACAACTCCCCCCAAAAAACCCACCTTCCTTGAAACTGGGTCTTGGCTGCAGCTGCCTCTCCCTCCCATTCCCCCCCCCCGCCATGCTCCCCCTCCCTGCCCTGCAACAACAGCCCCAAGGGCTTTGTAGCAAAACACTGTAGGATGGTGAACAACAGTGTTAAAGCAAGAGCAGGCTTCCAGTCTTATTATTCCCAGACTAGGTTTCAGTTGTGTCTTGGCTTTATAAACAGCAGGAGAAGAGTGTTGCTGGATTAGAAGAAGGACTCATAAAATCCAATCTCCCCCCCCCCCAACAGCAGCCAGCTGGACACCTCGAGGATGTCTTATTAAGCAGGTGGTAAAGGCAGAACCCTACCCTGTTATTTGCATGTTACACCCAGATATACTTCCTCTGAACATATTTCTTTTACCCAGTGTGTTGTTAATCTGTAGAATTCCCTGCCACAGGATGTGGTGATGGCATCTGGCCTGGATGCCTTCAAAAGGGGATTGGACAGATTCCTGGAGGAAAAGTCCATCACAGGTTACAAGCCATGATGGAGATGTGTAATCTCCAGGCTTAAAACCAGGGTACTTCAAGGGCTAGATGCAGGGGAGTGGTATCAGGAGACAGATATCTAGTCTTGTACGCTCCCAGGGGCATTTAGTGGGGCCACTGTGAGATACAGGAAGCTGGACGAGATGGGCCTTTGGCCTGATCCAGCATGGCTCTTCTTATGTTCTTATGCTATGTTCTTATGGAGGATCCATTTAACTATTGTGGCTGCCTATATATACAGTATATCTAACATTATGAGTGAGGAAGAAAAACCTGTGGCCCTCTCATCTTCTCACACAATTATCCCTGCCTTCTCAAGTTAAAGCCCGATTTGAGCCCAATGGCATTGATTTCCTAGACAAGCGTATACCAGGGGAAAAGCTTAACAGTCTTTACGGCTTTATCCATCAAAAGGAAGGCACCACGACCCACTTGTTGTTGTTGTTGTTGTTGTTGTTGTTGTTGTTGTTGTTGTTGTTGTTGTTGTTGTCGTCGTCGTCGTCGTCGTCGTCGTCGTCGTCGTCGTCGTCGTCGTCGTCGTCGACCTCCTCCTCCTCCTCCTCCTCCTCCTCCTCCTCCTCTCTATGGCTTTTCCAGTGGTATCAAAGACTTTCCTGTTGCAGGATTAACACAACTATACATAGTGCAGTGGTACCCGACTTAAGAGCAGCTCGACAAGAGCAATTTGACTTAAGAGCAGAAAACTGTTGGAATTTTAACTGCCATGTAACAAATTTTAGACATGGTCTGCTCGACTTACAATTTTGTTTTCATTTTCTCATTTTTTAAACTTATTTTTTCATTTTTTTAGATAGGTACCCCGACTTAAGAGTAGTTCGACTTAAGAGCATGCATTTGGAACGGATTAAATTTGTAAATTGAGATATCCCTGTAGTTCAATTTAAGAGCATGCATTCAGAACAGATTAAATTTGTAAATTGAGGTACCACTGCACTGAAAAGGGAGTAGCTTTACCAAAGACAATATAACAGTTGTAGAGATGGGCACGAAACGCCAAAATGGCATTTTGTTTCATTTTTCATTTTTTTAAAATTGTTTTTGTTTTAATTGTTTTTTTAAAACGTTTCATTTCTTGTTTGTTTCATTTTTCATTTTTTAAAACTATTTTTTAAACTTGCGCCAACCAGCTGGCCCAGGGGCCAGGTCAGCGCGGTTTTTAATTTTTTAAATTTTAATTTTTTTAAACTCGGACCAACCAGCTGGCTCACGGGCTGGGTAGGCATGTTTTCTTTTAAAAAATTTTTTTTACTTGTGCCGATCTAGCTGGCCCACGGGCCAGGTCTATGCTGCTTTATTTGATATGCTGATATGCTATCAAGATTGCATTTTTGGTACAACAGATGCTATCAAAAGCTTAGCTTACATTTTTTTGTTTTAGTAGTGACCAATAAAGGTGTCACCTAGTCTACTTTTGAATTTGTTTTTCTGGTCACACGGCTCAACCTACTTTTTTGACTTCTTTCACTCCAGTACACCTCACTGGGTGCCCCACCCGATACTATAGAGAATATATTGGAACAAGGATGCAGCGTTCTGTTTGGAGTGTCCTCAGTAGCTCCGGGAGAGAACCTGGTGGTCAGAGCCCAGGACTACTGCTACAATGATTTCTGGTTTCTGATTTAGGACAAGTAGTAGTGAGGGAGGCAGGAGATAGACCAAACAATGACTTCATGTTTTGCAACTTTTCTTCCTTGCTTTGTGGGCAAGTCCAGTTCCTTTGTATCCCAGATTAGTAACCCTGGAATGACGCTCACCAAAGGTGCTCTATTTTCATTTGCCAACATAGATCCGCGTCCTAAATACAGTATATGTTTTTGAGAAGCAAACCTTTAAAGAGCATTTGTCCATAAAGAAGTTTCAAAATGTGTCTGTATGTAATTATCTTGATCCCTTTCGTCTGAGTGCCTGCCCCTAAAGCTTTTTTGGTCATGTTCCCATCAGAATGGTTAGGGTCAAAAGTGAGACCATGGGGAAAGAGTGGTAATGGGATTCAGTGCTGGGCTGTGTAGCTAGAGCTCTCAGCTTTGGTTAGGGATCTCCCAAACAGCTTTGTCCAGTTCCTTTAATCCTTTAATCCTTTTCTGGCTTCTGATCTTCTCCTGGCTTCTCAAACTTTTGCGGTTCATTAATCACTCCCAAACATTCCTGCATTTTTTCAATTACACCCCTTTCTAGCTACCTCTGCATTTAACCAGCAGCTGAAAAAATATATACCCTTCCACCTTGGAAGTGGCGATAAGCTCTTCTTGATTCTGTTACTAAAATCCACGAATTGACTTGGGAAGAGGCAATGACTAAATCTTGGAAGATGTTTTATATTTGACTTCAAAAGTGTGACTAAATAATCCAAACCCACAGCTACTGTACAAAGGTCACTCATGATATCTAAGCAAAAAGCTTCCTTAGGATGCAGATCAGAAGAAGGGATAGAACAGTGAAGATTTAAGGATTTCGGGACCCTAAATCCAATGTCTAGTAGGTCTGCTGACTCAAGGGCCAAAATCCTATCAGTTGTGCCTCCAATTGTAAAGAAATTAGTACAAATCCCAGTGGCAAGTTGCCACAAACTAAGAAGTCAGTGTAGGTATTTGCTGCTGTGTACCAGGATGTGTGACTCAGAGCATCCCAGTAGATGCCAAAGATGATTTCTTACAATTTGCTGCCAGAAATTTGGCCAGTCGTGTTATGCTGGCATAAAAACATAATAGGACTTTGGCCAGTTAACATACCTTCTGAGATTCCATTTAAGTTTCTTATTTCAGAATAACATGGGGGAAAAGAACTTCACAGCCTCAGAGGTACAGAAGATCAAAATATTTCCCATGTTGCTGATGCTTTCTCCTGTCTTCCAAAAATACTGCTCAATGACGACAGAGCCATGTGACATATTAAAGACAAATATATTGTTAATATGCACATAGAACAGGTCAGACGAGGGGCTCCTGCTTACGCTACTATTTATGCCCTCTATTAATTTTATTTACATTCGTGCAACCTGGTAGAGAAAGAGTTCAAAGGACTGGCAAGCTATTTTAACTTAATACCATGTGCCTTTATGGATGAAGAAACTGAGTCTTGGGGGAAGGAGGGGAGGGTGAGTTGCTTAAGGGCACATGGGAACTGAACTGCTGTACTGTCCCAATGCCTCACTTTCACTTCTGTAACAATTAGGCTGATGCTGCAGCACTATGTGAACTTGGATGCATAAGAAATCTGCACCATTGGACTTAACTCTGAGAACTTGAAATGGCCCTTTCACTTTTTTTCTGGCTATCAGACAATGCAATCACTAGAGTGAACTGATCCATCCGAGCACTCCTACCCACACCTTTCTGAGCCCCTGTCAAAGACTTCTGCTTTTTTAGCATGGATAGGTCACTACTACACTATTATGGCATAATGGATAGAGTGTTGGACTAGGACTCTAGAGAACCGGGTTCAAATCCCTGCCCAGCCAAGAGAAGAGAACTCATCTGAGGAGTGGAACCAGTAAAATCACTCCTTAAAAGCCTCACTTACCTTAAAAGCCCTGTTAGGGCCGCCAATAAGTCAGTTCTGACTTGATGTACAGAACATACACACAGAGGTCATTCGTCTAGCTCAATCTGTTTCTTGCACTGAGAATGGTCCAAGAAGCTATCAAGACTCCTTCCCCTGTCCAGTGATTTTATAAAAAGCAAAAGTGTTCTGATTATATACCTCCCCATACCACTTCAAGTAGTCTCTGGGCGGTTTACAATTTTAATTACCGTGTGCAGGCTACACATTGTCCCGTCCCCCCCCCCCCGCCGCCCCCCAGCTAGCTGGGTACTCATTTTACCGACCTCGGAAGGATGGAAGGCTGAGTCAACCATGAGCCTGCTACCTGGGATTGAACCCCAGGTCGTGAGCATTTTTACCTGCAGTACAGGCATTTAACCACTGCGTCATGAGGCTTAATAAAAGTGCAGTAGCTTAATAAGTGAGCCACTGCACTTTTCTGGTAAACTGAACACTAAGGAACAGAGAAGTGTTAATTTTACTGATATCCTGAAGTGGCTTGCTCATTAAGCCATTATACTGGAAACTGGCAGGGGAAAGAGCAGGAATAAATAAAATAATTCAAGGTCTGTATGGCAATTGGATAACACCAACTGCATACCATACTTCCACCTGATCTCAAGTGCCTCTATTTAGACTGAACCAGCCTGCTCCAAATGGGCCAGTATAGACAAGCCTCCATGATGAAGTGATGGGATATAGGGGGTTTTCCTACCTGCTTTCTTCAAATACTTTATTACTTTAAAAATTCGTGTTCCATGCAGATCAGCCCACTCTGATTCCATTAAGCAGTCAGATGCTGTTGAAAGGAGGTGATGTTCCTGCCTAAAGGTTTTGAATTTCATTCAGCACCTCATTTGCACTTGGTATTTCTTTTAGCTGGCTTCATTGAAGAGCCTACAAAATCATTAGGGATTTTGAAACACTGTTCTTGGTAATTAAGATGCCAAGATATGCTGGTGAGAAGAGTGCAGACCAACTGTAGTGGTATTTGTATATAGAGTTCTTTGCAAAAGCTCATTGGCTGGCAGACATTAAGATATACATATCTACAAGATGATTTACACATTGGCATCAAAAATGGAAATGCAGCATTTATTGGCTCCTCTTTGAAACAGCATAAAAAACTTCGCAAAGGTCTGTTGCTACATCAAAGGGGAGCTTTTTCATGAGCTCAGCTGCTTTGTATGGTAATTGGATATTCAGGAGCTGAGCTGCTAGATCAAACTGTATCCAGTGCATCACACGCTCCAAAACCATCGTTGTGCCAGCTAATCTGCTAGATAAAGGCAGAGACTCTTGGAAAAACTCAATCACTGTTGCTGCTCAGCGTTTGTTCATCTGTCAGCAATTCCTGTTACAGCTCACTACAGAAAAAGATAAACTGCAAATATGACCGCTTCAAATGTACACATCCTGAATTCCCACCCCACACCTTAAAATATGAATGTGAAGGATGTCTTGTTTGTTTGCCTCTTAAGACAGGAGTTTGATCTCAGGATATGTACAGTTCAGGATTAATGTTACTGGCTATACATACATCCAACACAGTTCATAAAATGGGTCTTAAACAGGTTAGTAAAATGAATGCACAGCTCTTTAAAAATTTAAAGACATTTACACTTTCATTCGGTTGAGAGGGATTTTATTCCAAGGTAACTCAAATACCATCTCCTTAGGGATCGAAATAGGAAAAGCTATCAAAGCCACCAGCAGTTCCTAAAAGTACAGGGAGATACTTTTAGAGGTATGGGCTACCTCCAGAGCAACTAGAGAAGGAAAACACAATCCTTGGTTATATCTAAGAGTAAGCAATCAGCATAGTTGCGACTGAAGATGATATGAGACTCATTCAATTTTCTCTCTGTATGTGCTTTTCACTTTTTCGTTTCCTTTCTACCTTTTATCTACCTACCCAGCCAGCCAAATACAGAATTAACAAAGAATCCTTTGACACCCGACGGTCTATTAATACTGAGACAAAAATGCGTGTTCTATGTATAGCCTTCCAGATGTTGCTGAACTCCACTTTCATCAACATGGCCAATGGCCAGAGAACTTCAACCCAATAACATCTGGAAGGCCACATGTTCCTCATCCCTGCTCTGGATAAGTGAGGTGGTATCCTTAGGCTGCGGTCTTACCAGAGTTTTCTTTGTATATAAATTCCCTGCGTATTTTTTTCGGGTGGTCACGTGTTTTTTAATGTGCAGCTAGTGTCCTTTCTTCTGCGTTGTATTTTCGTATTCTGGTTCAGTCTCTACCTGTCTACTTTGCATTTTGTCCTTCTTTCTGGCTCTAGTTTCCAAGCCTCCGTGGTGATAAAGGGGAACGACTGATTTTGCTGCATATTTTCTGGGTCCTGTCGTGGTTACAGAAGCAAATAAGTAAGCATTTTCGAGCGAAGTTTCTAAATCCAGCCCCTGGCGGTGGTTTAGGAAACTTCACTGAAACTGCTGTTCCAGTAGCGTGGTCGGCCGGGACCGGAATTTACTTCTCTTCCCAGTTAGCACGCAATCTTTTACTGTGCAGTTCGCAGCCGGGAAACTATGCAGAAAACACTGGTAGGACCGCGGCTTAAGCTGACAAGCATAAATACAGACTAAAGAAGGATTCTTGGATAATGGAACGAAAATTCTAAGAAATACAAACACAAACCTGGCATGTTTTACAAGACAGACTTGGGGTATCCTATTCATTAATATTAAATCTGGTGCTGCACTAACTTACCAAGAATGGTAGTTAGAGAATTATAGCTCAGCAGTAGGTAAAAAATATCAGAGGCAAGGGCTTTTAACATCCCAGCTTCTACAGACGTCAGCTCTGCCTTATGGTCTTTATAGTTCTCAATTTGCTTTATTCTTCTCCCTCAGCAGGACTGAGAGCCAAATGTATGCAGCTTTCACACTCTTTAAGTGATTTTCATATGAACAGATTGGGTGGTGCTTGCCGTGCTAGCAATCATGCAACATATTTGGAGAGGAAAAATCAAAGCAAGCAATGCACAAAATTATAAAAACACAATCATACAGTCTCCTTCTAGTACATTAATTCCCTCCCACATCTGTTCTTCAACCTTGCACTTAACAAAATTGCAATAATAAGAAAAAAATTAAAAGAAGGAAGAAGGGAGCCCTGAATTGGGCAGGGAAATAGAAAATAACAGTGAAACAAGTAAGCAACAAAGTATCCTCCAGATGTTTTAAACTACAACACCCATAAGCCCCAACTCTGTCCCCAGCATGGAGTGTCAAAGGTTCACAACCCCTGGCCTAGGCTGATTTTTATTGTTCTTGAGCCACCTGTGGAGGAAAACATTGTTCCACAGAACTTTAAAGAATGTTGCCATCTCATTTTGCTATTTGCTAATAATCCTTGTTCTTTAGCATGTTGTTTTCTATATATTTTATTGTTTTTTATGGTGTCCATTTGTACATCTTCTTGAGCATTAAAATGACAGAATGTATTTTAAAGGAAGAAATATGGTTATGTTATACAGATGGTGGCAGCTTGTGTACACTATACAGAAGAAAAAGCTCTACAGTTAGACCACAGATGACAAATTGCATTATTTACCCTCTGGTTAGACCTCTGTAGGGCTGCCCTTGAAAAGCGTTTGGAAACTGTAACTAGGTGCAAAAATGTGATAGCTATGTCAGTGCTTTAAAAGCTACATGTTAGTTGTATACAGGCAACTCTACTGGTTCCTCTTTGCTTCTGAACTCAGTTCAAGGTCCAGCTTTGATCTACAAAGCTCTAAATGGCTTTGGGGCTACAGTCTTGGAGACACTGCATTTTCCTGGACTAGAAGATCTTCAACAGAGGCCCTGCCTGGTTGTGTCACTGCCAAATGAAGCATGTTTGGTGCGTACTTGAGACTGGGTTTTCTCTGAAGCTTCATCTTAACGGTGGAAGCTTCTCCCTAGAAAAGTCTGGGTTTCCTCCATCCTTTATGAGCAGCTCTACATACGCTGCTAAATCTGCAGTGTTTTGCATGGCCTTCAAGGTGTAGAATTCGCTTTATAGTTGTTCTGAAAGAACACAGGGCTTGTCTTTGGCTTTCAGATCAGTTTTCCATCTCTGTGTGAGGAATCTTTCTACTCTCTTGTGGCTTTGCAGCGGTAAGTTACTTCTATGAACATTTTGGTTCAATTCAGTAGTAGGGAAAATATAGGAAGAGTCTGTGATTCAATTTGTGAGAGGCAGAGCTGTGGAGAGGCAGAAGTAGGCATTCCCCTGAAGAATGATAGGCTTTAAAAATTATACACCTGAAGCTGTTTCCTTTCTTCTGTGGATTCCCTCCCTTAACCAATAAAGTTATCAGGGACAATTTTTCTGAGCCATTTGCATAAAAGAGACATTTGCAATATTATCCTCAAGAATAACAACTCTCGCCTCTCACCAGCTCTCACTGTTCCTCACAATAGAAAGTGTGAATCAAAACCCCTTTATGAAATTTTCTCACCCACTGAAAAGAACCAAGTAGTCCATAGGAGTTGCACAGTGTTTTTTTTTGGGGGGGGGGGTCTGTTGTGAATTTAGAATTAGTAAATAAATAGTTTAAATAAATAATAAATAAGTAATTTTCTCCTCCTTGATACTCCTTGTACGGTAATTATAAGTGCTAGAGCTGACATCCTGGTACCAACAGAACTCTGTACATGTTCAGAAGCAGTATTTTGTTATGGGTCACATGTAATTGTTTCTTTCTTTCTAAGGGCAAATTGGCCATAGATTTGGGGGCTCAGTTTTGGCTCCAAGTTCCGAGTTTCTGTACTTTGGGATATAGCACAATTCAAATCCTTCCATCACTGTGAAGTTGGTTTGGGGGCTATTCACAATTATATGTTCCTTAGAAAGAAGGAATATATCTATCCCCATGCAGAGGAAGAGGGGACGTTTATACATGACCCCTAAGCTCCGCCGCAAATGGCTGCAAGGTCCGGACCTTTAAAATGTTTACCCACCAGCTCCGGACTTTGCAGACAATTAAGTGCGACCCCGCCCACTTTAGCACGACCAAACAGCAGTTTTCTTGTACCTGCTTTTTGGAGGTGACAAATATTTGATCCTGTGTAAGGATAGTGAGTGCGGGGCTCTCCTGGCTTCCGTTTGTTCTTTTTTTGCGCCCCGCCCCTTTAAGAGATCTGAATGCTGCCCGGAACAAAACGGAGGTAAGAAGGCATTCTTTTCTTTCTTTTTTCTCCGTCCCTCAGGCAGCCAGCAACCAGGAAGTGCCGAGGGGGGTGGGGACAGAGGAAGAGCGAGGAACCCCTAAGATCTCTGGTCCGAATTTAAGTGGTCATCGGATCTTAGGGGTCGTGTAAAAAGGCCCAGGGATATCTTTGACTCCTGCTTATTAGAGGCTCTGGCTTTACCTGAAGAGAGATACAACAGAAGGGTTCCTTTACCTCTATTGGACATAGATATAAATTAGTCCTTGAATTGATGGATCGGGTGGCTGTGTAACAGTGGTTTTCTTCTTCTTTTCTGCCTATTAGGGCTCTCAAGGCAAAAATGTAAAAAGTATTTAAAATGGACTTCATGAGCAATGGTGAAAAGGGAAAAGCCAGGTTGCCTGATTTTTTCTTAAAGTGGGGGGTTGATCACAAAAGTGTGGAATCTTTATCCCTACATCTACTAGTCTGTACTAGCAAAGCTGTTGGTTGAAAAGGTGATGCTTTCTTGATTTCGTTCCGCTGCACACCTTTCCTCAACCATGGCACTTTAGGGCTGCCGCAACTAGTCGCGAGGCAGGTTGTAATGGAAGTACAGCTGGCTTGACAGGTTTGGGGAGCAAGGAGAAGTGAGGAAGAGCACAGATGTAGAGTGAAGGTGGTGCATGTGTGTATGTGTCACTCCCTGACTCTAGTGGGAGGAGAGACGGAACACGGCCTGTCATCGATATGTTTCACTACTCAGCCTTGCCTGCAGATTCCATGCTGCAGAGGATGGAGAAAATAGCTCCATAGGCTAGGGATGCACAACCGTTTCCCTGCTGGTGGTCATGTTCTCCTATGGGTAGCCTTTTGTGGGCCCTCTGTCAGTACTGGGTGGAGATACAGCCTAAATGGAGGCAAGCTCACCTTGTTTCTATACCCCTCCCTGCCACCACCCCACTTTCTCCTCCTTTCTTCCTCTCCACCCACTAGGCTCCCCTGATAAGAGGCAGATAATTTTTGCAGAAAAATAACCTGTTCAAACCAGAGTCATATAGTCCATCACGCTGTCTGTTACATCACACTGGAGCCTTCTGGTATAGTGGTTAAAATGCTGTACTGCAGCTAAAACTGTGTTCATGACCTGGGGTTCATTCCCAGATAGCTGGCTCATGGCTGACTCAGCCTTCCATCCTTCCAAGCTCAGTAAACTGAATATCCAGCTCATTGGGGTGAGGTCAGCATTTAGCCTGCCTAATTAACTTTTAAACTGCCCAGGGAGTCCTTTAAGCACTATGGGGTGGTTTATAAGCCGCACACTCTTTTGCTTCCTGGCTTTTGATCCACATAGATCTTCATCGGGCTGGACATCATGGAGCTGCGCATGGTGGAGAACATAGCAGCCCCCCCCCAAAAAAAAAAATTGTGGCAATGTGTTCTAGCCTGGCTTCTCTGCTTAAAACAAGTTCCGAAATGAGGACAGCAATCCCATCTCACAGGTAAAGGTTTCAGATCGCGCCTTTTGTTGGAGATCCGCATAACATGTTTCTCAGACTACTAAGAGGTCACATACAAAGTCATGAGAAGAACAGTGCTTCATAACAATGGAACAGTATACAAATAAAATAAAATAAAATAAATAGCCATTGTAAGAGGGTCAGCAAAGGATACACACACTCTTAACCAGCATCATTGCAGCATCTCTTTAAGGTAAAAGCATCCTTCTTCAACTCTTGGCCTTCACCTAAGCATTTGACACTGCAGATGATTTCTTCAAAGAATTACAAAGCGGCTTGTGAGCCTCGTTTTTAAGGTCTCATAAGCCACAAGAGGTATAATTTATGAAGGGGTAATCCTACTTGGTGGCGTCATTCTTGCCTCAGGTAGCTGTGACGTTGCCTCAACTGGCGCATTCACAATTTGAAGCTGTTTTTGATCCTGCCTATGGAACAAACCTGTTCTACCGTTTATTCTTGAGTGGGTAAGGCATTTGCACCCCTCATACATAAAAATCAGAGGAGTCAAAACACGAAAGAAAACAAGAGTGCACTGGCTAGGTAATACTAGATAGATAGATAGATAGATAGATAGATAGATAGATAGATAGATAGATAGATAGATAGATAGATAGATAGATAGATAGATAGATAGAAACATGGGTGCTTTATAGCTGCCCAAGGGAGGGGAAAGGCCTAGATGGAGATGGAAAGGGAAAGAGAGGAAAGAAAAAAGCAAGGAAAAAAGAATAAAAAATCAAGAAGTATCTGGCCCCATCGGTTTTCACTCCAGTTCTTCCCCTATTGGGATCCAGTCCTATTTCCTACAAGGACCTACATTCAGTGAGAATGAGTTTGGAGGTGTGGTTCCCCAGCTCTGGAAGAAAGTTCCCCCTGTTCTCTCGCTGCTTTATCTATCAAATTAAATTTAATAGATAAATTTAATTAGATAGATAGATAGATAGATAGATAGATAGATAGATAGATAGATAGATAGATAGATAGATAGATAGATAGATCCGCATTGGATGACTTTTTGGTGGAAAGGAAGGACATTATTAATTATTTAATTAATCAAATTTGTCCAGTTTTCCCTATTGCATAAAAACTTCCATGTTCCAACAGCATGTGGGTGCTCTTTACCTAATTTAATACAGTACTGTTTATCTCATTAACACGTTAGCAGCATGAATGCGCCACTGAATGAATAAATGAACAGAGCAAACCAGAAAAATGAGTGCTTCTGTAATTGCTCCTGGAGTGATGTACAAAACCATCTAAATGCATAAATATCAAGACATATCCTTTCATTTTTGCAAGAAGCAAGATATAAATTTCAATGGATCAAATGTTCTAGAGAACTTTAATAGAACTGTTTATAATGAAGGTGACGTCAACATCAACCACTTTTGAACACTTGAAAGGTGATGTATATGTGCAAAGTACTTTCCATTATGTCACAAATATTGGGTTGAACTTATTTTGACCTGCTTTGTTGAGCCTTAAATGGGACAGCTGCTGGATATCACATCGTTCCACCGCCACCAATTAACATTTGTACCCAGAAAATCTAGGCCTTCCCATCAACACTCCCCACCCCCAACAACCTAAAGTGACTTGACGTTATGAGGGCATTATTTGTAGTTGTTGTTACTTCTACCTCAGATATATGGTGTGTTGCCTGTACGTTTCAGGCTGTTATGCGGCTTTGGAGTAGATCCACCAAAAACACAGCACCAATTAGGGTTATTCTTGTTCATGACTTGTAGCAGGGGTAGGTCAGGTATCCCCTGAGGTTAAAAATAGACATGATTGTTATATCAGAAATTTAGAGTTCTTGCAGACACAGCAATTGCTCTGCCTTTTTTTGCCTCCTTCATTGCCACTTATGGTGGAAAACAAGGATTTAGGATTCTAAACTCTTTAGGATTCTTCTACCTCTTTAACTGTCTACTGCTGAAGTACTTCAAAAACGGTTAGAGCTCCCTGCAGGTTGTGTGTCTCTGGTCCCAGAACTTTGTAAGAAACCAGCATTGTACTTACTAGAGCTCAACAGACTCCTTTCATGTGTTTTCTTGATTGTTGCATTCCGGTTCCCCTGGTTTGTTAGTGCTAATGTGTCTGAGAAGCAGAGCAGCACTAGACTTGGCCACCCACTACAAAACAGCACTAGCAAAATAAAAGAATCAAAAGTCTCAGGAAGAGAAAGGGTGCAGGAACTGGATGGCAGGGGAAACTAATTATAAAAAGTTAGATAAGCAGAGCATTATTTTGGAAGTGAGGGAGGTTTCTGGTATGAGCAATGGAGAACGTGGCCCTTGAGGTATAAAAAAAATGGAGTGAAAACCCACCATCCTGACCACCGAATACAGGTTGTTCCTAGGAATGGAAAACACAAATGGCACCCTCTCAAAGAGCACAAACAAAAGAGGAGGCACGCAAAAGCACTCCTGCAGAATCGCCTGGTACCAAATGATTTCTATGTGGTTTGCATAAACAGGTCACACCCAAGCTGCTTTGATGCCTGAAGCAGATCAGCAAATACTCCCTCCCTGTCCGAAAAGGTGCATTGTTTCCAAAATATGATAGAAAGTTTTTGTATAGTTTTATTTTATGGTGCTTTCTTCCACTTGTTTCTTCTGAGCTGGCTCAAGCCCTGTTAATTTCTCAGTTTAGGGTTTTTATATTAGTCATTATTATGAATGGGTGAGCTGTGACATTAGGAACCAGTAAAAAGGTGCATGATAGATGTGAGGTAAAGCCCCCTCAATTGCCCTTGTTGTTATAGAACCACATATTTTAACTGAAGTTTGGATAGTATTTGAGATTAACGTCTTTTCAAAAATGTCATAGAATAATAGAATACAGTAATTGAGCTGGAAGAGGCGTGAATGCATTCATTTAGAGGAGGGCAATATCCTTGTAAAGTGCAGTGTGCAGAACAGGACAGTACTCTTGATGAGGCCTAACGAGTGCTGATCTGAATGGGATGGGGTGGGGTGGGGGTTAGTGTCCCATGTCAGTGATTGTTGGTGTGCCTTTTCCATTGCATCCTGTCACTCTTCATTCTGGTTCTTTCTAGTTTACCTCTGTGTGGGTTGTGTAGCACATATTATCAAGGAAACCCTATAAAAGGCCTCCATGACTTGACTTTTCAGAAGAAGAAAATAAAAAGCCTGAGACTCTCCTAACATTTTTCTAAAGGAGTCAGTTTACAGCCCAGAATAATTCATTTTCCCCCCCCCCAAAAAAAAATATACTCATTTTCTTTCCCTCCCTATAGTAATTAGAAAACATATATTGTCATCTTGGGAGGGGAAAACCTGTCTGACCAAATTAAAACCTATTGAGGGAAAATTCCCAAGATTTGAAGATAATTTTTTTTTAAATTGGGGATAGTTTCACAGAAACACGAGTTCCTGACTTGCACACACCCTAGGCTTTGTCAAGGATACAGTTTTAACAGACTCCGGAACAAGAAACATGCGCACACGCGCACACACACACACACACACACACACACACACACACACACACACACACACACACACACACACACACACAAATATTTTGCAAACAGAATGTGCATGTCAAGGAAGATAAATATTGAGTACCATAATACCACTCCTGAACTTGGTTTTTTGAGAGGAACACAAACCTATCCTGAACCTGCTGCTATCTGAGGTGCTCTGCCACCCATTTAGCTAGAAGGTGACAAAAAAGAGTGATATAAGAAAGGTATAGTTTGTCCATCACACAGAAAAGCGGAAGTTGTCACTCACCAGGGGCTGTATATTATATGACAAAGTGAAGAAGGTCTTGAACACCGAACAGAAGATTCAATAAGAGATCGTCTATATAGGTTTTTCTTTGGGCACATTGCAAGCAGTACGATTAGGCAGAGAGTGCTTTTCTCAGGCAGCTGATTCAAATTGTTATGAAAGGCCAGCAAATGGCTTTACTGCGTGTAGTGTACATTACTTGATGCTTTAAATTAATGATGTTTCCATCCTTTCTTTCTGTGGCATTGAAAGAGGAAGCAATTGTACAAAGTTACATGCTAAGGAGAAAAGTTAGAACGTGGCCTGGCTCACTTGGTAAAGGCATCAGAAGTGAAAGGTTTGCTCTTTAGTTCGGATCCTATAGGAAGACTGGAGATTAGAGTACGAAACACATTGTCCTTTGCCAGAGAACAGGACGACTGGTCTTCACACATCATCCTCCACTTATAAACTTTTTTAACCTGCTTGTTTTACAATCTCTCTCTGGGCCACCCCCAATACTATGAAAAAATCATGAAGGAGGAAAAGATTGAACCATGCTTTATTCTGCACAGACCATTCCTGGCTACTAGTGTGAGCGATGCCCTGACATTTTGAGAGTGGAAGAGTATTTTGGAACCTCATCAATTTTTTAAAAATAATGCTTGTTATTAAAACACTATCTTAGATGTTATTTTGTTGAAAGCCACATAAAATTTTATTGAATCTGATGCATCTGCAAACATGAGGATTTCCGCAAAGCAAAGGGTATTTGTGAAGGAGTTGACCCCCACTCACCCAGAATCCTAATTAATTCCAATGTATACAGATATGCATTGTGGTAAGGCCATATGCAAATTATGCTCCCTTTTGCTTATATACAGTATTTTTCTGGATATATCAGACTGTATATTTGTCTAAAATTGTTAGACTAAAAATTGAGGGTCGTCTTATACATGGAAGTAAGTCGAGGAGAGAACCACATGTTTGCAAAACTGTAATTTTAGGTTGGAAAAGTGGGTGTCGACTTATACATGTGGGTGTCTTATAGACAGAAAAATACATTTTTGTTCCATCTCCTGAAATATTCCTGTATACACCCTAGCCCAGAGGCTCTTGACACTTCCCTCTTGTGCATGGATACTGCCATTTTAATTCTTTTATTCATTATTCTGTGTTTCTAAACTAATTCCTTACATGTGGTTGACTACATAACAATCAGCCCTTGGAGAAAGAGTTTGATGCTTGTATATCCTATATGCTGGTAGTATGTCTGGTAGCTCAGTAGTTAGAGATAGTATATCTATGTTTTATTTTTATTTTTTAATGTTCCTGGTTCAAATTGCACCTTAGCCACAACGTCACTGTGGGACCTCAGGCAGCTTCTTCTACACTGCAATCAACAATATGAGTTGAACAGCAGTAATAATAACATACAAGGATTTCTGTAAGGATTACTGTCATAATATGCTGAAAATTGTATATAAAAGCTTGTCGCTGTTATTATTAACTTTTGGTCTTCACATACCTTTCTGTTGTTTAAAGTAATTATTCTTTATTGTAGCAGCAGCTTGGATCAAAGGATGGTGTAGAAAGTGAAGGTAAGGATAGAGCTGGCAGACACAGATCTGGATCATAAATGAGAGTTTAGTTATCTTGCGCTATGTTTTGTTTTAATATACTTGTGCTCTTGAGTAGCACCCATGTATTTCAGGAAGGATTGTGCAGGATGCCTACTGGGGGAGGGTATACTGGTACTAGGATTAGATATTATCTGGCAGACACTTTAAATACTTTGAGTCAGATTTAATCATAGGTAGATCTTGGAAGTAACAAGTTCTGTCATTTAGTTACTTGTAACTAGTTACTTTGTCTGCAACTAGAGCACAAATAGTGACATTTGTAGTATAGTTCACAAATAGTTACATTATTTTTAAATGGAATTTAAAATATACTTTAAAATTGAATTTAAGGATTTTTTACAGATTTTTGTATGGGTATTTTCAAATTCTATTCTTTGTTTCAATCAGTACATAAGAATATAAGAAGAGCCATGCTGGATCAGGCCAAAGGCCCATCTAGTCCAGCTTCCTGTCTCTCACGGTGTCCCCACCAAATGCCTCTGGGAGCGCACGGGACTAGATACCTGTCTCCTAATACCACTCTCCTGCATCTGGTCCTTGAAGTACCCCGGTTTTAAGTCTGGAGAAGTGGTAAGGGAAGTATTGTATTATTTGCTTTTGTAGTTTGGTAAATATTTTCAAATATATCACAATTGCTCTAAGGAGTGAATGGAAATATTTGCTTTTTCTTTTTTCTTTTCTTTTCTTTTCTTTTCTTTTCTTTTCTTTTGGGGATGCTTTTAAGGACAGCACATGTCCAAATTACAGATCACAATATAAAACTCACAAAACAGTAACTCTTAATAAATAATGGTAAATCAGGTTGTGAAATGTAATGAGCAGCCCATTCCTTTTGAAAAAAAAATAGTATGCTAAACGCTAGTCCTACGTTTATCTCAGTTCTCCTGGCAAAAACATGAGATTTTGGAAAAGTTACTTTTTTGGTCTAAATCTCATCCAAACCAACAGGCCATGCGAAATGAGTGATTCTGGAAATTACATTTTTTAAAAAAAGTTACTTTCTCAAGCTCTGACACAAAGCAACCTGACTATTGTCTGCCAGGGCTCAGAAGGACAATCCACCGTGCGAATTTTAATCTGACTGGCAAATGTCAAAAATACTCAAGTATGGTGAGATTTCACTTGGTCACCTGCCTTGTCTCCTTCCTGCCCTTACAGAGTCCCCTTCACCAACACACCCAGCCTATAGGGCAAGCAGGCACATGGTGTTTCCATGACCAACCAACTAACCGGCATTCCTGGCAAACAACAATTTGTTTTATGACAGAAGAGGAAATTGCCATCAGTTTCACAAGAGCCAGCTTGAGTTTGTTTGATGTGCTGTGCCCTGCAGGCAACAGGGAAGATCTTTCTCCTTCCCTCCCTCCCTCTCCCTCTCCCTCTCCCTCTCTTTCCCTCTCTTTCCCTTCTTCTTTGCCCTGCCACCCCACTTCTAATTATTGTTTGAGAAACTCCCCAGCAGCTGCAGCTGGAGAAGGGGAACTGAGCCAGACCGGCACCCCAGGATCTCTGGGGAGTTTCGCTTACAGTTCTTGAATGTTTTCCAAAGTGGGCGGTGAAAAGCTCAAGCTGGCAATAGTAGTAGTAGTAGTAGTAGTAGTAGTTGTGTGTGTGATAAGAGAGAGGAAGAATTGGATTAATACACATGCCTGGCTTTGTCTTCTTGTTTGGGTAGCCTATTATTGCTTTGGGGATGGGGAGGTTTAATGGTTTTTCTGTTAAATGTTTTGGAAGAGGTAGCCTTGTGAGTCTGTGCAAGAATTCCAGGTAAAAATCAAAGAGCCAACACAAAACAAAAGACAAAAAACATGTGGCCCGTTAAAGACGATTACTGTATGTTTTAATGTAAGCTGAAGTTCAAGTGTGAAGGTGCACTACTCATACAGCCATTTGGTCTTCTTGGGCTACTTCTCTCAGCTTTTGGTATCTTCCAGCCAAAGAACTTCACTCACAATCCATACAAATTCTGCATCAAGGCTCTGTGTGTCAAGTCCTCTTTCAGCTTTTCCTTGCTTCTCAGGGCTCATCAATCCCTGATTCTGAACTTCCTGCTTTTTGGACTACTTCCAGGCAGCTAAACCCTTTCTTCTCCTCTGCTGTCATTTAGTTTTGTACCTCTAACCTTACTTCTCTTGTTTCTTCCTTCCTTCTTTACATGATAAACATCCTCCTTCCTGTGTGATTTTCCTCTGTTCTTTCAGGATACAATTACACCGTAAGCTGAACAGGAATAGGCTTTTGCTGCGGCTTGAGCCACAATTTATTTTACAGTTGCATTCAATTTAGGCAATTATGTGAAGATCCTGGATTGTTTTGGTGCCAGTGTCCACACTGGCTCTTAACCTGATGTGATCTGATAGGCACCCAGCCCATGGACCACCTGGCAACCATCAGCTCTCCCTTGTCCCCTTTTTTTGATCTGTGTAGATATGATCTAACACTGAACTTGAAATCGCTTTGCGTTCAGCTGAACCTGCTTTAGGATATTGTGCTGCTGCAGACATACTGCCCTGTCTGATTTCCAGATAAAGAGGATAGTAGAGATGGGCATGAACCACTACTTCATTGGTTTGTGTGGTTTGTTTACTGGCCGAACTGGTGTTTGACACACATCCCATAACCTCCTCTGCAAGCAGGTGTCCATTCAGAGGCAGTATACTGGCTTACCTGCTCTACTTCTTCCAATCACTTCTTCTGAGTGGTCCCCTGCCAGACAAGGCAGGGCCAGGAAGCGTGGAACACCTGTTTGCTCAATAATAGAATCAGCACAAACTGTGCCCATCTGTAATGGCAGAGACAAAGGATGAGTTTTATGTGTATGCCTTCCATCTTTGGGGAACATCTTATGCACATGTTTAGTTTTGATGCTCAAACAGGACTCTTGTATGTGTTTTTACCATTTGTTTATTTATTTACCCAATATATTTCAGGAAAATATTTGCAAAAATGTAAATTTAAAAGCACTATTATCACTCCTCAATACACTTGAGGTGCACTAAAGAGAATGTGTCTCTTCTGCTGGATAGCTCAGGGCCTTTTCACACGACCCCTAAGATCCGCTGGTCCCTTAAATTCGGACCAGAGATCTTGGGGGTTCGTTTCTGTTCCTGCGTCCCCACCCCTCAGCACTTCCTGCTCCTGTCGGCGTGAGGGGAGGGAGGAAAAAAAAGGACAAAAGAAGCCTTTACTAACCTGCCGGTGCCAGTCGAAGTTGCCACGAGCCCCGTTACTTCCTGGTTCCTTCTCAAGGGGCTCTTAAAGGGGCGGGAGGCAAAAAAACAACAGACAAGCGAGGAGAGCCAGGCACTCTTATCCGCATCAAATATTTTTCACTTCCAGAGAGAAGTTACAAGAAAAGTGCGCTGGGTCACGCTAAAGTGGGTGGGGTCGCACTTAATTGTCTGCAAACTCCGGAGCTGGTGGGGAAACATTTTAAATCTCCGGAGCTTGC
The DNA here is from genome assembly GCA_037367245.1 of Phrynocephalus guinanensis. Taxonomy (NCBI): domain Eukaryota; kingdom Metazoa; phylum Chordata; class Lepidosauria; order Squamata; family Agamidae; genus Phrynocephalus; species Phrynocephalus guinanensis. Next base: position 21,708,279 of record CM074743.1, read on the forward strand.
AGCCATTTGCGGCGGAGCTTAGGGGTCGTGTATAAACGCCCTCAATGATTTGAGGTGGGAAATTTGGTTCTCCGCTGTACCTCCTTGAACTTTGAAGTTCTATGATTATTATAATATTATTATATTATTAAAATACGATTTTTCTCACTTTGGAAGCAGAAATACAAATGCTGGTAGTAGGAGAAAGATGGATGCAAGAAGTTTCTCCAGCAACTTACAGTCGTCTGTTGCTGTTAAGGAGTAATTCTTCTGTAGCTTTGTCTTTTGGCAAACATTATGGCATTAGTATGCAGCAGGCATCGTGCCAGTATAAAAGTTATTTTTCTTTTATCGTCTTGGAGCAGCCACAGTGGCCATCATAATAACTTGTGGTAAAGAATCCTCAATTAAGTAAATTATGTGTTGTGTGAAGTAACACTTCCCTGCATCTATCCATAATCTCTTGTCAATCAGTTTAATGAAATACCCCAGAATTGTAGAGTCATGGGAGAGGAAGAGGCCTACATCCAATGTTGTGCTGGCAGAGCCTTACTAGCATGATGTAAATATCTTCCCCTTTCCTCCTCTCCCCACTGCAGCCCTCTGATCCACCCTAAAACTGGCTTCAGAAGATTCCCCATTGCCTCAAGTGGTAGTTTTGCAGGTGGATGCGGTTTGCAGAGGAGAGGAAGATTTGTCACACTGCCTCCAATCTTTAGTGCAGCTTTCTACAACCTAGTAGTCCCTCTCTGTCCTCACCAGCCTGGGCCAGCATGATCATTGATGCTGAGAATAGTGAGGCCTATATTCACCATATTCAAAGGCATGGAGAAAACTGGTTTAAACTTTAGTTACACCAAATGTGTTTCATCTCCTTAATAATTTTATGGTTATTTTTTTTTTTGTATCTTACCAGAGGAATCAGAAAAAAACTGGAGAGGGGACAACAAAAGCTGTACATGGCATTCTAGATATGGCCACACTAAATATTTATGCACAGAACTGCAAATCTGGAAGAGATCATTTCCCTGTCAAGGAGGCATTGTGGGGAACTGAACTCCCAAACTCTGGCTACCTAAACAACTGAGGTATTCAGGAGTTCATACTGTAGCATTTACCATTTAATTCTTAGCCCTTTCCACACCAATTTTTGATTATTTAAATAATCAAAAGCTTGCACTTATTGTTAATTAAGAAATCAAAAATAACAACTACAGAAGAATTGTATAATGCCGACAATGATGAAATCTAAATGTTAAAAATATATTTGGTACCTTGGCCCAACCGTAACTCAAAAAGGAGACTGCATTCAAGAAATCAGAAGAAGAGTGAGTGTTGGAATGGCAACTACAAAGGAACTGGGAAAGAACCTTAAGAGTAGGGAAGTGCCAGTGGAAACAAAGGCCAAGAGCATCCATACGGTATATTCCCATCTACTATGTATACAGACAAAAACCAGACAATGAAAAAAACAGGAAAAATTATTTTGAGTTTGGGGTTCTGGAGGAGAGCTCTAAGGATATAATGGACTATCAGAAAAACATAAGAACATAAGAACAGCCTTGCTGGAACAGGCCACAGCCCATCCAGTCCAGCATTCTGTCTCACACAGTGGCTCACCATTTGCTTCAAGTTATTCCCAAGCAGATGTCTTCATCTGCTTACGATTCCCTACAAATGGTATTGAGAGATATCCTGCCTCTTTCTCCAACCCAGAGGTTGTACCTAGGCATCCATAATGCCAAAATAAATGGATTCTAGATCAAATCAATCATGAAATCTCACTAGAAACCAAAATGACCAAATTAACCAAATTAAGGTTCCCGTGTTTGGGGCATAACAGGATAAGACAAAACTCACTGGAGACAAGGATCATGCTAGGAAAAGAGAACAAGCATGAGATAGATAGACACAGCAAATGAATGCATGGCCTTTAATTCGGAAAACCTGAACCTTTTGAAGACCTTGAATTAATTTGATCACCAGGAGCTGGAATTAGCTTGATGGAACAGAACACAGGCATCATTAAATAGAAAATATAAAAAACTTTAATATAGACTTTTATTATACTGTAGTAAAGGCAACAAGACAACAGACTTGTTATATTTCTCTTTGTTTAAGTTCAATAATTTATTTATTTATCGTGTATAAAACTGGCTGAATAGCTCCGTAAGTGAAGTATCTGGCTGTGGAGCCAGAGGGTGGGAGTTTAATTATCCACTGTGCCTCCTCTAAAGTAGAGCCAACCTGAGTCACCTTGGGCAATCAACACAATCCCAGGTCTCCCCAAGAATGGTAAACCGCTACTGAGTACTGCTGACCGCAGTACTACTGAGTTCTGCAACCTATGGGTCGCCATAGGTCAGAACTGGCTTGATGGCACACACAATCATTATTAATAGTGTATAAACTTTGCTCTACAGCTGGAGAAATGCATATATCAATTAGAGATAATCCTTGCCCTCAGGTTTACAGTGTAAACTACCGTAGCTGTTTCCCAGTCTTGAAGCATTATTTCTCATTTCTGGGGTTTGTTTTTGTTTTTGTCTCTGGTTGTTGTTTGATTTGTTTTATTTTTGCTTTGCTTTGAGAAAAAAATATGCCTCTAGAACTCACCTTTATCGCAACTGAATTGCCCTTTAACAAAAATGCAATTTGTAATTTAAAGTCATAAGAGATTTAGGAAATTAATTAGATATATGCACAAATGTTATTTCTTCTTTAAAAGATAATAAAAATAGAATTTACATTTACACACAGCTAGAAAAAATGAATAATAATTCTGCATTTTACAGTCTAATTCGCCCCCCCCCCCAAAAAAAAACAATCCTGTATGACTTCCCAGGGAACCAATGATCTAATGAAACCATGGTAGTAAAAGGAAAGGCGGATAGATCAGGGAAGGGGGGATACTGGAAGAAATTTCTCTATGGTGTATGAGACTTCTCAGCCAAATGGAATGGCTACTGTATGACAACTGAGGAGAGGTAATACATCTAGTATCTGGATTGGAAAACTGGCCAGGAGAGGTTTTATTTATTAATCTATTCCACCCTTGTACTAAATTCACAACGTATAGTTCAGTGTTAGGGCTACTTCACTGAGACAAAAACAACACATACACTAAACAAACAAGTACTCTGTGCTGGAATATCACCTTTTTCCCAGGCTGTTTATATCCTAAAAGAGAAAAATCACTGGCAGAGAAATTTAACCAAGAAAGGGAACAATAACAATCTAACACAGAAAACCCGAGAAGCTCACCTCATTTCCCATCTTCCAATGCAGATTAGATTAGGGGAGATTTTGTATGTTACTATGGCTGTGTAACCTTAATGCTTGCTTGAGAACTGGAGTTCCACCAAGTTCTTATGCAACTCACATATGAATAGATGTGCATAGGTGTTATATGGTTCAAAGCCAGAAAAAGTTACATAATTCTACCATGTTTGTGAACAATCTAAAATTCAAAAAGTATTTTGGCCAGGATCCTTTTCAATATTCATGCACACATGGAGCTGTACCCATGGAGGCAGTGGTGGTAATCACTGACAACCAGACATACATATAACTCCTTGTCAGATCCCCACAGCAAATCCCAGTTGCAGTTCTAAACAGATGCAAGCCTTTGCATTTATTTTAATTTAGCACTGTCAGCTTGGATTGTGTGTGATTCCTGTTGTTAGATATAGCACTTTACAGATTTGAAATACAAAATGCCTGCTAACTTTGCAAGCAAAGGAGAAAGAAAGAAAGAAAGAAAGAAAGAAAGAAAGAAAGAAAGAAAGAAAGAAAGAAAGAAAATTTCTTTTTAGGGGAAAAAACAAGGAATAAGTGAACACTGTATCTGTGCAACTACTTGGCAGAGTGCCTTGTAATCTTCTCCTCATCAAATTAGTTAAGGTAAAATTTAATTGTCAGTGAAAGTTTTGGCTGTAATATCTGCTGATTGCTATTGATTAAAGTGGGAACTTTTTGTTGGCTTTATTTTGTTTTGTTTTATTTTTCTGTAATGTTGCAGCTTGTTGTGAATCTACTTCTGCTTTCCACAGTCTGTGTCCTCCAAAAGGAGGATCCATTGGGAACATATGGCAGTGTCTAAGCTGGACACTAAGCCTTTCACTTTTTCTAACCTTGACCTGAACGTAAGTTGCTGTCTTTCTCTCCCTATTGTCACCAGCCAGCCCAGCTCCGAACGAACTCAAGGCAGAAGCAAGCCAGTTTTATTCCTGCTATAATCCCTGTTATGCACCCCTCCCTATTCTGTGGGTGTGGAACTCAGTAAATGAATGATTTATAGTTGGGCTTGGCTTGACTAAAACAGACACAAGAGAAACATGAAAAAGCTATTAGCTAAATCCTGTTCACTCTCCAAGATTGAGACAACCATTTTAGACTATTTTCAGAAATGCAGTTATTTGAATTGGACCCTCCAGTGGCAGCTTTCTCTGCTTCCTCCAGTCTCCATTCCCCCATTCTTCACCCATGCTGTAGGGTTATACTCCTATTCCAGCAGGTGTGGGAACTCCTTTTTTTAAACCACCAGGATACAATGGTGTTAGTGAGGATGGGGAACACAGTCTTTCTGGACCACAGTTCCCATACTTCTATGGCCTGTGGAAGTCTGGGAGTTGTAGTTCAAAAAAAGTAATATTTCCTTTCTTGTGTGTGTGGAGATCCTCGGCCAACCAGGTGAGGTTATCCACCTTATGAACTATAAATTGGTGAACTATAAATTAGAAGCCTCCCACCAACTTTTCTCAACCTGAAGAAGCTACTTGGATGAGTAACAAAATGTTTCGATCTCACAAGAAAAGCAGTCCAATTGCCATGACTCAATTCTAGGATTTTTTTCTTGTGGTGGCAACATCTCCACAGTTTAGGAGCATCATCTCAAATCTCTTCCTACAATACCTCCCTCTGAACAAGTTGTATATGCCCTTCCTCTAAGATTTATCAGCTCACACCTTGCACATATGTTAGGCCAACTCACTCACAGGCAAGTGGTAGCTGTGGTCCATGACCGGTGGTCCACACCAGGGATTACAGGAATGACTGTAATCTGGGGTGTGAGATGAAGTCCTCACCCCAGACTACTTTCATTCCTGATTGCTGGAAGAGAGTATCAGTGTACCCCAAAACTGTTCTAATTGGAGGCAGGACATGATAAGCAGCTAGATAACCTTGGTGCAGTCTCTCCTCTTGATTTTCTAAATTTACATGGGGGAAGCTGGTATTCTTAGGGCTATTTGCATCTCAGTGCTATTTCATAAAATGTTCACTGCCTTCAAACGTGGCAGGCAAAGATGCTGGACTTCTGAAATCAAGTTTAGTTTAGTTCATTTGTTTTTAACAACTAGTAATTTGAAGCTGAGGCCCCAGTACTTTGGCCACCTCATGAGGAGAGAGGACTCCTCAGAAAAGGCCCTGATGTTGGGAAAGATTGAAGGCAAAAGGAAAAGGGGACGGTAGAGAATGAGATGGTTGGACGGTGTCATTGATGCAACCAATATGGATTTGACCAAACTCCTAGAGGCAGTGGAGGACAGGAAGGCCTAGTGAGCTCTGGTCCATGGGGTCACAAAGAGTCAGATACGACTGAACAACTGAAGATCAACAACAAGCTGCCATCCTTATCTGACCTTATTACCAATGTGCAGAGTGATTACTGTTTATACAACAGACTCACAATAGGTTTCCTTCCTTCCTTTTAAAGGGATGATTACTATTCAGTGACCATAAACCACTGTGATATGTCTGTAAAAAACAAGTAATCCTGGTAGTACCACAATTGCAGCTTTTTCCTCGGCGGGGGGGGGGGAGGGGGGAAATGTTTTTCAGAACTATTTCCCCCACTGTGTTAAGGCAAGAGCAGATATTTTCTGGAATAATTTGCTGTTTATCCCACATTAGGTGGTAGACAAGACTTGGGGAGTCATTGATCATGCCTAGGAATGAAACAGTTGTTAACACATAATTTCTCCTCTCTCAGCAACTCAACATTTCTGTTAAAAAGAGCAGAGCAAAAAAAACTTGACTTTTGGTACCAGTGCTGAAAGATAAGAGGGTCTGCAAAGTGACCAAGACTGGATGGCAGACAACAGGAGGAAAAGGAAGAAGCAAAGGTAACGGGCACTGGGTTGACTAGATCTTAAAGGGACTGTTTGGAAGAGTCCCTTTTAGGGGATTACAACTCTCAGAATCCCCTAGTTAATATTAGGAGACCTTTCGGGATCAGAATCAGAATCAGAATCAGAATACTTTTATTGGCCAAGTGTGGTTGGACACACCCAGAATTTGTTTTGGTAAAATATGCTCTCGATATAAAAGGAATTATAAGAATCAGATAGTCAACAATAAAAACACAGTACAACAATACAATATAACCTATTATTTAAAAGGAAGAAGATCAGGATTACAGGGGCTATGCTGCCTGGGGGGACGGTGGGGGCGTGGAGTTATCATCTCCAAAAGTAAGATTTCTGTTCTCTCCTACTGATAGGGCAACATGAACAATTTGACAATTTTATTTTTAATAGCACCGTTGGAGAAAAAGTGCTGTTTTGTCTGGTGGAGAGAAAAGGTGGTGAGGGTGGGGGTGGGGTGGGGGTGCATGTTGGGGGAGATTGAGAGAGGAAACAAATTACAGATCCCTGCGAGGAAGGAAGAAGAGTCTTAATGCAGCAGAGGAGGAGGAGGAGGAGGAAGAAGGGATTTGAGGTAGGGGTGGGAGATGCAGATGCGAGTCTCCCAGTCTGAGCCACAGAGATGCTTTTGAGCCACCTGGAAGGGCGGCTTCTGAACTTCAGACATCAAACATCCACCGACGGACGCGCCGTCTCCAGGACAAAAAGCCCTTTGCCGGGTGGTGCTGAGTCCAGGTCTTTCCTGCCATCCGGGGTGGGGTGGGTGGGTGGGGATGGAAGACACAGGAACCAAGAGAGGGAGTGTTATACACTCAGTTAAGGAATGGAAAGCGTAGAAACTCCGGACCTTCTCTTTTAGGGGAGGAAGGGTTTCTTTCAATGTGCTAAGAAAAAAATCAGATGGAAGACTTATCCAGAGGAGATGGAGGTTAATTGAAAAAGTAAGAGGGCAGGGCAATTTGTTTCAAGTTTTGCCAAATCATTGTAAAGAAGGTGCCCCCTTATGTTGAGGGAAGAGGCAATCAAAAGAAAACTGTTGAGGAAATCCCTGATGAATCCTTCATCCCAGTTTCGATTGTTATAAGATCATTGGGCATATTTGTTTATTTAAGGGATCTTGATCTTGTTTTTCAGGTTAAAAAAAACCTCAGAAGGTAAGCAGGTTAAAACTTGAAGCATCAATAAATAGCAAGGAAGCCACGTAAAAGAGTTGCAGCAGGATTTAAAACAGTATATAAAAAAGGTCTGCATTTATACAGCCTGGGCCAGTCAGTCTTTATTTGGCACAGCTTGCACCCTTGGGCTGCCAGCATGATCTTAGCTTCCTTCAGGAACCATCAGAACAGATACCTGATTCAATGTCTGGTTTTGTGAGCTACCATTTTCATTTCTCACAATATCAAGGGATAAGGAAAAAGGCCCCACTGGTGATCAAACCAATTGGGTTCAATGTAGTTTCTGGACACCAGTGGAAAAGCCCTGTCACAGGGGGGTGAGGGAAGTAAAGAACAATCCTGGATACCTTTCTGAGTGACTAGGCAAGTTCATGAGGGAAAAGGTAACATCCTCAAAAGCTCACCTTGGAGCAGTGAAAAGATGAACATTTTTGCATGTACCCAATACTTTCCCCTTCATATGATGATAGTGTATTGCAGCCTTTCCCAACCAGATGTATAAGGCTACAATTCCCATAAGCTAAGCTGGCTAGGGGCTTCTGGGAATTGTAGTCCAACATTTGAATGGCACCAGCTTAAGAGAGGCTGAATCTACAGGTAGCTGTTGTATATCAAGCGATAAGGAAAAAGGCTCCACTGGAGATCAAACCAATTGGGTTCGATGTAGTTTCCAGACAGTGACATTTCTGTACCTTCTTCCTCTCTAACAAATAAGACAATTTTTTCTGCACAGATCTGCTCATGCAATCCTTTCAATTAATAATAATAATAATAATAATAATAATAATAATAATAATAATAATAATAATAATAATAATAATATATTGTCATCGTGTGTATATACACAGTATACACATACAACGAAATTCAGACACCCAGAGTCCAGGTTCAACATATGCAACAGGCAGAGATCATAGGTGTTATGGAGGCAAATTACCCGCAGAACTAGGTAGCTCCATGCAACTCTAAAAACCTGAACTACTGTAAGTCACAAATGGCATAAGAAAGGAAAGAAACCTTCAGACAGGTGACGCCTGCTCTGCTTGCACCTTCTAGATACAGGCCTTCTCCATGCAATGTATTTTGTTGGTCATTTATATTGCCAGCCCTGCTGTTTGGCATAGTGAGGCAGCCCAGGCAGGTGGCAGAAAGGTGCTGGGAGAGGTAACTGCGCCCCATGCAGCCTGCATTGGATCTCCTAAGCAAGCCTGGTGACTTCTTCAGATGCTGTGTAAGATGCTGCCCCATGATCCTCACTGAAGAAAGATCCAAGGTCTGTTCCAGCCAGCATTTTTGTATGGAATGAATGGGCTCCATCTGGTTCATTGTCTCGAACCACAAAATGTATTGGACTGGCCTTGGTATCGGGCAAAATGTGTGTTTGAAGCAGTCAACCAATTTGGAGGGGTAGTCTGGAGCAGAGGAATTATAAAAGTGGGAAGTAGAGATGAGGAGATTTATATTTGTGGACGCCTGAGGAATTCTGGGGGTTATAGTCCACAAACATATATCTGCTCACCTCTAGTTTCTGTTTCTATCATTTAACTGCATTCTACCTGGGGAATTCTGGGAGTTGTAGTCCACAGATACAAATCTGCATTCTAGTGCATAATGTTTGTGGGGCTCTTCTTACCTTGCATTCCTCTTACCAATATAAAGCTGAGTTTAACATTACCTGTCCTAATTGGAAGCAGCTGTTCAAGGTTTGAGACAGGAGTGTTTACCCTCCCAGAGTTCCATGTGCTCTTTCTAATACAGCCAAGGAAACATTATCCCCAACTCATAAAAACAACAAAGGAAATATTGATTTACATAACAGTCACATAAAATTACTTTATTTCAGTGATTATAGATCACACTTACAACAGTCCTATTTTCACCCACCAAGAAACTGCTATCTTGTTTTGAAGGCATCCAAACCTCACACAATTTATTTTTGAAGGCTGATATTGAATGCTGCCTTAATTTACCCTATCATAACTGCACTGTGATAAATTATTTCCTTCTTAAATATGGAGAGCATTTTTTACCAAAACAAATTCCGGGTGTGTCCAACCACACTTGGCCAATAAAAGGATTCTGATTCTGATTCTGAGCAATGCACCTAACACAAAAATAAAAGCGGGAACTGCAGCAAAATGCTCCCGTTTGGACCGTTCCTGTTCAGGGTTCCAGTTCTTTCAATCACCTGCAAATTGTACTGCAAACCTTTTCAGTAGAAACTTGTTCAGAATCATTTCTTTGCTCCCTTGAAATGGTTCTTGGGGTAGTAATGAGCCAGACTGGATCTTTTTAAAAAGCAGGAAAGCATCATGAGTGTTGCAATAACCCTGAGCATGAAAATAAATTTGCCCATACAAGTGGACCCTCGTATAACAAACGGTTTGTATAACATAAAATCTGTACAACATAAAACATTTGTGAGATAGGGGAAATTTACTTAACAGAATTGCCTATGGGGCGAATCCGTACAACATAAAAATGGGCGCAATTAGGGATTACTCTGTTTTCAATGCATTGCTATGGGAAATTTGTATAAAGGAAATTTTGCTTAACAGAATTTCAATTGGAACGAATTAATTCCTTTATACAAGGTAGCACTGTATTAGTTTTGTGACAGCATCCTTGTAAGGTAGTCTACTGTCACTGAGACATTCAAAAATGCATGCCCTCACATGCAGTTTACTAATCTCTGCTCCCTGAAAAGTTGTCTAAGGCAGCGTTTTTCAACCACTGTTCCGCGGCACACTAGTGTGCCGCGAGATGTTGCCTGGTGTGCCGTGGGAAAAATTGAAAAATTCTAAAGAAATTCAACCCAGGGCCGGCGGGTGGCCCACAGCTGGGAGGCGCTATAAATAGCATCCAAGGGCCAGCTTGGCTCCTCCCCCCGAGGCCCGCGGCGCTGGCGTCACTTCCTGGCCCCGCTCATTCTCTTTAGTGTTTGCCCTGTGCCTGCCGCCGCTGCCGCGACTCGCTCGCTTCCCTCTCCCCCCCTCCTTTTTTTACCCTGGACCACCACCACCCCTTTCCTGGGAGCTACCAATGGACTGAGCCGCCCGACAGCCCGCCCGCTGACACGAGCCGGCCCGGGAGCCCCAGCCCAGAACAAACCACCAGGTGAGGGGAAGGGGAGGAGGGGCGCCCGGCTGCCCCACGAGCACCGCGGCAGGGCTGCGAGGAGGAGGGAATGGAGGAGGCTTCCGCCGGGCCTGGGCTGAGGAGGCAGGCGGGGGGGTACTGGCACGGCTGGACGGCTGGCCGGCCGGCCTTTAGGGTCCGGGAGGGGAAGAGCCATCTCTGAGTGGCCCTGCGATGGGTTCCTCATCGGTGTGGGGCCGGCGCTGACAAGCTCTCCTCTTCCTCCTCATAGATTGGGGGGGGGGACGGTTGCTTGGGGTCCTCCTTGAAGTCTTGCCCCTTTCTTTCTGTCTTGGGTTGCCCTCTTCTCTCTCTGTGTCTTTTCTTTCTTTTCCCCCCCACCTCTCTCTTTCTATTCGTACCCTTTCCCCTCTTCACAGAAACGTGCTCATTACTAGCCTGCATATGTGTATCTGTAATTAAAACTGTAAACCGCCCAGAGACTCCTTGAAGTGGTATGGGGTGGTATACAAGCAGAACACTTTCTGCCTTCTTTCCTTCCTGCCTTCCTTCATCCTCCTCCCCTCCTGTCGCTGGACTTGCTGAAGGCATCTGCACTTTCGTAAAGTGGCAATACAGCAATTTAACCTGAATACAGGTGGCTGTGAAGGGATGATGTCGGGTGCCCACAGAAAGGGCTCCGAGTGCCACCTTTAGCACCCATGCTATAGGTTCGCCTACAGTGCCCTACTGTTAATGTTTTGCAGCCAGTTAATGTTGCTAGTGCTATCCAGTGTACACTGACGGACGGAGACGTTTTCTAATGGTGGTGTGCCTCATGATTTTTTTTCATGAAACAAGTGTGCCTTTGCCCAAAAAAGGTTGAAAAACACTGGTCTAAGGAGTCAAATTTCATATTATACACACTTCAACTTTCTATAATGGCAGCTTTTGAACTTCCAGTTTGTAAAGAGGGGCTTCCCCAATTCATGCAGTCGAGCATTTAGGCTTGCTTCCAAATTTTATTTTGCCTCCAATGCACCCTCGAAAACTTCCTTTTCTAACGCCTCTTCCCCTCCCCCCGCTTTCCACCCTCTTGCTGTTTTTAGCCACGTCAGGGTATCAACTCCCCCACCCCGTCTCGGGTTTGTCGCCAACAACACCATCCAGCAAGCGGAACTCTCTTGCTAAGTGCATGGAAAGGATTGGCGGCACAACTGCCTCTCTCCTTGTAATTTATGCAAATGGCCTCTGTAATTAGGCATAATTTCAAAGCACAGCACGGTGCTTCAGACGCTCCTCAGCAAGGAAATGCCCCAACGGTAATTCTACGGCATTAACTTTATTTACTCCACCTGTGTGGTCTCAGCACTCGCTGGGCCTGTGAGCAAAGATGCGATGCCGGCTCTCTTCCTGAAGATGATCCCGGGTTTGGGGGCAAGCCCCTGCCTGTCCCCAGGGAACCATGATCTCCCCCCCACACACACACACCAAAAAAAGCCTTTCTAATAATGCACTCTGAGGCGGAAAGCACTCCTTGCTGGGATGAAAGCCATTGATTCCTAAGGAAACAAAGAGCATCTCCTTCCTTCCTTCCTTCCTTCCTTCCTTCCTTGAGCTTGTGGGAAATCCCTTTTTGTGGACTACAAGTACCAAAATCCTCAATCAGCAGACAATGCTGCCTGGAAATTTTTTTGTCTGGAAATTTTTTTGCCTGGAAATTTTTTTGTCCCCAAAAGAAACTTTTCTAAGCTCTGTGCCTTCCAGTTTTCAAACCAAAGACGTTTCCCCATCTGTAGCTATTTCAACCATCTAATAACTTTTTTGTGACAGTTCACAGTTATTCAGAATTCTTCTGGATTATTGAAATAAGTGAGAGCACAGGTGCATCATGGCTGATCCTTGACTCTTTCTAACAGCAGGATCTAGTGTAAATAATTCAGGAAACCCTTGTACAGTATATGCTTTGTTCAGCTGCATGACTTGCCCAAGACCTTTTGGTATCTGACGCAAAGGGTAAGTTTACACCTTACCTCCCTACCTCTATGTAAGGAAATAGATTGGACTTGTGCTTAGTTCTTCAACACCAGTAACAGATCAATATGCTCCTTCACCATCCCTAAGGACAACAGGCTATTTTGGAGTGAAGAGAGCACATCATCTGGCACAAAGAAGTTGTCTGCTTGAATGGAAGGGAACAGCCAGGACTCGAAAGAGACAACCCAGGAATAGCTGTGGTGGCTACTGCTACCTTGAAGTGATTATTTCACTGCCTAATAAAAGGGCCAGCCCTGCTGAACCTGGATCCTTGTTTTGTGTTGCTCTCCAGCAAGCCAGACTAGTTAGCAGAGAGCAAATTATGACAAGTCTGCCTTTTTAGAAAAGCAACAAGTTGGGAATCATTGTTTGGTCTCAAGATGCCGTAGAACAGTAGTGGCAGAGCTTTGGCACTCCAGATGTTTTGGACCGCAACTCCCAGAATTCCAAGCCTAGATTGCCAATGACAAAGGATTGTGGGAGATGTGATCCAAAACGTCTGGAGTGCCAAAGGTTCACCAGCACTGCCATAGAAGCATGTTTCCCTGTCTGAGGAGTTTCTTTCGCAAGTAAAAAGAAGCAAACCAGAGTGACTGGATGGCATACATTAGCCCATGGTCGCTCATTTCTCATGTTGTTACATGCAAACTCAGTTACTGAATACAGAGGTGTTAGTGAGTGCCATGACCATGATCTCCTGCTGGGCATTGTTCACTACGGTTAAAAAGCAATAATATGCTTCACCGTTCTTGCTCCAAACCTGTCATGCTGTGTATGGCTCACACTGTGTTATCAAACACGTTATATCAGAATTGTATTGAATGATATTGTATTCTATTAGCTTTTTAGTATCGTATCTCATTGTTATTAATCTTAAATCTTGTCCTTTAATTGGTGCAAGTCACCTTGGGCCCTTTTAAAGAAGAAATTTGGGTTGAAATATTTTAAATAAATGAATACAATTAAAAGGAGGCATGTGGTCTGTGTGAAACATCCAGAAATAATATTGGACAACCTCTTTATTGGAAAATTCAAATATCACAAAAAGGCAGATTCAAGCTGGTGAGTAATCCTAAAGGACTTGAAAGCTTGCATTTTTGCAATATTTTCATTATCCAGTCGAGGTATCACTCAAGCCCAGCTTTGGCCATTGCGTGTAGGCTGCACAGCTGTGTTTCTTTTTTGCTTTTCTATATAAAATTCCACATATAGGCATTGAAAGTACAATCTAACATCCAAGTAAAATTTACCTTCACTCAGGAAGAACTGTACTATTATCCACTGATAATACTGTTAATTTGGCTTCAGTGGACTGTTGTTTTCTAATGTTCTCCAAAGAGGTAGTCCTATTAGTTTGTTTTAGCACTATAACAAACAAAAGAAATCAAAAGTACAATACAAAAAATTGTGGCGCCTTTAAGGCTAACAAACCTATTTCAGAGTGGAGCCGTTCTTCAGGCAAGTGAACGGGTCTTTGTGAAGTTGCAGAGACAAATCCTTGTGATGTCATCAGATGGGGGACTCAAGAGTTGAGAGGGGGCTTCTGGGACAACAGATTGGGGGAAAAACAGGCATAAGGAGAATGCAGTTAAATGGACCCAGGATGTGAATGAATCTCAACTGCATGTACCCACCAGCTTTATTCCTCAGTCACCTCTCCCTGCTCCTTACATTTCTCTACGCCAGGACTTGGAAATGTTACTTCTTTGGATTAATGCTCCTAGTTAGCATTGCCAGTAGAAGCTATAATCCAAAATAATGTTTCCCAGTTCTGTGCTATGCATATAAAAATAGCCTGCTTCAGAGTGATATATACGTAAATCACTTTTGCAAGGAATAACACAATAATACATTTCACACAATATTTGCTGAGCCTGGGCTGGGTGCTGCTGGTCACAGATGCTGGCAAACAACCTCCCAGCCTGCTGTCCAGTTTTGCAGCTGGGGCGAGGGTCTGGAGGGTCAAGGGTAATCCCTGTTCAGCACAGTAGCTCTAGTGTTGGAAGAAAGACTGGCAATTCTGTGTTGTTTGATTGAGGTTCTCCTTGGGCGCTTTTATACGACCCCTAAGATCCGCTGGCAACTTAAATTCGGACCAGAAATCTTGGGGGGTTGCTCCTCTTGCTGTGTTCCCACCCCTCCGCACTCCCTTGCTCCTGTCTGCATGAGGAGAGGAAAAAAGGGAGAAAAGAATGCAGGCTCACCTGGCTCTGCCCTTGGGAGCTGCCCCAGAAGCATTCTAGTCTCTTAAAGGGCCTGGGGCAAAAAACAAAACAAAACAACAACAACAACAACAAAACAGAAGGCAGGAGAGCCCGGCACTCACTGCTTTGTAATCCGCATCAGAATTTTTTCACCTTCGGAGACCAGGTACTTGGAAAATGCGCTGGGATGCGCTTAGGTGGGCGTGGTTCTACTTAATTTTTTTAAAGTCCAGAGCTGGTGGGAAACCAATTTTAAGCTTTGCATCTGGGAACCCTTTGCCTCTGATTTTAGGGGTTGTGTAATGTCATCTTCCTGCCTGGGAGTTGTACTTCAAAAACAGAAACAGAAAACACCTTTCTAATATCTGTAGAATTATAGAAACATTAAAACCTGTACTTGGCTGAAGAGATCTGAACATGAGACAGACTGATCTTGGGACACTTTCACTCAGCCAGGTATCTTCAGAGATTATTGGATGGAGAATCAGTTAGTAAAACCAGCCCTTAATATGCTGTTGCTTTTGGTGAATAAAATAATATAAGAAGAGGCATGCTGGATCAGGCCAAAGGCCCATCTAGTCCAGCTTCTATATCTCACAGTGACCCCACCAAATGCGTCTGGTAGCGCACGAGACTAGATATCTGTCTCCTGATACCACTCCCCTGCATCTGGCCCTTGAAGTACCCTGGTTTTAAACCTGGAGATTACACATCCCCATCATGGTTTGGAACCTGGCTGCGAATGGGACCCTTTCCCCCCGCATTCCACCTGTAGAGGCTGCCCCGAACTTATCATTGTATTTCTCTGAAACAGGAAAGCATCCTTCATCTTGACAGAGCACAGTAGCATTACTATTGCATTTCTGTGGAGGCATATGACACACACTGTTGTCTCATCTGATGCTCCACTTCAGCATCTGTTGCCTGGCACTGCTTTTCTTTTCCTAATGGTAAACCTATTTTTACATTTCAGGGGAAGAGCCCATGGTTTCTGTAGATTAACAAAAAGTCTACAAAGGTTCTGTGGATGTTCATTCCCAGCCCTATCCCCCAACTTTTCTTTTCCTTACAAAACAAAAACATTTTAAAGCTTAAAACATGGAGAACATGATTAGAATATTTCCTTGTGTATTTTGTGTGTTGTGTCATCATAGTCATGACCGACTCCACGGAGTTTTCTTGGCAGGAATACTGGAGTGGTTTACCAGTTCTTACTCCAGATGCCTACAGCACCTGGTATTCCCTGGTGGTCTCCCATCCAAGTACTAACCACGGCCTACTCTGCTTAGCTTCATGAGGGGCCTTGCTGAATCTTCCTTCCCCAAATCATCTCCATCATCACTATCATCATCTTACCAGCAAATTTTGGGGACAGGGGTTGACTCTTGATTTTTCAGGCTTAATTGTTTGGTTCATCCGCACTCCCCTACTCCAGCAAAGATGAGAAATATAACATGCAACAGAGGTTTTTTTTATTAAATTCTTAGAGGAGCCAAAAATCCATATTTACTGTAGGCATCCATGAAAATCTGAATAATAAGGCCCACAGAAAAATTTAAGTATTTATTTAAGAAGAAACACTTTAGTATATAGTAAAAGCAGTACATGATAAATAGGAAAAAGTACTGCTATTAATAGCTGAGTACTCTAATCCCAGTATTAACATATTCTTTTGGAACGGTTGACTGGAAGTGCACTGATGAAAACCCAAATCCTCTTTTCAAGATACTGGTTCCATCATCCAAAGGCATGTACAGAGTGCTTTGATATGCCACTAGAACATGGATGGATGCGGACTTGTTCTCAAAGTTCATAATCAAAGTTCATAGAATCATGGAATTGAAATTACTTCCATGGGAATATGGTCTTGCTTTATAAAATGACAGTAGAAAATAATAAAGAAGTAACAGTACACTATTACAACTGGCAAGTGATGACCAACCTCTGTTAATAAACATCCCACAGTGCTGGGAGGCATGGCTTGAGAAACCCTTTCATGGATAGCACCCCAGTTCTCTCCCAGCGGTTAATGTCAATAAGCCACAATTAAACCTGAGGCTTTAATTACATCACCTTCAGACTGAAAATGAAGGATTCATGTGTGCAATCCAATGCCTGGTTGTTTGCTCTAAATCTATCAGAAAATAATTATGATATTATTTATAATATATATATATATATACACATATATATATGATATACAGAATGTCATTAGGGGTGAATGAATTTCATTTCATTCTGCTGCTATATGTCTGATGAAGTGGACGTGTCCACAAAACGTTACCTTAAAATATGAAAGTTAGTCTTTAAGGTGCCACAGGTTTTGTGTCTTTTTTAGTTTTGCCTGCAATTCTTGATTTTTAATAAGCTTTTAATAATTGGATGTGGTGCGATTTTGAACTGCTAGGGAGCTTGGCGTCATGAGAGGAGTCTCAGTCAGGTCTTTCTGGGAGTGTCGTTTCAGCCCCTTAAGACAAAACCAAGCTGTATGGAACACCCATTGTTGTCATCTAATCTACTGAAAATTGGGCCCTTCGGGTGCTCTAAGTGCAGTGGGGATTCGGGGAATGTGTATATAATTCATGGGGTGACCGCCCAAGTTATTCAGGAAAGGGAAAAACTGGTTGTACTCTTTGAGCACTTTGGGGCGTGCACTGCTTATCTGTAGGTTTTGGTATGTATAATATTCCCCATGGCTCATTTGGTGTGTGTGTGTGTGTGCATGTGTGTGTGTGTGTGTGTGTGTGTGTGTCTTTATATAAGTGTTTCACGTTATTTACGGCCAGTTGACAACATTATACATATCCAAGTCCACACATTTTGTAGCATGGAGAGCACAAAACTGGAGTCAACCTGAACAAAAGTCCCCCTGCAGTTCTTTGAGAAAATAGTTTTGGGATGTCAGTAGGTGGCACTCTTGCTAGTGCAACTCAAAACAGTTTCACACAGGACACACAGGGTCAAGGCTCCATGTCTCCAGCAATTGTAGCGTAGGGTTCTCTTCAAGTAAAAAAACGTGGGATTAAGCACAGAATTCATACTGAGATATTGTACTTTCCATATAAAGAAGATACAGTATTAGTCTTTTTAGATGGGTGTGCAAGGGGGCTATGTCTGGTGCGTCATGGAAAGCACGCTCCTGTTAAAAAGTTATAGAAGGTATAGAATAGGTGAGAATTTTGTTTCAGTTCAGATGTAACAAAAAAATTAACAGTTTTTAAAGGCACATGTTTCTTAAATTTCCATATAGAATGAATGTGAGACTTTTTAAATCCGAACACGAGGGACATTAAACCTTATAGAAGCAAAACAAGTTGAGGAGCCATGTAGTCATCACAAAAACCAAATACAAAAGTGGAACAGGTGATACCTTATAGATTGTTTTGTCTATACAGGCCAAAGGCTTTATATTTTTAAGTCATAACAGCTTGGTTTTTAATCCTTGAGTAATCTATATGTTGTTCGTCACATTAACACCTATATCGCAGACAGCTAAAACAGTGCAATTGTGGGCTCCTGTATTTAGATACATCAGATAAAACTATTTTTAAAAATGCAGTTGTTGTTTTTTGAAGAATTTATCAAAATTTGTAAGTTTCATATTCATAATGGAAAGACCAAAATGGCAAATGCATGAGAAAGCAACACCAAGTTAGTTGGGTAGGAGTTTTCATGTCAGGAGAGGATTCCACCAGGCATCAAATAAGTCACCAACATCTAAAATGGTGCTGCTTCAACTGGAGACCTCTTTGTTTCAGTCACCACTTCCATATCTTGCATGCTTCTTGGCCAGCTATTTTATTGTTATTAATTTTTAGGAAGGTATATATTAGTTTATTCAGCTGGGTGTTTTATAATGGCTCTGGAAGGAAGGAAGGAAGGAAGGAAAGAAGGAAGGAAGGAAGGAAGGAAGAAATTGATGATGATGATGATGATGATGATGATGATGATGATGATGATGATGATGATGATGATGATGATGATGAACATTAGCATTAGCATTAGCATTAGCATTAGCATTAGCATTTATAAACCTAAGTTTCCCATGGGAACTCTGGGCAGTGAACAATACAGAAAAATAAATAGGAATAGGGTATACCAAAAAGTAACAGATAAAAGCAATTAAAAGGCAAATGAACTGGCAAATGCAAGATGCTGGCAAACAAATAAATTGGGCATCAAATAAACTAACAAACAATTAACGGAAGAGGTTCACAAAGAAGGCAAATTCAAGTTTCCATTAGAAGTTACATGCATTTTATGTGTTGTCTGCAAATACTGTAGATGTACTCTGATATGAAGCTCATAATCTATCTTCCATTTTTCACAATTATCCATGGATCTCTCAGAAGTCAGAAACTGAAAAGTTACTTTGTGAAAGAAATGCATTATGCAATGTGTTAAATCCACACTCAAAAGTCCCTCATTACTTACTACAAATGTTATGAAAGTATTTTTTTAAAGTCATTCATTATCAAAATTTTAATGGGGGGGATCAATGTACAAAGTAGAAACAATAGAAAAGCACTGTGACACACAATTTGTCTTGCACTGCCGTACCCATATCTCCCGCTGCTATGTGGCAACCATTGCTCAGATCTCTGTGGCTGACAATCTATGGGCGTTTATACACGACCCCTAAGCTCCGCTGCAAATGGCTGCAAGCTCCGGAGCTTAAAAATGTTTCCCCACCAGCTCCGGAGTTTGCAGACAATTAAGTGTGACCCCGCCCACTTTAGTGCAACCCAGTGCACTTTTCTTGTACCTTCTCTTTGCAGGTGAAAAATCTTTGATGCGGTGCAAGGATAGTGAGTGCGGGGCTCTCCTCGCTTCTGTTTGCTGCTTTTTGGCTCCCGCCCCTTTAAGAGCTACTTTTACAGAGACGAGGGGGTTGGACTTGATGGCCTTACAGAGACGAGAGGCAGAACGAGGTGAGCGGCATGCTTTCCTTCCTCTTTTTCTCCCTCCCTCACGCAGCCAGCAACCAGGAAGTGCGGAGGGGGTGGGGACAGAGGAAGAGCGACGAACCCCTAAGATCTCTAGTCCGAATGTAAGTGGCCAGCGGATCTTAGGGGTCGTGTAAAAAGGCCCTATATTGGCACTCTGCTTTATATATTAACTTAATGTGCCCCCTTCAGTTAACTTGTGTAGTCTGAAGATTCTGACTTGCAATTTAGTGTAACCTTAGTTTTAATGAATGACTTTATGAAACAGCAAATTGGCCTAAAATTTGAAAAAAGCCCTTAAAATTTCTCCCCTAACCACTTTGTTCCTCTGTAGTAATGAGTAAAATATTAAGGATATTGCCAAGTTATAATGTAATTTGGAAAAGGAATGTTGCTAGGTGCCATTACCCTCCAAGGCAACGCATTTCATGTTACATTAAGGCCCTGACATCTATGTATGTTCCTAACCAGAGTGTATGCTTGAAAACCAGGGCAATGTGAACGTCATCACAAGCAGAGGTCACACGAACAGGTGCAGCAGTAGCTGAATCACCAGAGCTTCATGGGCGGTAATTAATTTTTCCCTATATCCACTCTTCAAAAACATCTGCTGTTCAATTTAAATATGTAATCTGACATAGTTTAAGCTTTCAGGTGGGGTGTGAAAGAAGAAACCATGTCCTATCTTTGTTGAAGAAAATGTTCTACTGAGATCTTTTTTTATTATTAAAAACTTTGATTGATTTTAAAGGAAGAAGGAAGGGGAAAGGGGGGAGGGGATGAAGGATAAAATATAAGAAGTTACATTGGATCTATCAAGTCAAAAATAACGATTGTACATATCGAAGTCAGATAATATATCAAATTACTAGTAAATTTACTACTTCTTGCCATCTTCTTTTTTGGTGGTCTCTTCGTAATCTCCTTTCAAATATCCGGAAAGTCTGTCCATTTCGATACATTCTCTTATCTTTTCACGGAAGTTTCTCTCTGTAGGCGCTTCAGGTTGTTTCCAAAGTTTCGCGTTCAATATCCTTGCTGCAACTATTACATGGTGGAGTACTTATTTTTGATCATAAGAAATATTTATATCAACTATATTCAATAGAAAAAGTTCTGGTCTAAGCTCTAACTTAATCTTCAAAGATCTCTCTATGAATAGTTTTACCATTCTCCAATATACATTTGCCTCTTTACAAGTCCACCACATATGGTAGAAAGTGCCACTATCATGTTTACAGAAAATGTTCTACTGAGATCTACAGGACTTACTTCCAGGTAAATACTTGGATGGCTTTCCCCAATCTGATGCTCTTCCAATATGGGGAACTACAACTTTCAACATTCCCAGTCAGGGTTTATGGGGCTTCAGCCAAGACAGTTAGAAATGCCAGGTTGAAGAAAATGAATTAAATTTCGCTTCAGCCTCCTTTTTTGTGTGTGTTTTTCAAAACTTTTGTTCCCAATTACACTGGTCTATGTTAACATGTCATTTCAAAAGAATTCAATGTCCTCAGTCGTGGATTAAACACAGTTACAAACTTGATTGAGGAACAAAAGCATAAATAAGGGAAGCAGGCAAGCAAATAAAAACTATCAGATCACAGCTAGGATCTCTGCTTAAGAGGTGGTACAAAGAATAAAGCACAAAACAAGTGACAGAATGACACAGGCAGGGAAAAAAAGGAATGAAATTGTTCTCCCTGTTTAGATTTCTTCATTGCCTTCTTATTTAGAGAGAACATTCACATTTATTGGGCTAATTTTCATACCATTTAAAAAATTGTCTACATTGAAGAAAATGTAACCCAAAAAGCTTGCATTACCAATTTTCTCATTCTTTTTTGTGTCCCAGCTATAGAGCATTCCATCACTTGCTCTGAATTGCTGGCTGAATGAAACTAGAGTAGGAGAGTGGTCAGAAATACTCCTTCATTAGCTATGACCTCCTGTATGACCTTTCTGTAACCCTTAGCAAAGGGTCAGTTGGCTTTAGCTCTTTAAAAATATGTTTATTTTTCTCCAGGGTATTCTCTTTGGTCATCATGAATTGCGGGTTGCTCTCTAATCCTTTTAATCCAACCACCTCATCTATTTGTTACACAGGAACTGCTTAAATAAGAACATTCCATGTTCTGAAACTTGAATATTGTACTGGACTGTATATTGTCCCTCGTTACTATAAGCTGCCTTGGGTTCTTTCCAAGGAGAAAGGCAGAGTTAAAATACTCCAAAATTAATTAATTAATTGACTGATTAATGATTTCTTCTGTTTTCCTATTAACCTTCTATTTTCATAGATTTTCCCCCAACTTACAATTTATTCAATAAAGAAAAAAATATATGATCCCTTTTATTGTTACTGTTGAAAGTACACAGTACATAGTACTTTGAAGTACATAGAACTTTCAAGAACCAGTGTGCTATAGTGGATAGAGTGATGGATTGGAAATGCACTCGGGGATGAAAATGTTAAAATCACTCCTTAAATAGCTTATATACCGTAGAAACCTTACAAGGATGCAATGCAGTCTGAGAGTATAAAACAACAACATAGTATCTTACAGAATAACCCAAGCAAAGGTCAGATCCGTACCCCAAGGATAATGCAATCTAAATTAGTAACAGGAAAATTAATATCTCCATCATGAGAATAAGACATTAATTAATCTATAAATACCATCAGGATAGCTATTGATGCATCCAAAACCTGCCAAAATTAGACAAAATATTGTATATATACATAAATCTGCATGTGAAGATTTGTTTTTAAAGATGCACATTTAGAAACAGTTCCCATAATTAAAATAGAAATACAGTACAATGTATTTAACTGCTACTGAATAGCCTGTGTGCTGGTTCAGTCAACCATTTTGTCTAGGGTGCTAATTATTGAAGGACTACTTCAAGGTCTCCGGTCTCAGTTTTGGTTCTTTTATCTTTAAACCAGAGTTGGACTGTTGTTACATGTCATTAGGTCACCTCCAATCTAAGTGAATGTCTGATCTCCAAAGTGTCCAAAGTGTCTACCCGGTGTGTGGCAGCAGTGAAGAAGACCAATTCCATGCTAGGGATCATCAAAAAGAGGACTGAAAATAAAACAGCCAACATTATAATGCCATTGTACAAAACGATAGTAAGGCCACACCTGGAGTATTGTGTACAGTTCTGATCCCCGTATCTCAAAAAAGACACAGTGGAACTGGAAAAAGTGCAGAAGAGAGTGACTAAAATGATTACTGGGCTGGGGGACCTCCCGTATGAGGAAAGGCTACCGTATTTGGGGCTCTTTAGTCTGGAATAAAGGCGCCTGAAGGGGAATATGATTGAGACACACAAAATTATGCAGGGCATGAGTAAAGTGGATAGAGAGACACTCTTCTCTAACACACAAAATACCAAAACTAGGGGACATCCCCTCAAAATGAGGGTTGGGAGAGTGAGAACAGACAAAAGAAAATACTTCTTTACCCAGCGTGTTGTTAGTCTGTGGAACTCCCTGCCACAGGATGTGGTGATAGCATTTGGCCTGTATGCCTTCAAGGGGGAATTGGACAGATTCCTGGAGGAAAAGTCCATCACAGGTTACAAGCCATGATGGAGATGTGTAATCTCCAGGTTTAAAACCAGGGTACTTCAAGGGCCAGATGCAGGGGAGTGGTATCAGGAGACAGATATCTAGTCTCATGTGCTCCCAGAGGCATGTGGTGGGGCCACTGTGGTATACAGAAAGCTGGACTACATGGTACTTCGGCCTGATTCAGCACGGCTCTTCTTATGTTCTTATGTTCTTATGTCCTGTTGTCAACAGCCTTGCTCAACTCTTGTAAATTCAAGCCTGTGGGTTCCGTTAGGTTAGGGAGTCAATTCAACTCAGTTTTAGTCTCCCTCTTTACCTGGCGCCTCCCACCTTTCCCAGATTTATTGTCTTTTCTAGAAGACTCTGCCTTCTCATTATGTGCCCCAAACAGGACAGCCTGAGTTTCAACATTTTTGCTTCCCAGTATAGTTCATACTTAATTTGCTCTGGGAAATGCTTGTTTTGTCTTTTTAGATATTCAGGGTACCCTGCAAAGTTCTTCTCCAGGGTGGTATTTCAAACCAATCAATGTTATTCCTATCAAACTTCTTCAGTGTTCATATTCATACCCACACATAGTGATCAGAAATACAAGAGCATGGATGATCTGTTTCTTTGATGTGTTTTTACATTTTATTTTGTTTTAGTCTTAGTTTATTAAGATCCCATTTGTTTTTGTTAATGACTAACTGGTTCCATAGGTGTGGTGCCACCATCAAAAAGGTCCAGTTCCGAATAGACATTTTACAGACCTCCTTCAGGATTGGTACACTCAGATGCCCTGCCTGGGAGGAATAAATGTGATGGGCAGTTTTCTGTCACAGGAGCGGTTCTGACAGATAACAAGGTCCTACATTGTTTAGGGCTTTGTATGTCAACATTAGAATCCTGAAATCAACGTGGAACTGAATTGGCAGTCAGTGCAGTGCGGCCAGGGTTGGGGTTATGTGTTGATATATTCTTGTCCCCATTACTAGTCTGGCCGCGGTGTTCTGCGCAAGCCGCAGTCTCCGCATTTATCTCAAAGGCAGCCCCATGTAGAGAACATTACAGTAGTCTAATCTCATATCTATGAGTGCATGGACCAACCATTTTGTTGCTCCATATTCTATCCTTAGAGTAGCTTCTTATCAACAAGGCAGGTTATGTATCTGCATAATCAAAGGTTAAGGCACACCCATTTCTTTCAAAACAACCCATGGTTTCTGATGATACACACAGTGAAAGGCTTTGCTGTAGTGTAGTGAAGTTATAAAGCATACACTGGTCTTCTGATTTTTTATGTACTTCAGTAACCAGCAAATATTTGCAATATGATAAACAAACAAGCAAACAAACAATCTTGAGTGTTTTTCTTTTTTTTTTGATAAAGTGAACTGATTAACATTTTAGGGGTGCTTGCTATTCCAATAAACAAAAAGATCAAAAACATATAATTCATTCTTAACCAAATCATATTGAAGGATGATTTATTTTTACAAGAAATTTAGAAGGAAGGAGATGAAAGCTTTTCAGTTGCACAATACAGTACTGTAGTCTTATTTGGGTGTAACTGTTCCGAGCAAAATTGAACCACAAAACAGATGAAGAGATGGTTAGATGGACTGATGGGGATTCATTGGATGAAGACTACTCACATGCATGATATCTTCGGTTGTTTTATTTGATGGGTTAGCCAGTCTGTGGGTGTTAAGCCTCCTCTCTTGATGTGTGTCAGACTTGGTGTACATGTTTAAATCATCTGGGATATATTTGCCATGAAAGCAATGCCAGGATTCAGGGTACTGGCAAAGTGCATGGGGGGGGGGCTTCCATGTCACTCTGCTCCTTCTTATGTTATACATCCATCCCTCTCAGTATTCAGTGCCCCATATATGTACTCAACAAGTTTGCTCCAGTACCTAAGAAATGCATTTCATCAGTCTCTCCAGAGCCCTTTGAGGCAGGTTACAGTAAGCAGGGGAATGATTATTTGTCCAAAGCGACCTGATTAGAACAAGGGATGGAAACTGAGCTACATCTAACTACTGTGCTGCCACTGAATGATATACCACGCAACAACGAATTGTTAAAAATATGCAGAGCGAAACTATACAAGCCCTTGCATATGTGAAGTTAGAAAGAAAAAAAATTGGAAATATGTCTTAATCTCTCTCTCTCTTTTTCTTTTTTAAAAACTCTATTTAAAGATAAAAATATGCAGCAAATCAAGGAAGACTGGTTTAGCTTGATCTCCAGTGAACGTCAACAGGGCTGGCCCAGGTTATTCCGCTGCCTGAGCCAAAGGACAAGATGGTAACACTGTCCCCACCCTAATTCACACATGGAAGAAAACTGGACTGGCCCTTACATTTTATGGCAACCGTGTTGGCCCCCTCTGCAGGCAGGATGTTCTCCTGTTTAGTGTGTGTGTGTTGTGTTGTTATAGTCATGACCGACTCTTCCTGACCCCACCTCCATGGAGTTTTCTTGGCAGGAATACGGGAGTGGTCTGCCAGTTCCTACTCCAGGCGCCTACAGCACCTGGTATTCCCTGGTGGTCTCCCATCCAAGTAATAACCAGGGCCGACCCTGCTTAGCTTTAGAAATCAAGCGAGATCTGATGTGCTTAGGGTTTTGGGGAAAGACCATTTAACCCCCTAGCTCTGTCTTCCAAGGAAGAGGAATGGATGGCCATAGCGATAGTGATTAGTGGGTTCAAAGCGGTTTGCTTCTGCTGCCCTGCAGCTTTGGCCGCCCAAAGCACTTTGCCCAATCACAGGGCCGGCTCCCTGCATGACGCCTTGTACAGCCACTTGGGTGCCAACATCTTCTCCATTCTGCTCTTAGGACCAAACATTTCACAACTGGGAAGGAATAATAGGGGGAGGGAGGTGGGAGAGGGTTGAAGGATGAGAAAAGGAAGGATGGTAAGAGGCCACTGGATTCTTCCCCTCTTGTGATCTTGCGTTTGTGTATTGGACAAAGTGGAATCTAATCCTGCTAACGTGTATGTCATCCTTCCAGTGAGAAATTGTGTGTGGCTGTGAGTGTGCGTGCCCGCGCGCCTGGCTTTTATGCAAGAGGCCCCATGCCAAGCCACTTGTGCATGCCTGGAAGGGTTAAACTCAGCAGGTAGAGGGTGGGGCGGAGAGGTGGGGTTTTGGATGTTTCCTAACTCCTTCCCGGCTGTGAAGACTCGAACAAGCCACTCGGGAGTAGCTCTTCGCACAAACGACCGGCCAAACTTGCTTGCGATCCTCTCCTCCTCCTCCTCCTCTCGCTGCTTCTCGCCGGGGACTGCCTTGCCTCCTTCCGATGCTGGATTTTTGCTTTGGGGACAGCACCAGAAGTTGCCCGTGACAAGCCAATGTGGGGAGATCTGCCGGCGACCCGCTCTTCTCACCGGCCACTCTAAGCCAGCAGGTAACGAGAATGCCTCGCTTCGCTCTCCTTTCCTTCTTGTTGCGCTCCGTCGTTCCCGAGGGATGCTAAAACCTTAGTCAGGACAAAGGTGCCCCGTCCGAAATGGAACAGAACTTTGAGAAGTTACTTTCTGGACTCCTGTCGGCAGACCAGCATAGCAACTTTTCCAAGCTTTTGTCAGATAAGCTGATCGCATACCAAGGGTGACAGGTGGATAAAATTATAGGAGAAATCCAGTCCCACCCCACCCTAACCCCAAGCAAGCGAGGGAGAGGCATAAGCATTTAATCTTTTATCATAAATCTTGACAGGTAACTTAAAAGACCCGCTTGGTGGTCCTGTAGCCTTCCACTTAATTCTGCATTTAAAAAAGCTTTGTGCAAGTCCTGTTTTGAATTGAGATAATGTATGGGATAGATAAGGTTTTAAATTGATTTATAATTTTATGAGTAGTTTTCATCAGTGAAAAAAATACCGAAGGAAAGTAGGGGTGAAACAGAAGTCAAGTTCCTTTAGCACTTTCTTAGGAACAAGATCTGCTTAAAATGTCTTGCTTCTAACAGTGGAGAAGATCAGATTACAAAAGGAAAATAATAGTAGAATGATGAACATAGGGAAAACAGGTTGAATAAAGTGAGTTAATATTGGGAAATTGATAAAATATAAAATTACAGTTTGTCATATTTCAAAATAAAAAAAGCAAAGATGCAATTTATAATACAATATGTAATGTCTTCTCAGAAGTAATTTCCATTAAATTCAGTTCAGATTTCTCCCAAATATGTATTTACAGCACAGAAATATTGTCTTTCTGTTAAGAATGTGCAAGACACACAATGTTTCTCTGTGTGCGTGTATGTTTCCACATACAAAAAATGACATCTAAAACTTTACAGCGAAAAAGAGAGGTTGTCCAACTACTAAGTGATATAAGAAACTGATCTTCAAAATTGAAAAGTTCGGTTGCTCTGGATATGAAAAGATAACAGCAATCATATTTTCAGATTAATTCCATTTCAAACATTGTTTCTTATGGAAAAACAGGATTAAACCAGCGTGATGGCTCCTTCACAAACACAAATTCTAGTCTTGGAGAAATTAATCACTGCATTTCCAAATTAGTTTTCCCATTACTATATTGGACAATTTGGATTTGTTTTTATATCTGTCAAACAGCTGTTCAAAAATAATCATAACAGTTTTTAAAGGTTTTTTTTTGGGGGGAATAATCAGAAATACTCTGAATTAGGTTTTATTGAGGTGGGCTGATTGCCTTGAAACAAACAAACAGACATAGACACTGACACAGACATACGAGTGTGCACACACACATACACACACACACACGCGCACACACACACACAAATTAGACCAGAGCTTGGATTTTTCTTTTTAAAATAAAGTTTGATGGTTGTATTGATTCCACACTTTATCAAATTACATGTGTACCAGTTGGCAAAATATCGGTTTATGATACACAAGATAAGGGGAAATCCTTATTACTTCAAGGCCAATAACAGTGTGATAACAAGATCAAAGCACTCAGCACTGCAGCTTTGCACCCATAAATGCTTTGTCTTTTCTTGTAACAAAATCAAGGCAGGCTGCAGTACTTCTTACTGTCTTGGGAATGGCACCAGCAATCTAATGCACCTGCCCCTCCCCAAAAGCAACCTAGATATTGGGAACACAGTATGCATTCAGGTTTCTGTGGTCAAAATAAGAAACACCCATGCAGCAATAGGATCATGTGTTCAGTTCACCCTGCAGAAGTCTCAATTGCCATGGGTCACATTCTGTAACAATCCCAAAGCATCTTACCTATTGCACTTGTGACATGCACCTAATATTTGCAAAGGATGTAAGACTTCCTTTCCAAATTTGCAAGAGACAGGATTGAAAACATGGCTTCCATAAGTATGGGAATAGAGCTCAGCTATGCACATATGCAGTGGTAAACTTGGTTTGAGGTTGTTTATTATGTGAAAATATGTATAACCCATCAGTACTGTACTCTTATTCTAGTACAAACCCTGGCTTTGGCAAGGTTGGGTTTGCAGAAAGGAGATTATCTATCTATCTATCTATCTATCTATCTATCTATCTGTCTATCTATCTATCTATCTATCTATCTATCTATCTATCTATCTATCTATCTATCTACCCATACAACTCCCAGAATTCACAGCCAGTATGGTCAGTGCCAGTTCTCACCATCCTGGGTTGGAGATTCTTAGGGTTCTAGTTTCCCAAATTAAGCTTTCCCTTCTCTTGTAGAGTATGTTGTGTGAAATACCACATGTATCAGCAATGCCTTCATGGGTACAACTAGCTGTCCATGACTTTCTATCAAAAGCAAAGTGTTCTGCTAATATACCGCCCCATACCACTACAAGTAGTCTCTGGGCGGTTTACAATTTTAATTACAGTGTGCAGGCTACACATTGCCCCTCCAGCAAGCTGGGTACTCATTTTACCGACCTCGGAAGGATGGAAGGCTGAGTGAACCTTGAGCCTGCTACCAGGGATTGAACTCCTACAGTTCTTTGCTCTAGAGGTCCTATGTTCTTGGAGTGTTATTCCTCCATCCTACCCCATGGAATGCCAAGAAGAGGGAGTACGGGAAGGATCATTTAAAAGATACGGGTAACAGTGGAGAAGACATGAAATACAGAGGTGCCGCTTCTTAGGTTGTATTTGGCCAGCCCAAGTCAGCAGTGCATTTTGGGTGGGTGAAGGCGGTGCCTGTCTTCAGTGGACTGAGCACACTTCCAGTGGGTCTAATTAGTTCCAGTTATAATTTCTTTTCTTTTAACTGCTATGCTTTTTCATAGGCCCCTTTTATGTCAGTAGGGTTTGGGTTGTGCAACTTCTCTATGGCACCCTATGGCAGTGATGGTGAACCTTTTAGAGACTGAGTGCTCAAACTGCGATTCAGAACCCACTAATTTTTAGCAAAGTGCCAGTATAGCAATTTAACCTGAATACAGGTGGCTGTGAAGGGCCAATGTTGGGTGCCCACAGAAAGAGCTCTAAGTGTCACCTTTGGCACCCGTGCCATAGATTCGCCAACACTGCTCTATGGCCTATTTCTCTGTACCACTGCAATTGTATCTGGAAGTTGAGTCATGGCTACTGGACTTCTTTTCTGAGAGATAGAAATGTTTCGCTGTTCATCCAAACAGCTTCATTTGGATGAACAGCGAAACGTTTCTGTCTCTCAAAAAAGAAGTCCAGTAGCCATGACTCAACATCCAGATAAACTCACCTGGATGACTGAGAATCTTCACAGACACACTGCAATTGTATTATTCTGTATTGTATTGTATTGTATTGTATGATGGCCTCTTTCTTTTCTCTTCCCCAGTTTATTTGTAACTCTTCTTTTCCACACCAAACCAATGAGCTACCTAGCTCTCTTATCTATTTCTTATAGAAGTTTATTTCGTCTTGGGAAAAGGATGAATTGTATCCAAACTCTTCATGCAGAACGTTTGACTTGTAACTATTGTAATCCTTGTTTGCTTTGATGACATTTAATGTTTTACAGAAGACATTTTAGATGTTGAACCTATTTCTCATGCAATGTCTCCAATAATTTTGGTAGTGTACTTGGCACGTTTGACAGCAGGGCTCTTGTTAGGGATTAGCGTACAGGTATATGTGTGCAAAAGCTAAGGAACAGTGGGTTGCTGAAGACCCACCTGAGCCAGATGCTTCCTGATACAAAACTTCAGACCGCTATGCCTCATTCTTTATATGAAGAATGGCATCAGCAAGGATCTTGATGCCGATTAATTGTAAGGTGCCGTGTCCATTAGCTATACACTACAGCAACAAGGTTACCATTTGCATTAGAAAATCAGAGTTTTAATTTTTTTTTTCAGACTGCAATTCCCAGCATACACCTGTAATTGTGTCTAAAGTTGTCATTTCCAAGTTCTGCAGAAAATACAGTACCTAGATTTCTCAGCCTTAAAAAAAAAACTCAAGTCGCCAAGCCAAGGGTTGGAAGTTCAATTCCCCTCTGTCCCTCCAGGGAGAAGAGCCAGTTTGTGTGGCCTTAGGTCCCAGGATGCCCCCAGAAGAAAGGGGACAGTAAACCACTTCTGAGTACTTGACGTAGAAAATTCTAGAAAAAGGGTTGCCATAAGTCAAATTTGACTAGACAGCACACAACTGTTACTGTATTATAATATTAGAAGACTGACATGAAAATGTCAGAAAAATAATTTGTTATGCTATGCAAATAGTGCAAGGGATTTTGTCACTTATAGGTCTTTCTGATGATTTTCCAGCACAGTTGGCAAAAGCTTGGTTGCTCCTCCCCTCACACACACACACACACACACACACACACACACACACACACACACACACACCTGCCCAAAGAGATTTTGTCATATGCACCAAAAATGCATCTGCTTGTCAGACTGGAGGTCCTAACAAATCACCCCTTCTTAGATCCTGCCCCAAAGAATCATGTTTTCTCTTTAGGGTCTGTTCTATTTGGGATGGGTGCTAAGAAGGCTAATTAAAACTCTGACTGCTGTCACGATCATCTGGAATGACTCAATGGGAATGGATGATCCTCAGTCTTCTGTGAGTCTGCTGCTTGTTTGAATTCTACAGAGTCCAGTGCTGGAATTGTATTTATATATGCTTAGGGGACCATCCCATGGAATTCAGAAGGACGTAGTTTCTCAATAAATGCATTAAGCTGCATAAATAGGAATGTCTTTGCCATAACAATCACAGTTTAGCAATGATAGTAACATTGCAGCATTTATGTATGGTGTTTCATGTGTTTACCGAATGTGAATACTGTACATGATCGCTGAGACTTTTCTAATAGCCCTGCAGGGTAGGCTGGTATAATCAACCATACAATTGCAGACGTTGCGCTAAAGCAGAGAAAGTAGTTTGTCTAAGGGTTACTTTCCTAATCTCACTGTCGTGCCTGTTGCATCATACCAAATGAATCCTTATGTTAATAACAAGCAACATGTGACACGGGAATGATTTCTTGACTCTTAATCTCTTACTTAAGCAAAGGACTCCAGTTTCTTTGCTAACTTTAATTTTTGTTTGCTTACTTTAATATATATATATATATATATATATATATATATATATATATATATATATATATATATATATATATATATATATATATATATAATGCAGTAGGATGAAATTGGATGTGAATGGTGGCTCTGGATAGATGTTGAGATCTTTTCCACTGGGTCATTTCCCCAGACAACATCAGAGAGTTCAGCCATTCTCCCTCTGAATGTGAAATAAGGATTTAAAACACATTCCCACCCACCCACCAAAAAGTTTGTACCAAAAGTATTCCTGAAATGTTTTCATTTATGAAGTAAGGTGTAAAAAAATCATTCCATCCTTTCCAGTATATAAACTAAACTAACTAACTAACTAAAGAAGAAGAAGAAGAGCAGTTTAAATTCTGATTCTGACAAATACGGTTGGGGATTTCTTCTTTTTTATTCATGTGCTAAAAAAGATTTAAACACTGAATTAAATATATATTACCCTCAGCTTTTGTTGCAATGCAGGATCGGGTGAGACACAATTGTCCTGATATTCTTGAGGTTGGTTAGATGGTGATGGTGATCAGCACGCTGAAATGGATGAGCAGTAGAATAGAATGCCCTTGGCCATATAGTCCAAATATACTGATAGAAGGGCAGCAGGATTTGATTCTGGATCTTTTGTACAGATGAGCATGTTCATAATGGAGCATGCTAAGAATGGAGTTGGGACACATCCTCCGATTGCCTTGCCATGTACCTTTTTGTGCCTTATTCCACATTTAATATCCATCACAAGGCTGCTGAACATTATGTGGGCAATGACTTAGTAAATGCAGTTTGGGATTTGCATGCTAACCTTTGATACTTGCTGGTTTCTGCATAGGTCCATCTGGTGTAACCTTCAGTATGTCAGTTTGTCATTGAAATGGCCCTCCACGTTCACCTCTGTTATTTATATAATCAGCCTCAGTGTCCAGATAGCTTGCAATTTAGTGCAGTGAGAGAATAGCTCAGACAAGAGTAAGCAATGGTTAGCTGTTGTAGTGTTTTACTTTTAGCCATTTCTATTCTACCTTGAAAGAATCCCATCTCTCCTGGAAGGCAGCTCAGGAAAGAGGAAAGGAAAAGAACACAGGTGTCATTTCAGTTCAAGATGCTGAGTTGAATCCTGCTTGAATAGGCTATTGGAATACCGCCACCCTATACCTGCCTAGATGCCCTAAGCACATCAGATCTCACCTGATTTTGGAAGCTAAGCAGGGTCGGCCCTGGTTAGTACTTGGATGGGCGACCACCAGGGAATACCAAGTGCTGTAGGTGTCTGGAATAGGAACTAGCAAACAACTCCAGTATTACTGCCAAGAAAACTCCATGGACATGGGGTCACGAAGAGTCGGTCACAAATGTAACTACACAACACACACACACACACATACCTACTTACCTGGGAGTAATTGGAATGAATGGGTCCAGTTGACCCCATTGTGCATAACCACGTCATGTATAAAACGGTGCCATTTTGCAGGGTATCAGTTATGTATTCAGTCATGCAGCGGTTGTACAAGATGGATACTTGGCAAATGGAAAAACTGCTTGTGCAATTCCTATTCTGTGTGGGAAACCTAGCAGGATACTGGCCCTAATGATTCACATGTCTCATTGATTTCAATGGAGCATAAATCAGTTGGGTCAGAGAGAGACCTTAGAGATAGCCCGTAATTACAGCTGAAAGCTCGTTAACATTGCAAAGTGGTGACTGAGGCTTTGTGGAATCAGGCTTCAAAGGAACCCGTAATTCTTGAAGCCCAGTCATTAAACCGAGCACACTAATCTGCATATTCCCAGTGGTGAAACTCCCTCTGTAACATTCAGGCACTTTCATTCATTAAGAATTTTCCTCTTCTAGTCATGAGCTATCTTTATCATTTTCTGGCCTTAGAGTCTAGTCTTATTCTGGACTCCACAACAGACAATGTGCATTTCAGTGGTGGCGGCTGTATAGAATAAATGAGATATCTTATTTTCACCTTGAAGTATACAGTGGAGGAGTTTGAGTTCTAGTTCATCCAGCTCAGTAAATCAAATAATAAGTAAGTAGAGAAGATCTCTAGGTCTATGTATTAAAGCAATCCCATGAACAGCCATGCAGCCAGAGTGGATAGCCAGTGACACAGCATTAACATTTCATCACTTTACCCATATTTTATCAAACTTAATGTTCATTTTGTACTGAGTCGTCAAGAGAATGTCCCTTAAAGGGGACCTTTCTCTGTCCTCTCTGGTACCCTTTCTTATAAGAAAAAGTGTAGTCTAAGTTGGTCCAACTCATTGTTGTACTTGGGATGCAATATTCAAATCACACCTTCCCATTTTCGCTAACTTACTCAAAATCCAGATTCTGTTGCAAAAACGCCTGCTATATTTCTCCCTTACAATGAATCAGAAGACTCACAACCAAGATCCTTGTATCTTTCCACCATCTATGGGATTTCTTGATGACTGAGAAAAGAATTAATTGTGTAGTTTCCGGTAAATAAAATGTTACTTTGCATAATTTATTCTTTACAATTTGCCATACATTCCCTTGAAAATGCCTCTTGACGTATAAAATACAAAAGTATTGCTGGTTACTGATATTTTTGTTGTCTTGAGTCTGTGGGTCTATACTCTATAGTGTAAGAGGCTTCCTTTCCAACTGTCTCTGTCAACTTCCTTCCAAGCAATAATCTTTTTGTTTTGTTTTTGCTTCTAGTTTAACCCAGATTATTATTATTTAGCCATATTATTTAATACAGTGTTAATTTTTATCTAAATTCTTGAAGGCAAACCATTAAAAGATATGTGCTCAAAAGTTAAATATTGGGTTCAAGGCCCCCTTCCCCCTGAACATTCTCTGCATAGCTTCTGGTCATTTGAAATGTGTCTTGGAAAGGCATATGGATCATTAAATTGTGCCCAGAATTCATTTTCCATGCTAACTATTTTATTTTATCTCATTTTAAACCCAATACTGTGAATTCTAGACAAAGCGTAGGCAGATTTCAGGCCTATGAGACTTGTTTTGTTTTTTATTTTACAGTACGGTTGATATCTACTACTGAAACGCACAAAAAATATACACTAAGATTTATCACCCAAAGGGAGAAAATAATATATGCTTAAAATCTGCTTTGAGAGTCTGAACTCACAGTTCTTTTGGTCCCCAAAATTAGTCTGTTCCTGGTTATTCCAATCTTTCTTAATTTCGGATGTATAGCTTAGGCCATAGAAAAGAATTGTGTTGTTGCTAATGTCAAACAATTGGAAGTTACAAATCCTTGCTGATGTAATGCAAAGCATCTAGAGAACAATTGATCCTAACTGGTGATTTGGATGGCAAATCACCCGCAGGAAGATCTACTGGGTCTCTTTTCTTCACCCCTCTTCTAGATCACTAAGTAGCGTATTTTTCCATCTATAAGAGGTCCAAGGTATAAGACTACCATCACCTTTTCAACCCAAAATTACAGTTTCGCAACTGCATGGTTCTCTCCTCGGCTTACTTCCATGTATAGGACAACCCTCAATTTTTAGTCTAACAATTTTAGACAAAAATATAGTCTTATGCATAGACAATACTGTACTTTCTCTAAATGTATTTGTGTGCTCACAATACCACAGGCTTACCGGTGTGTTTCTGGAAATCAACAGGTATACCGGTCTGTGTCTGGAAATCAACCTACAGGTCAGCAATACCTTTATAGGTATCAACTGTAAGTGCTCAAAATATGCACGCTTTCAAACTGTTTAGAACTATCAAGCTAGATAGTAAAAATCGTCAGGACAGAGAAAAAAGTATGGAAATCTAAATAGTGTACACAGTACATGGCTAGGAGATTGAAACCATGTAGAATGGCAGAGAGCGTGTCCACACTGGCATATAGTTCTGATACATGGTTCCCTGATAACTCCATTTCACATAGGAAAAAAAGACCCCATCTCACTTGTGGTTCTAATTACAATTCACCCTTCTCTTTTAGGAGCTGTTGAATATCATTCTGGCAGAGTGCTAGGGCAGCAGTCTTTTGGGAGAAGACTCATTGAAATGCAAAATAGCTGTTTGTTTTGCCTTGGAAGATGGGTTTTAAAAAAAGCTAAAACAGATCCTGCTGAAGTTAAGGACTTTTAAAGCACTGGATAGATCACACCAAATTTCACAATGTGGACAGGCTGAGAGCCCCCGGATGGAAAATGTGGCTTGATGGATCAGGCTACTCACGCAGGCAGGACATGACTAAGCTCATTAGGGAAGGGGACAACATGCATTTACATTAGCCACGGGCAAAATACACAGGTTCCTTTGTGCTGGTTCTAACCTAAAAACCCTAAATGGCTTGGTTCCAAGAGATATAATAATAACCTTCTCTCCTTTTATGAGCCTGCTCAGGTGTTAACGGTCACCAGGGGAGGCCTTTCTCTTGATCTCAGCACCATAATCTCAGCACCCTTACAGGTGTGTTTGGCGGGGACATGGGAGAGGATAAGGCCGCACCTGGAGTATTGTGTACAGTTCTGGTCACTGCATCTCAAAAAAGACATAGTGGAACTGGAAAAGTTGCAGAAGAGAGCAACTAAAATGATTCCTGGGCTGGGGGACCTCCCTTATGAGGAAAGGCTGAAACATTTGGGGCTCTTTAGTCTAGAAAAAAGATGCCTGAGGGGGGAATATGATTGAGAAATACAAAATAATGCAGGGCATGAGTAAAGTGGATAGAGGGACACTCTTCTCCCTCTCACAAAATAACAGAACTATGGGACATCCACTCAAATTGTCAATGCAATGATATATGGCATCCGAACATTTGTTTTCTAAGTGACCCCAATGGCTGGACCTCTATTATGGCACATGAGCATCACTTAACATTAATAAGGTCAACATTATTTTATCTATCTATCTATCTATCTATCTATCTATCTATCTATCTATCTATCTATCTATCTATCTATCTATCTATCTATCTATTATATATTTTTATACCGCACCATCTGGCCAACGGTCACTCTGAGCAGTTTACAAAAGTTAGGACTTGGACAATACAATGAATCATAAAATTGACAATATACAATGTATAGACTGAAATAAAAACTCACCAATCAAGCATAATTAAATCTGACAACAAATATACCCTTGTGGTAGAAAATCAAATCCTAACATGATTGGGCGTTTCCAGGAAGAAAAATGTGTGCAGGAGACAAAAACGGGGATAGAAGGAGGCAATAGAAAGCTTCAACGTTATTCCATTTTATTTTGCTTCTCACAGTAGGATGTTTTCCCCAATCTCCATTATGAAAGAAGAGAAGGATCTTATATGTTCATCATCAAGTGTCTGCAGGCAGTTTAACTTTCAGTTAGTTGGTGGTTGTGGTTCAGACTCTCGTTTCAAACACCTTTTTTAAAATTAGTTTTTTTAAATTAGTTTTTAAATTATTAAAGCCAGACTTTGATGTGCTTAATTAATTGATGAAACATATATATGTTGCAAAACCTCAATTGCTATTTTAGAGGATGCTGCTGGACAGAGACACTTAAATATATTGCCTTAACGAGTGAACGTGGAAAAGCTACCTTGGTTTTTTTACTGTCAGCTCTATTTTAATTTAATTTAATATCCATGGAAAACTTTCATCAGTTGCACTGATCAATGGACTGTAATATTTTATTTATTTATTTTAAATCCAACAATCTCTCCACATATACTCTCTCTGATAGCCGTATGTAAGTAGAAGCCCTACATTTTCCTTTTAGAAACAATGACTGAGAGTATCTGGAAGACATTGTCCCTATATGAACAAAGGCATGGCTGTCTCTTCCATTAGGCAGTGTTAGGCAACTACTTTGCAGAACAAATGCTGGGAACAAGGAGCCATGAAGTTCTGGAAGACAGACAGTTGTGTATCCCACACAGTGTGTTCCCATTCTATACACCAAACTAGATACAGTAGGACCCTGGTATCCGCTGGGGATTGGTTCCAGGCCTACCCGTGGATAATGAAATCCGTGGATAAGAGAATGCCAAAATCTCCCCCAAAACTGCTGTTTTGTGACAGTAGCTTGCTTTCTGGCTGCAGTTTTGAGACAGTAGCCTGCTTTCTGGCTGCTGTTTGTGACAGTAGCTTGCTTTACACTGCTGTTTTATGAGAGCAGTTTGCTTTACAGCTGCTGTCTGTGACAGTAGCTTGCTTTGCAGTTGCTGAATTTTTTTCCCTGCAAACCGTGGATAACTGAATTGGTGGATAATGAATCAGTGGATATGGGGGCCCTACTGTATTCAGATATGTTAGAGGGCACTGTGCCATCAACGGTATTCAGCGAAGGTGCTTTTGGACACAGTTTCAGGTGGGCAGCATCTGCAGTTTCTTGTTTTACCTCAGGCAACAAAAATATGTTGGATATTGGAACAATCCTGAGAACGGGCAGTGAAAATGGATGAGGCTGCTTCGGAGAGAAAATGGGGTTGGGATGGCTGAGAATCAGAAAGATGGAAGACAGAGAATCATGGCTGTGTTTTGTTGAGAAATAACAGCAGGAACCAAGCATGCAGGGAAGCTATGAAGACCTTTAAAGTTTAAGGAGCTTGCACTGCATTTTTGAGAGGATGAGAGGCCAGACTATAATTGTTAGCCCTACACCAATAAGAGAGGAATCGAAAACTGTGGTCCAAGAACTTCTGAAAGCCCATCTCTTCCCCATCTCTGATGTAGACTGGGTACTAGAGAGGTAAGTTATTTGGGCAATAGAATTCTTAATAACGCTGAATGATTGAGAGGTAATAGGAGACCACCAGGGAGAATCAAGGTCTGGTAACTAAGGTGAGAGATTATGAGAGTCTTTGCAGAATTATGTAGGTTTAATGGATTTTGGATTTGCTAGTAGATGCAACTCTGGCAATTGTTTCAGATTACAACTCTCCATATATTAAAGCCAGGATGGCCTCAGGCCAAGTAAGGGCTTGGATGCCTAGGTTAGCTTCTTTTTGATTTGATTACAATATGTAAGAACTTTGTTAATTATTACTAATACGTGGGACTGAATAGTGACTAAATATTGCTCAGTTGAGGCTGTCTAGTTTAAGAGCGGAATAAAAATCAATATAGCCTATGCGTAAAGCATTTGCCTATGAATGTCTTTCATGCAGCTCCTTATTTAAGTGTGTTTACCACGCCTATGGCTTGCCAGCCCAAACCTGTAGACTGTTAGCACACCAGCTGTATCTCCAACCAGGCTGTGGTTTTAAGGCAGGCAAACTTTGAAAGTGTAGAGAAAAGCACACGTGATGGACAATACCAAATGCAACCACTCAAAGTGTCAACACAGCATAACACTACTGTATTTCTGTAACTGTCCCATTGCGTTTGCAGCCAACACCATCATAAGAAAGGAAGTAGAAATTAGGGTACTGAATGGAGGGGATAATACCCGATAGGTATATTTGTTGGGGAGCAGGAAGCCCATGATGCAGAGGGAGATTAAATTTCTCCTCACAAACCAAAGTTTCCAGAGTTGCCATGAAGGACAGATACCAATGGGAGTTTTTTCTGTCTTTGTTAATAGTGGCTGGCTGAAAGTTCATTGGATTCCTGGGATGGAAGGGGTTAAATTCCCAGCCGCAACCATAACCGGCTTATACCTTATGATAAGAGCTGGAAAGAACTCATGACAAATAATGTACTTTTTAAATAATGTGCTTTTTAAAATAATGAGTTGTAATTCAGTTAATGTCACAAAACTAACTAAATAAGCAGCTGATTTCCTGTACAGCATGTTGCATTTTCAACTTTCAACAGTTACTTCTTCAGTATTTTACAGGCATTTTGTCAGTTTTAATTTTTATTTTCCTATCAGTCCAAGTGGCAGGGGAAATATTGTTTTGACAGTACAGTACTGTATTGTCAAAACTGGTCAGTATTTCTCTGTGGTTTTTGCTCCACTGGTAATGACAGCACATCTTTAATTACACAGAATTCAGTGAATTACTTGTGCAAACAGAACAATCATAGTGATACCTGGCTGCTAAAAAGAACTGAGTAACACATTTGTTTTTGCTTTTTCAAAAGTATTCATTCCTTGAAGTGCATATAACCTATGCTGCCATAAGCCTTTTTGCACAATGTGAAGGACAAGATGGTGTCCCTTCCATAGTCTAATTACTAAAGCTGGCTGGACTTATTTGAATGCAGGTGATGAGCTGCCCATGATGCAATAGGGAAAAAGCTAGAGTATCCAACATAAGGAAACCCCCCAAGAGGGTCCATGGTGGTCTTAAGG
Organism: Phrynocephalus guinanensis; assembly: GCA_037367245.1. Lineage (NCBI taxonomy): Eukaryota > Metazoa > Chordata > Lepidosauria > Squamata > Agamidae > Phrynocephalus > Phrynocephalus guinanensis. The sequence goes on from CM074743.1 coordinate 21,748,191, forward strand.
ATGTCTTTGAACCTGATGCAGTTTCCCTTCACACACACACCCAGGGCAATTTTTGAACATTACAACTTCCCCCTCTATCCCGACAACCCCAAAGGCCTTTCAAGTGAATAGGGATTCTACACAGAGCCTTGGTATCTAAGGAGGATGATATAAGAAACTTTTTGCTAAAAATAAAAGGCCATAACTGCATGTCATCAGCCTTACACACTCTAAGCAGTGCCAACAGGATTCCAGCCAGCATATGCCTTCTGTTTCTATAAATGTCTGACAGAAGGGGTCAACTTTGAAGAGACATTTTCTCACGGTGAAGATGAAGGGTATCTGTGCATTTTTTCACATGATGCTAGCCACCTGCAGTGTTCATATGTGATGAATTGCATTATGTTGTCTACAGATTAATCATTTTAATGGATTTAAAACACTTCTTTTTGAAGCTAACTGAGGTGTGATTACACTGGAAAGCTGAATCAGAGTGACTTGGCTTTGCTGAAGTTTGATTTGCAGTCTTGGTGTTGCTCAGTCATTCAGTTGTGTCCGACTCTTCATGACCCCATGGACCAGAGCACACCGGGCCCTTCTGTCTTCCACTGCCTCCCGGAGTTTGGTCAAATCCATTTTGGTTGCATCAATAACACAGTCCAACCATCTCATTCTCTGCCCTCCCCCTTTCCTATTGCCTTCAGTCTTTCCCAACATCAGGGACTTTTCCAAGGAGTCTTCTTTCCTCATGAAGTAGCCAAAGTACTAGAGCCTCAGGTTCAAAATCTGTCCTTCCAGTGAACACCCAGCATTGATTTCTTTCAGGACGGATAGGTTTGATCTCCTTGCAGTCCACGGGACTCTCAAGACTCTCCTCCAGCACCACAGCTCAAAAGCATAAATTCTGCAGTTATCAGCCTTCTTTATAGTCCAGCTCTCACTTCCATACATCACCACTGGAAAAACCATAGCTTTGACTATTCGGACCTTTGTCGGCAAAGTGATGTCTCTGCTGTTACTACATTTGAAATCACAGTGGTTCCACAGGGCCTGTGGCGTGATTGAGGAGTTCACTGTTCATACTGGATGTGATACGATTCTTCTTCCAGCCCACATGTCTCCTTCTTTCTTTCCTTCCTCTGGTCCCACTTGAGATGATCCTTCCTTCTTCTGGTGCTGCTTCTGATGATCCTTTCATGGGATATAAATACAAAATAATAACAACAACCCAATTATTAGATAATGGGGTGTTCTAGTGCTAGTCTCATATATGTAAGAAGTCCTAAAAATAAATAAAAACTTTTGGAGATGATCTGGGGAAAAGCCAAGAATGCAAAGAAGCAAAGAATGCAGGAGAATGTACCTTCAATCCTGAACCTCCTGTATCACCAAAACACCACCTACAGATACACTCCCCATTGTTAAAAAAGGTATCACAACTAACCATATGAGAAAAAGCTATTTCAAATTGTTCCAACTTGAAAAAGTAGAAGCAGAGTGGGGGGGGGGCTCATTTTGGGAGCAAAAGGGGTTGGAGCAATTCAAGCCTTTGCATCATGTGGTCAGTAAAAATCACTTTGAATTCACCCATTTTTTAAGAACAACAAATCCTGTAGTGTTTGACCATATAATCACAGCCTAAGGTACAGTTTAAGGGTGTTTCCAGGCTGTGTTTTTATTGTGCAATCACTCTGCTTTCTTCACAGACTTGTACTGGAGTAGGCAGGTATCCCCATCCATTTGTAAGCTTTTGGTGGGTGGGTGTTTTTTTCCCCTTTGCTTCTCCTGCCTTTGTATTATTACAAGAATAATCTGTTGAAGAAGAAAAGACAGAATAATTTCACAGTAATCTGTATCTTGGAGATAACCTATACAAACTCACCTGATAGACCAAAGACTTCTTAATAAAAGGGCTTTTTGGCTGTTTTATAAATCAAGACTTTCCTTTCTCCTCTTTTTATTTATTTATTTATTTATTTATTTATTTATTTATTTATTTATTTATTTATTTTAGAGTATATTTACCCCACCTTTCTCCTTGGAAAAGGACCCAAAGCGGCTTACAGTAATGAGGGATAATATACAGTCCAATACAATTAAGACATGTTCGAGTATTGAGAACAAGGAATTGAGGGGCATCTTACAGCATTAATAGACAACATTACATTAAAGCTACAAGGTTATAAGTAATTATTAACACAAAGTCTATGTGAACCTATAGATTCATATAAAAGATGATCCAGCCCTATCCCTTGAAGCTCAGGTGATGGCTGTTTCCAAGACCGCTTTTTTCCATCTCCAGCGGATCACCCAGATTCGTCCGTATCTGATGAGGCCTCGTTGAGAACACTTGTGCAGGCCCTTGTGATCTCGAGGACCGATTACTGCAAGGCCCTCTACGTGGGGTTGCCCTTGACCCTTGTCCGGAGACTCCAATGGGTGCAACATGCGGTGGCCAGACTGGTGGTGGGTGCTCGTAGATGCGATCACATCACCCCAGTTCTGGCACGCCTGCATTGGCTGCCTGTGCTTCTCCGGATAAGGTTCAAGGTCCTGATTTTGGTTTACAAAACCCTCCACGGCCTGGGTCCTGAATACGTGTCGGACTGTATCTCCCAGAGGTTAACTGAGGCCAGGGCCACTCGAATGTCGCAGGCATGCTCACTCAGGGTGGCCACACCCAGGGAGGCGCGCCTTTTCTGTGGTGGGCCCTCGTTGTGGAACCATCTTCCGAGTAAGTTGCGCCTGGCATAGTCCCTGACTGCCTTCAAAAAGACTTTGAAAACTACGCTTTTTAGGGAGGCATTTGGCAACCTTTAATTTAATTTTTTTCCTCTCCTCTCCTGCTACCGTGACGCCTCTTGCTGAGGGTTTCCCCTCTTTTCCTGTTTTGTACCGCTGTTTTTAACTTTGCTGTAAACCTCCCAGAGTTCCTGCTGGAAGATAGGTGGTATAGAAATAAAATAAATAAATAAATAAATAAATAAATAAATAAATAAATAAATAAATAAATAAATCCTTACCCCCCTGTGGTTATATCCATGTGGTTTCTAGTGTACCATGGCTATCCAGCTTTTTTTAGGATGCACTGAGAAAGAAAATGAAGAGAAGAGTGCCAGCAGATGTAGTGACATGCCCTGGTTGGATCCTGACTACTGCAATAATTTTTCCCCCTATTCACACTTTCCTGGGTCTTGTACGCTAATAGCTGGAATTTCTGTCAACTAAAGACAGTTGAAAACAGTTAAAACTGAGGATTTCCTGACTTCCAGAGGAGCGCAGTTCCTTTGCAATTTTTATACACGAGAGATTAGATGATGTCAAGTCCCATCTGTAACTCTCCCACTGTTTCTCAATATGGTGAGTGGGTAATCTTTGAAGGACAGCAAGAGGGAATTGCTTCATAAGGATTGGTAGCAGTAAGAGGCTTCAAAAGTCAAAGTGGTTGCCTTTATGCAGGCTAACCTTTAAGGTCGCAACAACATACAGGGGTGGATTCAGGGAATTTTATTGCACCCTGGCTCAAAGGCTCTAGGCAGGTTGCAACACATTTGAGACAAAATGTTAACTCTAAAAACAGTAGGACTGAACACACTGCAGTAGGGAACACAGAGGGTTCAAAATTCAAATAACCCAACAAGCCAGGCTTAATCATGGCTTACATTAAATGTAATTTTAAACAAACAAGCAAACAATAACAAATAAGCTAAATGCCTTAACCCACTTGAAACTTTAGGATTTTGATTAAGTAATCTCCTAAACAAATGACTGTAACTACTTAATGTTTATTTAATGAGCACAGCTTGTGAAGCATTTATATAGATGACAAAGGAAGATACAACCTCTTAGGAACTACTATATTAATATTCAACAGCAATAAATTGCTTTTTTCCATTAGCTAACCTGAAGTACAGTCTAAGATTCTTTGTTGAAATCACTGAGATGAGCTTAAATACACCCATCTATATGTGCCAGTTGTGAAGTACTTACAAATGAAGATGTCCAAATTGACTATCACTCTTTTGATTTAAAAAATCCCTTTAAAGCAGCAGAAACCAAATAAGAAAAGATTAAATAGAATCAGGTCAAATGCAATAGCAGGAAAAATAACCCAAAGGCTAAGTCCTGTTGTTTACCATTGTAAGTTGCAACTGCAGTAGAACTATTGAATCTTTCAAACTTATGAGGTGTTATCAAATGTTAGTTGTGACTAGGCTAAAAATTAGGATTTCTACCATAGAGATTAGGTGGCTTGTTAAAACCATTTCGGCTCAGAACTATGTTATTTCCCTAGTTGCCTACCAAGAAACAGGAGCTGCCAATAGTGACAGGAAAACAACAGAGTAGAGGTGGGCAAAAAAGCTATTGTGGTCTTCCGCAGGACAGTGCATGGCTAGAACAACAGACCATGGTTAACACAAAGCATGGCTTGGTGTGGCGTGCAAGTAAACAGACTACTGTAGCTGTAAACTAAGCTGCTAAGCTTCCTAAAGATCCAGTAGTTAACAACTTGTGTAACTGCCAAACTGCACTCCTTTCAGACTAGGAAAAATTCATCAGAAAACAGAAGAGATACTCCTTTGCATTGTTCATGGCGTCTTTGCACCGGAATTCCCACATGACTTATTCAAATAAGCGAAGAAGATCAACTAACTCTGTTTTATGTTGAATCAGTACGAGCTAGACTACTTCTCAACTGGATTATGTGGGTGAATCAAAAGGAACTATCTGCAGAAGCTCTCTGTGACTGCACCTATCTTTCTCCTGCACAACCAGTCTTATCATATTTTTTCCATTTAATTATTAAGAGCAAAAGTTTAGGGTGGTTTTCATACCAAAGAATTCTGATCATGTCTCTTCCTCACCACCCTCAATATTCTTGCACAATGCAAGAATTACTGTGATCACATTTTGTACTATATTAGCTTTTATTACATTCTTTCCTACATCAAAGTGTTTTTGTTCTTTTGGTCTCAAGGTGCACTAGAATCACTTATTCTGTAGGACTCACTAGGTTTAGTGTATTATAAGGGGAAAAATAATCTTGCAGAGCCTTAAACAACTTAATACATGTTTTATGACCTACATCTGTATAGCCTCTGGTTCTATAAAAAAACCATTAAGTAGGTTAGCTGTGTCAAGATTACATTCCTTGTAGAATAGTATCCATCCATGTTGGTACTGCATCAACAGTATAAAAATTTACTTCATCCACCACAGGTTGAAATGGTAGGATATTTGTGGCTTTGATACTTGGCTGTTTGTGTATCGTAAGCTCTGGAGGAAGAATATGTTCTCCAAAGCAACAAAGCTTTTCCCTCTATAACAGGCATGTCCAAACTTTGGCCCTCCAGATGTTTTGGACCACAACTCCCAGAGTCCTTTGTCATTGACAATCTAAGCTTAGAATTTTGGGAGTTGTGGTCCAAAACATCAGGAGGGCCGAAGTTTGGACACGTCTGCTCTGTAACCTGGCATTCCACCTTGTAGCTTCTGAGCTTGTTTATTCATCCTGTTGTTGTTCCGTTACAGTTGTGACTGACTCTTTGTGACCCCATGTCCATGGAGTTTTCTTGGCAGGAATACTGGAGTGGCTTCCCAGTGCCTACAGCACCTGATATATCCTAGTGGTCGCCCATCCAAATACTAGCCAGGCCTGACCCTGCTTAGCTTCCGAGATCAAGGGAGATTGGATGTGTTTCAGGGCATCTAGGCAGTTTATTCATCCTCTACCACTCACATATTCTGATTGGAAGTATCTCCTGAAATACAGCCCCTGAGTCCCAATCAGCTGCAGTCTTGTTCGCCTGTTTCCCAATATTCAATTTGGAGATTTTGACTTGTCCACACACACACACAAAACCCAGACCTACTCTTCTGGAGAATGTTAACACTTTTGTTAACTCAGGTTCAGCACAGAGTCACAGTTTGGTCAGATTTAGGCACAAACTGGTTCTCATAAAGGTAATCACAAACCAGTCTTACCCTTATTGGTGTCTACCTTGACCTTTCTGGGTCCCTGTCAGGAACTACATTATTTTTTATTATCATTATGTTTATGTCCATTTTTTAAAATGCTGACAATTTTGGTATGTACTGCTTGTACTGAACCCATGGCATTGATAGGGGTCTTCTCCAACAATTCAGTGCTATGTCACTTGGATTGTCAGCCACTGAACTGATATGTTACTTAATAATATGGTAAATATGTAGCCTGCATACTGTAATTAAAAACTGTAAACCACCCAGAGACCACTTGAAGTGGTATGGGGTGGAATATAAGAAGAACACTTTGTTTTTGCTTTGCTTTAAATGTAAAACAAAACAAAATAGGTTTTTTCCTGCTCCCCACAGAGGGGGAGCACTATTTCACTTTGGTGGCAAACTGATGGAGTGATATGTCACTTACCAATAATTAAATCAAAACAAAACAAAAACAACCAAAATCTACCACCACACAGAGGTGGAGAGGGATCCCCCGTCCACTTTCTTCTTCTTCTTTTTCTTCTTCTTCTTCTTCTTCTTCTTCTTCTTCTTCTTCTTCTTCTTCTTCTTCTTCTTCTTCACAATCCAATGCTGCTTCACTACTGTGGCAAGCCAGTGTAGTAATATGGTACCTACCAATAAATGAAACAAATACTGCATCCACTTTTCCCTTGCTCTACATGGAGGGAGGAAGCAGGGGAGGAAAGGGGACCGAGCAGCAGGAACAGGTTAAATAGGTTTGATTTGATGTGCAGTGTGGCTTCCTGTACTTACTGAATCCACCCGATCCTTGCATGTGTCTTATTGTACCCTTAAGGCTAGAGTGTATCTGCACTGCAAAGTTACAGTAGCTGGCTTCAACTTTTAACAGCCATAGTTTCATCCGTTAGACTCTTGTGATTTATGGATCTGATTAAATATGTTGAATTCCCTCCTGTTAATAGTTCGGGAAGTGTACTAGTGCTCTATAAACAGATAATTCTAATAGACAAATTACAGTTTCTATAGGATGGGATCATGACAATTAAAATACCACCACACTGCAGTAATTGTACAGTTTAGATAACACTCTCACAACTGTAGCTAGTATCATATTCCATAATTTTGATGGGTACTGTAGGACTTACTGACCTCACATGGCAGAGGCAGATTGTTGCTAATTTGAACCATCTTGTTTTGACAGTGTATTGTGTGCTATCTTCTCATGTTGCACATGAATCACGCACAGCCTGAAATTGAAGCAGGACTCCCCTTCATCAGCATCCATCTGCCACTGCTTGTGACGTCACTCCCACTGTGCTTGCAGAGTTATGGAATAGGATACTGGCCTTTCTGTCATTAGAAGATATAATTCCTTAATTGCTAAAAGGATTATCTGAGGACTTTTCTCACTTCACATCATTTACAAATAAGTTCCCTCTGCATGAAAATCTAGCTCCAGAACAGAACTGGATTAATTGGAAGTCTGTGTATAGGTTACCGAGAGGAGTTGGCAGAACAAAAGTGCACATATGACAGTGCTTTTGCATTGACACAGTTCTTTACAAGTGTGGAGAAGAACTAGCAACTCCACAGCTTTGCCAGTGTATTCTATGACCTCAACATGTACCATGGAAGATCCAATTCTAGCTTCCCCAAATGCTCTTGATATTGCCCGCTATTGGGGAAAATTAACTGATATATGTATGAATTGTATTATGGTGCTTTTGAAACAAAGACAAGACTCAAGTGTGGTTAGCTTTGATTGTGAGATGATGCATTTTTTCATATGTGTGCACAAGGTGAACACGCTGTGCGCAAGTAGGTCACTTGCAGAAGCAACTCTCTGAAGGTTTGGCCAGCCATAGTAATGTTGATCCTGGCTTTGGGTGGAGTAGATGGGCCTACTGGATCGATTTTAAAAAGGGAGTAGGCAATGATGTCCCAGAAGCTTAATGCCCTGCAGTGCCAAAGCAGCCCTAGACAACATAGCTATTGGGACTTGGAGTTAGCTTGATGAAGAGCTTTGGAGAGCCTGAACGCTTGCTCATCTTTGTAGTAAAGATGGGTAGCTTTATCCTTTTGGACTGCAGCTTCACAGATTCTATGGCCTCAAAAACACAAATGTGCTCTTGAACAATTGTGGATTATTGGAGTATGTGTATGTTTTCCACAGACCAGCATTGCGTTGGCGGCGTTGAATCAATTTTCTTGTTCTTTAAAATGTCAATCGTCTAATAAAGTGGAGCATATACTTCCTTTTCTGAATCAAGTCCCAGCAGATCAGTTTCAAAACCAAGGGAGAAGCTTTCCTTCCCCCACTGCACTCTTCCTGAAGGGAACAGGCACGTGAGTCAGGGTGTAGAGAAATTCTGGTAGACAGCACAGGTGTTCTGTGGGATACTCACTGCCAGCTGGTTTGATCCTATCTCTCTATTCTGGACCAGACAGAGTGGAACCTGAAGGGCAAGAACCTGAAAGAATTAGCAGCACTTTCTTTCCTTTTCTTTGCCAGACTGCTTCCTTGTCTCTGAATAAGAACATGGAGAAGTTGGGATTTTTTTTGGAATTCTAGGCATGGTTGAATTTATTATTAGCATATTTTTTCTGTGCTTTCACCAGGCTCCTGATTCTGAGGAAACAATATAGGCAAGTCACTTTTTGGACTCCTAACTCCTAGAAGTTGAAGTGCAGTGTTGTCTCTCTTCTGAATCATTTTCTCCCAGTTTAGTGCTATATCAGATAAGTACTGCAGTTTCACAAGTTGTTATATCAGATTAGCATTATATTACTTTACCCAAATAAAGCCCTATCATCACCACACCCTAATAAACACACATCAGTAGACCCTTGGACCAATATACACTGATCAGTCACGACATGAAAACCATGGACCGGTGAAATGAACAGTGTTGATTATATCATTACAATGGCAGATGTCGAGGGTTTGCATATATTAGGCATCAAGAGAACAGCAGCTCTTAAATGTCATGTGTTAGAAGTAGCAAATATGGGCAAGTGAAAAGATCTGAGTGACCCTGACAGGGGCTAAATGGTGATGGCTACATGACTGGAACAGAGCATCTCCAAAATGTTGAGCCTTGTAATATGTTCCCAGTGAGTACCTACTAAAAGTGGTGCAAGAAACGACAACCAGTGAACTAGCATCAGTATTGTAGGTACCCAAGGCTCATTGATGCAAGGGGGAATGAAAGCTAGCCTGTTTAGCCCAATCAAACTGAAGAGCTAATGTAACTCAAATTGCTGAAAAACCTAATGCTGGTCAAGATAGAAAGGTGTCAGAATGCACAATGCATCACAGTAACCTCCCTGTATAGCTGCAGACCAAGTTAAAGTCCTCATGACTAGCCCTGTCCACCACCAAAATGGCCTACAGTGGGGAGGTGAGGATCAGAACTGGATCATGGAATAATGGAAGAAAGTATCCTGGTCTGATTAATCAGGTTTTCTTTGAGATTAGGTGGATGACTGGAAGCCCTTTTACACGACCCCTAAAATCCGCTGCAAAACACTTGCAGATCCGGAGCATAAAATTGTTTTCCCACCAGCAGCAGACTTTTTAAAAAAGTATGCCCATGCCCACTTAAGCGCACCCCAGCACACTTTACAAGTACCTGGTCTCCGGAGGTAAAAAAATTTCCGGTGCGGATTGTAAAGCTGTGGGTGCCGGGCTCTCCTCACCTTCTGTTTGTTTTTGTTGTCCCTGCCGCCCCTTTAACAGACAGGAATCCCTACGGGGCTGCTCCGACCAGCAGACGGAGGTGAGCGGAGGTGAGCCTGCATTTTTTCTCCCTCCACACACAGCAGACAGAAGCAACAGAGTGCGGAAGGGTGGGGACACAGGAAGAGGAACAAAACCCACATGATATCTGGCTTGGGGGGGGGATCCAAATTTAGGCTACCAGCGGATCTTAGGGGTCATGTAAAAGGGCTCTGGGTGCATATGCATTGCTTACCTAGGGAAGAATTAGCAGCAGGATACATTTTGGGGAAAAGGCAGGCCAGTGGAGACAATGCTACGCTCTGGACAGTGTTCTGCTGGGGAACCTTGAATCCTGACATTCATGGGGATGTTACCATGACACCTAGTGCCTACCCAAAGGTTATTGCAGACTACGTACTCCCCTTCATAGCAATGGAATTCTCTGAAGGCAGTGGCCTCTTTCAGCCAGATAATGCAGCCTGCCACGCTGCAAAAATCATTCAAGAATTGAGTAATATGACAGAGAGTTCAAGGTGTTGCCTTGGCCTCCATATTCACTGGATCGCAATTTGACTGAGCGCATCTATGGGGTGTGCTGAAATCTTACATTCGATCCATGGATGCCTCATCTTGCAATTTGCAGGACTTAAAGGATACTACAACAGATGTCTTGGTGCCTGATACCACAGGTCGCATTCAGAGGTCTTGCGGCATCTTCCAGTCTTGTGCCAGAGTGGTCAGCTGCCAGCAGAGGCAGGGATGGGCCAAATAGGCTCCTGGCTGGATTGTTGTGTATCTGGGGAAGAAGGACCCCAGCAGCACGCTACGGCCAGTAAGTGGTCCAGCTGGTGGGTGGTGATGGATTGGAGAAGCATGGCACCCCAAGGGTGTTCCCAGTGGGCTGAAGTGTTGATGTCCATTGAGAGCTGTTTGGGCAGCATGAGAGGTAACTACATGATATTAGGCAAATGGTTTTAATGTTGTGACTGATCAGTGTAGATGATTACATGTGCCAGAAACAAATAAGCAAACAAAGCAATGTGAGCAGAGTCACTACAAAACATTAGCTCCTGCCAGCTGGAAAAAAGTAATGTGTGCAACAACAAAAAAGGTTACTCACAATTAGCTGTACATCATATCATTAACAGAAGATATATCAGATTTCACTGTGCCAAATCATGCACAACTCCTGAGGTAAACTGCATGTGTGCCCTCCCAGATGTTGTTGGACTGCAATTTCTATTATCTCTTGTGGCTTCTGTTGGCAACAGCTGAGGAAAGTGAACAGTTCAACAACAACTGGAGTGCACAGCATTCCCAAGTTTCTGAGGTGATGTGTTCTGCAACCAATCCCTCTGTAGAAGTGAATTTCTGACATGGCAACATAATATTTCAAATATTTTTGACATGAAGATTGCTAAAGTTCTTGATTTCCCAGTTTGAAAAGACGTAATAAATATTATTGCAGTTTCACCGAGGTCACCACCAAAAAGGCCTAGGAGGTGAATGCAACAAAATTGTCCCAGTATGCAACTTGTATCTGACTCAGTATGCAACATACACAAAGAGAGAGAGAGAGAGAGAGAGAGAGAGAGAGAGAGAGAGAGAGAGAGAGAGAGAGAGAGAGAGAGAGAGAGAGAGAGAGGTGAACCCTTTCCCCCCCTTTCACTCCATGACTCCCCCTATTTTTTTCCGGTGGAAGCATACATTACAGTTGATAGGAAAGATTGAAAAACATTTCAGTGAAATATTTTATTTTTGAATAAAAGCATATTTGACTCACACAATATTTTGCACTCTCTCTAGAAAGCACTGGAGAATAATTCCTCTGTGTATTGTTGAATTCAGTATTTTCAGTGTAACAAAAGTTAACTTGCTCCCCAGATAAGTTTCTTGTTTGTAGCATTGTGGCTGTATGCAATTGTTCCTGTTTAAGCTGAAAGTGGGTAACTTGTAGCACTCCAGATGTTGTTGCACTGCAGTTCCCATCAGCCTGATGAAATAAAGAGGAAATGAGATGTGGCATGTTCTTTTATGGCAAAAGCCAAAGATCTTTGCAAGAGAACAGAGCTATGGAGACATTTTCAGGGAGCACGAAGTGTGAGCCTAGTTACATTGGTTAAAAAACCCACCAACACCCATATTTAAACCAGTTTTAGCAAGTTTTTAATTGATGTAAAAAGGGAACACATGACACACATGGAAGCACAGATTATTTTGACAAATAATTGAGCGGAAGCAGGGTTTTTTTGCTTTTCCACCAAAAGGTTGTTTATTTTAACTCGAACGTTGAATTGATGTAATATTTAGCTGTCTGACAAATGTGAACACCTCTGTAAGCCTAATCTCACTCCCCCACCTCTGGCTGAGGGATTTGTCTTGCCATTGGGAGGCCACTGAACGTAGCATACACACCTCTGCATTGCCCCAAGCTGCTTCCTTGCCTCCTTCTGTTCCTCCTCCTCCTCCTCATCTTCGTTGAGAAGCTCCTTTCCTGCTAGGCTGCAACTCTTGCCTCACAAGTGACACACAAACCTTGTCTGTCTCTTCTTTTTATTCCCTTCTCCCACCCTCCTGTTTTTGTTTTTGCCTGGGCTCAGGTGCTCCTGTTGGATTCACTTGCTTAAAGTGTACTGTACTTGATTGCTGCATCACATATTCTCTGATTCACAGCCAAGATTATTGTTCTTGTTGCTGCTGCTGTTGTGCTTTGAGAATGTGATTCTGCCCCCTTTTTTTCAAGAATAAAACTCCTTATTTCTTCACCTTGGAGGGAGCCATTGGTTTGGGACAGTGGGAGGGAAAGACGGAAGGGGAGAAGACGATGAAGAGAATGGGAAAGAACAAGAAGGAGGAGGGGAAGCTTCAGTTGGGATTGTAGGTTTGAATCCTCCTTTCCCTGCCTCTTTTCTCCTTTTAAAAAGAAGAGAATAAAACTCAGCCGAAGGGAACGTACACAGCCATGGAAAGCCTGAGGGCATGTCCAAACTTTGGCCCTCCAGATGTTTTGGACCACAACTCCCACAGATCTTTGTCATTGGAAATACAGGCTTGGAATTCTGGGAGTTGTGGTCCAGAACATCAGGAGGACCGAAGTTTGGACATGAGGGTTGGAGGCAAGAGGCAGGTGAGATCCATAGCCTAACTGAGGAGTAAAGAGTTTTCCTTCTAGTGGGGAAAATGGATCTAAAGCATGGATCCTCCTGCATCTACATCATTTTTATGTAGGACCATCCCCAGCCACTCTCCAGTCACAGACACCATCTCTGCCCACAGATTGGACAGCGACGTGGGGGTGATCGTGCATAAACATCATGTGGCTCCATGAGGATCCATTCTTTGGGTCAATGTCTTTGCACCACTGCAACACCATGCACCTGTAATTTATGTGGTGTAATGCAGGGGCATAAATGGGATGTATGATTTGATAACGGTTGGGGGGCAGATCAGGTCTCAAAGGAGCCCTTTGTTACTCTTTACAAATATTCCCAGTTCATCCTGGGATGCTGTTTTGGGGAGCCAGAAAGGGCCAGAATATTTTCATAAGCCATGTGTGGGCTTCTTTCTCTTTCCAGGTTTTAGGGGCTCTCTCTTTCTCTGTGTGCCTCTTTTCCTAAATGCTGCTTCTCTCTGCCTCCCAGGGAACAGCTGGAGCATTCTTAGAGGGGAAGAAGCATCCAAGCTGTCTAACGGGACAATCAGCTTTGCCAGCAGACTTTCCCTCTCCACAGCAACGAGGGCAAGTAGCCAACACAAGGGCAGGTGGGCACAAGTCAAAACCTCATTGGCAACAATTTTATAGCCCATGTAGCTCCCTCAACCAAGACACAATCGAGTTTAAAATAGGACAAAATGTTCCCCAACACAACACACACATTGGTCCAGATACTATGTGACGGCCATGTGACTTCAACCTGATGTCAAACCTCAGATTCAGCTATTGATTTATTTTCACACACCATGTCTCTTCACTTTTCGTCTCTTCAGAAAGAGCATTCAGAAACATTTTTCGTTTTAACACCTTAGTTTTTTTTTAAATTTGCTTTGACTAAGCTAATATGACAACCCCATTGAAACTGTATGTGCTAACACCTGTAGTAAAAGATTGGCTTGCATCTGTTTCTTTGTTAGTGTGTGATGGATGATACCACAATGGCTCAAAGCACCTCTTAATTTTGTGTCCTATTTTTACTTGGCAAATCTCAGACCTTCATTTTCCTCCTTTGCAAGAGGAAAACTCAGCAAGTCCTCTTCACATCCACCCAAAAAAGGAAAGAGTTGGTCTGTCACAGCTAAGTGGGCTGAAAATCAGTTGATATAATTACTGTTATCTGCTTCTAAGAAGCCACCAATTAGAGGGTCTGTCTCTAAGAAAAGCTTTTGAAGAAGAAAAAGAGAATAAACTATGTTTAAATTCCCCACCCATACCATCATCTGGGTAAACTCTGCTACAGTACTTTCCTCCTCCTCCTCCTCCTCCTCCTCCTCCTCCTCCTCCTCCTCCTCCTTAAGAGGAACATAATGTGTCCACATTATACATGTTTACACTGTACATATAAATAATGTGAGGGAAAGTATTTCTGGAAAGTATTATTCTTTTACGGGTCTAAGGATGTCTATCAAAGCATTGCATGTATACTAATAGGTGCATTCCACAGAGACTTGTGGAAGAAGCTATTTTTCCAACATCAAGCTGGTGGATGTCATGGGCTGTTTTGATCATTTCATAGTTTACAATACATCTTAAATGCATACCTAATCAGGTAAAGTAAATGTGACAAAGATGCTCATAAACACATATTAAAAATAGGTGTGTTTTTCAGAGACACACACATCATTTGAAGGTATTATGAACTTCATTTTCCAACATGAATAATCCATATATTTGAAATTGGGTTCCTTAATATCTGAGAACATAACATCCTTTGACTTCAACTGATTTAATTCATTCCTTCTTGGCCTGGAATCAGAAAACCTTTGATTTAATCCATTATCTCTTACCTGAGAGTCACAAAATGTTGGAAGTCACTTTTTAAAAGAACGAAGGACCAGTGGCTGAATATGTTCTTAGTCTCTCATCATTCCCCCACCATGGATTAGTTATGCATGACTTCAGCTTGTCATTACAGTATATTTATTCTGAAAAATGATGACTCAAGTTCTAGAGAAGTAAATCCCAAGTACTGAAATGCTTTGGCAATGTCCAGGAGCTAGTATACAGTCAATGAAAAATATACCCCCCAGGTTTTTTTTGTGTATTGTAAATAGCAGCTGGATTCCCTTGTTTGTTTTACCAATGAGTTAGATCTTCTGTGGATGGAGATAAAGCGGAGATAAAGAATTTCAAGCATCAAAATTGAGATAAAGTGTTTTAAGCATACTAGAGTGTGTCTCCTCAATCAATTCACTGAGTTAAAGGTTTTAATGAGATTTGAACCAGGGATTTTCTGGAATGCTATTGCCAGTTTTCATAGTGCTAAAATCTTAATCTTTGCCAGTGGCCTTCTTGTGTTCCATACTGTAGACAACAAACTGAAGCCATAGTTAATCTCTTGCTCGTTGCTATTAGCTAAAGAGAGGCCCGATTAGACCATTTGTACAGAAAAAAATGTGGGTAAATTCCCAGTGTGTTAGAAGCTATTGATTATTGGAATGGCTCATGTCAAGTTCCACTATATTTTGAATTAATATTCTTTCTTAAGGAAGCAGTTTTTGATCACAAATACTAACATAAGTTTGTTCTGAAAAAATTATCTGCCCAATGAAGAACTGAGCTTGAAGGAATTTCCAATAAATATTAGTTTATACCTGCTTTGCCCAACATCATCTTATGTAAGTGAAATGGGCTTGTACTTGAACCTGAACCTTTGTCTTGGGCAGAATTTGGAAACACACATGTTTCTGTGCTCCACAGCACTATTTTTTCACATTAATTTCTCTCTTCCTCTCCTTCTCTCCAGGTGTGTCTGAGAACCTGCCCACCACGGGAGTTCTGCAATGCTCACAGCCGTCTGTGGCTCTCTTGGCAACCAGTGCTCAGAGACACCCTGCTCCTCTCCAAATCATTTGGAGCTTCAACCTCTACAGAACTACCAGCACCACACCAGTCCAGAGAGTGGGGGAGATTTCCCATCTCCTCTGCAACCTACAGAGCTCCAACACCTGCCTTTGGCTGGTCCTGACACAGAATATTCAACCAATAGTGCTTACGAGTTGCATGGGTCTTCGCGGTTAGATCTGGACTCTGAAAACCAGCTGCCCTCCGGCTCCTACTCAAAGCTCCTACAGGCAGCCCCAGATATGTCTCACCACTATGAACCTTGGTTCCGTCCTACACATCCGAGCAATGCCACTGATGAAGGAAGTGTCAATCCGTGGTGGGATCTTCATGCTGGATCCAGCTGGATGGATCTGCAAAGTGGTCTCCAACCTCCAGGCCACACAAGTGGACTTCAACCAGTACTGGGGGGCTACGGCTCCACAGAACATCAACTCTGTGGCACTCCTCACCACCTGTTGCCTTCAGCATCTCACCTTATGGGCCAGGAAGTGATAAAATCCTTGGATTCTACACAGGAGCCTCATCCAATGGAGCAGTCTGGGGACAGTAGTGGTAGGGCAAAGAGTTCAAGGCGCTCAGTGACCCGTAGCTCTGGCCAGGCAGCCTGCCGGTGCCCCAACTGCCAGGAAGCTGAACGGGTTGGTCAGTGCCCTGACAACTCCAAGAAGAAGCACCTTCATAACTGCCATATCCCTGGTTGTGGCAAGGCCTATGCCAAGACGTCTCACCTGAAAGCCCACCTGAGGTGGCACAGTGGTGACCGCCCCTTTGTCTGCAATTGGTTGTTCTGCGGGAAGCGCTTCACTCGCTCCGATGAATTACAGAGGCACCTTCAGACCCACACAGGAACCAAGAAATTTGCCTGCCCTGTTTGTAACCGGGTCTTCATGAGAAGTGACCACCTCAGCAAGCACATGAAGACACATGAAGGTGCTAAGGAGGAAGCAGAGGAGGAAGCCAAAGCTGGGACAGAACCTCCAGCCAAAGTGAAACGGGAACCTGAAGGAAGCTCTTCAAGTGCTGCTTCCCAACCCAACTGAGGTGTTCTTCCTCACTGAGGATGTTCCAACCCTATCCTCTCCATAATGGTTACTCCTGGCCTAGCGATTTATTCTCTCTGCTAAAGGCTCTGAGACCCCTATACCCTTGGGTCTGAACAGTTTTGCCCTCAGTGTGGTATTATTTATTCTGTAGATGGAAAGGACAGTGTTTTAGGGAGTGGGTGGGAAGGGCCACACCCTTGAGCAGCTTTGGTGCAGGTCTAAACATTGAGGGGGTTTATGGGAAGAGAGGGAGGGATACATTTGAAGGATAGCTACTGAGACTGGTTTAGCTAAACTGGCAGTTATAAACTAAGGGGATGGGCTTTTCCTGTCTCCATTTTTGGGACTATGACATACAGAGGCCAAACACATATGTTGGCACTTAATGGGTCGGGGACTCATTCTTGTAAAGATACAGTATAGGAGTTTAGATCTAGCCATCTAATAGCCATCTCCCACCTACTAGGCCTCCAGAATAGCATATAATATATGTACTCCAGTAAGCAAAATGGCTACCACAACTCACTTTGTATTTGTTGAATTTCTTGGCTTGGAAAGATAAATGAGCAAAATGTGTGGCTTGTGTGTGGCCTACCCTGCTACTTTGCTCTGCTCCCAACATCTCTGAGATCCTAAATTTCTTCCCCAACTATGGGGGTGTGTTCACAAATGGCTCTCACTTTCTTAATAGTACAGTAGTTGGTGGCCCATCTGAATTGTTGTAATCTGGGATAATATGCACAACACATTTCTTATTTTTTGAGGGCCCAGCACTGAATGTCAGTTTATACAGTGGTACCTTGTATAAAGGAATTAATTGGTTCCAAAAGAAATTCTGTTAAGCAAATTTTCCTTTGTACAAATCTCCCATAGGAATGCATTGAAAACAGAGTAATCCCTAATCGCCGCCATTTTTTTATGTTGTACGGATTCGCCTATAGGCAATTCTGTTAAGCAAATTTCCCCTATCTCTGGAATTGTTTATGTTGTACAGATTTTATGTTAAACAAACAGTTTGTTATACGAGGGTCCACTGTGCTCACATTCAGTGTGTGGTGCTCTGGTCACCTGCAAAAAGGATAAACTCGTTATCCTTAGAATGGAGAACTAGCCATTCCTGATCTTGAAATAAAATAGAAAAGAGATAGAAATAGGGAAAAGTTCCAGTAGTGTAAATGTTTGTAATAGCACAGACTAGGTGTACTTTTTTTTTAGGGACCTTGCTTCCATGCTAGGCCTTTGTGTGAACAGTGAATTGTTCACCGACTATAGGAGTTCACAGACACTGTTTGCCATGGCTACTTGAAAACGACAATAAGGCATGGTTTGCTTACCAGTCACAGAGCGCATGGTTTGTTGTTGCCTTACAAATTCTGGCTTGGTTAAACCATGCCTTAACACAACTAGATCAGCTTGAGGTATGAGGAAAGAAAATCTTTTTGAAATTTTTTTGTGTGAAAACAAATCTGGCCAAACATTAGTATATGTGATGTAAGATTTATCCATCCTTTCCTAACTAGTCAGCTGTAATTTTATACACATTCCTAAATATCATCTTGCTGCCCCACCCCTCACTTAAACCTTTTCCCTTAGTTCACATTACTATTTTTTTCCAGAGAGGTTGCCATGTTAGTTTATTGCAGCAAACACAACAAAGAGTTTCATGGCACTTTAAATACTTACAAGTTTTATTTAGCATAAGCATGACTATCTCTTGAGTTTATTAGAGCGAACATTTTATCCAGACATTTTAGGGGGCCTGGTCTGGCAACAAACGATTCCACGGGCACAAGGTTTTGTTGACTGCATAATGAGCAATTGTGCCAATTAAACCTTTTTTGGCTTTTAAGGTACCATGATATTCTTTTTCTTCAATCTACCAGAATGGGAAATAACTTGAAATATAAATACATATCTGTAAATCTGGGATGGGGGAAATTAAAATAAATTTTTTCTTTTCACACAATAATACGTGAATTTCTTGGTCACTTCCCTCTGACTGTGAATTTCTTCTCTAGTTGGATGGACATGAATTATTGTTTCTTGGAGCAAAGTGATAATACTAAATTTGAACCTGATAACTGAGTATATAAACGCAAGGTCTTTTCATCCTCTCCTATTCACTAGGGCCTTTTCACACGACCCCTAAGATCCACTGGCCACTTAAATTCAGACCAGAGATCTTAGGGGTTTGTCGCTGTTCCTGCGTTCCCACCCCCTCCGCACTCCTGGCTGCTGGCTGCGTGAGGAGAGGGAGAAAAAAAGGAAGAAAAGAATGCCGCTCACCTCCATTCTGCCGTCCCGGCACTGCATTCAGATCTCTTAAAGGGGCGGGGGGCAAAAAAAGAACAAACAGAAGCAAGGAGAGGCCGGCAGTCACTACTGTTATAGCCGCATCAGGAATTTTCACCTCCGGAGAGCAGGTACCTGAAAAGTGCGCTGGGACGCACTTAGGTGGGCGTGGTCGCACTTAATTATCTGTAAACTCCGGAGCTGGTGGGGAAACAATTTTAAGCTCTGGAGCTTGGAGCCATTTGCGGAGGAGTTTAGGGGTTGTGTACAAATACCTATGTTGCTTCTTTCTCCGCTCTTGTTGCCCACTCCCCTCCCCTCCCTGCCTTCAAAATATCTAAACCATATACTGTAATTGCAAGACAGTAGTAACTAATGCCTATTGTGGTTGGTTGTGGAAGATGACACACTAACCAATGCTGAGTGGAGTCAAGGCATACGTGGGCATTGACACATATATAAAAGGCAGGACAGAGGCTGCGACTTCATGGTCAAATACTGCAGCATTTGCTCCACTTACCGCATAGCAGGTGGATTAGAAGTATTTTTACTGATCACATGACACAAAGGCTAATTCAAATAGGTCCAGTCCTTTTTGCCCCATAGTTGCTGTTTATTTCTGTCACTGTGGAAGGTCTTCTATTTTTTTTCTACTTTTTTTCAAGCTGGTACAGTTTGAACAGGCTTTCCCCCCATGTTTTTAGTTGTGATTTGTTCTTGTAGATGGGGGCATGTCTTTAGGTGGATCCATGACCTAGGCTGTTGGGATGTGATGTTTAGGAGCAGGGGAACATCCCCTCACATTTTCTCTTCTCTGCTAATCCCCACAATTTTTTTTAAAAAAATCTTGCATATATAAGATTAGCGCTAGGTCACCCTACTTGATTGCTGGGTCATCATTAATATTATTTCCTTTATTTCTACCCACATAAGTATTGGCAGAGGCAGGACCATAGGGAGGGAGGAAAGAAGGGGTGACTGTGAACTGGAATGCAAATCTCATCACAGGCAGTATAAATGGTAAACTCCCAAAAGGTAAACTCTCAAACTCCAGTCCCTGTGTGAACACTGATTGGAATTTCAGTTGCAACCCAAACTGCAAGTCAAATTGCAGCAAAGCCAAATAATTCAAATTCAGTTTTCCATTGTAATTCATTGGTGTCAATTGAGCCAGAAAGGGGCATTTCCCTATTAGCCAAAACAGAAATCAAGAACATGTATGTGGCCATCAGATGCTTTTGGATTACAACTCCCTGGGCCAACTCTTGACAGTGGGGGACTATCCTACCATCCTTGATTCAAAGTGGTCTTTAACTCATGACCCATTTGGCTGTTGATGCAATTCCCTAACCTTCAAAAGGCACCTCTTCAGTAAGGATTTTAGCCTATTATAATAAACATTGTTTTAAAAGAAAGTCTCTAGCTCTTAGAAAAATGTCTGTGGAGATTCTCAGTCATCTAGATGCGATTATCGGGGAGCTGAGTCATTGCAACTGGAGTTTGTTTCTTTTTCTTCCTTCAGATGGAAGAGTACCAAAATGTTTCAATCCCACAAGAAAAGAAGTCCAATTGCCATGGCTCAACTCCTGGACTAACTCTTAGAAGTTTCCAGTTTGACAAAACAAAATTTAAAAGCTTCTCTTTGGCCCAAATCCAAAGAGCTGTAGGAGCACTGAAAGCTAGGATTTACTCATGTTATGTCTGTGCTTAAATTAAACAGAGACCATTATCATAAGAGTGCTAATGAATGCAGGTATTATTCCATGTATAACCAGATCAAGACAATTGTTTAAAACTGTGGAACAGTAGTTTTGCTTATACAGTATATGCAAACCAATGTGGCTACGTCTTTGAAAAATTTGTTACCCCTTTTATTTACTTGTGAAAACACACTCATGCACATGGATTGTGTTGGGTTGTTGTGGGTCATATATCTTCTCTTCCTTGGCTTAATCCAGTTCTTGGCCCTCTTCCCTGCACCAAATTTTCAAACTGCTTAAAACAGGAATTGCAGATTGAGCTAAAATACAATTTTGTGCACATTTAAAATCAAGCGATTTTCTGATATTTAAAAAACATATATTGTAAAATCCAATTTTGGAAGGAACCCTTAAAAATTCATCCTGCAATATTGGGCATCAGAGACGGTTGTATTGGCTCCTTTCTTTTTTCCAAAATTTAATCTTAATGTTTTGTTCTTTTTAAAAGAGGGCAGATATAACATCCTGGCTAATTGTGTAACACACACACACCCGCTGCTGATTATGATTATATATATTAATGAGCAGATTATAATATTGATGTTTTGTGAGCAAACTGTTGAGACTCTGCCCTCCAATCCGGGTTGGCTTTGCGCATCCATACTTCAGTCACACCATCTCCACCTGTTGGGGGTTCCAGTTGTGCTCTTTCTGGCTTGCAGCAATATTTAGGGCTGTCTTTCGTCCCCTTGCCCCCTACCTCAGGATGCCGTAGACATTGGTCATATTGCCATGAAGGAGGGTGTTTGGCAAGAGGAACAAAACTGCTTGGGATCTCATGGAATTTAACAGCAAGAAAGTGTCTGGACATGTCCAGGCCAAAAAAAGAGAGAGGGAGAAAATATATAACAACAATTGCTTGGGAAACGCTTGTTAAAAACATAACTCAGCCCAAAGGAAGAAACCTTTCAAAAATGTTTTAAGGGGAGGGGAGAGGGTAATGGTTCCTTTCTTTTCATCTGCATCCTGTCTACCCCCTAGCATAGCAACAAAAGTGATCATGTTTTACAAGGTTGGATTGGCTTCAGCCATAAAAGTGAATCTGGGAAGGGTACAGAGGCTATAGATCCTGAGAAAAGAAACTTTGTTTTGGGTTCTTCCCCAACGGCTCTTCTTTTTAGCTAAACACCACACCTCTAGGGTAAAGGCTAAAGAAGAGTGGAGGTAATAAATCTGAAATCTAAAAATGAGAGTAAGAACAAAGGCTAGATGTTAGAGACTTGCAATCTTAATCATGCTTTGACCAAGCATTCTTTTCCTTTAATCCCCATTTATGTGTGGAGACTGTGTAGCAAGGGTGACACACAAGTCAGGGTGCAACTGTTTTGCAAGCTAAATAGAAGCAATTTGGCTTTGGGTTACCTTGATTCACAAATGCAGTCTTTTGTGACTGCTTTTGGTTTAGGTGAACATATGAAAAACCCCACGTTATTTTGGTGCCCGTGTCTGTATTGGCCATTCATTCTGATGTGATTCACTCTGTGCTCACAGCATCCTTTCCTTTCATGCTACCCTTCAATCCCCAGCTCTAATTTTTTTGGTTTGCCATCAAGGTGCTGGGACTGTGTGTAAAGGACTGTACAGTGCAAAGCAACGTGAACTGCTTATATATTACCCCATAGTGCTTAAAACACTCTGGGCAGTCAGCAATCTCATTATGCAGGCACATTCCCCCGCCCCGCCCATCAAGCAAGCTAGGTACTCAGTTTACCAGATGGAACACTAAGGACCTTTTTACACGACCCCTAAGATCCGCTGGCCACTTAAATTCGGACCAGAGATCTTAGGGGTTCGTCGCTCTTCCTCTGTCCCCACCCCCCTCCGCACTTCCTGGTTGCTGACTGCGTGAGGGAGGGAGAAAAAAGAAAGAAAAGAATGCCGGCTTACCTCCGTTCTGTTCCCAGCAGCATTCAGATCTCTTAAAGGGGCGGGGGGCAGAAAAACAACAAACAGAAGCCAGGAGAGCCCCGCACTCACTATCCTTACCCTGGATCAAATATTTTTCACATCCAAAAAGCAGGTACCTGAAAGCTGCGCTGGGACGCGCTAAAGTGGGCGGGGTCGCACTTAATTTCCTGTTAACTCTGGAGCTGGTGGGTAAACATTTTTAATCTCCGGAGCTGGGAGCCATTTGCCCCGGAGTTTAGGGGTCGTGTATAAAGTCAACCATCCCTAAACTCAGGTTGTGAGCAGAATCTTGATTGCAGTACTGCAGGTTAACCACTGAACCACAGGACTCCCCCAGTAGTAATTTAAAAAAAGTTTTCCATACACCTATAAACATATACACACAGCATGGAAACACTGTAGATCATGGGAGTTGTTTAAATTTTATATTGATTTTAATTTTAGTCTTTTTTTTGTTTTGTTTTTTTCTGATTAAGATAATCTAGTGCTAAACAAATGTAGCAATAAAGTTTGTTTTGAAAAGTAAAGATTTTGAAGAGACTAGGAAGAAAAAACATCCAGGAAGGGTGTTTTTCTGCTGCCCAAAACATCATGCTCCAGTGTTTTTCATCCAATGAACTCCAGACCACAATGTTTCTCACACCATGTCATGAGAAAAACACTGAAAGTCACGCCCTATGGTCCTTTTGCAGGCTGAAACAAATGCTCTCACAGACAAAACACTGAATTGCTGCAGTTGGAAAAAAAGTAGAAGCCCCCAGAGGTGGTGGTGGTGGTGGTGGGGAATCTGGATTGTAAGGAATAAAGCAGGGGCTGATTTGCATTGACTTTTACACCATATTATCATTTAATTATGCTTCAAAATCATCTGGGCCAATTCTGAACCAAACTGGGAAGTATTGTCCAATGTAGCCACACTCAGAGGCATCTCATACTGGATTGACTGATGAGGCAGAAACAAATTTGAAAAAAACTTACAATGCTAGGGCCAACATATGACTGAAATAAGTTTGAGGTAGGAGTTCTTACTTATCCGACAACTCTGATTGCTCCTTAGTTGTAAGTGCTTGCAACAGACTCTCCTTAGTGGAGACAAAAATATGTTTGAGACACACTCATTCGTGAAAAACGCTAAGCCCTTGTTGGTTGCAATCTAGATCTGAGTTTAAAGATTGGCTTCCAGGCCAATATCTTTAGATATTAACAAGACCAAACTCTGGCGGTAGTCTCAGAGTTAAGAATGACCATTTGGAAAGTGTGTGTCATCCAAAAAGTGGCACAAAACTGAACAGCAGTCAGTCTCTTGTGTGAGAATTTAACAGAGGCATCCCATGCTAGGTTGACTTGGCAGAAACAAATTTAAAAACATGCAGAACATGTGTGGTCAGTGTGTGCCTGGAAATAAGATAAGACGAAAGGGAGATTAAGACACATTTGGTACTGAAAACTATTTGTCTCTTCACTTTGACTTTTACCTAAGGTTTGCCAAATAATCTATTGTCTACACATGCTTTAGGTAAAAGTAAATGGAACAAGTCCAAACCTGCAAGTATAAAATTTGACCATGGCTTCTCTATCTGCACACTGACTGAGCAACTCAGTGAGTTAGAGCATCCACTTGTGGCTAGAGACTGGGAGTTTATTCTACACTGCGCCTACTACGAAAAGAGACATCTTATATGGCCTTAGGAAAGCTACACAATCCCCAAACATCCCTAGAGGAAGAAAATGGTAAAGTGCTTCTGAGCACTCTGTACTTAGGAAACCCTGAAAAGGGTCACCATTAGTTAACTGCATGGCATGTAATAATTATTATTTAGAACTCCAGACACGGGGTGCCTCTGCTTCCTAAATTAGAAAGTACAGTTCTCCATTGGGAGGTGTTCTCTTACTGCTTAAATTATAAAGTGAGGGTGCTCCTACTTGGCTGCAATGTGTAATTGGTGCTCACACTTGTGGATTAAATCAGCAGTTCATATTCCACACCGACTATTCAACAAATTGCCAACTCCAAGTATTTTTCATCCCCCACTTCTCTCTTTCTGCCTCTTTCCCTCCAGCCTCAGTTGGCCTCCATACCTGGAGCTCCCTCACCTTCTATACCTGTATTTCACACCCATCTCTTTCCTTTTTCTTCTTTCTTCTGCTAATCCACTTCCACATTTAATAAACCCAACTCTGCTCCCTTTTCACACTCCCTGCCTCAGACTGGAACACATGGACACACGCCATCCACAAAAACACAAGCTTGGTCAGTCAGATGTTTTCCTGTAGCCCTTTCCCACACAATAAAGGCAGCAAGTGCTGTGGTGGCTTCTTTTCTCCTCCCTCCCTATTTCACTCCCTCTCCATCTCACCACACCCCTTGTACTTTTTTATTTTCCCCTCTTTCACGTTCTCTCTCTTTTTTTCACAACTGGTGTTTCTCCTTCCACTCTTCCTCCACCTTCTCCTCTAGAGATACCCCCACATCTTGACACATATCTGCACGGGAAATAACTTTTTCAAAAGCTTCTGCCAAGAAAAAAAAATAGAAACCCACAGGTCGGACAAGGGGGAAAAGCTGCAAAAAAAATAAAAATAAAAACTTTTGAATTAACCCACTTTACAACTGGAGCAAATACCAAGTTATTTGAATGTGTAGTTGGGCACTCTTGAGGCCCTGAAGTTGCTTGTCCACAGTTAGTACTTGGACAGCAGACTGAGCAAATACACGCCCACTGGATCATTATTTGCTCCATTATGGTGAAATTATAGTATGCATTTTGAAATATTTCAATTTAATAACAATAATTGTCTTAGAACTACAGAGCTGGAAGAGACCCAATGGATCACCAAGCCCAGGCCTTGTCAAGGAGGCACAGTAGGGAATCAATCTCCCAATCTCTAGCTCCACAGCCATTGGATTATTGAACCTCTACCATTTACCATGTGCTAACTATAGGCACGTTTTTCTCCTCTTTTGTCAAGGAAGATCCATACGTGCCCATTCAACCCATAAACCAACCGGTCACCAAGACTGTTCAAGAGAACAGGGGATGGAGGACACAGAATAGTAAATGTTGATAGAATAATTTTGGGTTCTGGTCTAGTGGTAGTTTGAACAATGCAGACGCAAAAGGGCTGAAGATTTTGTGGATGGTGTTTGAACTCCCCACCCCCACCCGGTGAAGTATAACATAAAAGTTGTAAGCCGACATTTCTGTTCTGGGTGGAGTGCCTGGAAGAGGAGGAGGAGGAGCCCGGAGGAACTCATCCTGCTCCCTTGAGGCGATACCACAAGGAAGTCGGCCTGGCTCGTGGCTAAATCGGCTGGCTGCCTTTCCTGCAACATGCCAGTCCACTAAGGAATTGCCAAATGCTGAAGAAGACACCTGCTACTTTCCCACACCCACTTTTCTCTCGCCTGCCACTCTCTTCGCCTCAGGGGAAGCTCAGGCGGGCGGGCGAGGGGGAGGCAGGAACGATTCCCAGAAGCCAGAGAAGCAGGCCAAGCCAGGATTCCAACCAGATGGCCCAATTGTGTGTGGGGCAGGCAGCGAAGGGTGTGTTAACACCTGTTTCCTTTTCAACCTGGGCCTTACGATGTTATTTGAACTTCCCTAGTGTTCTTAGCTCAATGTTGCACATTGTAGGAGTGATGTATATGTATATGTGTGTGCGCGTGATGTTAACAGAAACACAAATTTCATACTAGGAGAATACCCTCTACATTTTCAGCGTTCTCCTCGCATCTTTTTATTTTATTTTTTTTCTTTCATCAGGTGTTGACTGCAAAGGAAACATGTTGTTTTCCTGCTTTCTGTGTCCTTCCCACCCAAATCTCCTATATAAAAATTAAATACTGTATATTATATTTTGTATTGGAAACTAGCAGCTACGGTACTTCCTCACCACACCCTAGCTAGCCCAACATTCAGTAAAGCCCTTGAGCAAGCAATAACAACAACAGCAGCAGCAACAACAACAATAACAACAATAACAATATGGATTTCCCCACCAGCTAAAAAGACATAAAATTAAAATGAAGCAATTTGAGGAAGGGAAGTAAATAGCAAACAAATAAGGCAAAAAAGTTATATATATTGCACTGGAGTGTCAAAAGCTCAGGTGGAAATACCGGTACTTGTGTTGTTAATTTATACTGTTTTGACCATGACCCCTTAAATATCTTAAAGTTTCTAGCCCTCATTAATCAGGCACTGATTATAGAACTGCTCCTGTTGCTTTTGCTTAGTAACATTGTCAAGGATTATTCCGGTATCCATGTCAACTTTAAAGATTAGAAGGAAGCAGCTAGGATCAACTACCACATATCCTTCAACTCCTAATCCAGGCATTTGCACTTGAAAAAGTAATCCTGACTGTCCCACAAACCCTGCTTTTTAATCCTAACTATGAGCGTTTATATACGACCCCTAAGCTGCGCTGCAAATGGCTCCCAGCTCCGGAGCTTAGAAATGTTTTCCCACCAGCTCCGGAGTTTGGAGACAATTAAGTGTGACCCCGCCCACTTTAGCGCAACCCAGCACACTTTTCTTGTACCTTCTCTTCGGAGGTGAAATTTTTTTTGATGCGGATAGGAGTGCCGGGCTCTCCTGGCTTGTCTGTTGTTGTTTTTTTGCCTCCTGCCCCTTTAAGAGCTCCTTGAGACGGAACCAGGAAGTAAGGGGGCTCGTGGCAAGTTCGACCGGCACCGGCAGGTTAGTAAAAGCTTCTTTTGTCCTTTTTTCCCCTCCCCCCCTCACGGCGGAAGTGCTGAGAGGTGGGGACGGAGGAACAGAAACGAACCCCCAAGATCTCTGGTCCGAATTTAAGGGACCAGCGGATCTTAGGGGTCGTGTGAAAAGGCCCTCTGTTTACTGTGTGGCAAAAGGAAAAGTACTTTGTAAATGAATGATGCTGTGCCTTGGTTATCTGTGAAGCTGATAATCTGCCAGGACATTTAATTTGTAGTGAGTTGCCTTGGGTTCCCTATGGGAAGAAAGACTGAATATAATAATATAATATAATATAATATAATATAATATAATATAATATAATATAATATAATATAATATAATATAATATAAATGCTCAGAAGTACTTTTCTTGTTGCTGCTGCTGCTGTTTTAAACTGAAATAAGAACCCAGAACTGAGCCCTAGTGTGAATCAACTTCCCTCTCTTCCCCTGGCAGAAATCTGCCTACTTCATACAGAGAACACTCTTCTATAGGGGCAGCTGGAGCATTATCCACTCCAGATCTAACTGAACACTTGTTTTGAATGGGAGCCTTGTTAGAAAAAGATTTGCAATTCTATGACTCTCAACAGGCCAAACATGGAGCACCTGCAGAGTGCAAGGGTTGGGCTCATGTTTTTATTGAGATGTGTGTAGCAAAAGTTAATGGTGTTTCACAGGATCAGGATGTTCTAAATTCGGTAAAATACTTTTTGTCACACTCTTATTATGGTGATCATCACACTAAAGGATAGTATGACTTTGAACCAATTTGTGAGGTTTAGGAAACACTTAGCCTTATGATGTAAGAGCCTAAAACAGGGCTAATAGCAAAGGATTGTGGGAGATCCGGCAAAAGTATCTGAAGGGCTAAACATTTCCTACTCCTGCCCCAGAAGTAGCAGTTCGATCTATAGGATTAATGGTAGAATCTACTATAGTGATGGTGTAGAGCAGTTTTAATGGATGATGTCACTGAGATTTAGCCTTTTAAATTACTTGGGATTTTTTTTACAATTGGCAGGAGTTGCTATGGCAACCACAAAGCATTCCTTCCCAACTTGCCTCAGCCTGGATTTTGTTTATATCTCAATTTGACTTGGCCAGGAGGCAATAGTGGCAACATTTGGGAGGGGGCAGTTGAAGTACGTAATGAAGTTATGCTATTAACTTATAATTAGAGGATGCCATTTTAATGAGAGTTAGAAATTACCTTTTTTTTTAAAAAATGCCTTAAAATATATTAAAGGTGTTAACATTCAGGAGGATTCACAGCTCTGCAAATATAGCCACGGTAGCTACAACATCCTCCCTGACCTGTCCTAGCCCATGTCTTTTTTATGTCCTGACTTGATCGAGCTAGGAGGGAGGAGGAGTGGTTCTGTAGAAAAATGTAACATTAATAAATCTCCCTTGGCAAAGATGAGCATAGATGTGTGTTACAATGCAATATGAACTCTGAAACACCCAGAGTAGTGTCTGCTTCTGTCAGTGGGGCTTACAAGATACTCCTGCTGTAAACCAGTTTTTAAAATTAATTCCATGGGCCTAGAGTAGGACTGAGAATGCATAGGGCATAGGGACAATTTCTTTTGAAAACAATGGGTTACTTTGAGTAGTTTGGAGCTGCTCCCTAGGGCTGAGGTGGGGACGGTGTGCTCTTCCAGATCTAATTGGGGCTGCAACTCCCATCAGCCTTAGCATTAGCTATGCAACCTAGGGAAGACAGGAGTTTCAGTCTAATAATGTCTGAAGGGCTGCAGGCTCCCTACCTCTGCCCAAGGGAGTGGGGTGCGGTTGCAGCAACTAAAAACAACAAGGCCAAGCGGGCCAATAAAGGTAAACCTAAACATGGATTACAATTAGAGATGGGCACGACTAGGGAAAATGACGTTTTCGAGTTGTCGTGTGTCGGAGGCAGTCCGTTTCGGCTCGTTTCCGTTTTTCGCGAAATTTCGCAAAAATTAGTCGGTTCGTTTTTTTGTTTTTTTGTTGTCGTTAGTACTGGTTTGGGGGGGGGTAGCAGGCTCCTGGAGGGAGCTGCAGGAGTCAGCCAGAGCCACAAGTGACGGACTGGCAGACTCTTTGCACCCGCTGTGTCTCACGTACTTGCATGTAGTGCAATGCAAGTAGATCTGGCTTAGGGTTAAGACGGGTTAGCGCAAGGGCTAGGGTTAGGCTAGTTACGGGTGAGGTTAGGGTGAGTATTGGGGTGCACCTCTGGGTGCCTCTCTGACCCACTTAGAAGGACAGTGTACTGGCGTATGGGTTAGGCTTAGGGTTCGGGTTTGGGCTACGATTAGTGGGCTGTTTATGCCCGATTGGCACATCCCAGAAGTCTCTGTGGTCAACCTGGCCAAGTGGCCATGCGATTGGTGGAAAATTTGCATGGTCTACTCCCATGGGCGAGCCCATCATTGCAAATGTGCAGGTGTAAAAAAATAAAATAAAATAAAATAAAATAAAATAAAATAAAATAAAATCAACGGAGACTTTTTTTTGCAAGAAAAACCCACTGCTGCTACTGTAAAAATTCAAGCATTTAAAATAGCTAATTTTCGCATGTTTCTGTGGTGCTTTGGTGGGGTTTTGGGCAACGATTTCAAAAAAAATATTGCGGTCGCCATTTTGGATCCCCCGCACTGCATGGCAAATGGATGCGCCCTCCCAGCCTGGTACCAGCAGCGCAGCAGTAGCAATAGCCAAGGAGAGGGGGCGGGGAACCCCCCCCCCCAAATAAAACACCCTTCTGGCCTGGTAGGTGCCCTCAGACAGTTTTCGCCTACTTTTAGGGCCGGGAATCGGGTTTTTTTTTTAACTTTTAAAAACTTTTTTCTGTGCCGCTTGGCATTGCACGATCGCCGCGATGCAAGTAACGAGCACGACAAATCAGACCAAATTGTTCGTTCGTCGGTTCGAGCTTGAATTCTGGCGGAGTAATTCCCGTTACCGTTTCCGTAGAGTAACGGATACGAGTAACGGAAACGGAAACGGGAATACCGCTAAGTCGTGCCCATCTCTAATTACAATGCTGTGCAGACTCAAATTTCTCATTTGCATTTACAGATCACTCATTGACTTATTGGAAAGCTTTTAAAAAATTTATTATTATTATTTTATTTTACTTTTTTATTCCCTCATTTTATCCCATGCCTATTCCTCCTCTTTCACACACCACAGCTTTGCAAGTGCGGAGAAGAGCAGGCAACTTCACTCTCTGTGCCCTTCAACATGCGTTATGGAAGATCTGATGATGCTAGATGCCCAAATGCTCTTGATGCTGCTCGTTAATGAGCAAAAACTATCTGAGATTAATTGTACTGCTTTGCTTCTGAAAGAAAGAGAGAGAGAGAGAGAATATAAATTGATGGTAATATCTGCCCCTTTATAGATGCCCTATTAATTTTTGTAACTGACATTAGTTCATGCCTGGCATTTAATGCAAAAGAGTAACACAGTCGTGAAGGCAATGTTGGTAAGGGAGGTGGAGACAGACAGATATACAGTCCCTAGTACCACAGCTATATTTCAGATACTGTCTACACCCAATTAATTTACAAAGTTTGAAAATAAATCTGAAAATGAAAGGGGTAGGGGGAATGCCTTCTTCTTCCCAGGAATAAGCCCCAACCTTCCCCATGAAAACAATCATTTGGGGAGAAGTTTGAAACCCTGCCCAGGGAAAATATTTTGATTTGAGACCCAAAAAGAAAGAGATTGCAGTGTATGCTACACCAGAAGTACATGGTCGAAGCGGGGTGGGGTTGGGGTTCTGTGTCTCATTATCCCCTACACTTCTGGTACTGGACCCTTGTGGTGGTAAAAGCTAAGACACATTATTTACCTTTACAAGTTACTGTACAAAAGTGACTACTGTCATGCATCTAAGAACAGCTGTCATTTCTCCCTGCCAAATGTTTCCTCCCTGTACCAGACATGTACACAGTTTTAGCACTACTCATATCAGAAGAAAACCTCCAAAAATAAAGCAATTTGAAGGGGCACCTTTGGTTTCATGTATCCCCGGGAATCTTCATAGACAAGGGTGAGACTCCATTCAACTCCATGCTTCTGAAGAATTAGGTGACAGTCCTTGGAAACATATGGCACAATAAAATGTGTTAGGCCTTAAGGTGCCACAAGAACCTTTCCTAGCCTTGTTTCAACACCACTCTTTGGTGTTCATTGCACTGATGACGTGGCATGACTGGAAGAAGGAACAGAAGCAACAAAAAGAGCACAGACATGTATAACAAGAAACAGGTCCCAATAAACATCAGGCTGGCCTGCCTCCCCATACTGAGGCCTTACTTAGTACATACATATTGCGTACATCTTCAGCTGAAATAAGGATTTTTTTAATTTAAAAAAAGACTCCATGCAACATTTTCTGGACTACAGACAATTTATAAACTCTTGGTAGCAGTGAAGATAAGATGAGTGAATATCATTATGATCTATGCACTGCATTAAGCTGCAGAAAAGCAGCAGACAGTGTAAGATAAGCGAGACCATTTTTAGAAAGTTTTCAGCAACAGGTTGATGTGACTTAATTTCTTCAGATAATAAGAACTGCAAAATCTGTAGGGCCCGTTCCCCCTCCCCTGTCAGGCCTCACCCAACTGTCTTTTGTGGGAACCTGCAAACATACATGCATATACAGTGGTACCTCAACTTACGAATTTAATCTGTTCCGAATACATGCTCTTAGTCGAACTACTCTTAAGTCGGGGTACCTAGCTAAAAAATTGAAAAAAATAAGTTAAAAAATAAAAAAATGAAAACAAATTGTAAGTCAAGCAGACCATATCTAAAATTTGTAATGTGGCAGTTAAAACACCAACAGTTTTCCGTTCTTAAGTCAAATTGCTCTTAAGTCGAGCTGCTCTTAAGTCAGGGTACCACTGTACTACAGCCAATGAATATTTGGTATGAAATGTATATTCTATCACATATTATATTACACAACTCATTCTGCTGCTATATGTCTGAAGAAGTGGACGTGTCCATGAAACATTACATTAAAATATGAAAGTTAGTCTTTTAGGTGCCACATGTTTTGTGTCTTTTGTTTTGTTTTTTTGCCTAAAATTCTTGAAAAGACTAACACGGCTACCCTCTCTGAAACTTCCAAGAAATATGAACATCTGTCAGCCTCTTGTGTTTCTCAGTATTCTATTGGCATTCTTGTTTCATTCTAATTCTGTATTGGTCTATAGTAGAGATGGCATAAACTACCTGTTTGACAGTTCATTTATTGGCCACTGCCTCCGAGTGAGCGTCTGCTGGAGGAGGTGGGGCTTTGAAGTGCCAAATACGTGTTTGGCCGATAAATGAACTGGGGGTTCGTGCCCATCTCTAGACTGTAAGATTTTTTCTTGTGTGGGAAGTTTGAGCCTTTCCCCAAAACGTATGCATTTTTAGGTATATATGTTTGCATTAACTAGTTATATGGTAGGCATGTGCATTCACTGTTTTGTTGTTTTTTAACACAAAAATCACAGAATTTTCCATTCCCAGAGTTCCATCTGCCTGACAGACACCTAATACGATATACCATTTTGATTTGCAGTGCAGCGGTGTAAAATAATATAGAAAGGGGCAGTAGATGAGTGTTTCTGAGGAAGATTTAGTTTTCTATACCTTTGCTTCACCTTTGGAGGCAAGGATTTCTCCCTTGATGGCATCTGTTGGATTTCCCTCCTGGAAACATGAAAAAGCAGGTTTCAATAGCTCCTTTGTACTGTACTCTATTCTGGAAAGATATAGCAGTCAGATCTCGAGTAAGGCTCTGAGACATTTTGAGTTTATGCAGCATTCCTTTCCTTGCCTGATGATGGGCATGGTTGAAAATATGATGTGTGGGTTTATTTCACCTGGAGATAATCTTTTTCCTGGTCGTGAGACAACAGTGTAACACATTTCCTCTGCATTTGCTCAGTTTGCCTTTTCCTTGCTCCTGATCTCCTTTCCTCTTTTATTCTGGTGCTGATTCTTATGGGTCCTAGTAGGGAATATGACATAGACCTGGTCTAGCAGCGAAAAAAACTAGTGAACATTTGTGCGATTTGCATTTTGTAGCCTAATAAACATGTATGTTTTCCACTCTGCTTTGGTCCATGTGCTACTTCAACACAGTAGCAACAAGCCAAGTGCAACAACTGTACTATTCATAAGACTAACTAGGCTGAAGCCTAGGGGCCCTGTGGTGACTAAGGGCCTGTTACAAATGTCCTTTCCAGAAGACGTCTACTTGCACAATAAAAATATAAAAAATTGTGAAGAGAATTCTCCAGAAGACCCTCAAAATAGGGCCATGTACAGTGTAACTTCCCAGGTCCAGTACATTCTGTGTTCTGACAGATGGGCATCCAGCCTCTGCTTAAAATCCTCCAAAGAAGGAGACTCCACCACCCTCTGTGGCAGAATATTCCACTGCCGAACAGCTCTAACCATCATGAAGTTCTTTCTAATGTTCAAATAGAATCTCTTTTCCTATAGTTTGATACCATTGCCCCAAGTCCTCCTCTCTGAAGCCATGGAAAACAAACCTGTTCCCTCTTCAATATGACATCCTTTCAAATATTTAAACATGGCTATCATATCCCCCCTCAGCCTTCTTTTTGAAAGGCTAAACATTCCTAGATTCCTAAACCGTTCCTCATAAGATATTTCTTCCAGACCTTCAACCATCCTGGTTGCCCTCCTCTGTACCCGCTGGAGGTTGTCAACATCCTTTTTAAATTGAGGCGCACAGAACTGGGTTCCTTAAGGATTAATTAAATAAAACTTTTATTTAATTAAGGAAAAGGGTTCCTTAATTAAATAAAATAGTTTTATATCAGGAATTTGGTTATACTGTCTATTAGCAAAGCACAAGGTAGACAAGACAAAAACTGTGCAGAGATATATAGCCAAATTGCACCAACTCTCCCTTGGGACATATGTTCTCACATTTTTGTAGCAAAACAGGACCAGCCTAGCTGTATGTCAAGAATAGAGAAGAGAAATTTATTCCTAGGTATCAGCTGCAGTTACAATCTGGGGGGTAAAGTACAAAAATGGAGTTCCTAGCAAGGGGGAAAATGCCATGCTTGCTTTTTAACAGGTATTCAAGGAAGAAGAAAACCAAGGAACTAGAAAATATATAGGAATAAGTGAGCATAATACCGGAAGTGAAAAAACTTCAACTAATCAAATTAGTAAGTGACAAGTAGCAAAAACAGTAGCGTATGCCTCCTTCTGCTGATGCTCAATGTTAAGGCATGCAAGATTGCAATCATTCCAACAGAGAATGAAGAGAAACAGAAAATATATATTTTCAGAAACAGGAAATTAAACAATACTCTTAACACTCATCTGTAGAATCAACTCCAGATTTCATTGCCTCTGAATGTGCCTTGAAGAAAAGCCCCAGTTGCTCCACTCTAATTACACCTCCCTCTTTTACAGCTAGCTTGACCCACAGCAATGAGGAGCAAAACATTTCTGTTTTTAAAAAAAATTATTTAATTATAAAACTACAATACAAAACATAAAACCACATTTGTACAAAAAGAAGCGAAAGAACATTAATCAAAACTCAAACAAACAAACATAACAGGACTGGCCCAGTGCAACCCACCTCCCACTTGGGACTTAACCAAACTTGCACTTCTTAAGATATTGACAAACCCATTTCTCTGGGTGTATACACTTTACCTTTTTGAAATACATATACCAACAGTTTATCCCATATTCCATTAAAATCATTAGAGTTTCTCAAACCTTTCCTAATTATAATTTCACAACAAGTCAAGTTATCATTAATGGCCATATTCCATAAAACACATTTCTGTTTTTAAAACTACTATTTACTAGCATTTAATCTGTTCCAACTTGGTATCACCAAATTTATCTTTGTAAATCCCCACAATCACCCTCACAGCCTTATTTTAATAATGTTGGCAGCAGACATCAGTTCATTTATTCACATACAGCCGAGTTCACACATGGAGCTCTGCTTAAAACAAAGACTTGGCTTTATTTTTAAAGATGTTATTTATTTTTTAAAGATGTTATTAGCAACCAAAATGATGGGCATCAAAATGAAGACATTCCATGCTTGGCTTGACAAACAAGGGTTTGAGTTAATATCCCAAAGTTAGAAGGCAATGCTGAATTGGTGAAAAGGAGAATCAAGATTCAGAGTACAGATGACTTAATATCAGATTTAAAGTAGTTTAAATCTTCATGCAATGCATATGTCATATTCGGAAGTCAAGTCTTCTGTAGAGCCAGTTGAGTGGGGGAATTCTGGGAGGTGTCAGCCACAAAAGTAACTTTACCAAATGGATACTATTATTTCTCCTTTAAAACCTGCCTGTCCTCCTATGTTCTAAAGGTGTATAATCCTCATTGCTCCAAAGCCAATAGCCTGCATCTCCTTTCGTGAGCAGGCATGGCAGAATAGCTTCCAGCCATTTTTCTGTGGCTGACAAACATCATTTATCATCTATGGTGACAGTGAGGAAGAAATTACTCAGTCGGCTGGGGCAGACTGGTCTGGTTTCATACCCCAGTGGCAGTGCATGACAAGAAAGAACCTCTGAAATATGGGGTGCTCTGAATTAATTTCCCCCCACCCACCCTTAAGATAATTGATTCAGAACAGAATTCATTTGCAGCCAGAAGGAAAAAAAGTGCTGGGGAAATTATATCTGGTTCTAGTAGTCTCTCTCCAAATACTCGTTGCTGAGGAGAGGGGGATGACCAGGGTTAAAGTTGCACTCATTTCCTGCTTCCAGAGGCAGTGGGTTCATCACCATGTGAACAGAATGCTGGACAAGCAAGGTGTTTGAATGGAGAGACCTTTGGTTTATTTACAATTTATTTACGATATCTTTTGCCCTAGCTTTCTCCTTAAAACAAGACCGAAGCTTGGCTCCGTTGCTTAAAGGCATTTTAAACATCATGCACCGCTCCCCTGCGCGGGTGTGGGGGGGAGTTGGGAGAAGCGGTGTGCGAAGTTTAAAATGCCTTAAAGCAACGGAGCCGAGCGCAACAGGGGAGCGGTGTGCAATGCCAGGGCTCCAGTTCATTGGTGCTGGGGTGGGAGAGAAAACCCTTTCCCCCCCCACCCCAGCACCAATCAGCTGGGGCCCGGGGCATGGGGAAAGCAGGGGTGGCAAGGGAGGGCAAGGGGATAGGATGCCCTGGGCGCAGCAATTAGGGGGCGCCAAATTAGGGGCCACCCCTGCCCTCCATCTCCAATTACTCTCAAGTAAAGGTGCAGACGCACCTGGTGCACCTGGGCCACCCCTCGCCACTGCCTCAGCATTTGGCCTCATCTCCCACATCCTTGCCGCCGCCTTGGCTGCGGGGGTGGCCCAGCTCGGCGCCCCATCCACCGTTGTTGTGCCGGGCCATGGAGGGGGAGCAGGTGGCACTCTGGCTGGGGCTGCTGCTGCTGGGGCTGGAGGTGGAGGGCTTTTAAAACCTTTTTTCACCCTTCCGCACACCCCGGGCTCCAACTCATTGGCACTGGGGTGGGGGAAAAAAACTTTTGTTTCCCCACCCCGACGCCAATGAGCTGGAGCCCGGGGGTGGGGGTGGAGATGGGGGAAAAAAGTTTTAAAAGCCTGGGGGTTTTAAATATTCCCCCCTTCCCCACACCCTGGGCTCTAGCTGATTGGCGATGGGTGGGGAAATAATGGTTTTTCTCTCTCTCCCCCCCCCCGCGCGCTAATCAGCTGGACCCCTGGCATGATGCGCTGCTCCCCGTGTGGGGGTAAAATGCCTTTCGAGTTGCACTGTACTGCGGTCCCGTGATATAGCAAGGCTGCAGTATCTGAACCGCGAAATGGCAGGAGACCACTGTATAATTACTGTCCTACCTTGGTTAACAAGTAACTTGGATTACGAGCATTTTGATTGAGCAAAGATTTCTGAACATTTTTGCCTTATTAACAAGCAATGTCTTGATATACCAGTATTCTCATGTGTGTCACACAATCAAAAGTGCTCTAAGACAATGACATCTCTCCCTCCTCCCCCCACTGGAAGTGGGTGATTGTCTGTTTCAGTTTCTGTTTCAGCCAACAGCAGCAGCAGAGTGGAAAGAAGGGTGACAGGCTCAGTAAAGGTACGAATAGTTGCCACCCTCATCAACCCCTGTCCCCAAAGAGGCCACCTCCGTGGGGCCTCTCCACACCATCCCTGCCACCACCACTGCAACCAGGACACACCCACCTCCCATCCACCCATTTTTAAAACAATGCCCTCCACGGAGGCTTACCCCTCCTCTGTTCTAGCTGGGATTCCTCCCATTGCAACCAAAGGTTTTCAAATGCAGTTTTTTTCCTTTGTACGTACTGTATTTTGTACTTTGTACTGTACTGTATTTTGTATTTTATTTAGTACCTTGGATTATATTACAGTATTGTACTCAAATATTTTTGGGCCGTGGAACGAATCATCTGAGTTTCCATTTTTCCTATGGGAAAATTTGCTTTGATATGCAAGCGTTTTAGTTTCAAGCAGGCTTCTGGAACAGATTATGCGCTTTAACCAAGGTACTATTGTACATGTGTTTTCCCTAATGTGGTTTCCTTCACTGTTTTAGCAATGAGTATAGTATACTTAAATCTTTATAGAAAAGAGTCATTGGTACATGGCACAGCCAGGATTAAACCAGGGACCCAGTCATCTCAGTCTGCACCCTTTAAAATTGCACCACTGACGCTTACACAGTACCACTACAAAAGCAACATTTTCTTTATCTGGATTCCTCTCTATATCTACCTAACTGAAGATTTAAATAAGGATTTACTCCACCCAAACACCACATTTAATTTCAAAATATTTCTGTAGGCTCTTTTTGCAGACATTTCAACACTTTTAGAAATATTTTCAAAATATTTCCAATGCTGTCTGGGCAGGAATCAATTTTGAATTGCTGTCTTATCATATTTAAATAGCTTTATTTTTGTCAACAGATAACATCTACTCAACATGGCTGAGACTAAAAAGAAATGTAGGCAGTATAGCATTGATTATTTGAAGTTTGGCTTCATTCGGTCCATATTGGACAAACGTCTGCCCATGTGCCTTTTGTACAACAGAGTTTTAAAGAATGATACTATGAAACCATCCAAGCTGGATGATCATCTGAGAAGGTGTCACCCTGATAAAACAGATAAAGATTTAACATACTTAAAAACACTGACAAAAAAAACTTCAGAAGAGAACCACATAAGAACATAAGAACATAAGAAAACAATGCTGGATCAGGCCAAAGGCCCATCTAGTCCAGCTTCCTGTATCTCACAATGTATGGTTTGTATAACATAAAATCTGTACAACATAAAACTTCCAGAGATAGGGGAAATTTGCTTAACATAATCGTCTCTGGGGCAAATCCATACAACATAAAAATGGCCGTGATTAGGGATTACAGTACTTTGTTTTCAATGCATTCCGATGGGAAATTTATATAAAGGAAAATTTGCTTAACATAATTTCATTTGGAATGAATTAATTCCTCTATATAAGGTACCACTGTACCATTAAGAGATCCACAGTTTCAGTTCTCAGTTCTTTAATAACCCTTGGGTGGATGCCATCTGGGCCTGGTGACTTGTTGATCTTCAATGTATCAATTAAACCTAAAACATCCTCTCTTTTAACCTGTATTTGATTTAATTCTTTAGTCAAGAGGGGCTGTTCAGGCAGCAGAATCTGCCCAAGGTCTTCTGTCGTGGAGACAGATGCAAAGAACTCATTTAATTTATCTGCAATTTCCAAGTCTTCCTTTACCTCCCCCCTCCATCCAGAGGGCCAACTGGTTCTCTGGCAGGTTGTCTACTTTTAACATATTTAAAGAAACTTTTATTATTTTCCCTTATTGCTAGCCATATGTTCCTTAAAATATTTCTTTGCCTCTCTTATCATATTCATACATTTATTTTGCCTTTTTATTTTCCTCATTTGGGGAGGATTTCCATTTACAGAAAGACCTCTCCTTGTGCTTTAGAGCCTCTCTAACTCTACTCATTAACCATGCTGGTGCCCTCTTGGACTTAGATGAGCTCTTCTTTCTTTGTGGCATGCACTTCTGTTGGGTATCTACTACTGTTTTTTTTTAAACAGGCTCCATGCACTCTGTAGAGTTTGGATTCATTTTACCTCCCCTTTCAATTTCTTTCTAACTAGTTTCCTCATCTGAGGGAAGTCTGCTCTTCGGAAATCAAGGGTTTTTGTGTCTGATTTCTTTGACACTTTTCCCCCGACATGCATGGCAAAGGAGATTGCAGCATGGTCACTGTTCCCCAGAGGCTCAGTGACATTCACATCCATTACCAGGTCCTGAGTATCACACAGTATTAGATCCAGTTGCCTGTTCTCAGATGGGCTCCATGACAAGTTGCTCTAAGGCACAGTCATTCAGCATGTCAAGAAACCCAGTTTCTCTTTCTTGCCCTGAGCTTGCATTGAAGTCCTCCATGGTTACTATCCTGTCCCTCTTAGACCCCTCCATGATTTGTCTCCTCATTTCAAGGTCCCCCTCAAGTTTTTGATCTGGTGATAGCACCCCCCCCCACACACACACACACACATACTATCACATCGCTCCTTGGACCTGGTATTTAACCCATAGTGGTTCTATGGTGGAGTCAGACCCACAGTCATTCTCTCATCTGCTGGATTTTACCCCTTCTTTGACATAGATGGCCACTCCACCCATCCCTTCTATGGAGTTTATAGCCTGGGATTGCAGTATCTCACTGGTTCTCCGCATTCCACCAGGTTTCTGTTATGGCTATTATATCAATGTTATCCCTAGCTACCAAATGTTCAAGTTCTCCAATCTTTGCTCAGAGGCTTCGAACATTTACGTAGAAGCACCTATACAGTGAATCCCCCAAGAACGGCTGCTTCTGTGTTCTCCCCACCTCCTCATACCCCTTGGCTTGTACCAGTTACACTTGATTTTAACATAGTGATCAGGCTGATGATGGATGAACTTCTTGATCCTCTTCTTGACAATTTTAGGATTGATGAGAGGCCTGAGTGCAGGCATGGTGCCTGCGCAGTTCCTGGGAGCAGCCAAGGGCGCTGAAGGGCCCCTTCTGGGTGGATGCTCCCTCTAGTAAGGAATTTTACAGATTTCTTTTAATTTAGATTAATTTAATTCCCTGTTCTTAATTTGAATATGTCTTAAATGTTCTGGGCTGTATATCGTTCCTCATTATTGTAAGCTACCTTGGGTCCTTTTCCAAGGAGAAAGGCAGGGTGAAAATATTCAAAATAAACAAACAAATAAATGTGCATATATCATTTTCATAGAATCATACAATAATTGAGTTGGAAGGCCGTCAAGTCCAAATCCCTGCTCAATGCAAGATTCCAAATCAAAGCAGATCTGATAGACGGTTGTCCAAATTTCTCTTAAATTGTTCCAGTGCTGGAGCACTCACCACCTCCTGAGTTAATTCATTCCATTGCTGTACTGCTCTAACAGTTAAGATGTTTTTCCTGATATTCAGCCAAACTCTGCCGCCCTGTAGCTTGAGACCATTTATGTTTCTTTGTTTGCACAGCAAGATGAATCCTTTGGCGCAATCATGGAGGTAGACAAACTGTGTTGCTTATTGTTTGTGATGCCACAAGGATTAGCCAGTCAGTTCCTGTGACTCAAAGCCACATTCCATGTTGTTATCACATCAGCAACTGATACGCTAAGTGATGAGGGTGGGGTCTGTGAGTTTATGTGTCAGCCAGTGGAAATAATATTTTCCAGGCAACAAATCATTACCCTTTAAAGCTGGAGCATGGGTGGAGAGAGGAATAAGTTCCATGAAACAGACGGCTAATCCACAATGCAAATTGTCCATTCTGTGTTTAAATTTATCACCTACAAAGTGACTTTGCAACACTGGGAATCATCCATTACCAAGCTCTGTGCAACACCGTTTGAAGAGCAGCTGGTGATAGAATCTACGTTGCCCAATGTGCAGTATTTATGGAAGATATTTTTCCCCTCTAGCTCATTGTTTCAAAACATAAGCGGGGAGGGATGGGAGTAACTCCCTTGAATAGCTGGTTGGGCAGGACCAAAGCACTTCCGATTGAGAACCTGGGCTTACTGTCAGCCTGCCTTCTTCATCTCAGCTTTTGTGTCATTTAATTGAGGGAAAGGGGGATGGTGGAGAAATTAAAGTATTGGCTGTAATTTACAATTAGAACAATCACTGACTAACACCCCAAAACTCTTCAAAACACTCTTCGTTCCAAATCAGATCTCTTTATTAGGACAAATGGTACAACCTGGCAAACTTTAACTTGCATACAAAAGCTTGGTTACATGAAAATGTTATTTATTTATTTATTTATTTATTTATTTATTTATTTATTTATTTATTTATTTATTTATGTGTCCCACTATCTGAATTATAAGGATGAGGAGAAGTGAAACTTGAGTGAAAATTACAAGCATAATTCTACGTCCCACCAATACCAATTTAACCAATTTAATTCCCAGAGATGGAAGCCCACCATTTTGTCTTCATCTTGGCAATCTTTGATAGATATTGTGTGATACTTGCACACCTACTACGCTGTGTCATACTTGTGTTCCCCATCCTGAGGCTGAGTTTAGTTCCTAAAGACCTAAGGTATCTGTGCAGTATCATTTGACATAGTTAAATATTGATTTGTACAACTTCAAACACTCTGCCTTTCCAGTCTTGAAGTGGGCCTATTTGATGTTTTCGTTGCCACCACTGCTGCTGCCGCTGCCACCGCCCTCGTCCTCCTCTCCTCCTCCTCCTTCTTCGTGTTTGTCCCACTTGGTGGTGGGGTGTACTATTCTTGTTTTGGCTCTCCATTTGGCCTACTCATCGGCCAGGTCCAGGTGAACCCAGGACAACTCCATGTCATTCTTGAGGGTGTTTGTCCAGTGTTGTTTTGGACAACACTGCAGGTTGAGACTCTTTTTGGCCAGAGTTTCCTCACTGGCACGCAGGACATGACCAAACCAATGTAGTCTGGCTTCGTGCATCAGGCCTCTTTTCAGTTCTATCTTATTTTATTTCAGATTTCTTTTGTTCGTTTCCTTCTCCTTCTAGAAATATAACAGAAATAATCACACAATTACCTCTGAATCAAAAGAAGGATGTTATGAGAAATTTAGAAAATTGTTTTCAGCAAAGAGACCAAGAATGATGGGGAAAATACTTTAAAAAGTGTGCTCCAGTGAACTGGCACTTTTACTTGTATGGGCCTGGTTAGTACTTGGATGGGTGACTGCCTGGGAATACCAGATGC
The DNA here is from genome assembly GCA_037367245.1 of Phrynocephalus guinanensis. Lineage (NCBI taxonomy): Eukaryota > Metazoa > Chordata > Lepidosauria > Squamata > Agamidae > Phrynocephalus > Phrynocephalus guinanensis. The sequence goes on from CM074743.1 coordinate 21,790,949, forward strand.
TGTTGGCTAGGCAACAGGCCCTGCGACAAGCTAGCCAAACTTAAAAAAAAATGCATCAAAACAATGTATCTGTCCAGCAGACCCCACCACCAAGTGGGACAAATGCTAAAGAAAAAAGAAGACTTGTATGCAGCTATGCTATGCCAAATGCAGTAGCATCAACAATACACAGTGAAATGTCACCCACATAAACACAACTACCTTCCAAAGCATGGAGGGTCAGCCATCTTTTGAACTGTAGCTTAGAGTAGAACAGCAAATACTGTATACAATAGTTTAGTTTTAAAGATCTGCAGTGTAGAAGTGATGTCCTTTTTTGACCATAGTACAATAAGCTTATAGATATGCATGCTTTGATGATTATGAGAAAGTCTTTAATAAAGTCCAAAACAGCAAGCTATGGTAAATAAGAGATATTAATATAATTGCCAACTTCTAATAGCAACAAAAAGCTGCATCTTTAACTCATAGAGAACCAACATGTAGTGGCCATTAGAGAAAGGTCATTGCAACTTATTCTGCAGTTACCCAAATTTCTTTCATATCAGATAAGGGCCTCAGCAGCTGAGAAATCTAGAACTGAAACTGAAATTCAGAAAACAATTAACAACTTTTTATTCCTTTGCTTTTATGTATTTGTATGCATTTTTTTTTTTACAACAATCTATTTCTTTTATCCAGCTGTTAAAGATTATGTATAAATTGGATTTTTTTAAAATATCAAGAACATGCTAAGAGGTTAAATAGAATGTTATTACAAAATATGCTAAAATGCCTGTGAAGTTTTGAGGATACTGTAAAACAAGTTTTTATGATCCAGCAAATGGTGCACAGCAACTGAGCTTGGCAGGTACAGTGGACTCTCGTATAACAGTTTGTATAACATAAAATCTGTACAACATAAAAATGGTCACAATTAGGGACTACAGTGGATCCTTGTATAACAAACAGCTTGTATAACAAAATTTGTACAACATAAAAAATCCGGATATAGGGGAAATTTGCTTAACATAATTGCCTATGGGGTGAATCCGTAGAACATAAAAATGGGATCACTCCGTTTTCAATGCATTCCTATGGGAATTTGTATAAAGGAAAATGTGCTTAACATAATTTCATTTGGAACGAATTAATTCCTTTATACAAGGTACCACTGTACTCTGTTTTCAATGCGTTTCCTATGGAAAATTTGTATAAAGGAAAATTTGCTTAACATAATTTCATTTGGAACAAATTAATTCCTATATACAAGGTACCACTTAGATAGCATCAACAATTAAATAGGTTCCCTAACAAAAATCCATATAAATTTTAAAATCTAAAGAAACCCAGTTATCAAATACAGGTAGCCCCGTTTAGTTACTTTCCTAAGCCTCCGGCACAACAACCAAGAGAATTTATGGTTACTACTACAGTACACTACTATTATTGTTACTATTATCGCTATCCTTACTAGATCCCTTTCTATCTTGAGGATAAGAAACATGTTTTTCCTGCCCTCAATCAACCATAACCTGAAAGCTAAATACGTCAGGAATGTAACAAGATCTAGCAAGAGAAGGAAAAGGCCCTTCCAACGAAAGAATCACAGACAACCTTGGAATTCAACATGGAAGGCAAAACTATCTCAAAGGGGTAAGGCACCATGTCGTGTAGCAGCTGAAGGTGGAGTTTCCGGCGTCTAGCCCAGAAAGCTTGAGTTGGAGTGAGCCCTAGCCTGAACCAACCAGTTTCGGAGGAGGTAAACTCATAGGTGACGCAACAGGGTGTAGCAGCATCCATATAAATAATGCCTTGGGTACAAATCGGAGGGAGGAGGCCAGCGGAGCGGTGACTCTAGCTCTGTAGGGAGTGTTGCTCATTGTATTTTAACTTTCTCCACCCTAACCTTTAATTTAGTAAAATAAAAAATACAAAAAAAAATCAAGTGGGCACTTTCCCTGATTACATACTTGTTGAGACTTGACCTCAGTGGGCGCAGTCCTGAGTCCAATCTCCGAGGCGAAAATCACAATAGGATCTAGAAGGGGGTGTCAGTTTGGGCCTGCTGGCAGAACGTCTGTACTATCAACAAAGATAATCTCTTGCACCACCTGGCAAGAAATAAGGCAGGCCTCCAAGAAGACTAGACTGGACCGTTTCATTCAGATGGGCCTCCAGCACAAAGGCGGGTTTGCTGCTGAAGGCCATCAAATCGGCCAGGTGTAGGTTCTGACTTTTAAAATAATATTATTATTGCTTTTAAAACTAATCTTTGCTTTATTTCTTTTTCTGCCAAGGTTTTATCACCATTTTTAAAATCCACATTTTATTGATTATGGCCATTTTGACAGAAGGGCAAGATATACTGTATATTCAATCAACCAATAAATAAATAAATGGATAAACAAACAAAGTAATAGTCTGTTATTCCCATTGGATCCCTCCAATCTACATATTTACTTTGTACAAAATCACGCAAGACCACTCTCTTTTTATGGGGCATCCATGTGGCATAGTCATCAGATCTTTTTCTTTCTGCATTTTCTCCACAATGTTTCTATCGGTTTTCAAATCTCAGAAAATCTGATTGGAGGCAGGGAGGGGAGAACAAAAGCCAAGCAAAGTGTTCTGCTTATATACCGCCCCATAGCACTTCAAGTAGTCTCAGGGCAGTTTACAGTTTTTAATTACAGTATGCAGGCTACACATTGCGCCCCCCCCAGCAAGCTGGGTACTCATTTTACTGACCTCGGAAGGATGGAAGACTGAGTCAACCACAAGCCTGCTACCTGGGATTGAACCCCAGTGTGGGGGTTCAGTGTTTGCCCAGGCGTCCCGCCCTTCCAGTCTCAAAGAAGGCATCTCACATAACAAAGAAACAGAACTTTTATTTTGTTCATCAACAACAAATGAGGTTTTTCTTCTGACAACAGAGTCAACTTCTTTACCATCAGATATAAACGGGTTCTTCCCTCCATAGGTGGGGGTCTCTAGAAAGTGATCAAATTCCCCACCACCACCTATGGGTCTTCGGCTCCACCACGGGCCTCTTCCTCCCTCTCCGCAAGCCTCAGCCCTTCCACCTGCGTCCCAATCTCCTTCATGAAGGCTTGGGGGGGTTTTCCCACCTGTATCCCAACTTTCAAAGTGTATCTGGGCCCACGTGGTCTCGGCTTGGGTGTGCGGAAGGGGTAGTCGGGCTTCTTGCTCAGCTCCTCCCGAGGATCCAAAGTCCCGGCCTCGATCTCCTGCCGGATCTTTATCAGCCATCTCTCCAACTCCAAGTCCTTTCGGATCTCTTTCAGCTTGTGGTTATACTCTCTATACTCTTTCTCCCCCCAATAAGAGCACTTTTGACGGTGTGCCCTGCGCCGGTAACTCTCAGCTTCTTTGTGTGGCATCATCATCTGTTCCCACTCTCCCGTCCATGGGTTCTCCATCCACACCCATTCCCAACCTTCTGGGAGCTCTCTCTTTCCTCCCTTTTTACAAGCTGCAAACCCCACCTCCACAGAAGCGGATTGGTTCCCCTTTCCTGCCAATTCCTTCTTTTTCTCTTCCTCCGCCCCCGGTTCTCTTCCTTCTCCTTAGCTCTAAGGGCATCATAGTACCCCTTCAAGGACATAAACCTCTCTACGGGTGAAAGGTTCATCAGGTTATCGGGTTTCTTTGGTTCTTCCATCACCTCAGTTGGACGTGCAGGGGTCCCTCTCTTCCCCTCAGAGAAGTTCCCCTCACGCCCAGGTCTTGAGCACAGTTTTAGCTGCAGTACAGGCATTTAACCACTGCACCACGAGGCTCCTAGTAAACAGAACAGAATAGTAGCACAAACATTCCAATTATGCATTTGCTTAGCACTATTATATTCATGAAGAGGCATCATAAGTGACAGAGCGGAATATTTACCAATGTAAATATCTACATCTGAGCACACTTTCACTCATCTTTCTCATCTGTTTGTTTTTAAATTTATATTTTAATCAGCAGGTTTTCACTTAGCAATTTGCCCTGTAGCATTTTTCAGGCAGGAAGCTGTGTTAGTATGTCAAGCAACAACAAAAACAAAGCCAACACAGAAGCTTTGTAGCACTTTTCAAACTAGCAAATTTATTTTAGTGTTTTAATACTAATCTTGGAAATAGCCTCGTGGCGCAGTGGTTAAATGCCTGTACTGCAGCTAAAACTGTGCTCACAACCTGGGGTTTAATTCCAGGTAGCTGCCTCATGGTTGACTCAGCCTTCCATCCTTCCAAGGTCGGTAAAATGAGCACCCAGCTTGTGGGGGCGGCGGCAATGTGTAGCCTGCATAGTGTAATTAAACTGTAAACCGCCCAGAGACTACTTGAAGTGGTATGGGGTGCTATATATATAAGCAGAACACTTTGCTTACTAATCTTGGAAGCGGAGAACTGGAAGGGACCCATGGATCACTGAGTCCGTCCCCTATCAAGGAGGCACAGTTGGGAAATTGAACTTCCAACCTCTGCTTTGAAGTCCATTTTCTTAGCCACTGAGGTATCCAGCAGTTCAAATTTTTGAGGATGACTGTGAGACATGCTACTAAGGTAGTTAAATGAAAAGGTCTTTTTGGTCATTTTTAAACAATGTTTTGGAACACATCACTTCTGGTCTCAGTTAGGACTACTTTTTAAACATGTTTATTTTCATTTCTCTATTTTGTTATTTTGCCGTTTCCTGTTAAACGGTAATCAATTTTAGCCAAGTGCTAATCAGACAAAATTAAAAATACATATCAGTGTAAATGTACTAACAATATTAGAACTGCAGGCCTGAAAGGGACCTTATGGATCATCAAGTCCAGACTCTGTCAAGAAGGCACGGTTGAGACTCAAATTCCTAGCATCTGGCTGCGAAGTTGGATACACTAACATCTGAGCTATCTAGCACTGCAGGGCAATTTTAAAGGATCATATCTACCGTATATACTCGCATATACGCTGACCCAAATATAAGCCAAGGCACTTAATTCCCCCCCCAAAAAAAACTGGGAAAACTTATTAAGTATAAGCTTAGGGTGCCTTCTCCAATGGCCAGGACTTGACCTCTGCTGCCTTCCCCAATCCGGAGGAGCACTCGGGAGGCAGCGGAATTAGGGTAAATATATTCACTCAAATATAAACCGAGGGTAGTTTTTTTTCAGCCGAAAATAAGGGCTGAAAAACTCGGCTTATATTCGAGTATATACGGTAAATGATTAGTGCCATGTTCAGACATATTGTTCCTCTTCTGCTTGTACAAGCTATGGCACACCCATGAGTGTAAGATGAATACTGCTGTTTTCAACCCAAGAACTCTTCGGATTAAAAATAAAAATCTCATTAGTTGAGACCCGGCCCACCACCACCACGTGCCGTCCTTTCTTCCCAACTGAATGGTTGAGATTCAGTCAATATACAGTCAATATACTGCCTTTCCCAAGGGGCGTGGCTTCTACTACAGAACCATTCCAGTTCCAATTGTGGAACTTTGTAAGGGATGTGATCTTCCATTTTTAATATCCCAGTGTTTTACCATTTCTTCTTCTGCCCTTCCCCCCGCCTGGAAATAATCCCTTATGGAAAGCCTCCACAATGTTATCTGATTGGATCTAATGTAATTGTATATGAACTGGGATAAGCGGGGTGGAGAGAGTTATCGCAGAATCATTACAAATCTAAAGTTGGATGGGATCCCAAGAGTCCTGTAGTTCACTTCTCTGACAGTCCAGGAGATTTGCAGCTAAAGCATCACTGGCAGGCAGCCATCTAAATTCTGTTTAAAAACCTCCAAGCAGAGTCCACCACCTTCTGAGGTCATTATTTATTTTTATTTTAGAGTATGTTTACCCTGCCTTTCCCCTTGGAAAGGACCCAAGGCAGCTTACAGTAATGAGGGACAATATATAGTACAACAGAATTATTGGACAAGTATTGAGAGCAAGGCATTGAGGGACATGTCACAGCATTGCAAGACAATATTACGTTAAAGCTACAAGAGAGCACAAGCAGTTAAAGGGAGAGTGAAAACTCCATGGTTATGAGTGAGGGAAACTAACATTGAAAACAGTGTCAATGCAATCACAAAGTCTATAAACACAAAGTCTATGTGATCATGTATGGTAGATTCATATAAAAAGACACATAATAGGTAGTGCTATACATGTGCTATACTATGAACAGTTATTACCATAATCAAGTTCTTCCTAATATTTCGGCAAAATTTCCTGTCCTGAACCAATCTGAATTCATTGGATCAACTCTTACCCTCGGGAACACATTCAATAAGTTGGATCCATCTTCCATGCAACAGCCCTTCAAACTTTTGGAGATAGCTGTGATAACTTCTCAGGCTTCTCTTTTCCAGGCTAACATTTTTATTTATTTCATTAATTTAAATATCACTCCATTAGTGCAGCGAACTATTCTGTGCAGTTTACAGCAAAATAAACTATAACTTGGCAACAATGTGGTTATAAATAAAACAAACAGACTATAAAACATACTACAAGAGGCTTAATATCAGTCATCAGATAAGGTGGAACATGGGGCATAAAATCAGATGTAAAACCAGGCAGGGACCTCATAAAAGACTTTTCTAAATAGCCATGTTTTTATAAGTCTCTTCAGCATTGGAACATACCCAACTCCCTCAGCTGTTCCTCACACAGCTTGATTTTCAGACTCTTTACCACATCTCTGTTGCCCTTCTCTGGATATGTTCCTGCTTGTTATTCTTCCTCTTAAACTGTGGTGCTTAGAACTTGCACAATATTTCAGGTGAGGTCTGAAGTCCACCTTGTGGTCATCAGAGGCAAAACTGAAGGGTATCACGTGTTGGAACCAGCTACATGTTGGTTATTAACACAATCTTCTTGTTTGCCATTTTGAGAAGTTTAGGTACACTTTGTTGAAATAATTAAAACCTCCCAAATTTCCTTTCTTTTAAAAAACATTTTGCTATTTTGTTTTGTTTTCTTAAATTTTGTTAACATAGATACACTTTGGCTGAAATTCTGAAAGTTGCACTAACGGTAAAATCATTTCTGTGTCCCATTGATTCAAATGGCCCTACTGCAACTTACTACACTAGTTAAGTCATGACTCTGGAAAATCTCCACTGATTTAATGGGACTCCTCTAGTAACTCACTGTACCAAGCAACAGGATTTCAGCCTTTGGGTTCATTTTTTTTGTTAGAAAATAGAGGTGGGCACGATCTGCTGAACCGGTACTGGTACTGGTTTGTTTTTCAACCAAACAGATGTTTGGTGCTTCTGAGCCTCACCTCCTTGGGCAGGCACTCATTCAGAGGCAACACTGGAAGGGGGCTGAGGAGTAAAGCACTGAAAAATAAAGATGGGCACAAAACAAAAAAAAGAAACACTGTTTTGTGATTTCATTTTGTAACAAAATGACAACACAGCATTTCATTTTTCAGATATGTCCAGAATGTGTGCCACAAGACATAATCTTGCAATTGCACTCCTGGCTACCCCCAAGAACTGGGGGTGTCCTTTTCATGGCTTGATGAGACCTGGAACCTGGATCTCCCCAAATCTTGGACCAGGACTCAAATCATGACTAATAAGTGGCAGAAGAGTTGGCTCCCCACCCCACCCCCACTCAAATCCCTTCAGACCGCTTTTTGTCTTGCAGCTGTCCAGGCAGGAAGCTGAAAGCATTCAAAATGTGATGGTACAGAAGAATTCTGAAGATACCTTGGACAGCCAGAATCACTAATGTGGCTGTATTACAGTGCATGAATGAAAAGTTAGAAATCCTCAATACTGTAAAGAGAAGAAAATTGCAATATTTTGGACACATAATGCACAATAAGAAATACCATCTGCTGCAAATTATCCTTCTAGGAAAAATAGATGGGAAGCGTGACATAATAGAGGAACATTCTGGCTCAAGAACTGATGCCAATGGTCCGCAGTGAGCACAGCTGCTCTATTTAGAATAGCTTTAGAGACAGAAACCAGTTCAGGTTTCTAATCGCAACGTCCACCCGCTGAAATTCAGATCCTCAGCCCAAATGGTCATTTAATCGTTTAATCTGAACCCACCCACAGACAACTGAGACACACATTTCCACTTGGACTCTCTGTTGAAGGCTTTAGAAAATGATTCAAAGGCGCCTTCTAGCGGCCCTCCTTCTCATCAAGCGCCTACTAACACGTCTGGTTTTCATTTCTCTCTCGCGCGCGCGCCCCCCCACCTAAACCTTCCGGCTGGAACCAAATCTGAACCCAGTCCTGACGTTATCACTCCAGTCCGGATTTAACGTACTCCACGGCCGCCCCTGGTTGTTGGCGCGGGTTTTTGGGCGCACAACAAAAGACCCAGGCGGCGAGAAGGTCTCTCCGTTTTGCTACGTCGGAAGCCTGTGAGTAGAAACCAAGGTGCACAAGAAGGGGACGGGCATTGTGGGATGGACGGGATACACACCGGGGAATACGCACCCTCCGGCACCTTTTTCCACGGTGGCTCTCAACCTTTTGGACTGTCCGCCTCGTTATGGACTTCAACTCCCAGAATCCCTTACCACTGTTCAGGCTTAAATCGGCTTTCTGGGAGTTGAAGTCCAAAAAACTTGGGCGATCGAAGTGGAAGACCCAATGCCCTTAATGGAGTCCTTCCGGACTTACTGAATCCCAGCTTCCACCCTCCCTGAATAGGTGTGGGAACTCAGCAATGACTGGAAGGCCACAAGATCTGCTACCTGAAACGCTTCAGAACGCCAGGCATGCTGGTTGAGGGACTTGGGGAGCTGTAGTCCAAAACAGGAACTTTCACACCCTTGGGAAGATGTCAGCACAGTTGCATTGGGGTTGCAACTGGAGATCAACTCTGCAAGATTATTAGATCGGAGAGGGCATTTGCAGGTGCGTGTACTGGAAAAGTGGAGAAAAGCAAAAAAGAAAAATTAAGTGGTTGAATTGCTTTTGGTTTGTGAATACAGTATTTTAAAGGTATTTATACTAAATACAGTGGTACCTTATATAAAGTAATTAATTAGGTTCAAATGAAATTATGTTAAGCAAATTTTCCTTTATACGAATTTCACATAGGAATGCATTGAAAACGGAGTAATTTCTAATCACGACCATTTTACGTTGTACGGATTTGCCCCATAGGTGATTCTGTTAAGCCAGAGGTGTCCAAACTCCGGCCCTCCAGATGTTTTGGACACCACTGTGTTAAGCAAATTTCCCTTATCTCCGGAATGTTTTATGTTGTACAGATTTTATGTTATACAAACCGTTTGTTATATCAGGGTCCACTGTACAGTATTTAGTCTATTTAGTACAGTATTTTAAAGAGTATTTATACTAAATACTGTACTTTAAAAGAAAAGAGGGAAAAGTCTCCACATTAGTTTGGTGCTGCAGAAAGTAAACAGGGTTTTGTGGCACGTGAAAGACTTACAATTTTTATTGAGGTACAGTATAACCTTTTCTCACTTGTAGTCCACTCCATTCATTTGCCTCAATAACTAGATATTTGTACATTGTGAGTAGTTCTGGACTGCCAGAAACTCAAGCAAGTGGGTCCTAGAGTGAATCTCATCTGAACTACCTCTGGAGGGGGGAGTGTTGAAACTGAGGTTGTCTTACTTTAGGAACATTGGCAGAAGGTAGGATTTTCTGGAAGAGATATCAGTGCTGGGAAAGGTTGGTGACAGCAACTAGAAGGAAAAGAAGATGGAGAAATGTGAGATGGATGGGTTTTCCAATAATAATAATAATAATAATAATAATAATAATAATAATAATAATAATAATAATAATAAATTAAAAAAAAGAACCCACAGGGTTGAATTTGCAAGAGCAGATCAGGGCAGTTCGGGATAGGACACTGTGGAGATGACTCGTCCACGAGGTTACCATAAGTTGAAGGCAAAATGAGGCATACAGCACCAACAATAACCTACTTTTTGGGATACTGAGTGCAGTAGAATATATAATGGACTAGGAATCAAGAGACCCGGGTTCAGATTCCCAGCTCTGCCACGGAAACTCACAGTGGAGATAAAACTAGTAGACCCATCTCTCATACAGTGGTACCCCAGGTTACAAACGCTTCAGGTTATGAAAAACTCGGGATAAACAAATAAATTATTGGAAACGGGGATGCCTCGGGTTAAGAAAATTTTCAACGGAATGCCCTGGGTTACATTTTTTTCTGTTAGCCATTGCGAAAAAAGTGTACCCAGGATTCATTGCGTCCCCATAGTTTGTGGAGGTGTGGGAGTAGTTGAAGCTGTTTTTTCATCGAGTTTTGGAGCCGTTCTGGACATTTTTTGCAGTGAGTTTTGGACTTTTTGTCTTGTTTGGTGCATTTCTCAAGCAGTGGAAAGGTAGGATGATGATCCTTCGTTGCTTCTGTGCCTGTTCTGTCTATTCTGCACTGTGAGGGTTTATTTTATTTTATTTTTTGTTTTTTTGTTTTTGTTTTTACTTTGCTTTTTTCTGACCTCTGGAATTGATTTTCAGTGCATTCCTATGGGAAACCACACTTTGGTTTACAAATTTTTCAGGATACAAAACATCCCAGAGAACACAGTAATTGCTTAAACCAAGATACCACTGTATCTTGCAGGCCTGTCTGGGTTGAGAGAGCTATAAGTGGCTCTAAATAGAACAACAATAGGTTCTAATGATAACAAGAACAAAACCTTTTACTCAATTGGATTATTAGGCACCAAGGGAAGTCTCCACCCATATTAGGAAGCAAAGGGTTCTAATCCCAGGTTTTGAAGCAGTAAAGAACAGTGTGGTATAGTGGTCAGAGTGCTGACCTCTAACTTAGGAAGTTGGGTTCAAATCCCCACTGCACTATGGCAACCTTGGGCCAATCACAGTCTCTCAGCTTGACCTACCTGACAGGACTGTTGTGAGGGTAAGATGGGGATGAGGTTGGGAGGATAGCCAAGATAAGTGCAATTTATAAAACAGAACATGGGAATGTTACTTTTGGACCACAACTCCCCAAATCCCTCAGCCAACAAGGTTATGCCTGGGGCCTTCTGTGAGCAGTTGTCCAAACATTCTCAAGATCTGCTGAAGATGTTGCAATCTTTTTGTGGTTTTATTCTCAGGTACATAAAATGGCTGACCCACGTTCCCTCGTGCCCTCCTCCTGTGACTGCTTTGTCTCGCTTCCCCCAGCCTCTGCCAGCAAAGAGGTAATCTTTGGCAAGAATTCAGACCGGCCAAGGGATGAAGTTCAAGAGGTGGTCTATTTCCCTCCTGAATCTCATGCCAAAGGGTCAAAAGTCCAGGTGAGTTAGAATTCAGGAGGAAGAAGAAAGGAGAATTAGAGCACATGTTGGCACAGGGAAGACATTTGCCAGAATCTCACTACAGAGATTCTCAGTAGCAAATTGCTAGTTGCGTTTCTGGGTGTGTGCCTGATTGTATGTGGCTGGATGCATATCCAGGAACTCAGTCAGCACTTCATTAACGGATGGCAATTTGCCATCAAGGCACGTGTAAATTGTTAATTGGATTTGGGCTGGTCTTGTGGAAAGCCATTAGAAATGGTGGCATATATACAAATACATGCAAAAGCAATATACCAGAGGTCTGAGAATTGAATGCACACCTCGTTGTTAACATTTCGCACTCTTCAGGAATACAAAACCTTCCACAAATGATTAGGAAGGACACACAGAGAGATAAAATCATCTGTTCAATGACATGTCCATGCGAGGCTGACATGCACCTTGCACTCTGAATGTCACTAGACTACATTTCCCAGCAACCCTAGCAGTAGCAGACCATTGTGAGGGGCAATGAGAGGTGCAGCTCAACAAAATCTTGAGGGTCATATCTGTCTCAGCTTTGAGGCACAATAGTGCATAATTTCTTGTGAAGAGCTTCTTGGATCTCTGGGACCTTAGCTTTGCTTATCAAGGCTGATGATCTCCCCAGTGCACATACATTGAAGTGGATCAGGCGGAAAAGACCTATGCAGTCATTTTGAGTCGGCCTGCCTGGCTGTGGGGAGCGGAGATGGGGTCCAATGAACATGGCGTCTGCATTGGTAATGAAGGAGTGTGGACCAAGGAACCCGTTGGTGAGGAGGAAGCCTTGCTGGGCATGGATCTGGTCAGGTAAGAGAAGCTGGGGAATGTAGATGTAGATTTTGCATCCTCTAGAGGGGTCAACAGACGAATTCGTTATGTCCCTTCTGCCCTCTTCTGGTCTGGGAGTGCTTTCCACAAATCAGAAGTGACAAGGAGTCATAGTTTTGAAACCCTCTCTCACAACATGGGTGTGTGTGTGTGGCTGATTTCTTTGCAAAAATAAATGTATGAGATAGCAGAGGGCTTGGTAGTATGGAGCTGCTGAGTGGTCATGGTTATGTGTGTGTAGGCTGCATTATGCCTATTCTTGAAACAGAACATAAGAACGTAAGAAGAGCCATACTGGATCAGGCCAAAGGCCCATCTAGTCCTGCTTCCTGTATCTCACAGTGGCCCCACCAGATGCTTCTGGGAGTGCACAAGACTAGATATCTGTCTCCTAATACCACTCCCATGCATCTGGTCCTTGAAAGACCTCAGTTTTAAGCCTGGAGATTACACATCCCCATCATGGTTTGTAACCTGTGATGGACTTTTCCTCCAGAAATCTGTCCAATCCCCTTTTGAAGGCATCTAGGCCAGATGCCATCACCACATCCTGTGGCAGGGAGTTCCACAGACTAACAACGCGCTGGGTGAAAAATATTTTGTCTGTTCTTACTCTCCCAGCCCTCAATTTGAGTGTATGTCCCCTAGTTCTGGTATTTTGTGAGAGGGAGAAGAGTGTCCCTCCCAGCTCTTCTTCCTTCCTTCCTTTCCTTCTCCCTCCTTCTCCCCCTTCTCTCTGTCCTCTCCTGTCCTGATAGGGATGAGAGGAGAATCTTGCTGGTAGACCTTCTTTGTAAGCCTCTGGCCCTCTCAGAATGGTCTGTCTTCTCCAACTCAATGAACAAAAAGGGAGTTACGTGGTGGCTGTCTTTCTGACAGTGATGAGTTGCTCTTGGCTGGCCAGCCTTCTCTTAAACTATCCTTTTATTCCCAGATCTTGTACAAGACCCTTTTGCAAAACATATCAGGAAAATAAGAACATAAGACAAACCCTCCTAGATGAAACCAAAAGTCCTTGTAGCATAGAGGTATAGCAGCTGGATTTCCTGGTTGCATCTCTGGAATCTTGGGTACAAACCATTACTCAGCCATACAATTCATGAGGTAAACTAAGACCAATCACACTATTTCAGGATGTCTTGCCTTGTAAGGTTGATGTGGGAACAAAGTACGGAGGAAGGGGGAAAACCATGTGCGTTGCTTTGACCTCTTTAGAGGAAGAGAAGGATATACGTGCAACAAATCATCCTCATTGTCCAGCGTTCTGTTCAGAGCTTGATCAGGCAGTTTCATATGGAAAGCCTGCCTATAGAACCCAAGTGGAGAAGCAAATCCAATCTTGTCATAACAAAAAGTATGTAATATAATATTTAACAGATTCAAAATGGTTTCTGTGTATAAATGCATAGTCATTTGTCAAGACACAGGTGAATAGTGTAATCACATGAAAAGGTCAGAATAATTACAGTATATCCAGGTGCCATGGATAACTGGTTGACATTGTCTGCCTATGTGTACTCATGTGATTGGTTTATATCAGGCATGTCCAAACTTTAGCCCTCCAGATGTTTTGGACCACAACTCCCATAGTCCTTTGCCATTGGAAATACAGGCTTCAAATTTTGAGCATTGTGGTCCAAAACATCAGGAGAGCTGAAGTTTGGACATGCCTGGTTTATATGATGTCTCCCATGTGTAAAAAAAGGCAGGATTCTAACCCATTTTGCTTTGCGACTGCTTTTTGGTGAAAGGAGCAGTTTCCCCACTACTCTGTAATATTTATGTTGTGTGTTTTATCTCGTTGTGTATCTGTGTATGTTTTTGTAATACAAGCTTTTATTTTTATGCTAGTTTTCTTCTGTCTCTCAGCTTCACATCTGTGTTTAGCAATTATTTTTCCAAGCCACTGTATAACTCTGCTGATCTTTGAAACATTTAAAACCCAACACACTTTTAAACAAATCTCTTCTTTTTTTTCTTTCAGCAAGCTAAAAACAAAACCAGCACTCTCTGTTCAGTTATATTAAGCACTATTCAGCTGTATTAAACAGTTGGCACCCTCATATGATTTATATAACTAATGATGTTTTTCAGGCTGGGTTTGGAGAGGGGCAGAAGTGCCCATGAAGCTCTCAGGGTCATAACAGCCCACCTGGAACAATATGGCCAAGGGGGCAGCTGCAAGGAGGAGCCAACCCCTTTTATTTACCATAACACCTTCCTCCTGGCGGATCGCACTGAAGCCTGGGTGTTGGAAACAGCTGGGCAGTATTGGGCAGCTCAGAGGATTCAGGGTGAGTGGTTGTTAAAATAAAAATCCTAGTGATAGGAAACCTGGCCCTCGCAGATGGGTTTCATGTGGCTGGTGTGACTTACTTGTTAACCACATTTGATCTACCTTATGTACTCGAGTATAAGTCAACCCGAGTATAAGTCGGGGCCCCTAATTTAAACCCAAAAACTGGGAAAATTTATTGACTCAAGTATAAGTCTAGGGTGGGAAATGCAGCAGGGCCTGGCAACTCCTCCTTTGTGAGCTGTGTGTGTGTGTGATGTTTAAAATGACTTTTAGCCACTGAGGCAAGTGCATGAGTTGATGGTTAAAAGTCATTTTAAACATTGTTTTAAAATGACTTTTTAAAAAGTCATTTTAAACATGGGGGGGGTCAGGAGAAGTGGCACACAATGTTTAAAATGACTTTTAGCCACCAACCCAAACTTGCCTCGGTGGCTAAAAGTATTGACCCGAATATAAGCCGAGGACCCCTTTTTTCAGCCCAAAATTAGGGCTGAAAAACTAGGCTTATATTCGAGTATATACAGTATTTGTAAATAATTTTTTAAAACTACCAACAGCAACTCATGAGCTGGAAACTAGATCAAAATAGAATCTAAGCTGTAGAAAAACCAAAGGAACTGTTATCAAACAACACTAGAACACCAGCAAGGTCTGACTGTCTCATGAGTTACAGGAGTTACAACCTTCTGAAGCTGCACCAAATCATGCTTTTCTCCCAAATTATGTGAGCCAGGTTGTGTGCTGGACATGAAGTTTGCAGGTCTGTGGTGAAAAGAGAGGAAAAGAGGCATTCTAGATCAGACCAAATGTTTGCCCAGTGTCAGGCTTCCAGGGCTGGCCACGCAGACCTAAAGCCTAGAAAAGTTACTTTTTAAAATCACCATCCTCTGCCAAGGTCCACGCTGATTATCTTTGTGGGATTCATGGGGCAAATTTCTGTTTCTAGCTGTACCTTCCATCTAGGGACCCTATCCCACCCCCCACCCCTGGAAAGGCTTACTTCCGTGTATACAATGGCTCTTAATTTTTCGTGCCATGATTTTAGGGAAAAAAATAGTGTTGTATACACAGAAAAATACAGTACTTTAAAAAAAAGTTCAACTCAGACTATCCCAACTAGCACTTCCATTGGATGTGTTCCTAATAAACCTGTGATTAGTTGGAAAATTCTGGAAGTTGTACTCCCCCCAAAAGTAACTACTCCCACCTCTGGGCTTGTTCACTCAAGGAAGCCTTATCCCTTTTCTCACTCAAACATTCGACAGAACCAGCTCAAATCTGTTTGGTTTTTTCCTTCTTTCCACAGAAGGTGCCCGGAACATCTCCAACCAGCTGAGCATTGGGACAGACATTACTGCTGAACATGCAGGCCTGAGGCAACATGCGCAGAAGCAGGGGTGGTGGAGTGGCAAAGGGGAGTTCAGCTTCCAAGAGGTGTTCTCCCTCACCCACCAGCCTGTCCGCATGGAGGCAGCCAAAGCACGGCACTGTGCTGGACAGCAGCTGCTCCGCCAACATTCAGGTCTGCTGGCAAGATGGATGTAAAGGAGGAGGGCTTTTGAAACTCAGCTGAGATGGGTGCAGGAGGGTGAGGGAGAAAGCTAGAAATATGAAAGAATTGACTGCTGCTGCTTAGGGTCCTCTTAGCGCACGGATGTTGTTATGTGCCATCAAGTTGGAACCAATTTATATTGACCCTAACATGGATTTTGAGGTAGGTGACTCCTTCCACAGCCCCAGTGAGTTTCCATGGCTGAGTGAAGATTTTAATCCAGGCCTCGTGAGTCCTAGTCCATCACTTTATCCATTACCCTATCTATTACATGTTTTTACATTGTATTGATTTTATTGTACGTTTTTGAATTTGTTGTCAGCCGCCTTGGGTCTCTTTGGGGAGAAAGGCGGCATAAAAATAAAGTTGTTGTTGTTGTTGTTGTTGTTGTTGTTGTTGTTGTTGTTGTTGTTGTTGTTATTATTATTATTATTATTATTATTATTATTATTATTATTATTTATTATTATTATTATTATTATTATTATTATTACATCATACTGGATATCCCAAAGCAGGGATAGGTGGAAAGTTATACCAGGATCTACTGGTGTTTCCTAGGATGATTTGCAGTGGCTTATCATTTTTATCAGTTGACAAATAGATGTTCTGTGGCTCCTCTCAGCAACTGTGGCCCTCGACTGGTTTCCACTGTCTCTCACCATAGGACAGTGTTGGCGAATCTATGGCACGGGTGCCAAAGGTGGCACACGGAGCCCTCTCTGTGGGCATACGACATTACCCCCTCACAGCCACAGCTCTGCTTGGAGTAAGCAAAGGGGAGGCAGCGGCTTGTGGGCTCATTTGCAGTCCCAGTTTACTCTCCAGCCACGCTGCTCTGGGCATGGTTTCTGAATTTCCCATGGTCACAGTGAGGGTGCTGTGGCTGCAGGAAATTCAAAAGCCTGTTCTTTGATTCTTGATTTCCTGAAGGGTGCTACTCTTTGGGAAAGCAAATATTGAAGAGCAGGGTTGCTTCCCTGGGGAAAATGAGGATCAAAGAGCAGGTTTTTGAATTTCTCATGGCTACAGTGAGGGTGCTGTGGCCATGGAAAATTCAAAAGACTGCTCTTCATTTCTCACTTTCGCAACGGGTGGCACCCCATGCTACCCTGCAGGAAAGCAAGGATCGAAGATCAGGGGTGCTAACTTTTGAGAAAGTGAGGATCGGAGAGCAGGTTTTTGAATTTCCTGAAACCACAGTGAGGGTGCTGTGGGCGGCTGTGGGAAATTCAAAAGCCTGCTCTTCGATCCTCGCTTTCCCAAAGGGTGACACCTGAAGTTTTGAATAGCAGTTTGGGCACTTGGTCTCTAAAAGGTTGGCCATCACTGCCGTAGGATCTACTGGCTGTCACTGATCAGAGTTGCAGTCTAATAATATCAGGATGCAACTGCTTGCCTCTGCTGTATATTTCAACAAGTGCAGAGTTGAGAATGTGTGGCCCTCCAGAAACTTGTTGGGTACGACTACCATCATTCATATGGGGCATGCTTGGGAGGCAACAATGATGGGTGGAGACTGGATTGCTAGACTGCTCTCCAAGGCTGTTTTGATATTGTCCATTTCTGAAGACAACAAATGCTGTGTGATCCAGTTGTGAGTGGATGTAGGTCAGAAGTGGGCAGCTTGTGACCCTCAGTGTGTTGTTGAACGATAACCTTTATCTTGGCATTAGCCATGAAGGCAAAAACTGATTCAGGTTCGAGTCCAACAGTATCTAAAGGGTCACAAACTGCCCAGCCCCCTTCTTTTAATTGGTGCACTTTTTAAAAAAACCAATTAAAAGAATAAGTGGGATTCCAGTGTGCTTTCTTTTTTGTAACTCTGCAGTGTTCTTTCTTTGCTGTTGTAGGGCAGATTACTGCTGAAACCATAATGACTATCTTGAGTGACAAGGTGAGCGGAATCTGTGTGGATTCAGAAGGCTTCCGCACCACAGGAAGCATGGTGTCCATTCTCCCACAGGATTCCCGCTTGCCTTGCGTCCACTTCTTCACTGCCACGCCAGACCCTTCCAGGTAAGCCAACAACTACAGCTGAATGTCAGGTGGCAAAAAGACACGTGAAGCCTCTCCTGTCCAATGACATGCAACCTCCCTTTTTATTTCATCCCAAAGAACACTATGGAGCAGAAGGCAGGTCTGAATGACATAAGAACAGAGGGAGCTGCCGTATATCGAATCAGACCATTGCATTTATCTAGCCCAGTAGCGTCTACACTGACTTGCAGGGGCTCTCCAAGGTTTTAGGTAGAAATTTCCCAGACTAATCTCCTGATGCAAGTAATTGACAATGGGATATATTGAATATAAAGTAAATGCCTTTACCACTAAGTTAACAGAGCCTTGCCTAAGATGCTCAGCTTACCCTCCCATCTAATTGGCATGCTTCTGATAGAGACATCACCTAGGATAGACCACTGGCCTACCTCCAGTGGAAGCCAGGACACTGGGAGAGTATGGCTTCAGTATTCGAGACCCTTGCTTTAGCAGATGACTGCCTTCATAGCTGAATCAATTTATTGTAAAAACTGTGAAACCTTAAATTGATTCCTTAGAACAGGAATAGGAAATATAGAACAAGGCCACTTTCTTGGAGACTTGTGTTCAAATTGCCATGGCACCATTAACTTGTTTTTTTTTGTTTGTTTGTTTGTTTTTTGCAACAGTAAGGTACAAGACAAGATATAATCATAAGATGAACCAGCAAGATTTTTGATTTCTAATGTTACATAATCGTCATAATGGTGCCTAGTGCAATGTAGCAAATTGTGATCTTGCTATTAGAGTAGCCTTTGGGCTAGATGGCCACGGTATATAAATCTAATTAATAAATTAATTTATTACTGAAGCTGACAATTATCTCTTCCCTGACAGGTCTATCTTCAAACCTTTCGTCTTTGTTCCCAACATCACTTCCTTCCCTCAGGTGATATCACCAAGCTTTGGAGACAAAGACCCCGTCAAGCAGAACCCGCGGTTTCAGAGCCGGGTCGACCGTCGGCATGAGCTCTACAAGCAACATCAGTTAGTCCTGGA
Source organism: Phrynocephalus guinanensis (assembly GCA_037367245.1). NCBI lineage: Eukaryota > Metazoa > Chordata > Lepidosauria > Squamata > Agamidae > Phrynocephalus > Phrynocephalus guinanensis. The sequence goes on from CM074743.1 coordinate 21,809,961, forward strand.
AGCCATGGATCAGAATCAGGTGACTGGCTGCACTTTGGAGGCAACTTTTTAAGCTTGAAGCTGTGTGGTTTCACTGTCATGGCCATTTTCAGCTCTGCATTTGCTTGCTTTTCTCTGGATGGCCTGGTTTATAGGCCACCGCATGGGGTTAGTATCTCATATGACAGGGATGTAGGACGGGGTATATTAAAACATAGTGCTCTAGAATCCACATCAATAAAACCTCTCTCACACCCCACCCCCAGGAGAAGAAACAGAGAATCGAGAAGAGTATGCAGACATTGCAGCGACAGACCCTGGAGGCGATTAAAAACCTGTTGGCAGGCTCCATCCCTCTGACACCCCAGGTGTTAGGTGACCTCTTCTATAACTCAGTGGATGCAGAACTCAAACTATATAAATGATAGACACCGATCAGGACAGGTAGGTTAATGTTTCATCCTGATATTACTGATAAATGATAAATGTGTGACTTCCAGAGGATTCGAGGTTTTTTGCCTTTAACCCATTGCTGGCTGGGAGATTCTGAGAGCTCTTCTCTAAGAAAGTTGGGTTTTAAAGCTCTGATGAATCGTATCCATTTATTAGGAAGTAGAAGAAGAGGAGAATATTAGGAAGTAGAAGAAGAGGAACATGAAATCCTGGAGTTAACACTTACAACCTATGCCAATTCAGGCTGTTGGCATAGTTGTTTGCTTAAAAAGGCACAAGAAGACTAGGTCTGCTGGATTCTAATGATCTTCCAGGCAGATTCTAATGATCATAAATGACCTGGAGACAAAGATAAGTAGTGAGGTGGCCAGGTTTGTGGATGACATGAAATATTTCCAGGTGGTAAAAACCAAAAGAAGATTGTGAAGATCTCCAGAAGGATCTCTCCAAACTGGGAGAATGGGCTGTAAAATGGCAAATGTGTTTCAATGTAGGGAAATGTGAAGTAATGTATATTGGGGCAATAATAATAATAATCAGAACTTTATCTATCATGGGCTCTGAGCTATCCGTGACGGATCAGGAAAGAGATCTTGGTGTGCCGGTGGACAGCTCAAGGAAGGTGTCTACCCAGTGTGTGGCAGCGATGAAGAAGGCCAATTCCATGCTAAGGATTATCAAAAATGGGTTTGAAAATAAAACAGCCAACATTATAATGCCATTGTACAAAACAATAGTAAGGCTGCACCTGGAGTATTACATTCAGTTCTGATCACCGCACCTCAAAAAGGACATAGTAGAACTAACTGGAAGAGCTGCAGAAGAGAGCAACTACAATAATTACTGGGCTGGGGGACCTCCCTTATGAGGAAAGGCTACAGCATTTAGGGTTGTTTAGTCTGGGGGGAAAAGCGCCTGAGGGTGGATATGATTGGCACGTACAAAATTCTGCAGGGAATGAGCAAAATGGATAGAGGGACACTCTTCTCCCTCTCACAAAATACCAGAACTAGGAGACATCAACTCGAATTGAGGGTTGGGAGAGTGAGGATAGACAAAATAATTTTTTTTTTACCCAGAGTGTTGTTAGTCTGTGGAACTCCCTGCCACAGGATGTGGTGATGGCATCTAGCCTGGATGGCTTCAAAAGGGGATTGGACAGATTCCTGGAGGAAAAGTCCATCACAGGTTACAAACCATGATGGAGATGTGTAATTTCCAGGCTTAAAACCAGGGTACTTCAAGGGCCAGATGCAGGGAAGTGTATCAGGAGACAGATATCTAGTCTCATGCGCTCCCAGAGGCATTTGGCAGGGCCACTGTGAGATACAGGAAGCTGGAGTAGATGGGCTTTTGGCCTGATCCAGCATGGCTCTTCTTATGTTCTTATGCTCAAGGTATGGTAATAAAATCTGAACTGTTTGATTTCTGGCAATGGAAATTGTTCATATATTTTAAAGTGTGTGTGACTTTGCTATTGTTTAGAATATATTAGTGGGTTCTAAAATGTTATTTTGGAGAGACATATAAGTATGGATTTGGGCCAACATTTTTTGTTTTTAATTTTCTTTCTTAAATATCCAGAATATATGTATCTTCTGGTTCCAGATGAAAAGTTCCAAATGAAAAACAACAACCTCGAGTTTAGGAGAAAGATTACAGATGTATTATTATGAATCTAGTCTAGTACAATATATACAAGGTTTGTCCTCTACTTTTCTTTTCCAGGTCTGAGAACTTGGGAAGATGCAGGAGAAATCTTACAGTCTTGCTACTAAGGGTCTGATATTTGAATTCATGCCCATTTTGCTGCTGCCCTATGCTAGAGAAATGCCTTGAACTGGAGCTGCCTTCTAAATGGAAACAAAAGGTTCCATCCCGTACCAACTTCCCATTTTGGGGAAGACTACAGTTTATATAGTTACCAATAAAGGACCTATGCATGCTACCAATTCCAATTTCTGGAGTGGCTTTAGAGCTCCCTAAAAAGACAACTGGAGTGCAGCTACATAACGGTACATTTCCCAGGCTCCGTGTGGGCTACCTGTTATCTTAAATCAGTTTTTATCCAGGTTATATTTGCAGTGCTGGGTTTTGGCTGGCATGGATAGCTTTTCTGTGTTACAGCAGAAGCAGCCAGACCCCTGTGGAAAGAGGAACCCTGTAGTTGGTCTCACAGTCGCCTTTTTCTTGAAGGTAGGGCTTTTGCAAGTTCTGCAAACAAAGCCCTGGGAGTTTTTAACTTTTAGAAACTCGGGCAGTTAATAAGTACAAAAATAAATAAATAAATAAAATATTGACAAGCTTGCTAACTCTATGCCTCTCCCTCCATCATGTCTCTTTCTACATAAAAAGAAAAAGATGAATAACAACCTATCTACTTGTTAAATTCAGTGTTTCCTTGAATCTTTTTTGACAGAGTAAAAAGCTTATACAATTGGTGTTTTTTTTTTTGCATAAGGAAATTGTCATTTATTCACTCTCTTAATTGTAGTTTTGGTTGAACTAGGCACTTTTTCTTTTGGGTTCTTCCCCTGGGCTGAGCTTGCGCCCTCAGCCTTCCCCTTTAGAGTGCTCGGTCTGATCTGAAGTGTTGGATTTGTTGCTTCTGAGAGTGAGTTAGAATTAGAAACTGTGTGTTGCTCTGTTTGGGGTATATTATCCTCTGGAGCCGGAGTTGCTGGTTCTGAACCACCTTGCACTTCGGAACTACTCTGGCTTGTGTTAAACACCAGCTGCCTCAGCTTCTGTTGTTGCTTTAGCTCCTCCAGACGGGCCTCGTGCTCCTTGATTGCCTCTTCTTGCCTCCTGGCTGAGCGGCTGGTGAATTCACTATGAAGACCCACAAAAAAATCTGACAACAGGAAAGAATGAGAAAAAGATACAATCACTCATACGGTACATGTGACACTGCAACTCGGATAAGAGATGGGATATGTCCTCCAGAACTGGGGAATATGGAGCTCTTCAAATGTCACTGAACTGCATCCTCTACATATTACAGGCGGTGGGTGGTGAAGGGTGATGAGAACTGCAGTTCCAAAAGATTTGGAGGGACACCACTAGTCTATGTGTTCTCCTCTCCAAAAGGGACAGGAACACAGCACCTTTCCAATGGTCTCTATTCATATGGCCTGTTCTCAGCATGGTTGCATAAAATTGCAGAATTTGATTTAATAGTCCTGGCCAAATCAATGTATCTTTATTTTTTTGGACCTGGAATGCACAGCTTATAGGGAAGCTTGTTTTTACCTCTGTTAACTGAGGATAAAATGTGGTAAGGACTGGAAAAGTGCACAAAGTATTGGCTATATGTATTATCCCGACTTTTTCTTAAGGAAACGATGACAGTGTAAATTATTTCCCCTCCCATTTTATCCTCATCAGAATGCTGAGGGTTAGACACTCAAAGCCACCAAGGAACTTCATGGCTGAATGAGAATTTAAAGTGGGATCCCATTAGTCAGCAATCTTTAATCACTAGACCAAGCTGGCTCTCCATAATATATTCTAACAAAGATCATGGAATGGCTTTTGCTTCCCCCCCCCTTTTCCTCATTTCAAAATCAGGTCCTGCAATGTAGGTTACCTTTTTCTGTGCTCAGAGGATGAGAGAACTCGGGCCAGTCCTCATAATCAGTGTCTTCTGAGCTGTCCTCCTCCTCCTCCTCTTTCTTCTTTTGGATAGGGGCTTTCTGAATGGGGATGTCCTTGGCATCCAGTTGTTTCAGATGGGGCAAGGCTGCCCACACACACTCCCTTGGGATGTCAGAGAAGAACACAAGAGCTATTAAGCCAGAGGGCAAACAAAACATTCCGTATCCAACAGAGAACAATCTTTCTATTGAAAGCTGAATAGATGCTAAGGAGACTTGGAAGTTCCCTGCAACCATTCCGCAGCAGACGCAGCAGACGTATATGTGGTTAAACACAGAGCCTAAGGAAAACAAGATTGATGCTGGAGAGAACCACTTAATTTCCTCCTCTTATGCCTTTCAAAGATTCAGTGCCTTCTTTTTTCTACCATCATTTGTTCTTTTATCTCTCTACAACTTAGTTGTGCAGTGTCTGAACGGAGTTAGTTTGGCTTAGAGTGAATGCTTGTTTGGTTCTCAGTATTTGGGTCCCTTTGGGGAGAAAGGCGGGATAAAAATAAAATTATTATTATTATTATTATTATTATTATTATTATTATTATTATTATTATTATTATTATTATTATTATTATTATTAATGTGAGTGTGAGTGTATGAATGCTTACATGCTTACTGGTGGATGGGCATTTGTATAAAAGTATTCACTACAGTCCCTGATTCTTCCTTTCACCACTTGCTGCTGTGCTTTCTGCCTCATCAACCAGAGTGGATTCATGCCTTGCCTGGAAGACTGTTAGAATCCAGCAGACCAAGCCTTCATGAGCTTTTCAAAGCAAACAACTTGCCTACTTATGAGGTGAATGACAATACTTTTCATGAAAAGCCATGCCTCTATAAGGCTAGTGTGCAAATTATTATGGACAGATGCAGATTACTTCTTGGTTTTACCTGTAACCATCCTGCTTTGTGCATTTGTTTCCTGTCAGGTCAAGGACCACGAGGTTCTGGGGCAGTTCATCTGCACAGATGGGAAGGGAGAAAGAGTTAGGGGAACTAGTGAGGCTGGAAACAAACACAGGCTGGTGTAGTTGATGAGCCCAAATTGGATCATTAAAGCCTAACACCTGAGAGGGGACTAGGAGGGACTCTTCCCTCCCCACTTTAAAAAACAGCAGTTGCTATTCTGCTGACAACAGGGTACACAAACCCCACTGAAACAAACAGGCGCTGTACTAGGCAGAGTGTGACATAGTTGCCCATTCGTCTTAGTGGAGCCTTGGGTAGGAGAGGCTTGTGTTTTGCTGTATTTATAGGTTTTACTGATACAAAAAATGTATAACAACACTAAAAATAAAGAGTAGCATTTATTTTGTGCAAGAGAACATGATAAAGTAGAACTGGAAACAAATCAGAACTCATGGAGTTGTCACGTGTGCTTTTCTTTCCCCCCCTTCTGCTGCTCTCCATGGCAAGACCATTCTAAAAGTTGGGTGGTATAAAGGTTAACTAACTAACTAAATGGACCACCATCTTAACTAGAGCTTGAACTAAGGCTGCTGGTATGTGGCATATGAAACAGGCAGGATTTTCACTGACACCTATTTAGGGCTGGGGATGTTTGGTCTCCAGAGGTTTCGGGCTTTACCTCCCATAACTATCACCAGCATGACCAATTATTATAAGGCATCTTAATTCACCACTTCCAGTTTAGTTTGTGACAACAAGACTGAACAGAGAAGTGCAGAAAACAAATATTGGACACTAACTTTTTAAAAAAGCTTTCTAGTATGTATTTAAACTCTAATGTTCAATGTTTTTAAAAGTTGTGAAGAACATCCAGAGAAACATTAGAAACTGGAATTTTTAGCCTGTAATGAGGCTGTGAAAACCATGTGTTTTAAAGTACAGTAAGTAATATCAAGAAAAACGTTAGGCACCAAAGGTGGAAGATTTCCAGTGGCCAAGAAAGTGGGGAAGTCACTATGCAGAGGCCTCTGTCACTGCAACAAATTCAAATGAATATATACACCTATGCTTAGTTTGTCTAACTCACACAGATGACAGAATTTACATTACTTTAATGCAGAGTTGCATCAGATGTGCTGCTGTTTCCTTTTTTTTTTTTTCTTTTCTTTTTTGCAGAAGAGCCCCATATTTTGAGAATTCATATTATTTCATTTTTGACAGACCATGGGAGACTAAAGATATACCTGGTACATAGAAATACAGGAATAGTTATACAGTACCTGTATCCAAAGTCTCAATGCAGTTCTGTGAAAGGTCCAGAAACTGCAGCTTCGTGAGGGACCGGAGGTTCTCCACTTCGCTGATGCAATTTCCAGCTAAGGATAAGAATCTGTGATTGTCACAAAGGGGTAGTAAGAAGAGGTTACGAAATTTGCCTTCGGAGGGAGGCAAATTGTACTGTTATCATATACTACAGTCCAGTTAGCAAAGGGTTTGATGGATGACGTCATAAAGACTCTTGATTTACCTCTCACCATGTGTCAGATTATAGCTCCTTCTCTCCCTTACTATTGGCCACACTGGAGTGGGGGGTGGGGGGCCCCAATGGGAATTTGTCCAAAACACCTAAAGGCCTAATTCTCTGCCCCACCCAACTGCAACACAGCATCTCTTCATTTATCATGCAGCTCTTTCCCCTCTCAGCTACAGAGGCTCAACGTGGGCTGGCTTATTTCTTTCATATCTTTCATATCCTCACATTCAGTTTTCTGCATCCTTTTTTGAGCTGCCTCCTGTGCCTTAAAGGGATTTCTTCCTTTCCTCATCAAAGTCTTCTTATTTCCTCCTCAGGTCTCAACTAAGGCCCTTTGTACACGACCCCTAAACTCCGCCGCTCCGGAGCTTAAAAATGTTTCTCCACCAGCTCCGGAGTTTACAGGAAATTAAGTGTGACCACGCCCACCTTAGCACGTCCCAGCGCACCTTTCAAGTACCTGCTCTCTGGAGGTGAAAATTCTTTGATGCGGTGTAACGATAGTGAGTGCAGGGCTCTCCTCACTTCTGTTTGTTGTTTTTTGGCTCCCGCCCCTTTAAGAGCTACTTAAGAGACTGGAATGTTGCCGGCGGCAAGAGCGAGAGGCAGAACAGAGGTGAGCCACGTCTCTTTTCTTCCTGTTTTTTCTCCCTCCCCTCATGCAGCCAGCAGCTAGGAGTGCGGAGGGGGTGGGAACGCAGGAACAGCGACACACCCCTAAGATCTCTGGCCAGCGGATCTTAGGGGTCGTGTGAAAAGGCCCTAAATCTGTTACTTGTGCAGCATCTTTAAGTAATGCTTTATCACCTCTCCTTGTGATTTTCCTCTTCTCACTTCTGCTATTAATCTAGGTCACTTTCCGACCCTGTAGAGTCAGACAGCTACTTAAAGCAACCTCTGACTGTTCTAATGTTTTTGGACTGCAACTCTCACCAGCCGTAGCCAGCATAGCTAATTTTAAAGCTAGGAGTTGCAGTCCAACATTCTAGAGCATTGTTGGCGAACCTACGGCACAGGTGCCAAAGGTGGCACTTATAGCCCTTTCTGTGGGCACCCAACATTGCCCCTTCACAGCCACCTGTATTCAGGTTAAATTGCTGTATTGGCACTTTGTGAAAAATTAGTGGGTTTTGAATCACAGTTTGGGCACTTGGTGTCTAAAAGGTTCGCCATCACTGTTCTAGAGGACCACATTGTTTCCTAGCCCTGAAGTACCCAATAAAAGTATCATGAAAAACTCACATGTAGGTGTCATCCAAGCTTGAAAAATGACCGTGCGGAAATGTGTGTGTGTGAGAGCTATAATCCAAATTACAGTACCAACTTTCCCTAGCTCTGGCCTCTTCTCTTTCACTGTAGATTGCAATTTCTTTGAGTCAGTTTCTATTTTGCACATTGTCTTCCATGCTGCTTTTTCTATATATTAAAGAGCAGTCATTGTGGTAGAACATCTGACTCATCTCATACTTGCTACTTCAAATTCCTAATAATTTAGGGACAGCCGGCTGGACACCTGTGGATTATTTTTTCACTTGACCAACCAAATACAGTAGACCCTTGTATAACAAAAATCTTGTATAACATAAAATGTGTACAACATAAAATTTTTTGGAGATAGGGGAAATTTGCTTAACATAATTGCCTATGGGGAGAATCTGTGCAACATAAAATGGGATCACTCCATTTTAAATGCATTCCTATGGGAATTTGTATAAAGGAAAATTTGCTTAACATAATTTCATTTGGAATGAATTAATTCCTTTATACAAGGTACCACTGTATACTGAGTTGACCTTTTTAAGCTTTTGCGTATTTTTAAGCAGTTGTTCCATGCAGTAAAAACAAGAAACATGACTTACTTTAAGTTAGGAAAGCTGCTTAAGTTTTCAATTTTCTGTATGTGGTTCTGAAAATGAAATCAACATCAGTCAGTATAGGGACTTCCAACTCAGATGTTTATAAACTTCCCACATATCTTGTGAAGGAAGGTGTGTCTGTATGTGATATGTATCAGGTTCTCTTCTCTGTACACATGAACGCTTGAAGAGTTTTCTTTCCTTAACAATTACCTTTTAGCTATTTGATTTTTTTTAAACAATTAGCTAACTAGGTTGCATCCCCGATACTTTGGCTATGAGCCCCATGGAATGTGGTCCTTAGAAGGCTGGCAAAACAGAAAAAAATGGCTTGCAAGGACTGCCTGGCTTGCCCGGCCTGATGTAAATGGAAGACAAAGTATGAATCACTGACTTTCATTAAGTAATATCCTTATGTTTCTTTGTAATATTTGAATGAGAACACGTTTCTTTCAAGCCATCTGTTGGTGTGCAAGATGTGCAAATCATTACCATCTCATCTTACCATAAAAGGGAAATGTCACAAGTAGGTGTCATCTAAGCTTGAAAAAATGGCCATGTTGAAGGCAGACCAATGGGTGCTGCTTTATCCCACTGTGACAGGGAGAAGAAGGCAGCGAGCGTGGGTTCGTCCGCGTCAGACGCACAGATATACGAGGAAGACAGGGAGAACCAAAGAGAAATAGAACATGACAGCAAGATAGTGGATGCAGACAATAAATCTGAAGACATGATAAAGAAAAGATGGAGTCCGTCAAAGATAACCAATGGGTTTTTGGCTGTCATTAATAAGGTGGTGACATGGGAAATGTTAAAGGAAGAAATGGAGGGTTGCTATATAGAGACTAAAGAAATAGATACCCAAACAGAGGAAATGGAAGTAAACAGGAGAGTGATGAAAGAGAGGTCCAAACTGATAATTGGAGACCAATGAGAAAAGATGAGAAGATACAAGTGGGAGGAAGGTGCGGAGACATGCCTATAAGAACACATTGGCATACAGGTCCAAGTAAATAGAGATTTAGAAAAGGAAGTGAGACGAGTAGCAGTGCAAACAGAGGACAGGGTAAGCAGAGTGTTCTTTAAAGAGGCTAGCGTCCAGACAGAGAGGCGCGAGGTGGAGAGACAGAAAGGAAGGGAGGGGGGATTGGCGCGAGGGACTGGGGCGGTTAGGGACATTAGAGAGGGGGTAAAGGGAAGAACGGATGTATGGCAAAGGGTGGATACTGGGTTACCACTCCCCAATCCTGATTTTACACTCCGCTTTCCTATGAGTAACAATTATTCCGAGGGAAAAGAAAGAGGCAAGAGTTCAGATCCCAACCCCATAGGATGGATTCCAGGTTGGGGATGGAAAACGCCTCAGGAGGCTCCACATCACTGTTGCGGGAATCACTGCAAAGGTCCCCAGAAAATGCAACAGAGAGCCTTTCCCAAATAAGGAATAGAGATTTGCAGAGCAGAAATATACTGTTTGATAATTCTTTTGATCCAAGTTTTGAAATACCCGTATTAGCCCCTGTTGGAAATGTTTGTAACAGAGAAGGAAAAGATAAGCCAGAGTCGAGAATGTTAAATAAAAGTTCGTTTATTTTGCAAGGAGATCCGAAGTCCGTGTATGATTCTAGTACAAACAGTCAAGAATCCGAAGGTGAGCACGGCGAACCCTTACAAATTGGCGCCCAACGGGTCAACACCAACCAAACATCAATAATGACAGAAAACGTGTGGCTCAAGCAAACATTAGACAGGCAAGATAAGCTCATGGAAATGCTGTCGGAACAAACCAAATACCTGATGCGGCAAATTGAACAACGCGATAAAGAACTGACGGAAAAAAGGCGATCCGACACGCAACTGGACACAATTGCCACAAAACACAACACTGCCATCTTTCCAACGAAGATACAAAAAATGGGAGACAACAATGATATTGAAACGTATCTCCATATGTTTGAACGGGTGGCGACCGCTGCAAAATGGCCTAAAGACCAATGGGCATTGATAGTAACGCCAGGATTAACAGGGGAGTTACAAACCATTGTAGACTCCCTTGGACCAGAAGACGCATGCGGTTACGAAAAAGTGAAACACACCATCTTATTGACATATAATATTTCAGAAGAGGCCTATAGGAAAAAAATTCGGGACCTCAAGTTACAAACGGGAATACATCCAAGACCTCTCGCCCAACGCATGCGCGCAAACGTTGTAAAATGGTTGCAACCGGGGACACGGACATTTGCAGAAGCAATAGATAAAATAGTTATCGAACAACTTTTAAATACCGCAAGCACATCAGTCAATAACTGGGTCCGCAGGAATAATCCGCAATCCTTGGAACCCTTACACCCACTATTCCTGGATGCAACCAAAGAGCTGCCCAGCACCTAAAAGGGTCTAATCTAACTTAACATAAATGATAAAATAAAAGCTAGTGGTACACGATGAGGACCAGAAGGAGGATGCTTTATAAAAAGTACTGTATAAACAGTATGTCAGGTAGTATTGTTATGAGTTCTGTATTTTAGATTCATCTTCAAGCTGCATAATTAAGTGCAAGACACTATAAAGTGTGGCTGGTATCAGGTTGAATAATTATGGGACAAAATAATAATGTCTGACTCCAAATTCTATAGTAAGTCTGTGACCAGTACAGGATTAAAGCCACATTGCCACCACTGTCCTTGGCTTACTTTCCAAATGATGAAGAATTCTGGAGAAAGTGAACAATGTATCACTATAATATGAGAAGTCGGTTGGTTCTATTGTAGGCATTATTTAAGGCCACCATAACTACTGTATATACTCGAATATAAGCCTAGTTTTTCAGCCCTAATTTTGGGCTGAAAAAGGGGCCCTCGACTTATATGAGGATCAACACTTTTAGCCACTGAGGCAAGTGCTTGGATCGGTGATTAAAAGTCATTTTAAACATTGCATGCTGCTTCTCATGCATCACAGGGGAGTGGCGTGCGATGTTTAAAATGACTTTTAGCCACTGACATAAGTGGCTAAAAGTCATTTTAAACATCACACACCACTCCCCCAGCTCACAAAGGAGTTGCTGCCAGGCCCTGCTGCATTTCCCACCTTAGACATACTCGAGTCAATACGTTTCCTCAGTTTTAGGGGGTTAAATTAGGGGCCTCGACTTATACTCGGGTCAACTTATACTCAAGTATATACGGTATTTGCCTTATAAATCCTACATTTATGTTAACAAAGAGGAGTGAGGCTAATATGGATGCAAATCTCAAGCACATGAGGATTATAATTTGATCTTCAAAGAAGATGCTGGAGCATGGCAATAAAGAATATACTAACACATACCTGTTGCAGGTAGATACTGTGGATCTGTTCTAAACCTTGCATGCTTGTGATATGGTTTATGTTCTCCCTGTCAAGTCGCAGAACTTGAAGAGAAGTCAAGGCTTGTGATCTGAAATGGGAGATATGTTTTTCAGAGATCACATACTTTCTCATCTCTCTCATTCTTCCTTCCTTTCCAAAGTATTGTTATTACCAGCATGCAAGTTATACACCAATTGACAAAGATCTGGCCAATCTGTTAGTGGCCAGAGACCACTTGGTAGTGGGGTGGCTATTTTTGGTAAACAAACAAACAAACAAACAAACAAATAAATAAATAAATAAATAAATAAATTTAAAGAATTGTACTCACATACTCTCAGGTATCTGTTTGTCCCTTGGTATGCTCAGGTTCCTTTGGACAATAAGAGATTTTGTCAAATTCACTTCCCCCTTGGGGGACCTTTGTGAATTCCCTGAAATGAGTAGCACAGGCATTTCTGTTTATTTGCATCAGCTACAGCTAAATTATGCATTAGTGTGTGGTTTATTATAATTTGACAGTGGCCACAAATGACTCCCAGACACTCTGAAGTAACTCAAATCTACACTACTTGATATTCTACTATGGCAAAACAATACCCTTCCTTCATCAATATATTATTTTGAAAATTGAAGTGTCTTGAGGAACATCTGTCAACTATAAAGAAGAATCTCCTGGAAAGGAAGATGTTCATAACAAGCCAGAGAAGATGACCAGGAGGAACAGGCTAACTCATAATTTGGTACTGAAATATTATAGTGTAAATCTTGTTTTGACATTTCAGTTATCAATAGAAGAATATCATGGGCTGGACTTTTACAATATACTAATAATTTGGTTTAAGAATAACTTGGTTTAAGAGCATTTTGCAAGACAAGTAAACATTTCTTCTAAATTTTGCCTTGATCAACAAGCAATGTCTTGCTATACAAGCACTGGAGTAGGTCACATGATCACAAGTGAGGCAATGGTGGCTCTCCCTCCCTCCCCCTGCTTGATTGCAGGTGATTAGCTGGAACTTTCCATCTCAGGCAGACTCCAAAGCAGAGGGAAGGAGAGAGGAACAGAGGTCTCTCTTGCACCAGCCAGGAACATGCAGGTTAGGGTTTTATTTTTATTTTTATTTCATTTGTTTTCAACATTATTTCTTATTTTTTTCAAACAATTTCTAGTCATGAGGCAGCTAATTAAGTATGTATAGGGCTACAAATAGCACTTTATTATTGTCACATTAAAAATCCAGAGTAAAATCCAGTTGTTAGTTCCAAGCAAAGCAGATTCCACAGCCAGCTACATAAACCATGGTGTGGATGTGAACTTCTAGCCAACTTCCTTTGTGAGTTTGAGCATTTTGTGTGTACAGTATGTGGTCTATCTATCTATGGGACCCCAGAATGAATCATCTGAATTTCCATTATTTCTTATGGGGAAATTTGCTTTCATATAAGAGTGTTTTGGTTTACAAGCATGTTTCAGGAACAGATTATGCTCATAAACCAAGCTTTTACTGTACTTCTGTCTAAAGCAACATTAGTATTAAAAGTGCAATACTATTCTTGACAGTTAACAGCATGATAAAATCTAGTGGAACATAAATGGAAAACATGGGGCATGATATTGATGTTTATTTATAACCTGAGACTTTCACATCTGTCGATACAGCATTTAGTATGATCAGGTGGTTAAACCACACCAGAAAAATCATGTACTGTATATCTTCAATCACTGTCGAGAGAAATAAAAAGGGTGACCCATGTGGCTGTTGCAAAATTCAGGCTATATAGGCTACCTTTATAGGCCACTAATAAAACATCAGAAAGCATTGCAAGCTTTCATGGACCGTATCCACTTTTTCAAAGCAAGTACCAAAAGTCCAAACGTGACAAAAGATGTGGTTTGTCAGGAGATTATTCTTAGATGCAAAAGTCTTGGCAAGATGATTTTCCAACTGAGATGCCTCCACTTCCCTCTTTATTGATCTGTCAACCTCCCTACCAAGGCCTGTCACTTCATTAGAGATTACTCACCTCCTGTCATGATGGATGAAGGCCAGTCGCTTGGGTGCAGTTCCCGCTAACAACAAGGCCACCCCACAAAATCGTATGAGAAACCTAGGTGATTTGGGGGCTACCTGGGAAACTGCAGAAGTCTCACTGTAAGTATTGTTTTGGAATGGGCACAGTAGTAAGGATGCTCTGGCAACGGGTGGTGGTGGGAGATTTGGGATAACGGAAGCTCCCTTAGCAACAAGCTGGGGGACACCTAGCAACTGTTCCGAAGTCCGGCATCCTCTCCCGTTCACGCCTTGGCTTGGTTCTAGTCACTCCGTCGCCTAGCAACGGAGCGGCTAGAGGCTTGCACAAAGTCTCTTGGGCTTGGTTGCAGTCCATACCCATTTGGGGGAGATGGTTTACGGAAGGATTGTCTATGGGGGTCTTTGTAGTCCTTGGGGGGGGGAGTATCAGCAACAAGCCAAGGCAACCGATTGGAGAGGGTCTGGTTCTTGCAGGGAGCGATGCCTCTCTACAGGGATCAGGGTCTGAAAGAGGGAAACGTCTTGGAAAAAGCTACCCACGATATTTGTACTCGAGAAAGCCTCTTGCGTCCAGCAGACTAGAGAGGCTCCGTCCTGCATGGAGTAACATCATGAGTTTAAAAATAAAAGGAGACGGCGAAGTCTTTAAGGACTAACCAGTCATTGAGCAAAGGCTTTCGTCCTCCGCCGCTGCAACAAACCACCACCGCCGACGTAACGGCGTGTGTGTAACGTTACAAACATGCTCCTTCACCTTTAAGTTCCCCCACCCGCTGCAAAAAGGAGGGCCTTTCTTTCCCATCCCATAATACCTCCCTTTCTCTTTCCTATTACCTCTACAAGATGGCTGCTCTCGGCGGCTGGAGCAGCGGGCTCTGCAAAGTCGGTAAGGTCAAATAAATCGGAGAACGCTGCCCTTTTCACGTAACGCGGTTTGCTAATAAATGTGCCTTCTGCACGTGGCTCATGCGCCTACTTTCCCTGAATGGGGTCGAACGTCTAATCTTACTGATTAATTTTGTCTGTATTGACGCAAGCGGACTACAGTACAATTGTGTTACCTTGTGGAATACTGTCCCTCTGGAAATCCACTTTTTGTTGCATGCTTGGGGTTGCAATTCTTTCATCTGCCGTATTGCAAACTGACTGGCTAGCTATGAGGTCTGGAAGGCGAGGCGAAGGAGGCGTCATGGGGTTTAGGAGTTAGCCGCCGTTTTCTTAATCCAGAGTAGTGCATAGAAATTGCCCAGAAACAATCGAAGCGTTTGAATTGGGGATTTTTTGAGATGGCGGTCGTCGGAGAAGAAATTGGCTGAAAATCTAGGAAACTGATTTACAGTATAAGCAAATACATCAGGACATTGTAAAACATGTAAAATGGAGCTGGTGGAAAACCGTGGTCGTATACCGGTAATGAAAAATAGATCGCTGCAGTCGATAATTCAGAAGAAAATAAATGGGAGGAGGGGGAGGAGAATTGCCTGAAAAACTTGGGATAATTATTGTTTTAGATGGGAAGTATCCCTGTTTAGACCTTTTATGTTCCAAGCCAGAATAGTCATAATAGCATTCAGTGTGGAGCTGGAGAGGAATGAGAGGAAGTCAAAAAATCCCCAGCAATTTTCTTTATCACTTCTTTATGTCTTTATGCAAACATGTCCAGAGATTCCTTCTGCCAAGGAAAACTTCTATATCTAATAACTGAAGTGCCAAGTAGGTTATGGGGTATACAGAATGTGCTGTATCAGGGTAAAGCATCTCCACTTGATTATCAAAGGTGTAATTGCTGTTAAAAACAAAAACAAGGAGCTCAGTGGCACCTGAAATGTTTTTTAAAGTCCCTTGTACATCCGATGAATTCCTTTAATTCAGTGTGTCAAAATACAGATTATGTGACCTGCTATTTTTTGGAAACTGTTATTGTTCTATAAAAATTATCTGTAACAATGTTTCTACCTATATTTTAAATGACAAAATAGGTGTGTGTGTGTGTGTGTGTGTGTGTGTGTGTGTGTGTGTGTGTTGTGTCATAAATAGCTAAGCTATAAAAATTAGAAATGGGAGGGACATGTAAGTACTTCTGGCCTTTGATGTGTGTGTTTGTGCGTGCATGTGTGTGTGTGCGTGTGTGTGTGGTGTCGTTACAGTCATGACTGACTCTTTGTGACTCCATGTCCATGGAGTTTTCTTGGCAGGAATACTGGAGTGGTTTACCAGTTCCTGCTCCAGGCGCCTACAGCACCTGGTATTCCCTGGTGGTCGCCCATTCAAGTACTAACCAAGCCCTACCCTGCTTAACTTCTGAGATCAGGAGAGATCGGATGTGCTATTTATTTAGCGGCAATTGGTGATTCTCTTTTCACTATGAACTATTTACACAGGATAATTTTGCTTTTTCAACTCCAAATACTGTATGTTTCTTGGTTGGAGTTCTTCTGTGCTCTTGGGCTTCCTGTTTCTAAATAATTTACACTCAGAGCATTAAAGTAATAAGGCTTCTTTCAAAATAAAAAGTGAAGTCCCCTCTTTTTCACATGTGATTTTCAGCAGCCAGGAATACAGGCAATATTTCAAAATGTTCACACTCTTTTTTTGGAAGAGGGTTATTATTTATTTGTCTCATTTATTGTCTTTCTTGCAATGATAAAACACAAGGCGCCTCACAGTTTTAAAAAACCTCAAATTAAAAATGCAATAAATTATACATTTAAAAACTAATAGTGTAGTGACAAAAATACATTGATTAACTAAGAACTTTAAAAACAAAATAATATTTATGATGATGTTTTATTGGAGGTCCTTTAAACAATTACAGTGCTGGTTTGTATGATCCCTCTGGAACAATGCGTTCTCCAAACATCTCATAATGTTTGCTGCCTTCACATAGAACACAGGTTTGGATTGGTTAGAATTATGTGTGAGGACATGGGATTTCTGGGTTTAGGTATTATGACTGATAGCCTACAGGATGTTAAGATTCAATGCCTCCCTTAACTCACTTTATACAACTTAAAAATCATCATACATAATGTTAGAACCCATAAAGTACTCTACATATGGTTATGGCCTGATTATTCTATTTTTCTGTTATTTTAGGTTGGTGGTCCCTCCGTCAACCCATCCGCCATCGCTCGAAAGCTATTACCCGCCATTTCAGACCTATGAACATTGTACGGCAAAAACTGATGGCCTTAACAGAGTACACCCCACCCAAACCTGCAATCCCAGTGGAGTGCGTCACTCATGGTGTCAAAACTGAGAAGGAGGTAACCGCATGCATCCATACACACAAAACACAGAGACCTTGCTTTGCTTGTTATAACCATGTAATACTGGTGGGTAAAATCTTTGAGTGGACTTGCTGTACTTCTTTCTCTGTGGTCTTGCCAGCTGTAGCGTGGGTCATTTGATTTCTGTTCTAACAAAAAGGTTTTGAGCCATGCAGCCATAGATACAAGAGTAAGATTAGACTATGGTTGATACCTTCATAGGCTGCCTATAAAGGTATCACCCCTGGTCTATTCTAACAAACCACGACATCCTGATAAATATGATTTACTCAGAACGAATGCTGCTTTTGAGCTGTAATCTTCTAAAAAAAATTATTTCAGGGTCTGTTTCTTCAATTCTGGGCTAGACGTCCTGTAATGCTGACTGGGATACAGTAATTGCCTTTGACAGCAGATGAAAACTGAAGATCTTTTGCTTTCATTTTATGTCAGTCTTATCCCATCAGGATTGGGCTTTAACCTTCCTCCCTTCTGCAAGTTCATCCACTTAAGAAAAGAGTTTTAGAACAGCGCAGAACATCCCACCCCACTCAAAACTATGGCAGAACTCGCATATCTCAGATGTTGCCTTATTCAAATTTTGCTTAATGAAAACTTTCCCCAGTGGAGCTCAGAGTTATATGAAACAGTTTATTTCTAAAGATTTGCTAGATGGGCACACAAGGTGATATGTTATCTTGGCAGAGGGCAGTGTTGACAGGTATAAATGAAGGAATTAAATCTCAGTGATGTAAATTTATTATGAATAATCAAGAGAAAAGGCCCAATTAAATCATGGGATTTCTAATTTGCCTATTTTCCAAACAGGCATATTTTAATGGAATAGGATCATAATTCTCCAATCTGTACATCACACATTCCTTTTACACTGCAGAATCTACTTAAGATTAAGTGATTCTGTACTTGCTGTTGTCCTAATCACTACAAATTTCTCCCTTTCTCTCAGGAAGATGGCTTTTCAAGGGTGATGCTTCGGCTAGTGAAGGAAACATTCCTGGAGAATAAAATGATTGCTGTGTGCCACTACAGTTACATTCCCGGAAATGATCTGATACTCTTGAGGCATCGGTTACGAAAATACAATATCCATGTTAAATTCTTCCCTAACAAGGTAGTGTCATGCAGATACTTCTTTTAGAAATGCAATGTGAAGTGTAATGGCTCCCCACCCCCACCCCCGACAGCTGCCTATTCCCTTTTGAATTAAAACTCATGCAGAGACCTTTGGGTAGTGGGCGGTATATAAGTTGTGTAAATAAATAAATAAATAAATAAATAAAAATAAATAAATAAATAAAAATAAATAAATATTGCTGGACTGAGGACACATGTGACTGGGTGGGCTAAGGAGCTAGACTGTGCCGTATTTCAAGTACATCTTCAGAAACTTGAATCTTGCAGAAAGAAGAGTACCAGCTGTGACATTTTGTGGGAAATTTACTTTTTTCCTAATTACAGGCATAGCTCAGTTTACAAATGCCTCCATTAACAAAATGTTTGGTTCACAAAAGGAAATCCATTGGAAATAAAGCCTCCGTTTATGTTCTCCTCCCGCAAAAAAATCAAACAAACTCAGTTTTCAATTTTTGTGAAGGATTTCCTTTCCCAGGATGCATTGTGCCCCCTGCATTTCTAGTTCATGAAATTTCCGTATTACAGACGGTCCTGGAGAATGCATTTATTTCTTAAATCGAGGTACACCTGTGTAAGAACCCCCAAAGGAGTGTTGGGGGAAACTGAACATAATTGAGATCAAAATTGGTGCATCTTCTCTCTGCAACTCTTGCTCTTTTCCAGGTTGTACATAGTTGATCTATCAAACAGCTATTCGGGATTGGCCACCAGGCTTTTTCATTTAAATTCCCACATGCAGGATAGCCACCTCTCCAGATTTCTGCCTCAGCTTTCTGGATGAAGCAAAACAAGTTGAGGAGCCATGTAGCCATCACAAAAACCAAATACAAAAGTGGAACAGGTGATACCTTTAGGCTACTAGAAAAATAACAAAAATGTTGCTAATATTTCAGGGCAAAAACCCCTTCCTCAGAGCAGTACCTATAGGTTATAACATGGCAAAAGATGGATTTGCCAGGAGTTATTTCTTAGATGTAAGGCCTTTGGCAAGATGGAAAAAAAGTCAGGCTGTTGCGTTACGGATTATGCGGACACAGAGCTTTGGGGTGCAATCATCTGGTCCTCAAGCAGCATTTCTGTGTCTCTCTTTCTGGGCTGCGTGCGTGTGTGTATGCTGTATGCTGTAGACTGTGTGGGAGTGTGTGTGAGCTCTCTCTGAGCTGCCTGGGACCAGAGGTCTGTATTTATTGATTAACAGTAAACAAGTACACAATGGCAGAGGAAATACATTCCATGGGTGGGAGGGAAAATGCTCCCTAGCTAGTGAGGGATTATTGATAAGAACAGGAAGGGGCTTTTGGTCCTGAGCAGATGTATCCTGATATCCTGTTTTTCTGGCCTCCTGACCTATGCTTAGATCAGCATCAGCTTAGCTGCACACTGAGTGCCTGCTCGGCCCTGGGGATTTCTGGGAAATCCAGGTCCTCAGCTTCCTCTAGGTGCGCTTTGTACTCTGCCCATTTCTTGGGGTTCAGAGCTATTGGGGTATGAAATCCCCACACCAGGCAGTTTCTTAGTTAAGGCTCGGAGAGTGGATGTTTCAGGCTGCATCCGGATTGAAAGGAAGGAGGTGTTTTAATTGCCCCAGTCCTTCCAAAGACATGTCACGGCTCACGTACCCACATTCACACCTCTCCTCTGGATGTGGCCTTTAATTTAGCATAATCTTTTTTATCGCTAGTGTTGGTAGATGTTAATCTAGAGAATATGCGTAACACGGAGGATATGTACTTTCTGTGCCATCTTTTTCCTTCAGCTTCTGTGGAGTAAATTTCTCTGCCAACATGGCATGTACTGTATTAGGGTTCTGTTCAATCAGGTTCTTCTACTGCTGGAAAGGTAACTTTGAGTAAGATTCCCTACACTCCAGCCCCTCAACACCGCCTTTGGTCTGCTTCACGGGATTAGCAGAATCTTTGAAACAGCACAGGAAGTTAATCTGGTGGTGCAGTGGTTAAATGCCTGTACTACAGCAAAAACTGTGCTCACAACCTGGGGTTCAATCCCAAGTAGCAGGCTCATGGTTGACTCAGCCTTCCATCCTTCTGGGGGCGGTAAAATGAGTACCCAGCTTGGGGGGGGGGAATGTGTAGGCTGATATAAACTGTAAACCGCCCAGAGACTACTTGAAGTGGTATGGGGTGGTATATAAGCAGAACACTTTACTTTGCTTTTGCTTTTTATAGGGGAGGACAAATCAACAACAATAAATCATCTCAATTTCCATCATGTCCACAGAAGCTTCTTTTGCATTAAAGACATTTCTATCCACAGGGGAAACCATTTGCTAGCTACCCTTGGTGTTTGACTGGTATTTCCCCACCACTTTTCCAGGCCCTGATAACTTTTGTTTCGGAATCCAAGTTCAAAAATCTCCTGCCTCTCTTTGCTGGACGCAGCATTCTAATGGTGAGCCAGGAAGTGAGAGCAAATGAAATGCTGCGAGTTTTAAAGAATGTGCCACAGATTATCCTCCTTGGTAAGTGTTAAGAGTTTAACCATAATGCTGCTACATGATGTGGCAGCCATTTTAATGACTCTGAAAAATCTTTGCACATATAATTAGGTCAATGTGATGTTATGCAAATTTTGTAGCTATGTAGGTGTGTTCCGGACACAAGGTTGTCCTTAAAAGCATCATCTGCCATTACTGTATGGTCGCTTATGTATGTGTACAGTATGTTTCTGTTGGAACTAATATTAAGACTTTCCAGCTTTCTTGCCAATTTATTTTTTAGAACTACTCCAGAGTGTTGTACCCATGAATCTCTTTGTCTCATTCTTCTAGGAGGTTGTGTTGATGATGTCATCTTAAGCAAAAAAGGTTTCGTAGACCTCGCCAAACTGCCGTCTTTGGTTACTGTCCAAGGAGAAGTAGTGGGAGTACTCTCTTTAATGGCATCCCAAACTAGCACCCTTCTACAGCGCGGCCCCGTTTACTTGACCTCTTTGTTGGAGCAGTATATTAAACAACAGAACAGCAAAGCAGATGAAGCTAAGGAAACAGGGCCTTCTGATGACACAGCAGCCCTATGAGGATGAATACTCTTTGACAGGCAACTCTTCATTCAGATGTGTCTTCTGTGTGTCTGTGACTTGGGTGGTTCTGGATGGACTCTGAATGACAGATGCTGGAGTACAGATCTTGGCCTGGGTTTCAGATAGCACATAATCCAGAACTACAGTTTTATAACAAACCTGCAAGTGTGGAAGCAGCCCAGAATATTAAATACCTAAATGTTTCAGATCACAACATATTTTGTTCAATAAACAGAGACCAAATGCCAAAGGCATCGTAATGTTCACCTCTCTGATAAAGTCTTCTGAACTTAATGTAAAACATACCTTTTGTTTGCAGCTATAATGTTGACTATATTTAAAGTGTCTTTCTGTGCACAGTAGAAGACTGGGATTATGGGAAGTTTGGCAGCATCCCGTGTAGTCTCTGAAAAGCAAGTAAGAATTGTGCAATTTGCACACAATTTGTACAATATTGGCACACATTTTCTTGTATATTTTTATACAACCTTTCATCCGGAAATAATTGTGGCAATTTACCAAAATTAAACAACCAGGTAAAATTTGACATAGTAATGAACAGATAAGAGATTAAATAAAGCCACATTTAAAATGGCTGAAAGAATAGAGCTGGCATATTGACATACTGTAGTTTGACATTTTAAAGTGAACATTTTTGTCACTAGGCAGGCTTCCCTGGAGAGGGTGTTCACAGGTTGGTGTGGCACTGCCAAAAAGATCCCCTCTGTAGAGAAATGTGAGTCATATCTTAGATGAAAGAAGGATGGAAGAACACCTTAGATGCCTTGTTTGTGAGCAGGATGAGATGGGAAGCAGTGCTCCATTTGAACCCTTTTAAGGTAAGAACTCACATATTCCTCAAAATTATGCTACATAGTTCCAAAATTATTGTCATTGTCATAAGAGCTGGAAACAATTGTCTGCAGAAGAATGCAGTACTGATTAAAACATTTTGTCTGATGGAATGTCTGCCTATGTTATCACTCCGCATATCTGGCATTAATGAGTCTTTGCTAGCTTCCTGTTTACACAAATGTCCAATTTGTATTGCCATCTGAAGTAGAGCAGACCCAGTGGAATTTGTGTAACTGTCAGCTTCATTGGTTGATTCAGTGGGTCTACCCTTGAGTTGAGATTAGCAGTGGGATACTATGTTTGTGTCATGATGAATTCATACCTCTTTTGAAGGGGAAACACACTTCCTTTCCTCTGTACTCTAACTGACGGCTGATGAAAATGACACAGCAAAACCTGCAACTCTTGTTCCTCGTGGACCCATCAGAAGTCAGAATACCAGCCATCTATTCCTGAAAAGAAAGAGAAAAACTTTGCATCACCTATGATTCATGAAGAGTTAAGAACAGAAATAATAAAACAGTTCACAGCCCTGGAAATCATAGATTTGGGGAGGATTTGATTTTGAAGTAAGTACAGTGTCCAGGATTCTTTAGCTGGGGGCACCACTGACAGTGAAACCAGGTTTGAAATATATGAGGAACACATGAGTCGGATCATCAGTCTGTTTTCCCCAGTATTGTTACTGTGTTTCCACAAGAAGTCTCCAAGGTTTCAGGGAAGATGCTTGTGGACCACTACATGGAAATTGCTGGTACCGTATTTCTTGATGACTTCTGATCAAGCTGGTAACCAGGAATATTCCTGTTCAGCTTCCAAAATAAAATTGGGTTGTGTCCAGGTTGAAGGATGCCTATACATTTTAAACTGGTAATGTGGCTTTATTTATGCCTGGATTTTTATTAACATTATTGTGGCTAACAGTAATGTACTAAGAAGAAGGCAGCACTCTCCCCCACCCCCACCCCCCCGGCAGCCTGCATATACTATTGAGATATGCATTTTGTGTACTGTTCCTGGTCACAAAGATGAGGATGTAGACAGAAAAGGTGTTTGAGAGAGGAGTAAGGAAGTTGCATTGAAAATCCCTCCCTCAACAGAGGTGGGGGGCTCCGGCATTGGCAAAAAGGAGCCTACCAAGGTCACAGCTAACACCCTTTGCATTCTTGACAGCACCAGGCAAAGGCCATGGACACTAATGTCTCCCTATTCGGGCTTTGTTCATCTTATGAGCCAATCAGACAAGGGGACAGGTTTCTGACTTGCTGCACTTTTCACCGAAAGCTGTTTCATGAACAGCGAAACGTTTCTATCTCTCAAAAACAATCCCATGACTCATGTCCCAGATAAAACGATAACTGTCGTCAAATGTTTTAGGAAGTTGTATTTACTCATTGGAAAACTAAAGGCACTTTGTGGCAAAATTTCTTGCTGTAAATCATACAGAAAAATGTCAGTGAAACATGGTAACACTATCGAAATCATTAGACTCTTTTAGGTCAAGTGGAAATACATGAAAAACCAATCACCTCATGACACACATAAGACAGAACATGCTACTTCAGTATAATGGCAAGTCTTCCAAGGTCTCATAATGGAATAGATTAGGGTGTGGCATGTTCCGTATACAGGGCCGGCGCTAGGTTTTTTTTGCGCCCTAGGTGAGGGGGGGCGGCAGCAGCGGAGGGGTGGGGTGGGGCGGCAGATGGCGGGGGACGGCGACGGCCACAGGGAGTGGGCAGCGATGGGCGCAGGGGGTGGACGGCGACGGCGGTGGGGGGACAGACGGCGGTGGCCAGCGGCAGGGGGGGCAGCAGGCTGGCCAGCGCCCCCTCTCCATTTGGGCGCCCTAGGCAACTGCCTAGTTCGCCTTAATGGACGTGCCGGCCCTGTCCGTATAACAAGCTCCCAATTCTGTTACCACTGTTTATGGTGGGTGGGGCAGGAGCTCTAGGTGAGAACTTTTTAGGGGCCAAAGGTTGTCTGCCCTAGTAAAATACAAAATACAGTTCATGGTTTCTATCACAGCCTAACACAACAAAGAAAATGAATGCAGAGAGAGTTGGTGTAAACAACTTAGTTCTCAAGGCTGTTGTGAGAGTGATGTGGGATGAAGAGCTAATGAGCCATCTCAGTGTCTCATTGATGACAAAGCAATATAAATGTAACGAAGTGCAGGTAAACAAATACTGTTGTTATCTTGAAAGCCCATTATAAAGGTAATTTATTTTATTTAAAATATTTCTCCCCAAAAGGGCCTAAGGTGGCTTACACAATAAAACATTATTTAAAAGCTACAAATGAGAGAGAGATTTTAAAAGAATTAAACAAATATACTAAAATAGTACTAAATAAATATTAAAACAAATTTAAAAGAGAGCATGTGTAAAAAACCCTCTCAAACTACCAGTCAATAAGGAAAAGCCTGCGTGAAGAGAAAAATGCCTGTCAGCGGAAGAACAGCAGGGATGAGGCCAAACTAGCTTCCAGTGGCAGGGAGTTCCGGAGTCAGAAAGAGGCAACAATAAACCTCACTCACTTTTTCTCACCTTGCTTAATTCACACCCATCTGCTGTGTTTTCTGTGAAGTCCAACCATTAGACTCCATGTTTCTGAGGAAATGGATTACTATTGACTGAAACTAATAGTTAAATCTTGTAGTTATCAAGGTGGCACAACATGTCTTTTTGTAAATATAAGTAATTACAGATAATCAATTGCTGAATGCATAGTCGTAAACATAGCTCCTCCAAATAAAGCTCAATTTAGCACTATTTGATTCCTCATGGAGTGGATTTGATATAAATAGTGATTTAAATGACTAGTCTGTTTCTTTTTTAAAAATCCAATTTAAAATTTAATAACCCCATTAATTTTTTTAAAATCTAATGCTTTTTATTTAAATGGCTTTTTAAAAAGAGACTAGTGGTTTAATTCGTGATTTGATTTAAATCAAATTCACCCTGATTCCCTCCTTTGCCTCTGTGTAGCCTTGGACAAGCCGCACAACTCCCAAGCACACCCAGAAGGACTGGTAAATCAGTTCCGAGTATATCTAGAAAATAATCGATTTGATGGCTTGTCCACATTATTAAATGTACATCAGGCTGAACACCCTTACTTAACTGGACCCAGTAGTGATGCTACACACAGGTATCAGGATGGAAAAAAAAACCCAGTTTAATTGGAAACAAAATGTAGAAAATTATTTTTCTAGACTACCGCTTCCAGAATCCCCAGCCGGCAGAATTTCGGGAACCGTAATCATAGAAGAACTCTTGTGGGCTGGGGGGGTGTGTGTAAGGCTTCTGAAAACTGTCGGCTGCAAAGTCCGCAGCTCGCTGGTTCGAATCCCAGGTGCCACGCAGCAGAGAGAGCCAACCTAGCAGTTCGAAAGCATGCAAGTAGATAAATAGGTATCACCCTAAAAAGCGGGAAGGTAAGCCAGTGTTTCCTTGCAGCCATGCCGGCCACGTGCCCATGGACATGCACAACACTGGCTCTTTCGGCTTGAATACGGAGATGAGCATCGTCCCTAGCACTCATGTGCGGGGGGGTGGGGAACCTTTATCTTTATTAAAAAGGTAACTTCTGGCACTGGGAGCCGCCCGGAATCGGTCCTCCAGGCGGCAAGGTGGCAGTAGGGCAGAGGAAGAGAGGGAGCGGCACCAGCTGTTCCCGCTGGGCTGTGACTTCCTCGTTCCGGTTTGCCGCGGCGGCGACAACAGCCGTTGCTGCAGGGATTGCCAAAGCGGAGCGGAGCCCAAGAGAGAGAGAGAGAGGGGGGGGCGCGGGATCAGCCTCTCCGCTGCCTGCAGGTAGGAGGAAAGCTGCAACCCAAACGCCATACAATGCAGGAATGTCTCTGTCTGCCTCATCCTACTAGGCTTGCTGCTGCCCGGTGCAGGCGGGCACCTCCTTGGCTCTCGGTGCACCTGGTAGAAAGGAAGGGGGGGAGGGGAGAAAGGGCTGCTTCGGACTTTGCCCCGCGGTTTGGGCAGATGGGGAGGGGAAGGGAAGGGGAAGCGGTCCTCTTCTGTTTCGGAGATAGGGCAAGTGTTGCAGGCGAGCAAAGAGAAGAGCGATCGAAGGAACGGAGACGAGGAGGGGGTGGAAGAAGGAAGGAAGGAAGGAAGGAGGTGAAATTTGCCTCCCGATTGCAGGCTCGCCTGTGCAAAAGAAAGCGATCCAGAGATTTTGCTGCCCATCTCGGGAAAGGGGAAGTAGCTTGAGCAGAGACCTGTGAATATTGGGGATATGGTCCATGGGATGCGCAAATGTAGGGATTGTGGGATCGGGGAACGATGCCTTTTTCGGGAGTCACCCGGCCCGCCCAGCGGACAGGCGTAAGAGAAGCTAGGCTAGACCTTAGGCGACTGTTGCCGGAAGCGCTTCTGGGGGAAGTTTATCCCCCAGAAGAAAGATGTTCTGGGGATGGATTGGGAAGGGAATTAACTTGGACTTGTAAGAAAGAGAGAAATGGGAAATGATCAAATAGTGTGTTTTGACCGAATATGCACTGATAGAGAATCTAAAGATTGTGAAAATTTGGATCTCTTTGAACCGAGCTGGAGTGTTGTCAGAATGGTTTTGCTGGACTGGAAAGATACAGGAGAGCTTGAACTCTTGAACCAGAGGAGGGTTGGTTGAGGTGCTTTACTGTGTTATACCAAAGGGAGATCAGAGAGAAGAGACAATGTTTCTGGGAGCATGAGTGATGGGAGGAGCACTTGCTTTTTATACAATGTTGTGTTGTGTGGTTACAGTCGTGACCGACTCTTCGTGACCCCATGTCCATGGAGTTTTCTTGGCAGGAGTACTGGAGTGGCTTGCCAGTTCCTACTCCAGGCGCCTACAGCACCTGGTGTTCCCTGGTGGTTGCCCATCCAAGTACTAACCAGGGCCAACCCTGCTTAGCTTCCAAAATCAGGCGAGATTGGGTGTTGTTAGGGCATCTAGGCAGCTCTCACTGATAACAGTATATATACACAGTGGATGGCCCTGTAATACAAAGAATATAGAGGAAGGAGGGAAAGGTTAGTCAGACTGTTTGCATGATAATTGGCGGCTTTTAAGGTGCTTAGGAATAGCATATAAGGTTTCATTATACTGCTTTTGGTCAAACTAAAAATATATCTGAAAGCTGAGATCACCAAACAAAAGCTGTCATACTTCAGTCATGTTATGTGAACCGACTCACACAAAAAGACAGTTATGCGTTTTGAGTGAGTCAGGATTGCTCAGTGGTAAAAGAAGAAAGGGCTGCCCAAATACTTTCAGAAGGGACAGCGGCATTACTTTGATGGAACTGAAAGAAGCTATAAGAGAAAGGCATTGAGAGCATTGATCCACAAAGTGACTGATAGTCGAACAGGACAGAAGAAGTTCTAAGTTGATTTTGCCTCCAAGACTCATTCAAGAATGCTTTTCTAGCTTCACCTGGACCTTCTACTGGTAAAGCAGATGCTGAAAAACTGAAATATACAACACCTCCTATTCTTTGGCAATTTCCTGTCCAAGTGCTAATGAGGCATGTTGAGTCCCCAAAATCAGATGAGTTCAGATGTGTTCAGGGCACTGTGCTCATGTGTCTTGATAAAGGAACGGTTACAACTCTGCAGTAGAGAAGAGGCTTTCTAATTCAAAAGGTCCTGAATCAATGCAGGGTTTTTTTCTCTGTAGGGCTGCAAAGACACTATATAGCCAGCCTCCTTAGGAACTAAATGAGAACAAGGCATTTTCGGGGAGGGGGGAGGATGTTCAGTTATGCAGCCTTTGACATGAACTTCTCCAGAGAAAACTGAAGGGCCAATTTGTAAATGAATTTTCACAGCTCAAGACTGTCAACTTGCTTGCTTGCATGTGTGAATGGGCCATTACATATCAAATGTTAGCTACAGAGATAACTTTCTTACTTGATTCCTCCAGCTTGCTTCTTACTTCTTCCCTTCAGAGGTAGCGATCAGTCATTTGGAATGCTGCCACAGAGTGTAAACAAACCAAATGATGTCAATGCATTTGTGAGATGATTTTTAATGTCCCGAAATGGAATTCAAGAAGCATTGCATTGGGTAACTCAGGTATCTACTGTGCTTCCTTGAGGGGCTGGATGATGAGCCATAGGGTCCCCCCCAGCTCTGCAGTTCTAAGATGGTTGTTGTAGATGTAAACTCTCTACAGTCTACACCCACAGTAAAATGTTCTGAGGTGAGTGCCTTTTCAGACTTCAGAAGAGGATTTTTGGATTCTTTTTTTTTTAAAAACCGGATTTGCAACTTTGTTTTGTCCCCGTAGCCTGGAAAAGTTACTTTTTGGAACTACAACTCCTTAAAGTGTAGCCAACATGATGGCATTTCAGCTGTGTTGAGGATAAATCAAAATTTTCCTAAAGTTTTAACACTCAATGTAGTTTCAGTCAAAATCCACTATCTAATGCAGTAAGACCCCCGTATCCACTTATTTGTTATCAACTGATTCAGTTATCCATGGTTGGCAGAGGAAAAAATTAAATAATTCAGCAGCCACAATGCAAGCTGTTGTCACAAACAGCAGCTGTAAATCAAGCCATCGTCACAAATAGCATCTGAAAAGCAAGCTACTGTCACAAGCAGCAACATAAAGCAAGCTACTGTCAGGAAACAGCAGTTTGGGGGTGGTTGGGCAGGCTTTCTCTCTTATCCAAGGTTTTCATTATCTACGGGAAGGGCTGGAACCAATGCCAGCGGATACCGGGGTCCTACTGTAATTTCCTTTCTCTTTCCCAGAAGCAAAAATTAAGCCCCTTTCCTCATATATTCTTGATATCCATTTGAATAGGAAGAAACACTTTCCCATGGGTTCATCTTCTATAGTCCCCCGAGCCTTGCTTCTTTTCTGCTTCTGTCTTGGGCTGGATGCTTCACAATATATCACCTACCAACCATGCATGGAAGACATTCTATTCCTGTCTCCACGTGGCTTCCCTTTATCTTTACATGCTGAACACCAGCTGTTCTCTCACCAAACTGTTTGCAGTGCTTTCCTTTTATGACAGTTTAGTTTACAGATAGAGGAGGGTGGATTCGATTTAAATTGAAACCACAATTTAAATTTTAAAAATTGATTTTTTGACTATTTAAATTTAAAATGTTTTTAAAATATTAAATTAAAAATTTAAATTAATTTTTTTTAAAATTTGCATCATGATTCAAAACAATTTGATTATTTTGGGGGGAATAATTGATTTTTATACATCCTGAGGCCAGCACATCTGGAAGGCACCAGTAATTAGAAGTTAGACTAAATGCACTAGTCCAGTGATTCTCAACCGGTGGGTCCCCATATGTTCCTGGACTACAACTCCCAGAAATCCATTCTAGCACAGCGAGTGGTGGAGGTTGCTGGGAGTTGCAGTGCAGGAATATCTGGGGACCCACAGGATGAGAACCACTGCACTAGTCAATACAGTGTAGTGGTTGGATTGTTGTGTTAAGATTATAGAGACCTGGATTGAAATCCCTCCTAGCTTCATGCTGCATTCCGTGTTTGTATACTGATCAAAATCTCTCAGGCCATCCTATATTACAGATTGCAGTAAGGGTAACATGGGGAGGGGAAACTACATACACCATCTTTTTTATTTTTATTTTTAATTAAATATAATTTAAAGAAATGAAATTATATTTCATTAAAATAAATTCATTAAATTATTTTTCATAAAAATAATTTTACTGAAAAATAATTTTTAATAAAATACAAGAAAAATTAGGGGAAAAGATTCAAATGTCCCCCCCCCCCCAATTGGTATAGTTAAACATGGTTGTGGATACGCAACTGAAGAAAGAGGAGGTGGCATTGGTAATTATAATGATTACAAATGCAAGGTTGATTTTTGCCAAATATTGGAAATCTAATAACCATTTAATATTGGAGGAATGGTATAGGGACTTATGGAATCTGGCTATTAATGATAAATTGGCTTGTGAAATTAAAATTAAAAAAGGCTTTAGTAAGTCTAATGACTTTAATGGAATATGGGATAAACTGTTGATATATGTATTTCAGAAAGGTAAAGGGTATACACCCGGAGAAGAGTCATTGTATTT
The DNA here is from genome assembly GCA_037367245.1 of Phrynocephalus guinanensis. Classification (NCBI taxonomy): domain Eukaryota; kingdom Metazoa; phylum Chordata; class Lepidosauria; order Squamata; family Agamidae; genus Phrynocephalus; species Phrynocephalus guinanensis. Next base: position 21,840,137 of record CM074743.1, read on the forward strand.
CTGGAGGGAATTGGACTGTTCAGTACCATCAGTGTAATAATCTTGCTAAAGTCCCAAGGGGTGGGTGGGATGCAAGGGGTTTATTTGTGTTATATTTGTTATATTTTTGTCATATTGGTGTATGTTTTGATTAATATTTTCTTTTCCTTTACAGTATTTGGTTCTTTTTTGTATTGTCATTTTATAATCTTTAATAAAAAAATTAAAATTTAATAAAATACACCATCTTGAGGAGGAAATGAGTGGGAAATAAACAAGTACTGTACAAAATATCACCATTGGGCACATCCTGAAAGGCAGTTCTCATGTTCTGTTCTAGGAATGTGCCACTTGGTTGCATCCAAATTCCACTATACACATCTGTGTTTTCTCTTTAATGAAAAGCTCATATGTAATAAGCCAAAACCTATTTTTAACACCAAAGGCGGGTGACTGGATCTGAGCGCTTTGAACTGACAGATGGTAGGAAGATTGGAAGCCTTTGAAAGCTGCTGTCTTGTGAACAGGGCTTTCCTGGTGCCTTCTTTCTCCACGGTAGGCTCTTGTGACATGCAGATTCTAAATCCTTGAGTTTTGGGCAGATGCTCTGACTGAAAGGTGTTTCTGCTGAACCGAATTGCCTGTCTTTCTGTTTAAAGTGTTGTACAGCTTAAAACAGGCATGTCCAAACTTTGGCCCTCCTGATGTTTTGGACCACAACTCCCAGAATTCTAAGCTTAGATTGCAAATGGCAAAGGACTGTGGGAGTTGTGGTCCAAAACATCTGGAGGGCTGAAGTTTGGGCATGCCTGGCTTAAAACAACAGTGGATCTTTGTATAACAAACGGTTTGTATAACATAAAATCTGTACAACATAAAAAATTCCAGAGATAGGGGAAATTTGCTTAACATAATTGCCGATGGGGAAAATCTGTACAACATAAACATGGGATTACTCCATTTTCAATGCATTCCTATGGGAATTTGTATAAAGGAAAATTTGCTTAACATAATTTTATTTGGAACGAATTAATTCCTTTATACAAGGTGCCACTGTACATGTACTGGTAATTTTGGGGAAATCCCAAAGTAATAATAATCACTAAGGACAGAGAGAGAAAAAAACAACAAACTTCCAAAACACTCCCATGAGTGTGTGTGTGTGTGTGTGTGTGTGTGTGTGTGTGTGTGTGTGTGTGTGTGTGTGTGTGTGTGTGTGTGTGTGTGTGTGTGTGTGTGTGTGGTTACAGTCATGACCGACTCTCTTCATGACTCCATGGAGTTTTCTTGGCAGGAATAAAGGAGTGGCTTGCCAGTTCCTACTCCAGGCGCCTACAGCACCTGGTATTCCCTGGTGGTCTCCCATCCAAGTACTAACCAGGGCCGACCCTGCTTAGCTTCCGAAATCAGGCGAGATCGGATGTGCTTCGGGCATCTAGTCAGCTCCCATGAGAACAGAGGACGCGGAATAGAGGATCTAGTGTACCTGAGTGTACTACATAAGGCTGAGTGACTGTTGTGAGAGGGGAACAGGGCAGGAGAGAAGAGATGGAATGGAGTGTTCTGAATGGCATCATTACACTGCAACGCTTTGCTACCTACAGGATTCCACTTGTATAATATAAATAAGTAAAAGCGGACAGCAGAACTGAGTGAGACCTTCTCTTATGCAAGTCCACCTGAAATGAGAGGAATGTATGGAAAAGGCACTGCTGTTTTTTTCCTACTACACAAGAGAGTTTGTGCAAGACAGTGTCTGTAGCTCAGTGGTAATCCCTGGTGTCCCTAGGTCAGGCGAGGAAATGCTGCTACCAGTCTGTATCATCTGAGGTTTTGCCTACAACTTCCCTGAGACACACTCTCGCCAGAGCCAATAGTAAAACATTCTGGGAATTGTAGTCCAGCATCTGAGAGGCTGAAGATTCCATTTTGTTACGCTTGGATTGTTCTGCAGATTTGCAGCATTGGTAGGGATATGCAAAGAACATGCCTATATGGATATAGATATGGCCAGTTCTTCACAGACCATGACAACTGTGGAATTCTGGGAATTGTAGTACAAAAAAACTTTTTCAAGCCCTGCTCCTTTGCCTGTTGCTCCTGACTTACTCTTTGGTCCTGTTAATCATGTCCCAACCCTGTCTCTATGAGAGATAGAAGTTTGAATGCCACACCTTCTGTATCACAGGCAGGTTATCATCTAAAAACAATGTATGTCTCACCTCTGAAGTTGGGGACACATCAATAAAAGCCTCCGAAGGTGATTTCACAACATGTACAGGTTTATGTAGAAGAAAATAAACAGAGGGACCATTTCAAATGTGTTCATTATTATTAACTTGAAGAGTTTTTTTTTCCTTTAAATAAGTGGAGATGTTTTGCAGCAGTTCAGAGATTTACAGGTTAGAAAGAGGACCAGGATGAAGCAAAATCTCACCCACCCACAGGGAGAATTTGGCATTGTGGTGATTCATTTTAAAATTAGCCAGTCACATCCCATCATGTCTTTTTAAGGATAGTGAGATGTGTTAAGTTGGTGCAATAGTTTGGGAGGCAGGTGGGCATTGGGGCGGAAGGAGAGAGGAAAGAAAGAGCTAAAGAATCTTCCTCCTTTCTTAGGATGTGGTATGTGTGTGTATGTTGTGTCGTTACAGTCGTGACCGACTCTTCGTGACTCCATATCCATGGAGTTTTCTTGGCAGGAGTACTGGAGTGGTTTGCCAGTTCCTACTCCTGGTGCCTACAACACCTGGTATTCCCTGGTGGTCTCCCATCCAAGCACTAACCAGGGCCGACCCTGCTTAGATTTCGAAATCAGGCAAGATCGGATGTGCTTAGGGCATCTAGGCATTGTAAAATGTTTCCCCAAGAGAAATTTTTGGCAATGGTAGCTTATGTTGCCCACATGAAAGAAATATGCCTAGCAGCAACTTATTTCATATATTTATTAGCTTTCTAAATTACCTTTTTATTCCACCTTTGCACCAAGGAGCTCTGCATGGCTCCCATTTTCTCCCACATTAATTCTCAGTTTGGAGCCTGTCAAGGCGATCAGGCTGAGAAAGAGCGGGCTGACAAGGTGAATTTCGTGGCTCAGTGGGGATTGCAGCAGGAATCGCTCTCAACCCATACCCTCACTCAGTGGGGTAGTCTCCCAACCACTGTGCCGCACAGTCCCATTCATTGCTCACTGAACATGATGACTGGGGACAATTAGTCTTGTAAGCAATGCACATCTGGACAGCACAAGGACTTGGAAAACTGGGATTTTGTCTTGTTTTGTCCCACTTTCTGCCACTTTGTGCTAGAAGAGCATGCAGTTTCCCATGGTTTGTGTGCAGACTGCTGTCTACTGGGGCTGGAGCTGATGTAACCCGAATAAAGCCAGTAAGTTTCTCTTCAAGTGCTTCCTCCTGCCTGGAGTGCTGTCCTACACATAAGTGTCCCACACCAGTGTAATTGAGCTATCTGTGATGCCCTAATCACATCCGATCTCGCCTGGTTTCAGGAGCTAATCAGGGTCAGCCCTAGTTAGTACTTGGATGAGAGACCACCAGGGAATACCAGGTGCTGTAGGCAGCTGGAGTGGGAACTGGCAAACCACTCCAGTATTCCTGCCAAGAAAACTCCATGGACATGGGGTCACAGAGAGTCAGTCACGACTGTAAGACACAACACACACACATGTTGACAGGGGATTGCACCTTGAAAGGTTTAATTGGAGATCTGATCATCTCCAGTTGGGACATTCCCACCACAAACGTTCACTGTAAATGGGAAGGGGCACACCTCTACTTTCACCCCTGGAACACATCTGGACCAAAAATGAAACCAAGACTTGGGGGAGGATTAGAAAAAAACCTGGGATCCCATTTTGAAAAGAACATGGACCAAAGCAAGACGAGAGGAATGTCATCTGGATGTTGTGGAGATCTTTGTTGTTCACTGCTTGTTGCAGAGCTGGTCAGTTTGGAAGAGCCCAGTGTTGGAAAGGAACCACACCATTTCAGTGACAGATGCAAAGCTAGTGTGGAGAATGTGAGGACCTGGATGATATACTGTGGAAATGAAAGCAATGCCAGTAGGCAAACCCAGGCTTTAAAAAAAATGAATTGGATGTTTCTTTGGGGAAGAATTTTGTCGAAGCTTGTTTTGTTTACTAAGATAATAATTTCCTCTTCTACCATCCCATTCCTGGGTTTCATTTTTATTTTATGGTTTGTACTGCAGAGGCCCCATGTTCCATGCTCAGTGAGACTGTCTGACTTTTTTTCTTCATGCAAACCAGGCTATGAAAATCTTCTAGCATGTTTGCAGAGGAGTTGTGTTTGCATTAACTTTGCTTGTTTCAGCTGTTGAGATCCAGATTGCTGAGTTTAGAAGGAGGGATATGCTAAATTTAGAGGTTTGGGGTAAAAGCACAGCAACAAAATGACAAGATGAGCGAGGATAGTGTCTGTTACTCTTGGTCACAGAGGAGGTTAAAGTAGCCCTGAGGGCACAAAAATGTATTCAGTAAGGTGGCATCCCTTTGAAACAACCCTAGTCCAATAAACACAATTTGTGTGCAAAAATGTATTTTGATGCACATCTCAGAATTGTATAATACAGAACAGCCAAACCAGGAACACGGAAATTAATGAATCTTATGGAATAAAGTTAGGTATTCCAGGCATGTAGGATGTGTAATATGTGCATCAGAGTGTAAGGCTTCTTTTTGTTTTTTAAAAAATGTTACAGTTGTCTGGATCAAAGCTGATTCCTCAGCTTTTTAAATGTTTTGTAGACAATTTGAAGAGGCGGAAACTCAGACATTTAAAAACAACAAGAATAAAAATGGGAGATTGCTGAGAAATCCATTCCTGCTCTTAGAAGGTGTCATAGGATTTCTGGGTAGCAACAGAACGAAGTGTTCAATATATTTCAGACCTTAGGGTGGTACTCTAGGAAGCTTCTGCTGGGTAGAAAGTCCATGCTTGGCTCGGAACCTGTGTCCAATAATTAAATAAATAAGGAAGCACAAACACTGAACTGTTTTAAGTCTGATTTATTGAAGCCAAGCCAAAAGTAACAGTCAGTGGTCTCACCCTGGATTTAATGAAAGCCATTTGCCAAAAGTAAACAGTCAGTGGTTTCCTCAATCTGCATTTGTCTCGATGATCCAATTTCCTGAGCCAGTGAGCCCCGATCCAAAGCCTTTGTTCAACATCTTCAACTGGGCCCAGTCTGGCTGAGACAGGGAATGTGGAACTCCACACAATGGGACATCTCCTGTCCCTCAGGAGTTTGCCCTGGGGATAATGCTCTCATCCAATCTGGAGTCATATAATTTTCATTTACATTCTTCATGTATTCATGTTCCTATAATTTATCTAGCTGGAATAAATGTTTTGGAGCCTGATTTCTCATGGTATCACACCCACAACACATTTTGTATTGCTACTGCAATGAGACGTTCTCTTCGCCAGAAGCTTAGTAGGACACTGGCCATCAGTTTATATTCTCTGACTTTTAGGAAAACGCATACTTGATAGTAGATACAAATGCATATTTTGTTCAGCCAGTTAACCTTCGGAAGCATTCATTTAAGATGTGGTAGATTCATGGAATGCTAAGAATTTGGTCTGAGTGCAAATAAAGTCACGAGCAAAAAGGATTAAGAGGAAAGGCTTGGACTGAGAAAATATCATAAAGAAATAAAGTCATTTGTTGTTGCCAGAAACTGAAGTGAAACTCTCTTCCTTCTCCAGTGCACAGTGGACATTGGATATTTTCACTTTAGTTTCCAGTTATCCATAGCTGAGCATTACATTCTGAACTGTGATCATTTTTAATCACAGTTTGTTTATTTAAATGCACTTGCAAATTTCACAGCATGCCTGCTTAATTTCTGTTAGCCAATTTTGTACGCTTCATGTGTAATTTTGCTTTGTCTACTGTACTACAATTTTTATGCCATTTTTGATGGACCATTCTTATTTAATACATGGTACAGTATTTCCATGGCCAAGTTGGGATTTGAATCTTGTTTTCCAGCCCTAGTCTGTCACTCTATCATTACACTGCACTGGGCATCTTCATTATCTATAGCCTGGAATTAGTTTAGCCATCCTGCATGGTTTACAGAACGGAGCTTCCTGGGAGGGGAACTGAATATCAACAAGGGTTTTAAAGGTCATTGCCAGGTCAACAACTTGTGCCCAAATACAATATCTGATTTATGGCCAAATACCAAGCTGGATCAGGCCAAAGGCCCATCTAGTCCAGCTTCCTGTATCTCACAAATGCCTCTGGGAACATACGAGACAAGATAACTGTCTCCTGATACCACTCCTCTGCATTTGGCCCTCGAAGTACCCTGGTTTTAAGCCTGGAGATTACACATCCCCATCATGGTTTGTAACCTGTAATGGACTTTTCCTCCAGGATTCTGTCCAATCCCCTTTTGAAGGCACCCAGGCCAGATGCCATCACCACATCCCGTGACAGGGGGTTCCAGAGACTAACAACATTCGGGGTAAAAAAAAAATTCTTTTTGTCTGTTCTCAACCACCCAACCCTCAATTTGAGCAGATGTCCCCTAGTTCTGGTATTCTGTGAGAGGGAGAAGAGCGTTCCTCTATCCACTTTACTCATGCCCTGCATAAATTTTTATGTCTCAATCATATCCCCCCTCAGGCACCTTTTTTCCAGACTAAAGAGCCCCAAATGTTTTAGCCTTTCCTCATAAGGGAGGTCTCCCAGCCCGGTAATCATTTTAGTTGCTCTCTTCTGCACATCAAATATTTGCCAAGCAGTTCCACTCTTATGTCTGAAAAAGTGGAGATGTCCACAAAAGCTCTCATTAAAATACAGCCGTTAAGGTGCCACAACATTTTTGTCTTCTTTATTTTTTAATTTTTCTTTTGTTTTTGCCTGATGTGCAGACAAGATGTGTCGTAGGAGGAAGTGTGTTTCTTTAGGCAGGTCATCCAGATTGGTAGACTTGTATCCTTTTCTACCTACTGTTTATTGATTGACTGATTGAGTGATTAAACTTTTATAGCGCACATCTAGCGAACAGCTACTGCTTCTGGGCTCAGCCCAAAAATACAGAAGGGATTGAGAGTCTCTAGGCTGCAATGCTAGTGGATGTTAGTTCCCTTTGAACTCAGTGGGGCTCACAGCTCCGTAAACACATAGAAGCAGGTTGCAGAGATCCTGTTTACCAAGGGAGGGGAGATGCAAAACAGGTGTGGCTGAGCATTTTCTCCAGCGCTACAGCAGTTGGGGGAAAAGGTATTGGCAAATAAGCAGGTGAGTTTGGTACAAAAAGGCATGCTGCAGAGGTGAGGCTGGGGGAGATGGATCAGTCCTATGCAAGAGGCACCACCCAGGCATCCTTCTACTGGAGGAGCGGGGATTGGGATCCGTTGTAATGATTGCAGTGTAATCCTCATTTTATTTGAGTGTAATCTTCATTTTATCCCCCTCCTCCGTCTTGTTCTCTGTCTTTTTCTGAAAACGTCTGTCTCCTGACGTAGTGTGGGTCTTTGCTAAATTCTGCAATGGAAAAGGGAAGTTTGAATTTTGCAGCCAAAATTGCGAACAAGAAAGGATCTGCATAAATGTACTTGCTTGGTGATGCATTGTTCCCTCTGTGTGCTTGAGATTTGGTGGAGGAGAAGGGGTGCACATGGAAATGTTGGGAGGAGAAGGGTGTGACTGCCAAATTTGTCTTTTGAGAGTCTGTGTTAAACATTGTAACGTTAGATGTGTATAGCTCAGGGCAGATGGCATCCCTCAAATTCCTAATCTCATTTGAGTGAAAGAATGTAGTTGTTCTTCAATTACCATTCTGACTGTCTCTCCCCACTAACTGTGCTTGGAGTTCTATATACAGTGGACCCTCATATAACAAACAGTTTATATAACATAAAATCTGTACAACATAAAAAATTCCGGAAATAGGGGAAATGTGCTTAACAGAATTGCCTATGGGGCGAATCCATTCAACATAAAATGGTCGTGATTAGGGATTACTCTGTTTTCAATGCATTACTATGGGAAATTTATATAAAGGAAATTTTGCTTAACATAATTTCATTTGGAACGAATTAATTCCTTTATACAAGGTACTACTTGTATTTCCTACCACAGCCAAATTTCCAAGTCTCCCAAGATTCAGAAATGTGATGGGCGGAGCTTGGGAATTAAAGTAGAACTGGGGGTGGAGCCTGCCCAGATGGGGGTGGAGTCTAGGCACAGTTCCCATAAGATGAACCAGGGTTACAGACAGTTAACAGAAACCTGTTCCCTTTAGCAAGAGAGCGTTATATTTGAGCCTTCCTATCCTCTCTAGTTTCAAATCAGTGGGGAGAAATCTCACAGAATGGCTTTTAACTCTTTCTGCAACAAGGGCTGGATTTTTAACAAGTTTTTAATTCAAAAAGATTAAATAAAAGACAAGGGGAGGGAATGAGTTTCCCAGGATTTGAGGGTTCTTAACAGGGCTGGTCCAGCTGTTATACAGAGCAATGTAGATTTGGCTTTCATGAGAGGGTACCAAATAATTTGTTTTTTTAATTATTAGTATATTTTTACTAGATGGAAAATGAAAACTAGTAATCAGTTTACCTTGATTTGGGGTGTGTGGTGTTTTGCTGGTCTGCCTCAGACAACAAAGTATCTTGATCTCATCTTCATTTGTAGTAATTTATAGACATGCATACATATGAAATAATGAACTAAGAACACCCTTCTAAAAATAAGCAGTCACTGTGTCATTAGCAAAATTAGTCACGAAACGGAAATATTAGAGATGAGAGAACAAGCCAATCCAGTTTTTATTTCCAAACTGAAATGTAGACCAGTTGTTTCAAGCTTTATTCTTTGTGTTTCTTCTTGTCAAACTAACAACACAATTGCCACAAGAGTCTCCCAGGTGCTTTTAAAATTACTCCCCAGTGGAAAAATCTTGGGAAAGTTACTTTTACTGGGACAACAGTTCTCTGAATCCCTCAATCAGTTTGGTCGTGCTAGCTAGGGTTCTTGAGGAGTTGTAGTCCAAAACTGTAACTGGGTAGTTGAGTTAGGCTGCTACTGTACATCCTTGAGCAGCCGCTTTTTATTTTCTATAGCCTTATCTCCAACCGTCACGTGGTCGCTACAGCGGTTCGGCTGTCCGCACTTCAGTGGTTGCTTAGCAATCAGCTTCCCTGTTCGCACTTGGCTGAACCGCTTTAAACTATGACAGGGAAATGGCAGAAAGAGGGGGGAAACTGAAAAAAGGCGGGATAGTATGTCCGCAAATGCAACCAAATAGCTTTAAAAGGGGGTGCAGGAACTGATTTAAAAAAAACCACCCCCAGTGGTTGTTACAAGAAAAACCGACACAGTGGTCAAAAATGGGTGTGGCCAAGGGGCTCTTCAGAAAAAGCTATTTGAAAAGCGGACAGTGATTTTTAAGGCAATTTGTCTTTAAGAATTGTCTTTCAAATCTAAAGTGTGGTAGCAGTCTTAGAGTCTTGATTAATACTTAACCAACTCACCTGTGTTTCTCTGTCTCTACCCCTTCTCTCCTTGCCTTCCTCTGTCTCTCCTCTCTCACAGCCAGCCTTCTTTGATTCTCTGGAGATGAAAGCAAAATTTTGACTAAAGGGGACGTCTCTGAGGATTCTCTGGCATCCAGAGAGCAAGAGAGGTGACCTCCATAGCAATGGGTAGCCACGAGAAAGATCCGTCTTCTCCAAAAAGGGTACCACCACCTTCCCGGTCCAATAGCACCGTGTCTTCCAAACACAGCATTGCTCGGCAGGTGTGATTTCTCCCCACAGTGTCATCCCTGAATTAGTCCCCTCATATCCCTGGGATTTTGACAGGAGGGATCTCTCTAGACCAGGAAGCACCCTTTGGTATAGAAAGCAATGCATGGGTACTTCCCAGAAATTGGAGGTGGTGGGTGGCTTTTCTGGACTATAACTCCCAGAATGCAACAGTCACCATGGCCAGTGGCCATGTTGCCCAGGGCAATTGTGGGAGTTGTAGTCTTAAAATGCCAGCTTTCCAATCTCTGATACTTTCCTTTTCTTAACCTTGTGGGCTCGTAGCAGGACAAAGCTTCCTCCAGAGATTACCTTTGGGCAAAAGTTTCTTCGCTCTATTCTTATTATATGTTGTTATTGGTTCATTTGGGTTTCAGGGCTCAGAAAGCTGGGAGGTGGTAGATGAGCTACGGATCCAAAGTGGGGTTGTCCAGGAACCGGAGAGGCAGGAGGGCTACCTACTAAAGAAGCGAAAATGGCCCCTGAAAGGGTGGCATAAGGTAAGAGATCTGGATATGTGACACATGGCTGCAGAGGGTCTGGCTTTCCTTGTGTGCTGGTGCCGATAGTTCTGCCACCTTTGCATCTGTTGGCTCTCTGTTGCCCTGTATTTTCCCACCCTATTCAGGAGTTTTGAATGCCAGTTAAATGAAATTAAGAGTACAGCTCCTTTTTGGTTGCTTGAAGTGTTTTGAGAGATATAAATACATCATCAGCTTTGTGCCAGAATAAAAGTGAAATTCCCCTTACCATACAGATATCTTTGTCCCCTTGAGGAGACAAAAGCATAGCTGATTTTAATATTCTTTCTGACCCATGCAAATTGCAACAGCCAGTGCATTCATGCAAACCTGCTGAGTTTCTGTTTGCCCAGATTTGGGCAAATAAGAGAAACACGGAAGAGGATTCCTAATCCGGTGTGATAGTAGGATTTCTCAAACCTTCCTCCCATGGTGCTCAGTTTCCCAGTTAAACATTCCAGTGACGTGGCAGAGAAGGAACCCCAACCCCGTGTGATCGGCACTATACCTGATGGGGAGTGCCTATGGCCTCCAGCCAAACAACATATGACATCTTTACTTGAGTCATTAGGAGGCATTGAGGATCTGAATGTGTTTTACTCTTTTACAAAAAGTTCACATAGACCAGACTTGGAGAGAAGAAAAAACTGGTGGAAATCCACTTGATGCATCTGCCCATTTTCAACCACATTCTCTTATCTCTTAAACTCTATTTGATCCAGATTTTAGACCCCAATGAGCCATGGAACACATCAGGTGACCACTGGGCTAGTCGCAATCTCTGGGGTTAATATATTTTTTTTTCATTCAACATATTTTTACCCCACCTTTGTCCTTTAATAATAAATAAATAAATAAATAAATAAATAAATAAATAAATAAATAAATAAATAAATAAATAAATAAATAAATAACCATCAGTCAGCTGCAGAAAGCCACCTTACTGGGATCTGCTCGCATAATTCCCCGATACATCACATAGTCCTAAACGCTTGGGAAGCGTTCGATTAGTGATTTGTAATACAAAATCCAGTGTAGTTATCTTGTCTGCTGTGTGGTAAGTTAAAGAATTTATAAAAGACTGGAGGCTCAGAAGGTTTGCCTAAATAAAAAACATATTGAGGCCTCGCTTAAAAGTTTTCTGGTCTAAAAATGACCCAAGGCAGGTTACTTCATTAAAATATAGTATTTATGTGATCCCTGTGTGGCCAGCCCCATTTAGCAACGTGGTTGCCTTGTTTTCGACCCACTGAAGTTTCCTGATATAAGCAGCCCCATGTAGAGTGCCTTACAGTAATCTGCCCAAGTCATAACTAAACCAAGTGTTACCATGGTTAGTTCAGATCTCTCCAGGAATGGGCATAGCCAGCACACTAATTTTGCAGAGGCACTCCTGGCCAACACCAAAACCTGGACATTCAGGCTCAGAGACAAATCCATGAACATCCCCGACTTGCGTACCTGTGGTCTCAGAGGGGCTGCACCTCTATTGATCTTGATGGCCCTGCACCTATTTCTTCTCTGGCCCGAAGCACATTTTATTTGCCCTTTTCCAATCCATTTCTGGATTAATGTTTCAGTTTATTTTTGGCCCTTTTCCAGGGGTCCTCAAAGTTTTCAAACAGCGGGCCGGTCCACCACCATTAGACACCATGGGGCCGGATCACAGTCCAAAAGCAGCTGCGGAGGCTTGCTTGCTCACAAAACAGGGGATAGGTGGGGGGGTTGCAATTGGTCCCAGGGGCCGGATTCAGGACCTTGGGGGGCCGCATCCGGCCCCGGGGCCTTAGGTTGAGGACCCCTGCTCTAGAGGGTACTGGATGGTGATCATTGATGACCATTGCCCCATCTTTTCCAAATTGTACCCTATATCTTGGAGGTACAGTATAAAGCAGGAAGTATCACAGACAAGTATGAATTAAAACATTTGCTGTATGTATAGCCTGTCTTTCTCAATAAAAGAATTACAGGGAATTTGCAAAACATTAAAAAGGCAAATGCCCCTAAAAAGACAATAAAATACAATGTTAAAATGTAATTAAATGTATTACGTTAAAATAGGCTATGGGCAAACTCCTGTTGTGTGGCGTTATACCAACCAGCAAAGGCCAGATTGAGTACTGGAAACATTTCCATTAAATTGATTAAAGGATTCCTTCCCTTTTAGGTTCTGAGGCACCTCAGGGCTCCGTTTTGCCCTGATGAAGCCTTGAGATGCAGTGGTAAAACCTTCGGTGGTCGTGGGGGGGGGCCTGAAATCACTGCCAGGCTGCTGGCACCGGTTCTGATCACAGCGGTAGCCATCTGGCAGGCAGTTTTTATTTACTGTACTATTAAAAGCTCCCCTGCCCCTGGCATCCCAAGGCTCCTAAAGGCTTCTCTGGGGCAAAGGGAAGCAATCAGAAACTTTCAATTAATTTTAATTAAATGTTTCTGGGGTCTGATCCAAGTTACACTCATGTAAAGTTATACAACTGCATTTTCCCCACTGAATAATAGAATACAGATGGAAAATGCATTAGAAAAAAAGGGTTTGTTTTTTTTAAAAGGTGGGGGATAGCATTCCCAATTGAAGCCCCTTCCTACAGTAACACAAAGCCTGTGATTGTCACAAGACCATACATTATTATATTGTTAGAAGTTATTCTGTACATAAAAGCGAGCAGATCTCGGATCTGGCCAGCCAGCTCTCTTTCAGGGAATGACATCAGGTCATGCCTGCCGAATTTCCTTCAAACAGACCAGTTATCTTTAGCTGTTTGTGACTTTTCTTTTCCTTCCCTCCTCTGTTTCTCTAAGCGTTATTTCGTTTTGGAAGAGGGGATCCTGAAGTACGCTACAACACGTCAAGATGTAAGTAGTGATTGGGCGATGCCCAAGTTTCAATGTAATAAGGCTAGCACTTGGCTTTTAGTAAGGCTACCCACCTCTTGGGACTACAATTCCCTGACTTCTCTAGCCATTATACAGTGGTCCCCCTCCCTTTCTTGGTTCATATACTGTGGTCCCGATATATAGCGTACAGTGCAACTTGAAAGGTATTTTACCCCCGTGCGGGGAGCGGTGCGCCATGCTAGGGCTCCAGCTGGTTAGCGCTGGGGTGGGGGAGGAAAACCTTTATTTCCCCACCCCAGCACCAATCATCTGGAGCACAGGACGTGGGGAAGGGGGAAAAAGGTTTAAAAAGCCCGGGCTTTTAAAACCTTTCCCCCCCCCTTCCCCACACCCACAGCTCCAGTTCACCCGATCTGCATCCACATATCACAGATTTTTAATAATTGCGGGTTGGGTAGGTTCCTAACTCCTGCGATAGACAGGGGGTTACTGTAGTCCAGGGGTGCCCAAACTTTTTGTACGGAGGGCCAGATTTGGTGGCTGAGAATGTGTCAGGGGCCGGTTGCTCCCCGACCCTGCCACCCCACTGCAAGCCCCACCCACTGACTGCGCATGCGGCCAACCTCACAATGTTCCCGGCTATGCCGGTGGCGGCAGCCAGCCCGCGCACCGCCCTGCGCATGCGCGCCTAGCTTCACAAGGTTTCCGGCAATGCCGGTGGCAGCGGCCTGCCCGCGCGCCACCTCCATGTGCATGCCCAGCCCCACAAGCTTCCCGGCGGTGCTGGTGGTGGTGGCCCGCCCCCTTGCCCACCCACCCCACAAGCTTCTGCTCACTGGCTGGCTGGCCCGCCCAACCCCTCAAGCTTCCCGGTGGTGTCAGTGTTGGCGGAAGATTTTTTTAAAAAAAAAAACATGGGGCGAAGGAGGGGGAGGGAGGGGCGGGCCAGCCAGCCGCGGGGCACTCAGAATGGCCTGATAGGCTGGATTTGGCCCCCGGGCCGGACTTTGGGCAGGCCTGCTGTAGTCAAAGGAGGACAGTTACAGATGAACAAGAAACACTGATCAAGCAAGACCGGACTAAAAAGGAAAATAAATCTACAGTAGTCTTTTCCCCAATATGGTCTTGTTTGTGGCTTTTCCCTCCTAGGTCTTGAAGGGGAAGCTGCATGGTTCTATTGATGTCCGTCTGTCGGTCATGTCAGTCAACAAGAAGGCCCAGCGTGTGGATCTTGATACCGAAGATAATATTTATCATCTCAAGGTAATGGGTGCAAAACAGGTTATTGTTGGGATGGGAATTGACCAACTAGCATGGCCAAGTGGAATGTAGACCAGGGAGAGAAGAAAAGGGTGACAGTGGGGGCGGGGGGAGTGAATGATCACTGGTGTCCTCAGTTCAAAGGTCATCCTGTCAGTCATCTATGGATGTATTATTGACACTAGAGCTCTGTGTTAGCACTGTCTGGGAAATAGGAGGCTTAGGATGGGTCCAGTGATGGCGCCAACACAGATGACTTTAAGAGTGGATTGAACCACTTCATGAACAATAAAGCTGGCAGTGGCTGCTAATTTTGATGATTGTTTATTCCTTCCAATATTGATGTTAGAGAATTTTCATATGTATTCCATTGCATCTGGTTGGCCATTACGGGAACAGCATATTGGACTAGATAGGTACCTGGTGTGACCCAGCAGGGCTATGCTAATGGCCATTTTTATGATGAGATGAAGGTCACAATCTGACATATGATACCCAAAAGCAAATTTGCACCTGCTGCTCTGGTTGTGCAGGAGACTGCTGAGCATAAGAAACAAGGCAGTCGTTGGACTGTAGCGATGCATGTACGATAACGCTATAAATTATATGATTGGGGCCCTATTGCAGCAGCCAAGTTCTGTGTATACAAAGGAATCCAAGAGCATACCGTTTCCTGGATTAGGACAAGATCCTGTTTGTTAGCTGGCTAGACTCTGATCCGCTGTTATTATTTTGAATATCATCAGACCAACAAGCAGCAGGGGACATTCATGGAGCAAGGCTTTAAAAAAAAAGTATTCCCCCCCACCCCCGGCGAGCCTATGTTGTCTGCATCCACTACCATGAACAATATTTTGCTTTCTGCACATGTCTTCCTGGCACTTCCCAGAAGAAATGTTAAATTGAATGTTAGACATCGTGTTATCTTGTACCAGTGTCTTCAAGTGACTGGCTTGTTAAAGTGTGCAGATCCTCACTTGTAGGCTTTCGTGGTAGGTTTTTTCCTACTTCTACCTAGCGGCTTATAATCTTGTAAGGAGGCACTGAACTCAGTGGCCTTGGGCTTCTTCTGTTCTAGATAAAATCCCAAGAACTCTTCAATAATTGGGTAGCCAAGCTCTGTGTGCACCGTCAAGCCGAGAGGTTTTTAACTGGAGGCCAAGGTGGGAGAGTTCCTCATCTTGCACAGGTGAGTTTATGGGTAGGAGGAATTTCTCTGTACAGTACAGAAAAGAAACTGCAGGTTATAATATTACTGTCTATCAGCTGCATGTGTATGCGGTCTTTAAAGTACGCATGTGGTTGTCGTCTCCTTCGCTTCTTTCTCGTAACAACCATGTGAGGTGGGTCAGGCTGAGAGAAACTGACTGACCCAAAGTTATCCACTGAGCTTTGTTACCAAACAGGAATTAGAACCCAGGTCTTCTGAATATCATTACAACATTGCGACCCAGGCACGGGTTCACCTGGCTGCTCTTTGGTCCTTAAATTTCCCTATATTCCTCTGTTTTTCCTAGTAAAAAAGGTAATTTGCATTTCTTTGAAACTTTTTTAATAAGCCAAATGTCTTCAAATACTATTTAACACCTCTGCTTGAGAGCTTTTTGGAACTGGATGTGAATACCCAAGAGTTTCTCATTTCATTGTTTACATTTGGGGGGGGCTTTGGGTGGTCTGTGGTCTGGGATACTTCCTTCCTTCCTTCCTTCCTTCCTTCCTTCCTTCCTTCCTTCCTTCCTTCCTTCCTTCCTTCCTGTTTTTTGAAATCCTGTCCTATAAGTAGTGTGTTTTCCCTTAATCACTTACTCTGTGATTTTTTAAAAATGATACTGCTTTTTTAAAGCAAGAAAAAATATTTATTTATTTATTTATTTTCATTTCATTTCAAAAATTTACTGTATTCATTATTTATTTATTTATTTATTTATTCGTTCATTTTCTGGGTGGGATTTGATAACTGGGTGTTGAATGGCTCCATGTGTTGCTCTTTTGGAGCTAAGGAATGTCTCCTGCCATCTTGCCTTGTTCTTGCAGGCCTGTGGGTCACGGCACCGTATTCTGACGTCGGAAAGTGCCCCCTCCTTGTCTTACCTTGGCAGTCACCGAGACAAGGTGAACTCCTGGCTGAGTGACAGCAAAAGCTTGGACAGGTGCTCAGCAGGTAAGGGGATATCTTTTTACTTCCCATCTAGAAACACTTTCCTATCTGCCGGCCAAGCCATTCCCCTCTCCTCTGCCAGTTCTCCGTTCCAGACCTGCTTGCTTCCTTCACCATAGCAGTGGTCTCTGCTGCTCTCTGTTGACTCTCGTAACTCGGAATCTATTACCGTAACCCCCCGTATATTACAGGGGGTTGGGACCATCCCAGCCCGCGATCATTGAAAATCTGCAATATGCAGATGCAGGTTGGGTCGGGCCTGGGGGAGTGGTGCACAATGTTTAAAACGACTTTCAGCCACAGAGCCAAGCGCTTGGCTCCGTAGCTGAAAGCCTTTTAAACATTGCACGCCGCTTCCCAGCACCCGGGGGCTGGGGAGAAACAGCGTGCGATGCCTCCATGGAGGCAAGCCCCAGGGTCCAGCTAACTGGTGCTGGGTGGGGGAGAAAAACCTTTTGTTTCCCCACCCCAGCATCAATTGACTGGAGCCCGGGGCTTGGGGAAGTGGGGGGAAAGGTTCAAAAAGTCCCAGCTTTTAAAACCTTCCGCCCTTCCTCAAGCCCACTATATTGCGGGACCACAGTATATGAACTATGAAAGGGCAGGGGACCACTGTATTCCTCCTGTACTTTTATCAAATGATGGGACAGGTTGCAGCTGGCTAACCTGATGGCGGCTTCCTGACTGGGAAAAGTCTTCTCAGTCGAGGTTAGCACAACTGTCAAATGTGTTGTGGAAGAGAGATACACCCATTGCCTTGGCTTCCCAGTTTTCACAGGCATTGAAAGAGGTTTGGACCCTGGTCCTCTGCCTTTGTATGTAGGCCAATGTGCCCATGTATTTTGACAGGACTGTTTTCTGGAAAACTCGAGTTCCTGCCTTCTCCGCTCAGGTCTTGGTGAGCTTGACAAAAAAACAGGTCTGAATGAGAATCTGGACAAAACCAAATCCATTGTTTGAGAGTACTGGTCATCCATCTTTCCCATGCCAGTTCTCAGGGGCTTTCTTTTCCAGATCCCAACTGCCTGGAGATATAATAATAATAATAATAATAATAATAATAATAATAATAATAATAATAATAATAATAATAATAATAATAATAATAATAATAATAAATTCACCACATGCAATACTTGAAAAATGTTTTCCCAAACTCTTTGAGTTGTAAGAGGATGATTCTGGTCTCATAACCACAATGAGCCAATGTCATGTAGTAGTTGAACTAGGTCTCCAGAGGCCTGAGTTCAAATCCCTACGTGATTGTAAAACTCTCTGTGAAACCCTGAGTAAGTGACAGTCTCTTAGCCTGGCCTATCTTTACATTATATATTGTCCCATTTTTCTGGTATATTTTGTAAACTACGCAGTGTGTCCATGCTGCCAGATGGTGCAGTATAGAAATCCAATTAACAACAACAACAACAACTACTACCAAATTAATTCTGACTTAGGGTGACCTTTTGAAGAAGGGTACTGTGAAGGTGGTTTGCTCCTGGGACTATGGAGCTTGCCGAAGGCCACCCGGGGGGGGGGGGGCTCTTCTGGGAGGGCACAGTGGGGAACTGAACTCCCAGCCTGAATCGCCCACTGGTGTGGCATTTCTCTGCCTCTTTCCCAATGACGTTTGGCTTTCTGTCCCCACCCAGAACTCACAGAATGTCAGGGGAAGCTTCAAGAGCTCAACCGCATGCTTCAGAGTTTGGAGTCTCTGCACCGGATTCCTTCGGCTCCCCTCATCTCCAGTAGTCAGGTAGGTTCAGTGGTGGCAGCAGGGACATTGCGTTGGCATAAAAACTCTGAAACATTGCCATTGCCACTAACGCCATGAAGGCTTCGGTAATTGTAGTTGTCTGTCCACGTGGTTAAGGTAAATTTGCATGGCCAAGTACCGCTTCTAGGACAATTGCAAACTCAAGCGTGTACAGTTTCACTTGCAGTAAGCCTTAATTAATAGGAGCTTCTTTCCGGGTTTTGCAGACCTCAGCAAGCACAGAGAGACCCAGAAAAGGGAAAAGATCCACTCGAATCTGGTGCACGCAGAGTTTTGCAAAGGATGACACTATTGGCAGGGTAAGCTGGTTCAGGACAAGTCGTGTCACAGGGAGGTTATGGATTTGGAAGCAACTGCTTACAAATACCTGGCTATTTGTAATTTCATTTTCCAAGAACAAGGTTGTAGCTATCCTGATCTTAGAGAAACTCTTGTAGTATAATTATATTGTTTAGTTACTATTATAGTTACAGGGATCTGACCTCACTCAGTGATGGAAGAAGTATATTACATGAATTGACCATTGTACGGAGTTACACATTGTGCAGCTATATTCAGATCTTTCTTTGAGTGACTAAAAGTAACAATTTTAGTTTGTAATGGGAAATATAGAATTACTTTTAAATGCAATAGTTGTAATGGTTGCTAACTACTTAGCCGTGAGGCTTACAAAATGTAGTTACAAATAGCTGCTTTTTAAAAAATAACTTTCCATATAAAATGTCATGTGTTATTTTATTTATTTATTTATTTATTTAGATTTGTCACTGCTCATCTAACCAAATATTTAGTTTATGGAGCATGTATTACTATTTTAATCAAAGCAAATTTCCCCGTAAGAAATAATGGAAACATAGATGATTTGTTCTGGGGTGCCATAGACTACATACTGTACACACAAAATGGCAAAACTCACAAAAGAAGTTGGCTAGAAGTCCACGTCAAGTTCATGGTTTAGGTACCTGGCTGAGGAATCTGCTCTGCTTGAGACTAGCAACTGGATTTAACTCTGTGTTTTTAATGTCAATCATAAAGTGCAATTTGTAGCCATATACACACTTGATTAGCTGCCACATGACTAGAAATTGTTTGAAAAATAAGAAATGGTGCTAAAAACAAATTAAATAAAACTAATAATATAAAGAAAAATAAAACCCTAACCTGCACTCCTCTTTAAAAACATTTCTGGCTGGTGCAAGGGAGACCTCCATTCCTCTCTCCTTCCTCTGCTTTGGAGGCTGCCTGAGACGGAATGTTCCAGACAGTCACCCACAATCCAGCAAGGGGGGAGAGAGAGAGAGAGAGAGAGCCACCATTGGATCACTTATGATCATGTGACCTGCTCCAGTGCTTGTACTGCAAGACATTGCTTGTTGATCAAGGCAAAATTTAGAAGAAATGTTTGTTTGTCTTGCAAGACACTCTTAAACCAAGGTACACTTAAACAAAGGTATTTCTGTACTGAGGTTGAACTTGCAATGCAGCATCACAGTACCTAAAATTATATTATATTATATTATATTATATTATATTATATTATATTATATTATATTATATTATATTATATTATATTATATTATATTATATTAATCCCAGTAGAGCACATGCAGGGAAGACATGCATAGCCCAGGGGCCCAAATGTGGGGTATGGAGGAGAATGATGTACATATGGTGCTCAAAGTTCAGGGATAGCTATTTGTAGTCCTTGGACCTCTGAAGCCTGCCTGTCCCTGCCACCGGGCATATGGTTGCTCAGCGTCAAGAAACTTGTTATGCTAATAAAATTGCTTTTTAGTTTGGCTTGGTTTTATAAGGAACTTTCCAGTCTGTAATCAAGTGGTGAGCACTGAATTCTGGAAGCGTCCCCCTGACACCCCATGAGTTCTGAGTGGGGGCAGAAAACTGAATGTCACATGGAAAGAGGCAGAGACATGGCACACCTGAGTGGCTGATCTATGCCTCTGAGGCAGAGCAGACGGATGCTTGATGTAGGGCGAAGGATGGTAAAGGGAAACCTGTGATTTGGACTTGGTTTTGTTGGACGCCTAAACCCGAGTTCTTTCTCCTAGCAGGTGGGGCGGCTGCATGGTTCTGTGCCCAACCTCTCAAGATATTTGGAGTCCTGTCAGAATCCGGCCATCTTCAGCCTCCCTCCAGAATACAGCCAACTGCAGAGAAGTTTCTGGATCTTGGCTCAGAAAGGTGTGCTTGTGACTGGCATTCATGGACTGCTACCCCTGCAGCACCCTGATATTGAGTCTAGTTGGCCTGAATTGTATTTTTATGAGGAACAGAACTGGAAATAACAACTCCGATTTTGGCCAGGGGGAAGAAAAGGTTGGAATGTAGGATAGCCTTACCAATTTCCAGTTCTGTTCCTTCGCTTTTTGATGTTTCCCTCATTTCCAGAGCCACGAAGCAGCTGTGCTATTAATAAGTCACAACATAGTGACTAAGTAACATGGATTCTATATTGACGACCACTGGATCCTCTGACTTGCATAATTGCAGAGACTTCCATGATTTAAAAAAACTAGTCTTACTTTTGAAGGACAAGGACTATGTGTAGGACAAAGGATAGGCAAGGGTATGCTCATTCCCTTTCCTGACCTCCAGAACCCCAATGAAAAAAAAGTGAGGGAAAAACCTTTTGAAATGCATTCACAGAGGCCTCAAATAATGCTTTTGCCTTCAAACAAGGCCTTGAAGTAGATGACTAGCTACTTCTAGTTCTGAACACACACACCTTTTGGGGGGGAGACCTAATACTGGCATGGTTTGCCCTGCATCAAATCTTAGACTGGAAAATCAGCATCTGGAACTGAACACATGAACATAAGAAGAGCCATGCTGGATCAGGCCAACGGCCCATTTAGTCCAGCTTCCTGGATCTCGCAGTGGCCCCGCCAAATGAGTCTGTGAGCGCATAAGACTAGATATCTGTCTCCTGATACCACTCCCCTTTATCTGGCCATTGAAGTACCCTGGTTTTAAGCCTGAAGATTACATGTCTCCAACATGACTTGTAGCCTGTAATGGACATTTTCCTCCAGGAATCTGTCTAATCCCCTTTTGAAGGCATCCAGGCCAGATACCATCGCTAAATCCTGTGGCCTAATCCCATGATATATGGAATCACTCATCAGTTCCTTCTGCTTGGTTTGTTGAAATGTTATTTGGCATGTATCTGTTGTGTCTGTACATATTGCTGTTCTGGCCCTAAGGGCTTTTTTTATTTAACAACGAAGCTAATGAGCTAGGTACAGATGTGCAGCGTTGTGTTTTTGGACCACAACTCCCAGAATCTACCAGGCAAATCTAGAAGGCATCATGTGAAAATATAGACTTCCATACACATGGGTTTAAATATTGTGGATTCTTTGCCCAATGTTGAGTTGCCCCAAATCACGGGCTGTATATCTTATGTGTATCTTTCATTTGGTAGTCCACGGGTCCCTCAGCAGTGTGCTGTCTGTGCTGACTGCAGAGCGAGACCGTCTTCAGGAACTGCAGCGAACACTCAGTCTACAGCGACCTGCCACACCTTCAGCACCAGGGGCCCGTCTGGGTGGTTTTGGAAATGCGGCAGTGGGGGTAAGGGACCATTGTCCTCTTGGCAATGCTGCCAATTACCGATTCCAATTACTGATTCAAAGGCTTGGAGCAAAAGCTTCCACCATATTAGGCACCTTGAAACATGGGAGTAAACTAAAACACAAGAGGCCCATAGGGTAACTGGTACAGTGTAAACTCAACCAGGATCTACAACCGTTGCAACATAAACTCAACATGTCTTGATCTGGCTGACTGAATCAAAGCAAAGCAAAGCAAAGTGTTCTGCTTATATACCGCCCCATACCACTACAAGTAGTCTCTGGGCGGTTTACAATTTTAATTACAGTGTGCAGGCTATACATTGCCCCCCCCCAGCTAGCTGGGTACTCATTTTACCGACCTCGAAAGGATGGAAGGCTGAGTGAACCTTGAGCCTGCTACCAGGGATTGAACCCAGGTCGTGAGCACAGTTTTACCTGCAGTACAGGCATTTAAACACTGCGCCACAAGGCTATCAAGTGTTCTGAGGTCAAATGATGTGTGTATCTAGCTGCCTGAATCTGTACTTCCTCTTTAGAAGTAAATAATGAGTTATAAGTCATGAAATTATCTGTAATTGGTTACTTTTGGGGGTAACAGGGACACATTGAAGCTGCATTTGAAAAGTGATGTAATCAGCATGATCAAAATTACTTTACAAATGAAATAGGTAATTTTTCCTATTTTTAAAATGTATCTTAAGGCATTTTAAAGTAAATTTTAGAGGAATTATTCACGTTTTTGTTTATACTGTAACTGATCCTGTGTGGCATGAAAAGTATATTGTATGTCATCCTTTTTACAAGTGTTCTCAAGGTGCAGTATCTGAGTTTAGTAGAGGGAACAAAATACATTATCTCCCCCCCCTCGTGTGCTGATATTTGTTAATAAACTGGATTTGTAACATTATGCAGGTACGATATCATGGTTCTCTCAAGAGCCTGAATAAAATGATGACTTCCTTTAAAAACAAAACAAAACATCATTTTAACTTGTCTGCTTAAATGGCCTCTTCCTTGTCTATACCCTGTTGCTGCCTCAAATACCTTTCTCTCTGTTTCCAGGCTTCTCTGCAGACACTGGACAATCCTGAAGGTATACGTCGCTTCCATTCTCTCTCCATCTCTTCAGACACCACCCTGGACTCCTTTGCCTCATTCAATCCTGATGAGGTAACCAGTTCTTCTGGGGCACAGAAGGAGAGGGGTCTTTGGCCTTTGTTCTAACCCAGGCATGCCCAAATTTCGGCCCTCCTGCTGTTTTGGACCACAACTCCCAGAATTCCAAACCTGTATTTCCAATGGCATAGGACTGTGGAAGTTGTGGTCGAAAACATCTGGAGGGTCAAAGTTTGGACATGCCTGCTCTAACCGCTAGGGCACTGCATGGTTTATGTTATATAATTTATTGTTTCGGCTTCCTGAAAGCCATTATGATCTCATTTTTTTTTATAAAAAAAAAACACAAAGTGATGGTATTTAAGTGGCTAGCCAATAGTGGACAGGGAGATCTTGCCTCTAAGGCTAGAAGCTGTGGTTGTCCATCGAGGCTGAATGGTCGGAGATCCAAGACGAAAAGGTAGAATACTTCTTCAGCCAGCATATGTTCAGATGATTATATTCACTGTCCTACGATGGGACAGTGGCCACCAACTTGGCCAGCTTTAGAAGGCGATCTGACAAATTCATGAACAATTGGTGAAGGAAATTATCGTTCCATGGATCTCAGTGTACTTTAGTGTTGTCTAACTAATTTGAAGACACTTTAAAGAATATGTCAGAATCTTATTCATGGTGTATGACTTAGGGGTTTGGTGTCCTTGGTAGGCATGGGCCTTTCATTTCGGAATGGGTCCGGTTCCGAAACGAAGCATGACACCGCAGGTGCTGATCGGAACTTGGACCCATCCTCCGAAATGAAATAACCCATTGACTTAGCTTGCCTTACCTTGCACGGGGCTAAACTCCTTCCAAGAAGTAGCCTCCGACGTGTCATCATTCCTTCTCCCTGGCACCGGCCAATCAGGAGCTGGCAAAGACATGCATCATCTCGCCCCCCTTTCTGATTTCGTTTCGGGGGTGGGTCCAAGTTCCAAACAGCACCTGTGCTGCCGTGCTTCGTTTCGGAACCGGACCCATTCTGAACTGAAAGACCCATGCCTAGGCCTTGGCTCTTTTTGGGACCATAAAGACTCTTGTGCATTTGGTTTCTTTCTTTCTCTTTTCTCCTTTCTTGGCCCTGCAGCCCAATTCTCTGTTGGTCAAGGATCAGGAGCAGCAGCTGTCCAATCGTAGCATCGTGTCTCTCTCGGATTCACACACAGAGTTCTTTGATGCCTGTGAGGTTTTCCTGTCAGCCAGCTCCTCTGAGAACGAGGTCAGTTGACTTGGTCATTAAACCACACGGAAAGGGGAAGTCTTTCTGAAACGTGCCTTGCTCCACATTTGCGAGCTTTTCCTCAGAGCTGGAAACATGACTTTTGTAGATGATAACTTCCAGAATGTCCCATCTAGCCTGAGATTCTGGTATTATTGTAATCCAGCACAGGAACTTCTACCTATGTCCTGAGCCATATTGTGAGCCCCTTTTGAGTTAATTATGACAGGGTTATTATATAACTATACTTGATAATACATAAATAAACTTGTTGAAATGCAGAGTGAATGGTCATAACTCAGTATTATTTCTGGCAGATCAAGCAGGTGGGAAAATGGCTGACGTTGGAAAGTGCTTTGCAACTGGAAGATTAATTGCAATGTATTTCCAAAGCCATTTTAAGAGAGTTATCTTTCAGTAAAACATCAGTTTTGAAAGTTGAATCTTGAAAGATGATTTTAAAATATATTCTTACTTTATTCAAAATGTTCACACCTTAGGATAAACTCAAGACAATAGCTTCAGTAGGTTTTAAGTGAAACAGTAGCTCCATTGGTTTGTGAGATACTGTAACCATACAACACTGCTACTGCAGCTTAAATCACTGCTTGTCTGAGTTTATATTTCAGGTTGTAAAATGACTGTAAAAAGTAATTAGTTACAGATCTAAGAACTCTGCAATATAGTTACTTTTACAATGTCATTTGAGTTACTGTTCCCAAGTAACAAAAATAGTTATGTTTTGGTTAATTTGGAATATTAGAACACTGCAAGCTGCTGCCTGTGGTACAAAATACACCTAAATAGTGAGTTCACACATACACTGTAAATGTAAATACATCTAAAACAGTTACAGTTACATGACAAAATGTGTAACATTATCCCTTATCATGTTATGTTCATAATGTAACTTCATTATATCTTCGTTATTTGAGAAAGGAATTTATTACAACATGAGATATAGTATTATGACTGCAGGACTGCTTTAATAAGCATCACCAATGATAAGTACCTGAGATTAGATTTAATCTACGATTGAAAAATGTCATTGTAGAGTATCTCTCCAACAATTGGCAAAGTGTGTTGTTGGTTTTTAAAAAAAATATATAGTTCTGTCTGTTTTTGTTATTTCATCACCATTCTCTTTTTTTCTTTTTCTTCTTCATCCTTTGTGAATTAGCCAGCAGTAGCACCGCTCCCTCCTGCCTAACTATTGCTGACCCGCTGCTCCTTCCTCAAATGGCCTGATCCACCCACCCACCTCTCAAATCTTTTGGGGGTCTTTCCCCCCCCCCCTCCTTCTTTCAGCTTACAGTTACAATTGGAAAGTGCAAATGCAGATATTTTAGTTCATGTTATTTCTTCTGTTCCTGCTCTGCCATATTTTTTTGACTAGGGCTTTGGGGGGGGACACAACAGTGCTGAGTGCCTGTTGAAGCCCCACAATTTCAGAGGACATGTGGCTCCTCCTGTGAGTGTCAAGAATGCTTAAGGAGGAGCCATTTCTTCTTGTTGATCCTTCTGTTTGAAAGCTTCAGATCTTAGTTTCCCCTTTCCTTTTCACCTCAGAGATCTCCAGTTTACTTCAGAGAACATTCCAGTTCTTTGACTGATCCTGTGAAATGTTCCCTTGTTGTGAGTGGTCCCCCTCTCCTGTTCTTCCCGTCTAACCATTTTCATTTTTCACTTAACCTCTAACTTCCCCCTGTCCCAGTTCTCCATTTTGTTTCTTGGTCAACAGTCTTCTCAGTAGCAGCTCCGCCTTTCTTTTTTGGAGTTTAATTTGAAGAGAAAATAGACTTTGTGTTGTCATTCCTCGTAGGTTACAACTGTCCAGAGTTAGGGTGATGTCAGCCATGACCTGAAGCTAATTTTGCAAGCCTTCTTTTTGAAAAATATGTCCACCTTGTACCCACCCATCTCTCCCACACTAGAAAGCTGCGCTGAATTTCATACCCTTCCCTGAAGGCCTTGGCCCATTTCAAACTCCCATCATCCCAACATAGCCATTTCCTTATCCCTCCATCATTCCTTTTTCCGGAGCAAAACCACCATGTCCCTTGGCCTGTGTAACTTCCTATTGCTCCTCCAGGCTACAGACGATGAATCCTGTATCAGCGAGGTGACAAATAGCATCTCTGAGGAGACCATGACAGACATGGCAGGAAGACCTGGGCAGTACCGCAAAGGTATTTGGACCAGAAAATGGAGGAGCTCAAGAATTCTGGGCTGGGCTAGAGGGAATTCATCCTTTTGGTAAAATCCCAATATAGCGGCTACTTACACGTCGGACATGCGTAAATTTTTTTAACTGGCATGCACCAGGACAGAGACAAAGATTTTGATTTTCAGTGGAGGCATTATGAAATACCATCATTTGAAGACAGCAACCCCCACCCCCACCCCGGTTTCAGTCCCCTGCCACATTCATTGTTTTTGTATCAGCAAAACAAGAGAAGGGAGACTGAAATTGTCCCAGTAAATTTGTTGATTTTTTTCCATTGGCATATTTTTTTCTTCCAGCCCATCGATGGGTTAATATTGTTTGCCGGTTTTTGGCGAACCAGGATAAAGTGAAGAAGATGTGAAGTGTTGTAGCTGTCCATTGGTTGTCCCATTTGGTGGAGATCAAAATCTCTCTGTCACAAAGATTGGAACCCACAGGAGTCTAGAAATACTGTATATTTATTGATGTTTTGTTTTATGTTATCTGATTTTATTTTACTTTGATTATTTTTAAAAAAATATTAAACCTTGCCATTCTTCTCAAGAGGACCCAAGCATTACATTATTAAAACAATATTTTATTTTGCTCTCTGGCTATGAATGTTTTGAAAGGCGGTCAGGCTCAGGCTTGATCCTACAGATTTTAACACTTCTTTACGCATTTAGCATTTCAATACTTGGTGATACTTTGGAATGCCCATCTAGATTAAAAGATGGCCCAGAGCTTACAAAATGCAGGGTTTAAGGGTTTTTTGTTGTTGTTGTTTTAAGTCCTAGTTCATGAGGATTAATACAAAATAGCCAAATATGAGAGTTAGGAAACTGATGAACTTTAAGCAAGGTCAAAGAAGAATTAGAGTAATAAAAATTAGAATTATGGTAAAAGGACTCCCTAAAATGGTCTATTCTAACCTCATAATGCAAGAAGTAACAAAGCTTCTTTGTTAGGTGGCTGATATCCCATAACAAACAGCAGGCTTCTGACTTGTGGAATTCACTGCCCCAGATGGTGGGGGTGACTGTCTACAAATGTAGACAGTTTTAAAAAAACAAAAAAAAAAAAAGACCCGCTGAACCAAACCCTTGTTGATTACTGTGTTTCTGTGACTGCTAGCCAATGAATCAAGAAGGGAGCATGTTATTAGACTCATATAGCTGCCAATACATCAGATTCAGAATACAAGGTCAAGGGGTTGGTTTGAACTGGTTCAAGCAACCTCTTTGTACATTTCCCTTGATTGCTAATATTTATATTTTGCTATACAGCTGGAAAGAGTTACAGAGTTGCCTGCTTATCAGTAAAAAGGAAAAGGGCAGTTGCTGCCCAACCAGCAGAATTAGGGGGGATTAAATCCAAATACAGTAGTAAATTGTACCCCTAGAAGCATTGGGTATGTGTGTGTAGTTTCCCATCTTTGTAGAATTTCTAGCCTCTCAACTCAAAATTAATCTGTTAAAAAGAACCTTAGGGACACTGTTCCAGAACCCAGAAACATTACAGTTAATGCATTAATATTAAATCCTTAAGCAAAATTAAGTGATTAATATCAAAGTGTTAAGATAAGGACTATAAAAGTAAGCATCTGATTAATTCATTAATTAATTTCTTCTTTCTTACATTTTAAAAAGTCACTTAAATTACAAACAATGGCTGCTGTCCCCCAGATCATCCTCCAAAAAGGGATTGGAACAGAAGTAATATTAACCATTACTCAGAAATAACAGCTAGGGCGTTTCCAATGTAAATGATTAACCTTTTAAACAATGTTTCAAGTTAGGGGTCACAAACCGCTTTCTAGCCAATTGTTTCCAAGCTCTGGAACTAACAGTGGTTTGCTTGTATACTGCCCAGCAGACTCAACCTCTTTTGGGGACTCCTCAGAAATGAGCCTCAGCATGCCAGTGCCTCTTCCCTTGTACCTCCCTGGGCCGGGACCGGGGATAATCCGCCGAAACTGCCTCCCATCCTCCCATTCCCACTCCAGCGATGTCAGCGTCTGGAACATTCTTCGCAACAACATCGGCAAGGATCTCTCCAAAGTCTCCATGCCCGTTCAGCTGAATGAGCCCCTCAACACACTGCAGCGCCTTTGTGAGGAGCTGGAGTACAGCGCTCTGCTGGATGCAGCCAGCCACAACCCGGACCCCTGTGAAAGACTGGTATCTCTCGTTCCCCCCCCTTCCTTACACCAGGAGTCCCTTGGAGGAGCAGGCGTGGTAGTGGAAGTACAAGAATCTCTACCCTACAGAGCAGCGATGGCGAACCTTTTAGTGCCCAAACTGCGATTCAGAAGCCAGTAATTTTTCACAAAGTGCCAATACAGCAATTGAGCCTGAATACAGGTGGCTGTGAAGGGGCGATGTTGGGTGCCCACAGAAAGGGCTCCGAGTGCCACATTTGGCACCTGTGCCATAGGTTCGCCAACACTGCTATAGAGGCATTGGCAGAACCAGCACTACCATTAGACGGAGTGAGAGGAGTCCTTCAGGTGGCAGAGGCTGAGGGACAGCAGTGGCAACGCCTTGGCAGGTTTCATGGGCTCCTTTGGGAACTCCATGTTCCAGTTTGTTGGCAAACAAAGCAGTGTGTGTTGCCCCATTATTTGTGTTGATGTAAGATTATGGCATGGTGGCTCAGCGGGCTAGAGTACTGAAACTGTCGGCTGCAAAATTGGCAGCTCAGCAGTTCAAATCCTGGGTCCAAGAACATCTAGGGACTCAAGTTGGGGAACCATTGCTCTAGTTCAGTGGTTCTCAACGTGTGGGTCCTCAGAGGTTCCTGGACTGCAACTCCCAGAATCCTCCATCACTTGCTGTGCTGGAAGAGATTTCTGGGAATTGCAGTCCAGGAACATCTGTCTGGGAACCCACAGCTTGAGAACCACTGCTCTAGCTATTGTGCTGGCAAGAGCTGGCAAAGTGCTCGAATCTCTTGGACAGTTGCCCTTACAGCTGCATGGTTTTCCACGGTCGAATTTTGGCCCGTGTTTCAGAAGAGCCGAGATATCTGTATGGAGCACCAATTTCACTTCCCTACTAGTTTGAGAGTCTGTCCTTTCTCCGTAGCTAGCTCTCTTCATATTTCCCCCTTGGCATACTTTCTGCAGATCTGCGTGGCTGCGTTTGCCGTCTCTGCCTATGCTTCTACTTACTACCGTGCTGGCAGCAAGCCATTCAACCCTGTGCTGGGAGAAACGTATGAATGTGTGAGGCCAGACAAAGGTTTTCGCTTTATAAGTGAGCAGGTAAGGAGCTGAGAAGTCTGGTGGGTATCAAGATGTTCCAGAAGGAGGGGAATATTTGACAACTCTCTTCAAACATTTTGAAAGAAGGTATCAAGGGTGGGTGGGAATGTGACAGGGAGGCTGCATTGACTTTACTTCTAAAGTTTCATCCAAGTCTAAAACTCTGCAATTCTGTGTCCAGAGTCCTGTTGCTGAGTTACGCCAGCAGAAATGCAAAGGAGTAAATTGCAGGAACAAAATGCTGCTTGTTTACAATTGGCTGCCACTTACTCAGGGTTTCACAGAGAGTTTTACAATCAAGTAGGGATTTGAACTCAGGCCTCTGGAGACCTAGTTCAACTACTACATGACATTGGCTCACTGTGACTATGAGACCAGAATCATCCTCTTACAACTCAAAAGAGTTTGGGAAAATGTTTTTCAAGTATTGCATGTAGTGAATAATAATAATAATAATAATAATAATAATAATAATAATAATAATAATAATAATAATAATAATAATAATAATAATAATAATAATAGTGCCGAGACCCTTTAATACAGTTCCTCGTGTTCTGGTGACCCCGTGCCCTGCTTGGAAGAGGCCGCAAGCCCCCTTGGTTAGGCCACTGCCGCAGGTGCCATAGTGAACTTCTCTCTATACAGACACCCTCAGCCTATCGCAGCCTCCGGTGCCATTGACTGACATCCCCTCCAACCTATCAAGCTGTAGCTCACTCTTTTCCCCCCCCCCCCTCCCCCCCCTTCCAGATCCCAGCCATTTGTGCCTTTTTCTTCACTGGCTCGTGGCGACCCCTATGAAATGGTCGTTCAACCCCCAAAGGGGTCCCGACCTCCAGGTTGGGAACCACTGTGCTAGTCCATTATGCCTCCAGCATTTCCATGCTCTGATTGCTAGAAAGTAATTATGAGCTTTGTTTCCGTTGCATTCTACTCATGGATGAAAAGTGAAGCTGTTTCGTTCAACAATCGCGCTGTCCTCAACAAACCGGCGGCTTATGTCGTCCTTTGGCTCCTAAATTGCAGGTCTGCCACCATCCTCCCGTCTCTGCCTGCCACGCCGAGTCTGACAACTTTGTTTTCTGGCAAGGTGAGGCTTCAAGGTAAAAACAAAAGCATGGCTGCTGATCCGAGGGGTTGAACGGGGAGAGGAGGTTGCCTTGGGAAATGCCTGGGGTTTGATTCTTGGGTCGAAAAGGTCCAGAGGTGGTTGCCAGAGTCTGTTTTCAGAATCCACTCAGCTCCTAGTCCTGGAACAAGGTTTTTGAGCATATGCAGAGTGCTTTTTTTAAAAAAGCACCATATAACTGTGATAAGCCCCCCTACAGATAAAGCTGAGCAGGAGGAGCAGAGTTTCTGTGTCAGAAGGGGCAGCTTCAAGGTCACAGCATCAGTTTTCTTGGCTTTAAAAGCAAGGAACAGCATCCTAGAATTGTGTCTTTGTCATGGAACAGGCATAGACAGGCAGCTTCTTGGCTCTCTGGATGTTGTTCAACTAAACCTCCCATCACCCAAAGTCAGCAGAAGCAATGGAGGGTCAGAATCTGCCCACCAGCCACATGGTTTGCTCTCCTCACCCCTCCAGCACCCCACTTCAGCTCCTTGATATCCCAGAGACAAAATCAGTGTTGCCTCACTGCCGTGCTCTCTGTGCGTCTCTCTGGATTTTGTTTTATTTAGATATGAAGTGGAAAAATAAATTCTGGGGCAAGTCTCTCGAGATTATCCCTGTGGGGACAGTGAACGTCCATCTTCCCAGGTGAGTTGCCAACCCCTTTTCGGTCCCTGCAGACCCGTTGCCTCCTCCTACAAATCCCCATCCCCCAAATCCTGGAAAAAAACAACCTTGTCTTCTCTTTCTCCCAATGAAAGGTTTGGAGATCACTATGAATGGAACAAAGTGACTTCCTGCATCCACAATATCTTGAGCGGCCAGCGCTGGATTGAGCATTATGGCGAGGTGTTGATTCGAAACACTAGAGACAGCACCTACCACTGCAAGCTCACCTTCTGCAAAGTAAGTTTGATCTGGACCTACTTTCACTGGGTCTCCCACCTCACACCTTGATTCATTTGTCTGTGTCTGCTCTGTCCACTGGTGTCTGTATTCTGTACTCATCCTCTTTTCAGTTCTGCCATCCACCATATCAGACCCAGAGCTTGAAACTAACACGGTACAAAGCAATGGGCAGAATCCTATTGGTGTTTGCATAAGGTTTGTGCAGCTTGCTGTGACTAACTGTCCCTAATTGACAGGGTGTCTGGGCACATCTCCATTGCATGCCCGATTGCGCAACCCAGATGCATTCTGGAATCACATCAATTAGCAAAAATTAGCCAAGGCATGTTTGCAGATCATATGTGGACATCACTGTGTTTCAAGCAAAAAAAGGTTACTTGTAATCTTAACTTTTGAAACTATGAGGGCCCAATTGCATTCTTTTCCTCGTGCTTTAACATTAATATTTTCATATTCTTTTAGAACTGTAAAAGGAATTTCCCTTATTGTTCTTTTAAAGTGCTTTTTAACAGGATATTTGAAGTGAGATGTTGGCTCTTTGTCATTCATTCCTTTTATTATCATGTATTTCTCCCAATAAAGAGACTTAACATGGCTCAAACATATTTTTTGATTTCTTCCTTCGCTTTAAGGCCTTAAAAAGTAAAATAATGAGTATCAACAGTGCAAAGGATTTTAAAATAATATCCCAAGCTCTGGTCAGATCATTGGTCTAATTAGCTCAGTACTGACTACTTGGGGGGGGATCTCAAGATTTCAGGCTGGGGTCCCCCCTGCCCTTATATGTAATATATTTTATACTGTTTTATCATATTATATTTTTATTGTATTACAATTTTTGTATTATGTGTGATTTGGTTAATAACCGTAAATAAACATTCATTCATTCATTCATTCATGGAAATTGAAACCTACTGGGTGGTGGTGACTATTAAGGATATTTTATATTGCAGAGTACAAATCACATAATTCTCCATTCTGGGACTTTGATCTGACAAGTACCTAAATGTCTAGGTCAGAAGAGACAGCATTTAGGTCTTTGCCAGGTGCCTTTCTCTCAGTTACAATTCCCAGGATGACGAATTATGGGATTTGTAATCCAGATAATCCAACAGCCCTATACCTAATGGCAGGGGGAAACCATTCTGTAAATATTGCATGTATCTTGAAAACCCTAAAAGCTTTGCCATAAGTTGGATGCAACCTGGCAGTACCTCATCCCAAATTATTTCTTTTAAAGCGGAGATGCTAAATATTAATGTTCTGAATGAAACAGCATGTGCTCAGTTACTGAACTCTGTCCTTTTTTCTTAGTTTCTTTCCCCCTCCTGTTTACCTGTCATGCCAGGTAATGTTTTGTTGCCTGGCTGGCCCTTCCTGGTGTTTTGATTCTTGGCCCTTGCACTTTCTTGCTAGTTTCTTACTCATGTTCCTTGCTTGTGTTCCTGCTTGCTTGACTGTACAGAGCCTCCTCCCAGATGTAACCCTAACCCTCCCATTTCTGGCAGGCACGGTACTGGGGTTCCGGGGTCAACGAGGTACAGGGCGCCATTCTCAGCCATAGCGGCAAGGTTATCCAGCGGCTCTTCGGGAAGTGGCACGAAGGGTTGTATCGTGGCGTGCCCCCCGTCGGCAAATGCATCTGGAGGCCCAGTAAGGAACCAGCTGTGCCGGGGAACAGATAATGGGGGAAACTACAAACCACCTGTTCTCTTTTTGCGCGGGGGGGGGGGGCTGGTGAGGGTTGGCCCCACAGCATTTGAATCTGCTCTAAAACTTTGTGGATCTCTGATCTTTGGAGCAACTCTGTGTGTATTTAGATGCCTTACAAAACAGATACACTGCTTGTGAAACCTGAGGAGACATAATACAGCAGCCATATGTGCAAAATCCAAATATTCCTCAGTTAGCAGTGCAATGGCCAATATACAATTCATGGACTCTCTCTTTCTGACTAATAATTATGTCATATATTTAAAAATCAAAGATCAGGTTCCTTACTGTCCTTTTTTATCTGGAAAGCTATTTTTTTAATTTATTGAGCACATATTTATTTATTTATTTATTTATTTATTTATTTATTTATTTATGCTTCTGAGAATTTATAGGTTACTGGCAGGGTGGGTGAGGACAAGCAGTCAAGACTGCATGGCGGTCTTTCCTTCACAATACTTATTCAAGAAAAGCTGGATGTACCCTGGGTAGTTCAGTCTCCCGTAATCAAGTACCTTTCACAGGGGCTGTACTACAACACTCAACCTCAGCTTCCAAGCATCCCTGCTCTAATCTCTTGAGAACTTCATATGAGAAGAGTACTTCCTCTTTGTAGTTTGGGGAGGCATCAAACCTTAGGAATGGTAGTAGCCACATTCTAATCTCCACCCTCAAATCAGGCCTATTTGTCTAACAACCAACACACTTTATGCTAAAAAAAAGGTGTGTGGGGGGGAGGGCACCTTGTTTAACATGCCTCTCA
Organism: Phrynocephalus guinanensis; assembly: GCA_037367245.1. Classification (NCBI taxonomy): domain Eukaryota; kingdom Metazoa; phylum Chordata; class Lepidosauria; order Squamata; family Agamidae; genus Phrynocephalus; species Phrynocephalus guinanensis. The sequence continues at coordinate 21,874,407 of CM074743.1, forward strand.
AGTACAGATGGGCACGACTTGAAAATTTTTTTTTCGAGTTGTCGTTAGTCGGGCCGGTTCCGTTTCGGCTCGTTTCCGTTTTTCGCGAAAATTTGCAAAAATTAGTCGGTTCGTTTTTTTTTTTTTTTTTCGTTGTCGTTAGTACTGGTTTGGGGAGGGGGTAGCGGGCTCTTGGAGGGAGCTGCAGGAGTCAGCCAGAGCCACAAGTGACGGACTGGCAGACTCTTTGCACCCGCTGTGTCTCACGTACTTGCATGTAGTGCAATGCAAGTAGATCTGGCTTAGGGTTAAGACGGCTTAGCGCAACGGCTAGGGTTAGGCTAGTTACGGGTGAGGTTACGGTGAGTATTGGGGTGCATCTGGGTGCCTCTCTGACCCACTTAGAAGGACAGTGTACTGGCGTATGGGTTAGGCTTAGGGTTCGGGTTTGGGCTACGATTAGTGGGCTGTTTATGCCCGATTGGCACACCCCAGAAGTCTCTGTGGTCAACCTGGCCAAGTGGCCATGCGATTGGTGGAAAAATTTGCATGGTCTACTCCCATGGGAGAGCCCATCATTGCGAATGCGCAGGTGTAAAAAAATAAAATAAAATAAAATAAAATCAACGGAGACTTTTTTTGCAAGAAAAACCCACTGCTGCTCCTGTAAAAATTCAAGCATTTAAAATAGCTAATTTCCGCATGTTTCTGTGGTGCTTTGGTGGGGTTTTGGGCAACAATTTCAAAAAAAATATTGCGGTCGCCATATTGGATCCCCCCCCCACCGCATGGCAAATGGATGCGCCCTCCCAGCCTGGTACAGTCAGCAAAACCTGGCCATGCGATTGGTGGAATGGCTGCAAAACTTTGCATGGTCCACTCCCATGGGCGAGCCCATCATTGCAAATGTGCAGGTGTAAAAAAATAAAATAAAATAAAATAAAATCAACGGAGACTTTTTTTTTGCAAGAAAAACCCACTGCTGCTCCTGTAAAAATTCAAGCATTTAAAATAGCTAATTTTCACATGTTTTTGTGGTGCTTTGGTGGGGTTTTGGGCAACGATTTCAAAAAAAATATTGCGGTCGCCATTTTGGATCCCCCGCACTGCATGGCAAATGGATGCGCCCTCCCAGCCTGGTACCAGCAGCGCAGCAGTAGCAATAGCCAAGGAGAGGGGGGCGGGGAACCCCCCCCCCCCCCCAAATAAAACACCCTTCTGGCCTGGTAGGTGCCCTCAGACAGTTTTCGCCTACTTTTAGGGCCGGGAATCGGGTTTTTTTTTTAACTTTTAAAAACTTTTTTTTCTGTGCCGCTTGGCATTGCGCGATGCAAGTAACGAGCACGACAAATCAGACCAAATTGTTCGTTCGTCGGTTCGAGCTCGAAGTCTGGGGCAGTGATTCCCGTTACCGTTTCCGTAGAGTAACGGAAACGAGTAACGGAAACGGAAACGGGAATACCGCTAAGTCGTGCCCATCTCTACTCTCAAGCCTTAAAAACGAATGTGGGTGAATGCCACTAAGCAACAAACCATCACAAGCTGTCGCCTGGAAGCACAGCTGAGGAAGCAGTGCATAATATGGGGAATCACCAATATATCTTTCTGGTGTTTGAAGGGGAGGTGATTTTTTTTGGCCTACAACTCCTGTCATCTTTAGTCAGCAAAAACATTGGTGTGGGGTTTGTGGGAGCTGCAGTTTAGAAAACATCTGGAAGGCCACAGTTACACATCCTTGATTGATGGCTTAGAACAAGCAAAAGTTTAAAACCATTTGTGCTCAAATAAAGTTAGATCACAAGCCTTACCAAGACTTTCACAAAGAATAAGGGTGTTTTATTTCTCCTACACAAACACTTTTGGGGAGGGCAGGGGTGGACTCCTGTAAACTCAGTAGCCCCTGTTTCAAGACCCACCTTTATCTCTGTCCTATTTGCTGGATGAGCAACCAGCACAACTTAATGCTTCTCGGGAGGCCTCTGCTCTTGCCCCTCTAGTTGTTAGGAGGCCAGAATGAATGGGGATAAAGCTCAGAGGGCGTGTAATGCCCTGACCTGCGTTTCTGCCTTTGTCCTCCCGTCCTTCCAGACCCCATGCCCCGGGACTCTGAGAAGAACTACGGTTTCACTCAGTTTGCCTTGGAGCTCAATGAGTTAACGCCAGAACTCAAGCGCCTCCTGCCCTCTACGGACACTCGGCTGAGGCCTGACCAACGGTAAGAGGGCAGAGAAGCCACTGAAGCTTCTGCTTTTGTTGTTATTGTTGTTGCTGCTGCTGCCACTGCCACTGCTGTTGTTGCGATCTTTTCTGTCAGTAAGATAGGCAAAGCACTGTTGCTATGTTTACCATTGCAATTGTAGTATGGATAAATGCAGAGTATAAAAACCCAGTGTGGTTTAATATGGTGTACCCAGTGGGTTGTTGCAGGCAGGGTGATGGAGTGGGACTCATGGGGCCTGAGTTCAAATCCTCGCTCAGCCCTGACATATGTCCCATGAAAGGAAATTTGTCTTTTAGAGTTTGGTGCACCTCCAATGTCCACAGGTACCTGGAAGAAGGAAATGTTCAGGCTGCTGAGGCCCAGAAAAGAAGGATTGAACAGCTGCAGCGAGACCGGCGTCGAGTGATGGAGGATAACAACATTCTTCATCAGGCACGCTTCTTCAGGTACTCCCTTCTTTGCTTGCTTGACTATTTTTCACTCTTTCCCCAAGGAGGCACAGGAGTGTCATGATTAATTTTCAAACGCACACCCAGATGATGATGAGCCATAGCTGCCCCCTCTCCCCAGAAACACACACCAAACCAAACCAAACCTAGAAGCGACCCTGAAGCTGTCTTGGGTTTTGAAGAGAGGCTACTTAGAGCCTTAGAAAGGTCATGGGGGTGGGGTGGGGGGTCTGAAGTTGACTCTAAATGCTCCCTGGAGTTCTCAGGAGGCCCAAGGGATCTTTTTCAAGTGAATGGTTTCTCTCGCCCCCACCGCCCCATTTGGGGATATTTGGGATGATGGTGCTTGGAAGCCATGGAACACATAATTCCCACCCTTGGTTTAAAGAGTTGGTCTCTGACTCAGAAGACCTGAGTGGACGGCCCAGTTCAACCACAAACTTGACAGGCCAGTCATTTACTTCTAGGCCTGACACACCGCAAAGAGTTGCCATAAATATTGAAGATACTGGGACATACTCACCAGCTTGGATTCTTTGAATGAAGTCGAAGGATAAAAGTGCAATTAATGGATGCTTTTGCAATGTTCGAAATACAGTGATGCCTTACTTATGAAATTAATCTGTTCCAACAGCGTTTTTGTGATTCAAAATTTTTGTAATTCAAAACACAGTTTCCCATAAGAATGCACTGAAAACCAATTGATCTGTTCTGGAGGTCTGAAAAAAAGGCAAAATAAGGGGAAGGATTAATTGGTTTTCAATGCATTCCTATCAGAAGCCTGGGGAAGCAGGAGGGCTTCCCCCTTTTGCTGGGTGGCAGGAAGCCCCGTCAATCAACGGGCAGCAGAGCTGTCAAAAATCACCCGACTGTCGACGCTCCTCCAAAAGCAACTGATATTTGGCAGCTCTGCAGCCCTCACTACCGGTGGATTGAGGGAGATTCCCCCCAACCCAGCAAAGGGCGGAAGCTCTTCCCCTGCTTTGCTGGGTTGGGGCAGGCACCCAGGTGGTTCCTTCACCCCCAGTCACCCGCTTTTGCTCGCCACCAACCCGACTGGTGAGTGATGGGCGAAGGGCAGCTGGTTGGGTGGTTGTTGCAGGCAGCAGGCAACACGCTTTCCATAAAGCGCAGGAAAGGCTTCTCAACCAGCCACCCATATTTGCCTGGTTTCAGTTCACCCAGTTGGCTGAAACAATACAAGGCAACAGGAGTAGAGCTGCTGCCCCCCCCCAACACCTAGCTGTAGTGGTGGTGGTGGTGGTGGTGGCGGCGGCGGCGGCAGCGGCAGCCAGGATCGGTCTCGCTTCAGTTGGCTTGCGTGGCACACGGGTACTGGTCTTTTGAAAAACCTTGCTGGGTTGAGGCTGCTGGCTCCCAGATGCCCCGACCCAGCAAGGGGGCTAGTTGGCAATGGGTAACTCCACCACTCGCTCGCTAACCCCCCTGCTGGGTCAGGGGAGCCAGGAAAAGCCCTTTCCTGAAGACGGGAAAGGGCTTTTGCTATCTAGGGGGGGGGCGGTGGTGGAAGCGGTGCTTTTTGGGGATCCCCGCTGCCTGCCTGCTTTCTGGGCGCGCTGAAGGAAAAAGCACCATGAATTACAAAAACCAAGGAGAGCACTGTGGCTGTGGAGGTGTCGAAATCACCAGGCAGTCAGGTGTGTCAACAAGCCAGGTGATTTTGACAGCTCGGCAGTGGGTATATTTCCCTTCAAGTCTTTCGTAATTCAAGGCATCCCTGTATTATATCCAGAATATTACCTTGACCTCTCCTAATATTTCCCCTTTCGTCCTTCCGGGCAGGCGGCAAATGGACAGCACTGGCAAGGAATCCTGGGTAACCAACAGCTCCTACTGGAAGCTGAGAATGGAGCCTGGCTTCAGCAACATGGACAGTGCGGTCTTGTGGTAGCTGCAAGCAGCTGTGAGGGACAGCTGTGCCTTTCCACCATCTCCCAGTGAGTGTGTGTGTGTGTGGGGGGGGAGAAGCAGACAATGAAGGTGTGCCGTCCCCCCCCCTCATGGATTAAGCACAAGGCGGTTGAGGCATGGAACCCTGAAGGACCAGCACCTCAATGAGCGGTGAGGGTGGAGTGGAGTGGAGGGAGAAACACACCTGAGGTGTCATGCCATATACATCCAAAGCAGGACCCACCACCACCGCCGCCGCCAAATGCACTTGCATAAGATGCCCACAGTCCATCTCCCATTCCCGCACTTCTGCCTGCCGGTTGGGCAGACTTTGGTGGAGCTTGGATTGTTACGAACGCTGGCAAGGAAGCACTTTAGCATCTCCGAGCTCCGAGTGGGCTGGGGTAGAAGCGACGGGGCAGGAGAGATGGAAGGCCCTGAAATCACTTGAAAAACTGGGAAAACTCAGAAGCCTGCCTTTTGCTCATGTAAGAGCAGCCAAGAATGGCTAACGGAGCATCGTGAGGCCAGAAGAGCCTGGATACTGGACGTTTCGGGTCCTTCTGATGGCACAGCAGTGCCCTTCTGGGGTGGGTACTTGCTCACACGCCCTCTTCTTTTTTTAAGCTGCTTTACCACCTTCTTGCAAGGCAGCTGAACTCTCCTTCAAGCGCCTCCAGGGTCTTTGTACAAGAACAGTTGATGCTAATAATCCTTTCTGCAGGAGCAGAGGGTGTGCTGTACTGTGCCAGTCAGTCTTCTGAAGAGGTGGCAGTAGCACTTAAATTTTGGTCTGGTAGTGCTAGAATTTCCTTCAAGCAGAGCACCTTAAGAGGGCACTCCTGGACTTCTGGCCCACTTCAGGGACAAGTAGCATTGAACCTGGACTGTGTTCTTGTGTTTGTTGGGTTTTTTTCTGTCTTATCCCTGCAGTTTCCACCTTTTCTGCCCTTTGGGTATGAACATATGCCCCTCATCTCCTCCACTTTTCGTTTGGCATTTGAAGCAATAATTAAAAAGGAGGTGACAGAAAACCACTAGCAGTTCCTGATTTCCTTTTTAGTGAACTGTAATTTACTCTGATAAGTTAGCACATCAGCATCAGGTCAGGATCTATCAGAGTTTGTGCGATTAAAAAGCATTCTGCTTCTATACCACCCCATAGCACTTCAAGTACTCTCTGGGTGGTTTATAGTTTAATTATGCAGGCTACACATTGCCTCCTTTCCGCCCTCCGCCCCCCCCCCCCCCGCAAGCTGGGTACTGATTCCATTTTAGTGTAGAAATGGAGGTGTGTGAGAGAGAAAGAGAGAGAGGAACTAGCCACCCCATGGAAACAAAATGGTCTAGATATCTTGAGTTGTTTTCTTGGCTTTAGCAAGAGGAGTATAGAATCATGTTAAAGTCTGAATGCCTGGGTCTTATTTCTGGGAGATAAATAATAAAATATTTTCTGGCTGTGTCTAAAATGGCCACTCATTTTGTGACTCGCCAAGCCAAAGACAGACCACCAGCAATCTTGTTTAGGTTGTACGTTGCTTGACAATCCTTGGTTTATTGAGCCCTTCAAGGGCTGCCTTGCAGGAAGTTGGAGGTTTGGCGGAGGTTTTGTGTGAGGGATATTTTGCCTTCCACATATTCCAGACTGTGCTTCTCAAAAAAAAACCCCAGCCAGCATGCACAAGTGGTAAGGGATTGTGGGAATTATCTTCCCAAATTTATGGAGGGTCAGAGCTGTAGTTCAGTGGTTCCCAGTTTTGAGTAACTCAGGTGTTCTTCGGTTGTATCTTGCAGAAACACTGGCCAGCATAGCTAGTGGTTAAAACTTCTGGAAATTACAGTCCAAGAACACCTGGGTTACCCAAGGTTGGTTATGTTCACACGCAATTCCTGATGTAGGCTCGTTTGTTCTGTTCTCCCCCTATTAATGGGGAGGGGAGAGGAAAGCTGGATACAGAAATGTTTTTAAAAAAAATAATAATAATCCATATAAAGCTTTTGCAGAGCTCGGAGGCAGATGTGAGACCTGCATTGTTCAAAGCTCCCAAGACCATCTTCTGTGCTCTGTCCAAGCTTTCTCATAATTACAAAAATTTACATCAACTGCTGTGCTGGCTGTAGAGCTGTGTAAAGTGGTGTCCGTTCACTAGCTCTGCACATAGGGCAGTCTAGTGATGACATCAATTTATTTTTTCTGAACAGTGTCCAGACTTATTCTTTTACCACACGTCCTTAGGGAGAGAACAGGGTTTATGCAAGCTTTCTTGCTGCTGAGATTCTCGGAATAAAAATTATAAAACACTGTGCTACCTAATTCCTTAGTTTACCCTAACGTAATTCCCCCTTGGGTGAACTAAACCTTGAGTGAACTGAAAATCTGTGTTAAGTTTTTCTTATTCATAATATTTCGGTGGATCTGAAGGATATGGTATAATTAACTGGAGGGCCATGAAATACCTTCTTTGTTGGGTTGGAACTACCATACCTTAAATTGGAGCCTCTCTTTGCAGGCTTCTTGATTTGAAGAACACCCTCTGTATTATACCATGATAATCATTTGAGGTGCACTCTTACTGCCATGGTTCCATCCCATAGATTCCTGGGATTTCTTGTTAGGTAAAACACTTTGTCTTCTCAACTGGACTTGGCTGGGTGCACTAAAGCTCTCTAGCAAAGAATTCTAAGTACCTCACAAAATTACAGTCCCAGGTGTGCATAAGGGTAGAGCTGTGGTATCAAACTACTCTATCCACATGAGGCACACAACGCTCACTGTATGACACTGAAGCAGCAGGGGAGGGTGTGGGACTCCTAGATTGTTTTGGGAACAGAAGCTCTTTTTTGGTTGGTGGGACTCAGCCTTGCTTTTCCCATGAGAACTACGAACTGAAATGGGTTTGTTGATAGCTGTGTGGAAGGAAAAAAATTAACATCTTCCCCATGAGCTATGTCCCCCCCCCTCTACCGCCAGATGAAGATTCTGCTGTACACTCCCCAATGGATGTCTTCTCTGTCCGTCTGTCCTCCTCTGTGTGCCAGGTGTCTCTAGCACTTTGTCAGTCCCACAGACTAGATTGGCTTGCTCTTGATTGCCTCACCCGGCTGGTCCGGCGCGGAGTTGCTGCTCCACCTTTTGTCTCTGTGTTGATTGGCCTCTGTTTTTGTCTTTGTGTTGTGGCTTGAACAATCCACGGCGTGTCTAATAAAACAAATTTCAGAAAATTCCAGTATGTGTTGGCCATTTTGCTTGTCCTCTCCACTGCTCACATATGTTATCTCCCCCAGTACTCAGGCATTGGTCTCTAACCCACAATAATAGTAACAGACATTCCATTAGAATTGCAAGTGGACACCGGTGGCCCTCTAAAAGTTGTTGGGCTGCCGCTCCCATAACCCTTCATCAGTGGCCATTTTGGCTAAGGGTGATGCGAGTTGCAGCCCAGCAGTATCACGGGGCTACAGTTGCCCATCCCTAGAACTTGTTTAAGTTATTGCATCTGCTCTCCAACAAGATGAGTGAGCAGTTTACAAACATTCAGCAAGGCACCAAAAAGGAGAGGTTGAGGAGTCTAGCCTGGATGTGGTGTGAAACTTTGGAAGTCCTTACCTGTAACCTTCTGGGAGCAGGTTTATAGTTGATGTTTTAACAGACCATACAGAGTGAGAAGCCAAAAAATGGACAGCATGTTTGGAACAGGAGTGAGGAAAGTACCTTCCCCCAAATATTATATTGATATTACCATCAGCCATAGCCACCATACCTGATAATACAAGTAGTACTTCAAGTCATCTGGAACATTTAAAACTCTATTCTACAAACAGTTTCGATGGCCAACAGTAAGCAAACTGGATGCCAACTGCTTTGATATCATAGAAGAGCTAGCATGAAATCTGATATTTTGCTGCCTGGTATGTTAAACAAATTGCCTTCCAAATTCCAATTCTAGATATCAAATTGGCAGCAAGGAATTGACTATTAATTTAGCACCGTCTGGGATGTTACCTCTTAAGAAAGCAGCTTACTTAAGAAATGTGGGCAGTTTGGCAAATTGTGTGACACAGGTGGTGCTGTCTTCCAAGCCCTTGCTGCTGTTTACCACAGCCCAACCTCAATTGCTTGGGACAGTAACTTCCCCTCTGCCTAGTGGTAGGACTGGCTCTGCCGAAAGCAGTGGTTAAACTTTTGCTCTCCAAATGTTTTGGAATATGCTTCCTACAATTGTCCATTATCGGTCTCAGAAGCTGGGGCTCCTCTGGTAAGTTGAAACCCAAAATGTTTAGGGACAGACAACCTATCTACAGCATATAGGATCAGCTATGCAGTAGGAACCCAAAAAAGTGAAGGTTTACATGATGACACAACTGCACACTTCCAGCTTTACAGTTTATTTAAAGAAATTCTTAAGCCAAAACAAAAACCGGGAGCCTGTACACTGCTTTCAATAAATATTTGCAACCAACCATTCAGGGTGTTTTTTTGTTTTTTTGTCATCTTAAAAAATAAAGTTCTTTAAAAAGAGAAAAACCTGAAAACATCACAAGAACCATTGCATCTTTCACATCCACATAGTTTGTCTGTTTGCCTGAAGAGTGTAAACAGCTGGACCTGATTCCACAACTCCCATTCCCACTTAAAATAGGCTTGGCAGAAACTGTTAAGCCCAAGTGAGGGGAGACCATCCCTTTTGATTGTCTAGCATAGGTTAAGTTCACGTCCATGAATGACTATCAAGTCTTTCCAGGATCAGGGCTTAGGAACTATTATGTATTTTTTTTCCAGGACTTCGTTTTTAAAGAAGAGGTTGGGATATAAAGATACAACCTGTGCTTTTCCCCTTACGATTGATAAAGCTATCCGTTGGGGCTGGCATGTCAAAGGGATCATGTTGGGCCAGTATCCTGGGTTTCTCTTCTCCTTGCACTCCATTACAATGATGAGACACTCCCATTTCTTTCTTTGGGACATGCACAGAACAGAGGTCTGGTGGCTTGCAATGGGTGCTGCTCTGGCGAAATCCTCACATTGACAGAATGAGCGTTAGGCTAAATAAACCCTGCAGTGAATGCTACAGACCTAGCCAAAGGGCATTGCTGTACAGCAAAAAAATATATAGGGAAACCCTGATTTTCTGGATTTCAGCTCCCAGAACCCCCGTTGGCATCGCAGCAAGGGATTGTGGGAGCTGTGCTTCAAAACATTTGGGGCCAAAGATTCCTCAACATTAATTTAAAGGGATACTCTGTTCTTGTTCTGTAGACAATATGCAGTTATTTTCTTCCACACACGCATCTTTACCATTTCTAAGGGAAGGCTTTTTGCACATTGGACACAGTATTGATGACTGAGAAACCTGGTCTTTTATACTGTTTGAGTTTACTAAATTGTAGAACTGTTCTTCACCTTATAATTCACAGCCTTTCCTTGGCCTGCCAGAAGATACAAATGAAAGCTCACCTAATCCCTGATTTATTAAGATGATCAAGATTTATTTTTTTTCTTGATGAGGGCACTTGCAATCTTCCCTCAGTCATTTGGGCATGGCCAAGTCCAGGATCAAGGGAGAGTGATGGTGCAACCTTCCTGCCCTGGCATGGCTTCAATTCCAAAGAGTCTTATGATTACGTCCAAGGAGTTTTGGCCTAGAATCAGTCCCTTGCTGCTTCCTATCTTGGGAAAGTCAAAATCCCAAGCAGCAGAGCAACAAGACTCAGGTACCCCCCTGCCACAGTGATGGCGAACCTTTTAGAGACCGAGTGTCCAAACTGCGACTCAAAACCCACTAATTTTTTGCAAAGTTCCAATACAGCAATGTAACCTGCATGCAGGTGGCTCTGAAGGGGCGATGTTGGGTGCCCACAGAAAGGGCTCCGATAGCCACCTTTGGCACCCGTGCCATAGGTTCGCCAACACTGCCCTACCACCACTGCTGAAGACCTATCTAGCTGAATGTCTTGTTAGTAGAAATCAGTCTACGTTTCCATACCACTCCAATTGCATCCAAGTTGTGAAATGAGTGGCTTTCTAGATTGTATTGGACTATAGCTCCTATCTGGAAGTTGAGTCATGGCAACTGGACTTATTTTCCATTGGAAAATAACCCATTGGAAGGGTTGAGCTCCTTTGGCTGCTATAGTGGCAGCAAGAAAAGCTCACACTTTCCTACTTAAAATAAACAGCATGCTCCACCTATGCCTTGTCTACAATGAAAACTATGGTCCCAAGCAATTTCTGGGAGTACAACTTCATTCGTAGACAAAGACACATCAAATTTTTTCTATTCGTTCCTTTTCTCCACCCCACAGAGCAACTTTGGTGGTGACAGTACAGACTGATGATAAGCACACAACAGCTAGTGCAGTAATTATTTCCACATTTGCATTATTTGCAGTGTTATGCAAGTTGCAGTTCAAGCAGTCCTTGCAAGGGAAAATGGAGAGACCAGGATCTGCAACTTTAGAGAGGCAGTCTGGACTGGGTTCAAAGCACATCTAATTTAAGCTTGAGGTTCCTCATCCAAGTTTGGTTTGTGCTAAGTAACGTAGAATAATATCACATCTGATTTCTAGTAACCCAAACAAGATATTTAAGGAGGTTTTACCACTCTCACTCTTCCTTCAGTGAGTTTCCACTGCCAAGTGGGGTCCCTTGAGCCTGTCCCTCTCTATCTATTAGATCAGTTGTTCCCAACTTTGGTAACCCAGATGTTCTTCTACTACAGTTTCTAAAAGTTGACCACCAGGTGTTCTGGCTGAGGTTCCTGAGAGTTGCACTCCAAGAACACCTGAGACAACGAAAGTTGGGAACCAGTGCAATCAGTGTCAGTGGGTAATAATAAGCTGTGATAATCTTAATTTTGAAAATGAGCATTTAGAACGAATGATTTTCTGCAAACTTGCTATATCTCAAGCCAATTTTCAAAAATTTTAATTGCCTAAGATACACATGCTGTTGAATTCAAGGGTTTTTTTCCTGCACAGGGGAAGAGGCCAGATTGTAAAAGCAACTCTTCTGCTCTGGATCTTGTTCCATGTAAACAATATGTTAACATGTGGCTAGGTGTGCAAAAAAGTAGAGAGGAATCTGTGTTCAAATGTATCCCAAAATGTATCTCCCAGTTAAGTGGGGCACTGCAAGTAGCAAACCTAGGACAGTTAGTGACAAATGTTTTTACACAGAAAATAATAACAAATCCTGCCAGAGGGAGACACAAAATTTATGCCCGTGATTTCCTAATGTCAAAGTCTGCTTCTGTGCACAGATAGCCTTACCTGGAACAAACTGACTGTGATCAAGTAGTTGATACTTAGCAACTGAGTCTTAAAATGCCACAACAAAATTAGATGTAGGGTTGTGCGTACATGTGTTTTAAAGGACCTTCCAAGCTGGATTCTAAACTTGAATTTCACAGCTGGATTCATTACTATTAGAAAGTTCATTTTGGTTCTATTACCCTTAAGTGTGCAACAGTGGCTCAGCCCAACAGATGGGATTAAATGTGTGGAGATAACCCTAGAGGTTTGTTGCATTTGTTATACTTCTATAGGGATACATGAATGCTTGTTATCTGCCACGGGAGTAAGGGGCCCTTAGAGAGCCCAGGTATGTGGCTCCCAGCATGTGGCTTGCATATTCTGGTATCCATAGGCCCACAGGAATTCACGCCTAACACCAGAAAAAAGAGTAGCACCTGGAAGTTGCTGAATAAACAGAGATCTCTGACAAGGACAAGCGTCATTCTACACCATAGCAATGCTTTCGTCAGTGCCCGAAAAGACCTTTCCCCCCAAACAGAATGGCGCCCCACCTACTTTCTTCTGGCAAGCGGCCCATGATATGAGTGGAGGAGAACTGGATGTTCAGAAGGGCCCCCATCTATTTCTCCCCTTCCCCTTCAGTTGCCATAGAAACCATAGTAACCACCATCACCTCCTTCTTTGTCATAGAGCTCGCCATTGCGGATGGGTGGTGAGCTTTCGGCACTGGATATATACGGAGACACCCTTCGACGCTTGCACTCGGCTTCATACAACCCAGAGTCCGACGAATCCACCGACTTGACCGAGCCCAGCTCTGCCCAGCCCTCACTGTCCTTCCCTTTCTCCTCACCCGAGGGGGCCGTCGGCAAGTCCCTCATAGGCCGGAACCAGCTCAAGGCCCCAGGGGTGGGCTTCGGGTGGTGATACTGAGGTGGGGAGCTCCACGGGTTGGGAGGGCCAAAGGGGTGCTCCTGGTAGTAGGGCAACGAGGAGTGGGGAGCAGGCTGCAGGGCAAAGGGCTTTACGCCATAGGGCATAAATTTGTTCCCTCTGAAGTCCCCTTCGTAGGTGCTATATTCCAAAGGGGCAGCGGGGGGTTGCTGGGAAGCAAAATACCAGTGGTGGGTATCCTTGGGTGGTAGAGGGAGTGGGGCACGCTCCCTATTGTAGAAACGGCTCTGGGGGAGTGCATATTGATCGTGCAAGAAGGCCTGGAAACGACTGTCTGCCAGGAGCTGTTGGCAGCTGGCAACACTGGGCGGAGATGGAGTTGTGCGGTCTCCCTCAGTGGTGGTGTACATCCTGGAGAGGGAAGCAAGACAGGGTGGGTATGAGGCAAGAAGGCTGCAGCAAATGACTGGGCATGACAGGGTAGATCACAAACCCATGGTTTGCAAGCTAACTTCAAACTAGCATTCTAGCAGCTGCTATTATTGCATCAATGTGTCGTGAAGGGCTTTGACATAAGCTCCCCTAAATCAACCACCCATTGCATATATATTTTTAAAAGATAACTAGAAACCCCCAACCAATCACTTCCTAGTGTTTTTTGTTTTGTTTTTTTGTTTGTTTGTTTTTTTGTTTTTTTAGTGGTCTGAAATTTCCACCGAAAACCCCATTGCCTATCTTGGCTTGAAAAGCAGACAGACAGCATACACAGTAAAATATCTTAGGGTGGTTACAGGAGAATGTAAGCTTTCAAGTTTCACAGAATTCTGATGCAGCATTTAAATGTTGGAAATCAGGAAGCTGTAATCTTAATTTAGGACTGAAGGTCTAATCGTTGATCAAACTTGATCAAAGACAACTAGAAGACTTACGAATCGAAGTTGTCCCGGAATCCTTTTGCAAAAGGATTGTGGTCTATCTTCAGCTGGGTGATCTAGGGAAACAAAGGAGAAAGTGGTAGAGTGCCTGTTGTGAAGTGCATTATTAACAAAGGCAGGTAAAACAGATTACTTCCATGCGCACTATGGAAAGAACTACAGTAGTTACACTTGACTGTCTTGCAAATGTTAATGTGAAAAGGCACACAGGAAGAGTGTGTGCTTAACAACACAGGCCTGTGACCAGTAGCAATCAGATGTTTTTAAAAACCAATTGAAGAGCAACAAGTCAAGTTACTCTTGAAAAATGAGAACCGATTCTTTAAAAGAAAATCACCTGTAATTATTTCTTTGAAGTAACTTCCTGAGCTTTGTTACTAGCCTCTTATTTGGACCTACCGAAAAAGAGTCTATTCAGCTATCTGAATAGCTATCTGAATGCCCCATTTGGGGGGGGGGGGTTGGTCTACCTGGAGAATGAATTAAGGTAGCAATCCTATAAATGCATATCAGGAAGTACTGTGTGTTTCCTGTCTTTAAGATGCCCTGTATATAAGACAACCCCACTTTTCCAAACCAAAATTGGAGTTTTGCAACTGCACAGTTCTCTCCTCAGCTTACTTTCGTGTATAAGACTACCCTCAATTTTTAGTCTAACATTTAAAGATAAAAATATTGTCTTATACAGGGAAAAATACGGTGATTCCATGGAACTCATTCAGACATACCTCTGAGTAGACATGCATAGGGTTGTGCTGTAAGTCTGACAATCTAACCCTGTTAGCTGTACTAAAAATAACTAAAATATTGTTATTTTTATTTATTTCTCACCAACTCCCCACCACCAAATCCCTGCCTTTTATAGTTTGTTTCAAAGTTGTAATTGAGATGTTGCCGAAGACACTTCGGGATATATTCCACCACCACCTGTGTTGTTGTTTCTAATTCAAAACCGGTCTATCCTTTCTTCACCAGACTCTTTCCCACCTGTCTGCCCATACTATCTCATTTTCTTCTATGACCAGTGGGGGGCACTGCTGGCAGAAGTCATTTTTCATCTGGGCCAAAACTAATTCTACCTCCCAAGATTCCAGCTCCAAACTGGTTGAGCCCAGAACTGGAACCTATTATTTTCCTCATCAGCACCATCAGGCTTCCAAGGAGACAGGGCAAGTAAACTAAAATTAATACACTTGAGCGTATTAATGGGGATATGGGGAGTCAACACTTCCTCTGTACGCTCCATTGATATTTTACAACCTTCCAGAATGTAAAAAGAGTTTCGCCAGAACATGGAGAAATTACTTTTTTGAATAAAAGCTCCCAGAATTAAAGAGTTAACATTAAAAAGTAACATTTCCAAGCTCTAGGTTGGTAGGGGTCTCAACGCACAGGGTTCCAAAGTAAAAGCAGAGTTCCCTTTTAAGGTTTCATTATTGTGAAGAATTTAATGGTTTAATTGCCTAGTAGTCCCTTTTAATTTGTTTCCGGTTATGCTTGTTAGCTGCCTCCAGTGCTGTTTATAATAGCAAGGCAGGACTAAAAGGGAACAACCATAATATAATTTCCAATCATTGTTACATATTCATTCCAGCTTGCTCTCCAGGAACTAAACACCTCACTACCCCTCTTTTACTCAAAGTGTGGAAGAAGAGTGTGGAATGCTAGGTTTGAAAATTAATATGTTAGTCTTCAGTGTTAGAAATGGGGAAATGTAATGCGTTGCTCTTAATCTTAAAAATTAAAAATGCTTAACTCATTGAATGAGCAGCATTAATTCACCACTTAAATTGTTAGTGTCAAATTTAGTGGGATTTACAGAATACTTTCACTGTTGGCCCCTAGATACGCATTTGCTACTGGCTCCTTCAAAAGCTGTCTTCTTGTTTTTTCAAATTTGCCCCTCCCTAACTTAACACTTTCCCGAAACAGATTACACATTCCACTACACCAGGTAAAAGCTCCAGATAACTCATATGCTCTTAACATTTGTGAAAACTATGGATATGGGAAAGGTTATTTGGCCTAGAACACAGCAATCCAACCTGCCTACTCCTTAAGGGGGAAAAATCCATCCATCAGCAAGAGTGTCCTTGTATGCAAAGCTACAAGCCAGTAATTTTTAAGTCTAAACTCTGATGGATCTCGAGAACATCAAACCATGGAAGCTATCACTAAACTGGGGTGAACAGGGAGTCCCCAAATGCTCAGCTCCATCTCTTTGTCTGACAATGAGATTCCCTAACACAAGGATCCCCTTCCTGGAACAGTACAGTAGGACCCTCATATCCACTGATTCATTATCCACTGATTCAGTTATCAACGGTTGGCAGATGAAAAAATAAATAAATAATTCAGCAGTCGCAAAGCAAGCTACTGTCACAAAGAGCAGCTGTAAAGCAAGCAACTGTCATAAAACAGCAGTCATAAAGCAAGCTACCATCACAAAGAGCAGCTGTAAAGCAAGCTACTGTTGCAAAACAGCAGCTGTAAAGCAAGTTACTATTACAAAACAGCCACTTTGGGGACATTTTGGTGTTCTCTCTTATCCACGGTTTTCATTATCCACGGGAAGGCTTGGAAACAATTCCCAGCGGATACTGGGGTCCTACTATACAGCAATCACAACACAAAATGCTGCTCCTAATCTCTTGTGGATATCTTAGTTACAAAATGCTGTTAGAATTCTGAAAAACACACCGAGCATTTGATGCAATACAAAGCAAAAGCAAGGTAGAAAAGACAGCTGGGTGATTTATATGGAGCTCTCATAAGTACAGCCATTCACAATTCAAGGCTATTCTATCAAGAAATGTCTGGAGCCGTGGTCTCCCCATTTATGTCAGAGAATCATTGCTCCTCAAGCATTTTTATTATAAGTCTATGGCTCTTTCCTTTTTATAGGTGACAGTGAGGCAGGTATGGAAACAGACATGTCGTGCATAGAGGACAAACCAATAAATAATGTCACGTAATGAATAAAATTGCTGCTAATGTTACTTTTACAGCATGGTTTCCATCACACCACATTTACGGATGACATTTTTGGTCCTCTGGCTGCAAAAAGAACAAACCTAACATTGGCACATTAAAAATGAACATGTTGCACCCAAGCCCTGGGTGAAAGGTCGATCTTTCAGACATGGCCCGTGCTCATGTAAACTTACGTCTGCATTCTGGTAGGCTGTAACAGCAATGAACTGAGTCTCTGGGAAGGTGAAGGTCTGGGTGCAAAGGGAGGGGTGTGCCTCTTCTAGCTCACCCTGCTTGGCCTCGGTCACGTGTAGACGGGGCTGATACTTGTGCAAGGACTGTAACACAACCATCTGCCAGACAAACAGGAAAAGAACTTAAAGGAGACCACCAGGGAATATCAGGTACTGTAGGCGCCTGGAGTAGGAAGTGGCAAACCACTCCAGTATTCCTGCCAACAAAAACTCCATGGACATGGAGTCACAAAGAGTCAGTCATAACTGTGACGACACAACACGCACACACACACACGCACACACACATGAAGTAAGAGTATCTCAGCATATTTTGTAGTGCTAATTGAGAGCTCACAGAAGCTACTTTTGGGGGTCATAATTCCTAGAATCCTCCAGGGTACAATAACTGAGACGGGAAACCAACCCTGGAGATGGGCACAAATTTGTGCCAGCTTCTTGTTAGGCTGAAATGGTTGTTTTGTGTTTCAAAGCAGTGCCTGCTCTGGCGGGGCACCTACTCCGAGGCAGTGTCCAGAGGAGGCGGGGTAGGGAAGGCCAGGTTCTGCCTCTGAGTGGGCACCTGTCAAAGGAGGCTGGGCTGGGAAGGGGCAAATGCCTTTTGTGCAAAACAAAAAACAAAAAAACTGGCACAAATTGTCAAAGGAGTGGTTCGTGCCCATCTGTAATAGACACACTTCAGGTGCAGCTTGATAACAGCACACCTCGAACTGAATCCTCAAGCCCACTTTGGGACTTAGGTAACTACAGTGGTACCCCAGTTTACGTAGTTAATCCGTTCTCTGGGACATTTCGTAATGTGAAAAATTTGTTCACCGGGACATTATTTCCAATGGAAACCGGAAATGCTACACACAGACTCCACCAGGGCATTATTTCCAATTATTTCCTTTTGTGCATAACATTTCCAGGTTGGGCCATTGCTTGCAGCATGGGGAGGGGGTGTGTACCACCGCCACCACTTGCATCAGGGAGAAGCTGTCAAGTCCATGCATGTGACTGTGCAACGCTCCCCACCGCTGCATGCAAACTTGCGGATTGAAGTAGCGGTGGGAAGGGTTAGGGTTAGCTACTCCGGGAACCGGTTTGGTGACCAGGAGCTGCCGCTTGCTGCCTTGCTGGATTGGGGCAGCCAGTCACCCCCTCACTGGGCTTAAGCCACTGCTCACCCCCTTGCTGGGTTGGGGCCACCACTTGCCTCCTTGCTGGGCTCGGGCTGCTGGCTTCCTAAATGGGGGCATCCATTTCCAATGATTTTCTTTCATGTGTAGCATGGGGCAGTACTTGGTACTGAAAGGAAATCCATTCGAAATGGATGCCCTGTTTAGGAAGCCAGCAGCCTGAGCCCAGCAAGGGGGCGAGTGGCGGCCCCAACCTGGCAAGGGGGCAAGTGGCAGCCACAACCCGGGGAGGTGGCAAGTGGTGGCACCTGTAGCAGCTAACCCTAACCCTAACCCTCCCTGCCACCACTTCAATCTGTGTGTTTGCAATGCAGTGGTCGGAAGGGCTGTGTGGCCACATGCATGGACTTGACAGCTTCTCCCTGGTGCAAGTGGCGGCAGTGGTGCACCCCCCTCCTCCCCATGCTGCAAGCAATAGCACCAACCCGGAAATGCTACGCACGTAAAGAAATCATTGGAAACAGATGCCCTGGTTTAGGAATTTCCAGAAACACCACGCACAACATGCACAGGGGTGGCACTTTGTATTGCAAAAAAAATTCCTAAACCGCGGCATCCATTTCCAAAGATTTCCTTTCGTAAACGAAAAATTACGTTAACTGAAACATTTGTAAACCATGGTACCCCTGTATAGTTCTCATGACTGTAATATCTTGCAAGAATTGGTGTGGGTTTTTTTCTTTGCTCCTCCATCCTGAAGTTTCTATGATCCACACTAATGATCTGACTCTTGCTTTCCACCTTTATAACTCTGACCTTAACCCTCTGGGGGCTCCAGGGTTATTACTGAGTGTGTGTGTGTCACAACCAGGGAGGAAGATTAAGCAAAATTACTTAGTCAAAGCCTAGAAGGCAGAATTACCTGTGTGACGTTATTGGGTGCTCCTTTGTTATTGGTGAGTTTTAACTTCCCAAAGGAAATCTCTTGCCGCATCCAGTGGGCTCCAGTATTGGGAGAATCCGGATGCATATATGTCCGATTGCCTGCCGAAAAGATGGCATTTGTGGTTAGCATCTATAACTTCCTTGCCAAGGTCTAGATCCAGGCATAGGACAGGGCCCAGGAACATGTCTGCATTATAGATATTTAAACCTTTTTGAAACTATTGCAGCTACCTTCCTTTTCGCCAATAATTCTCTGCTACGGTTATCAGGTCTGTCTGATATTTTTTTGGAAGGGTGCAGTGTGACGTCAAAGCCTAGTCATCTATCTCCATTCCCAGCTGACTAAGGATTACTGGCTCGGAGTCAAAGTGTCTCCATGCACCTTTTACTAATGCAACAATAGTTCACCAAAAAGCAAGGAACAAAAGTGGAGCCTGAGTCAAGAGCTGGTGGGTGAATGCAAGTCAGCCTCTCATGTTGTTGGAAGCAACACAAGGCATAAAACACCAGTGCCATCCTAATTGATAAGAACTTCCTGTTATACAAGAGCTGGTAGCAGCATCCTCCACAGGGAAGTTCCAGCAGACATGTATTAGCACAGGACTCAGGAGGTGGTGGTGGGGTAGGGAGCCTGTGTGTCATGTATGCTATTGATGAGGTCACTCAGGATATGGATCCTAGTGGGAACAGCAGCAACTGCTACAGCTGCCAGTGTAATTTGGCTTCTTTCTGGCTGCCCACATATTTATGTATCTGACCACCTAAAAACTGCTGTATTACAGTTGCATGGCAGAATTTACAAGAAATACAAAAAAGAGACAGGAGATATGAAAACTGGACTGAAAGGAGGATTGGAAAACAGAATTGTCATTCCTGCAAATAAATACTTAGAGGAGAGGAGAGGTGTTATGCTGAATAGAACAAAGCTTTTGGCAAAATCCAGCACAGCAACCTAATGGAGCTGTTCATAAACAAATCTATCTATCTATCTATCTATCTATCTATCTATCTATCTATCTATCTATCTATCTATCTATCTATCTATCTATCTATCTATCTATCTATCTATCTATCGTAAGTAAGTAAGTAAGTAAGTAAGTAAGTAAGTAAGTAAGTAAGTAAGTAAGTAAGTAATATAATAGTATAGACATATTTTGCCACTGAGTGGCATATTTGTAAGTATGCAGAAATAGTTTGAATACACTTTTACTTTGTAATTTGGTCCATATGTTGAAGTGAAGTAGATCACCCTGGATTAATGGTGGTCCACTTTATTTCTATTTCTATTTTCCTACATCCTCCTTCTTTCTAGGATGATGGTCACTGATTTCTACTTTCAAGATAACAGCTGAATCCTGTTTTGCAGCTCTGCCTGTGCAATGGTAATGACATCAGCATTAGCAAATCACAGCTGATTAATGGGAATTTGCTGCTGATTCAAAGTGATTTTTGTGTCACAGACAACTCATACACAGTGTGAAGCGATGTGCACCCTGAAATCTCCAAAGGAAGCCTTTAATCAACATCTGTCTTCTGCTGTTAGTGCTGTCGTCATCACTGTGCATGTGGAGATGTGCAACAGGATTTCAGCTGAGATATCTTGAGATAACCTAGCCTGTGTAGAAGTAGGGCAGGCAGGGGTATTGAATACGGAAACACCCCCCCATGACGTTGCAATATCATAGTTTTGGCAAAGAACGATGCCAGCAGAGCTATGCCATTTACTCTGACTCTCTTGCAGTTAATGATAAATGGACAGGCCGCTACAGGCTAAGATGTGTTTAGCTGTGAAGATATATTTAGTTGTGAAGGAAATACAATTTTTCAAATGGGCAAAGGTACTTTAAGTTTTTTGTATCTTCTGTCAGGGCTTCTGAGAACTCAGCCTATTTGCAGTAGTGACACTGGACAGGTGAGGCCGAGAGTTCCCCTGTTGGTTGTGCTCCAACATCAGCCATGGTGCCTGCTTCGACACCTCCAATGGACAGGCTCAGGGCAAGATTACCTATGAATGGCAATGGGACCTGTAGGGTTTGCACCAATGGCTTCCACAGGAAAGTGATGCAATTTCTTACCTCTGCCACTAGATGGAGACATGGCTCCTGAAAACAGGGCAACATGGGGCAGCACAAACACTGCAACAAGAGGATGTATTATTTAAATCTAAAATGCATGAGTTTTAGAGCCATTTATCTTGAATATGCATGTGGGGGGGTTTAAATATTGATAGATGGCTGGATAGCTCTGCGTAGGGGAGTAACAGGTTCCACTGCACTTTTGAAGGAGGGTGGCCATCTGGCACTGCCAAGGGTGTGACTGGCTGATCTGGCTGATGAGGGTTATGTTTATAACTTGTGGCCTTGGGCAAGCTGCACAGTTCCAGAGTACTACCAACTGAAGGGACTTTCAAACAGCTTCTGAATACTTTATACTTGAAGTGTGCATGTTTGTGTTTTGCACATACAACTCTCAAAATGCATGGCATCGTAGTCCAGAAACACAAACCTACACTACTCTTCTTTATCTTCAGAAAATCCTGGTTTTCCATGAGTTGTCATTAAATTAATTCAAAAGGTCTTCAAAAGGTCTTTTCCTATTGCTCCCAAATTTGGGGACATGTGTACATGGGCAGCTAGTGCTTCCAAAAGGAATTGTTCTTTCCTCGAGGCTAAGTCAGCCAGAACACAAGAAGCCATTGTTCTACCTTAAGCATAATAGCAAATGTCATATTTATGTCTCGGACTTTGGCTCAAAAATCTAGGTGAATAGGAGGGCACTGACCTATCACCCATATCCATGCCCCAAACTAACATGCTCTGCTCCCAAAGCAGAGATTAACCTCCAATTACTTGCCTGTGGTGCTCTCCGTCTGGATCAGACTTCCGCACTCTCATTTCAATGGGCATGTATTTCATGTATTCTGTAGCCCCTCCTTTTCAAGAGCTGTGTGTGTGTTGTGTTGTTATAGTTGTGACCAACTCTTTGTGACTCCATGTCCATGGAGTTTTCTTGGCAGAAATACTGGAGTGGTTTGCCAGTTCCTTCTCCAGGTGCCTACAGCACCAGGTATTCCCTGGTGGTCTCCCATCCAAGTACTAACCCGGGCCGACCCTGCTTAGCTTCCGAAATCAGGCAAGATCGGATGTGCTTAGCGCATCTGGGCAGCTTTCCAAGAGCTATTGGAGGATAAAAACACTATTTGTGGGGTCACTTCATGGATTCCTGGGATGAAATGTATTAAAAAGCGAAAGCTAGCCATGTTGGCCATGATGAAAATTCCAACACCTGCCTTACTTGACTGCTTCTATGAGGACTTTTTGGTTAGCCTAATACTTTTATTGGTTTTAAGACAAATACAAATGATATGAAATGCTTCGCACTTGTTAGTGGCATTGCTAGCCTCTCAGCTAGAAGGTGAGCCTAACAGCTCAACTAGACATGATGTTCTTTGTTGTTTGGCCTTTTAATAAACCATGAAGAGATAACCTGAGTGAATAGGATTGCCAGCTCTCAGTTGATGCCTTAGGCAACTGCTATGCAGGGAGACAAACCTCAGGTTGAATAGCGCTGGAGGAAAACCAAATGTGGGGTTTTGCAATTGAGGTTTTTGCACTGCTTCCCAGCCGGCGCCAGGTGCATTTTGATGAGCGCTTTTTCCACAGCTCTTGTTTGCTACGTTACCTGATTGGACAGGTTTTAACTCAGGCTCTAGACTGATTTATCTGGGTGTCCTTAATGCCCGTTTTTACAATGGTTGTCCAGGACACACTGCTGCCCCCTCTCCTATTCCTTGCATGCCCTTCCTCTATGACATCACAAAGACACTAGTTTCAGACTGTTTGTTTGTTTGTTTTGAATATTTTTACCCCACCTTTCTCCTTGGAAAAGGACCCAAGGTGGCTTACGATAACGAGGGACAATATACAGGCCAGATCATTAAGAAATATTCAAGTTAAGAACAGGGAATTAGTAGAGGCATCTTACAACATTAAAAGGTAAAATTAAAGCTAAAAAAGAGCACTTGGAAAGATGAAAGCAATGATAACAACTTTGTTCTATTGTTGTTCTGAGGGAAATCTCTTCTCTCTCTCTCTCTTTCTCTCTCTCTCTCTCTCTCTCTCTATCTATCTATCTATCTATCTGAGACACACACACACACACACACACACACACACACACACACACAGACGGGGGGGGGAGAGAGAGACCCCTATTGGTGGAGGGAGTGTGTGAGATTCCAGCTGAAACCATGAGGACATGTGCATAGAGAAATATAGACACACATAATACACACAAGTAGAGATGGGCACGACTTGAAAAAAATTTTTTTTCGAGTTGTCGTTAGTCGGGCCGGTCCCATTTCGGCTCGTTTCCGGTTTTCACGAAAATTCGCAAAAATTAGTCGGTTCGTTTTTTCGTTTTTTCGTTGTCGTTAGTACTGGTTTTGGGGGGGGAGCGGGCTCCTGGAGGCACCTCTGTGGGGTGGGTGCCTCCTCTGGCCCGCTATAAAGGGAAAGTGGGCTCCTGGAGGCACCCGTGGGTGCCTCCTATCCTCACCCATTAGGAAGGGGAAGCAGGCTCCAAGAGACCCCTCAACATGGGGGTCTCCCTTCCTCACCTGCTGCTGCTGCAAAATGCTATGCAATAGCCATATGGATATTGCATAACATAATGTGCAGAGAGTGACTGTGAAGACTAGTGGATGGCACTGAACCCAGAGCCATAGTGAGATGCCTAACTAAGGCTCTCGCACCACCATGTCTCACACAGAAGGGAATTGTACTTGCTGCGTGTAGTGCAATGCAAGCAAGTAGATCTGGCTTTAAGGTGGCTTAGTGCAAGGGCTAGGGTTAGGCTAGTGCTGGGTAAGGTTACGGTGGGCTAGTGGGTTGCACCTCTGGGTGCCTCTCTGACCCACTAAGAAGACAGTCTGTGACGTATGGGTACGGAGTCAAGGGTTAGGGTTAGGGTTAGGGGGGCTAGGGCAGGTTTTAGGGGGCTTTTTGGCACATCCCAGAAGTCTCCATGGCCAAGTGGCCATGCGACTGGTGGGATGGCTCCAAAAATTTGCATGGTCGTCCACTCCCACATGGCTGGCCACTCGGCCAGCCCATCATTGCGCAGGTGTAAATAAAATAAAATAAAATAAAATCAATGGAGGACAGAGGAGGAGAGGAGAGAGACATTTTGTTGCAAGAAAAAACCCACTGCTACTGTGAAAAATCTGGCAGTTTATAAATTTTCGCGTGTTTCTGTTGTGCTTGTGTGTTTTTGGACCACGATTTCAAAAACAATATTGCGTTCGCCGCCCCATTTTGGATCCCCCGCCCGCACCGCATGGCATGGCGAAATGGCGACTCGAGTCCGGCTGCCCAGGACGGGGGGGAGGCGGGACCCCCCCTCCAGAAACCACCCATCTGGTAGGTGCCCTGCACCCTTAGTCAAACAGGCATTTTTCCGCCTGCTTTTTTGGCCCGGGAATGGGTGGGGGGAGAGTTTAAAAGTTTTTTCCTGTGCCGTCCGTGCCGCTTGCTTGCGCTTTAATTGCGGCGGCCGGCGGTGAGACTGGGCTTTTTGCTGGCTGCGAGCCTGCGGCGAGTCCCACCAGAGCAGCCCAGGACGGGGGATGGGGGGGGAGGCCGGGGACCTCCAGAAACAACCCCTCTGGTAGGTGCCCTGAGGCACGGCAGGCATTTTTCCGCCTGCTTTTTGGCCGGGAACCGGGTTTTTTTAACTTTTAAAAACTTTTTTTCTGTGCCGCGTGGCATCGCGCGATCACGCGATGCAAGGAACGAGCACGACAAATCAGACCAAAATTGTTCGTTCGTCGGTTCGAGCTCGAAGTCTGGGGGAGTGATTCCCGTTACCGTTTCCGTAGAGTAACGGAACCGAGTAACGGAAACGGAAACGGGAATACCGCTAAGTCGTGCCCATCTCTACACACAAGTAACCAGAAATGTTACTTTTGGGATTGTGTGTGTGTGTTGTGTCGTTACAGTCGTGACCGACTCTTCCTGACTCCATGTCCATGGAGTTTAATGGCTCCCTAAATTCTACAGGTAACAGGGTTACTAGCAATGCTGGCTATGAGATTCTTTGGGGTCGTAGTCCAAGAAAGCTATTTCCTTAGTGCTGCATTTACTTATTTCATTTATACCACACCTTCTTCCCCTTGTGGGACCCAAGGCAGTTTTCAATCATATACAACCAAACACAGTGTGTAAGAATTCCACCACATCAAATTTGGACCTAAGTCACTCCCACACACCCCAGACACTTTTGAGATTTCACTGTCAGGAAGGAAGCCCTCTGTTTAAAGAACATGCTGGCTATTTGTGTGAAGCCCCTACAGTCGGTTCTACCTCAGCTTTAGACCCATTCCAGCCATGAGGGCAACCATCTTGTCATATTTGGCGAAAGAACAGGACTATAGTTGCTAGGCAACAAGGCAGAGGGGAAAGGAGGTAGCCATGGCAAGGGATGGACAAGACAGGGATGAAGGAAATGTGGTCTACCAAAAAAGGGGATAAATGATTTATCCATCATACCTGGCATACTTCCCTCTGCCTTGCCGCACTGAACCCATTTCCCGCCTTGGTACCGCCAGTGGTGTTGGTCAACTAACACAATGTCGACATAGATGCTATAATGGGCTATAGGATCCAGGCCAGAGATGTTGAAGCTCAGAAATGGAAACATCCTCCTAGTCAGACAGTGGGAAGAGGGGGGGGGGGAGAGAAACACAAAGAAGGTCATCACACATTTCCCCATTGCCTCAGACTTAGTATATCCCCCTCTTGTTAGACCCAACAGGCCTCTTTTCAGGCATTGGTTTGAAAGAAACATTATCACAATACAGTGGTACCTTGTATAAAAGAATTAATTTGTTCAAAACGAAATTATGTTAAGCAAAATTTCCTTTATACAAATCTCGCATAGGAATGCATTGAAAATGGAGTAATCCCATTTTTATGTTGTACAGATTTGCCCCATAGGCGATGTTAAGCACATTTCCTCTATCTCTGGAATATTTTATGTTGTACAAATTTTATGTTATACAAAATGTTTGTTATACAAGGGTCCACTGTACTCCAAGATTTCAATCTCTAGTTTGGCCACATAATGTAAGTCTAAGGTATACAGGTAAAAGAGTCTCATAAAGAATTTAGCAATGGATTTGCAGTTTACATGTGTGACTTGCATACAAGAAGAGGCGATGGGTCCTCTCTGGTCACAGGATGTACAGCTAATACACGGATCCTGCTCTACTATATTAGCATAGGTGTCTTTTGTGAAAAAACATTAAAATGTTCCCTGGATCCTACTATAAAATAAAATAAATTAATAAATAGAACTGTAACTGAACATTAGTAAATATATCATCTTCAATCTAGCCCAGCCTTTCCCAAACAGAGACCCACCATATATTGTACATCACACGTCTCATAATTCCCAGCCATGTAACTGGTCAGGTCAGTCATTCCTGCAATCACAGTTGGATCCCAAGACAGCAAATTGCAAGACTTGAAAGAAAGCCTTACAGGGCTGAGGGCTCCTATCCACGTTTCCAGCCAGCAACCCATTCCACTTTTCCCCCCTTCCCCACTGGTCTTCTACTTCTCCATCTCCAGTGGCTTTCCATGGGTGCTAGCAGGCATGCTGATTCTTCACTGAATGCTTAGTCCCTACTGAACTATTATGGGTTCCTTGTTTAGGACCCACTTCTCATAGGTTTTCTGGGAATCAGGACACAGGCTGAGGGAATTATTCTGTTTTTCTGCATTCGCCAGTGAAGTGAGCAACACTGGGGGAGGAGAATGCTTGCTGTGGTTTGTTTGTTTGTTTCTTTGTTTCACACTTTTGCAACCCTTGGTTCCCTCTCATGCTATTAATAGATCCACACTCAAAAAACAGTTTCACCATCACACTGGCCAAAATCCTGTTGCTCAGTGTAGTAGGTCCACTGAATCAATGGAGATTTAGTGAGACAACTCTGTATTAGAGATGGGCACGACCAGAAAAAATGATGTTTCGAGTTGTCGTTTGTCGGGGCGGGTCCGTTTCGGGTCGTTTCCGTTTGTCGTGATAATTTTCAAAAATTTGTCGTTTCTGTTTGTCGTTTGGGTTGGGGTTGGGGTTGGGGTTGGGGTAAGTGGGCTCTGGGAGGCACCTCTCTGAGTGCCTCTGACGTCTGACCCACTAAGAAGGGAAGGGAAGCGTAACGCGAAGCCGCCGCGTACCATACATTACATTACATTACATTACATTATGTTAGGGCGGGGGGTAAGTGGCAGAGACACCTCTCTCTCTGGGTGCCTCTGACTCACTAAGAAGGGGAGCGTACTAGCGTACTGACATACAGGTTAGGGAATGGGATAGGGGTAGGGGATAGTGGGCTGTGGGAGGCACCTCTCTGGGTGCCTGTGACCCACTAAGAAGGAAAGTGTACTTGCGTACGGATCTGGGTTAGGGTTGGGTTTAGGGTAAGGGCTAGGCTTAGGGTTACGGTTAAGGTTAGGGTGGGTTAGTGGGCTGCACCTCTGGGTGCCTCTGACCCACTAAGAAGGACAGTGTACTGGCATATGGGTTAGGGTTAGGGTTAGGGTTAGTGGGCTTTTTATGCCCTCTGGCACATCCAGAAGTCTCAGTCAAAATCTGGCCATGCGATTGGTGGAATGGGTCAAAAAAATTGCATGGTCCCATCCCATGGCCAGCCCATCATTGCGCAGGTGTAAAAAAATAAAAATAAAAATAAAATAAAATAAAATCAATGGAGACCTTTTATTGCAAGAAAAACCCATTGCTGCTACTATAAAAAATCAGGCATTTAAAATACCTAATTTTCAAATGTTTCTGTGGTGCTTTGGTGGGTTTTTGGACCACGATTTAAAAATAAATATTGCGGTCGCCATTTTGGATTCCCCCCCCACCGCATGGCAAATGGAGACGACGAGGATGCCCCCCCAGCCTGGTACCAGCAGCCCAGGACAGGAGAGGGGGGGGAAGGCTGGGGACACCCCCCCCCAGAAACCACCCCTCTCTGGTAGGTGCCCTCACTGAGGCAGGCATATTTTCGCCTGCTTTTTTGGCCGGGAATTGGGTTTTTTTAAAAACTTTTTTTCTGTGCTGCTTGGCATCGCGCGATTGCCGCGATGCCATGAATGACAACGAAAAATCAGACCCAAATTTTCTTTTTCGGTTCGGGTTCGAGCTGGAGCGGAGTAATTCTCGTTACCGTTACCCGTTACCTAACGATAACGAGAACTGGAAACAGAAACGAGAATTTCGCCGCTACGTGCCCATGTCTACTCTGTATGTTCCATTGATTCAAATGGGCCTACTCTGGCTGTGATTTACTATGATAATTTGAGTAGGCTCGTTTGAATCAGTGGAACATATAGTGGAGTTTTCTCAGCTAGTCCCCACTAATTCCATGAGCGTAGTCTAATGTGATCTTCTGGGCCGAGCAGCAGGTTTTTGGCCTGTCTCCACACTTGGCTAACCTGCCAGGTATCTTAGGCTGCAATTCTGACTGGAGCAGAAGCTAAGGTTCTCCTGCTGACAACTCTGATAGATGGATTTCCCCCTCCCCTCCTTTTCCTTTACATTGAAATAACTGGTTTCAGAGAGAGAAAGGAAGAGGAAAAGGGGGGGGGATTCCTATGCTCCACAAAGAGCACATTTTGGTTCTTATCTCTTCCCCCAGAGGGAAGGTGTGATGTATATGCAAGAGCTTCCTTCATCGATTACTGCACCCAGCATTAACAGTTCAGTGTTACAATCTACTTTCCAGTGGTCAATACATTTCTAGGCCAATTGACTACTCCGGCACTACCTTTCCAGCACACCACCTGGAACACAACAACCCGCAGACACACACAGTCCGTCTTTCTTTCATCCGAATCTGCCAAAGTGACTGCGACAGGTGTAAAAGCAGCTCTGTTTCTCTTACCCCCGCTGACCTTAACCAAATTCTCCACCTCACCACTTCCCTCTTGCTCTCTCCCTCCACCCCTCCCCTCCTCCCACTACATTTCCGGTTCAGAAAATAGACACCGCTTCTATTTTCAGAGAAAGCAAGACTCGGACGGATGGACAAAAACCAGATGGCTCAGAGAAGCTTATTCTCAGAGTAAGTAAATAAGACCTTCAGAAACCAGAGTTGGAAAATCAAAATGATATTTTGTGTGTGCGCGCACACACACACACAAACGTTCACCACACATTGATTAATATTATGTTGGTCCACAAATATTCTTCTAGGTTCCTCTTGATTCACATGAGCAGAAACTTTTGAGCATTAAGTTCCAGTATAAAGCTTAGAAACTTACATTTTAAAATGTAATTTCTTATGTAACTCATTCTTATTTCCCTACCATCATCACTCAAATTGTTGCTGTTGACATTACTAAGAACATTTTTTTCAACCTGTGCATTGTGCAATTCATTGCTCTTCTTCTGTGTCTTGTTTCATTTTAAATAAATAAATAAATAAATAAATAAGAAGAAAACAACCCAAAAGTTCAAAAATCCTCCCCAAATGCCCATGCAAAGTATTTCAGAACCCCAAAAGTAACAAGAAATAGTAAATATTATACCTTTTTCTAGAAAAGGTACTGAAATTAATAGTCCTCACCTTGTTTGCAATAGGGACTCACTTATGCCCTTGATAGCCCGCAAACTTTCATAGTGTGTGTATTTGTAACATTTACTTCTAAGTTCTGTTCCCAATGGAACATGTGCAAAAACAAACAAAACAAGGAAGGAAGGAAGGAAGGAAGGAAGGAAGGAAGGAAGGAAGGAAGGAAGGAAGGAAGGAGCACACTTCCCAGTATGCTTGGTCTTGGCAAGTGTCATATTTATTTCTCTCCCACTGCTCTACAGACAGGAAATAGCCCCCTTGAGGCAGAGATTCCACTTTATGTCAGAGTAATTCTGTTTTTGATTGTACCAATCAGTGTGCAACGTGTCACCAACCTTCTCCCTACCCTCTCCCAGAAAGATGAAAGAAAAGCTACAGCAGAAAGATCTGCTCTAAAATTATAGATCTGAATTTGGATCACGCCATCTGGGTAAGGAATGGACGATTTATGATACTGATGAGTGGTAAGGAGTATGGAGTGGATGCAGGAGAGATCACTGTCTCCATAACCACACATTATAGAGTTGTAAGGCATTTTCTTGCAAACCCATAGGATTGGCAAATTGAACTATTCCACCCATTTAATCTCAAACATTTCCTTTTTTCATCATAGATAGACAGACAGACAGACAGATAGATAGATAGATAGATAGATAGAGAGAGAGAGAGAGATAGAGAGATAGAGAGAGAGAGAGAGAGAGAGAGAGAGAGAGAATGTAATCATACGTATATGTATAGTCAGATAGTGAAAGATAAATATGGCGTCTTTGAATCAACACAATTCCATTGCATCCCAGAGCAAGAACCTGAACCTAAAAACAAAATGGTAAATAATTTGAAGTATATGCATGTTTTCCATAAATTGTTGACTAGCACTGCCCATGAGACAAGGAAAAAATTAATAGTCAGGTCTATAGCCCAAAACCCTACTCATACACATAAATAGGTTCAACCATTTTAACATCATGTACGAGATGAACTTTTCACCTGCCCTGTGGAAATATCTGTATAGGATCCTCTTGGTAGCAATTAATGGAAAAGAAAGTCAGCACAGTGACCAGGGACATGGGGACTCCTAGGGAGGATATTATACAATGTGCCTGTCTCTTCCATAGAATTGTGTGTTTGTTTGTGTGGCATTATCAGATGGCAATAATGTTCACTAGCAACACTTCCAAACAAATATTTTACCAGCAAAATTCTCTACTCCCCTAGAGTAGAGAATGATAGAACAGCTCAGCTGTATTATGCCTTTTGATAGGCTGTGCTAGAGGCTATCAGGTAGCATCCCAATTTCCACTCTCTTATGTGGCAAATCTAACAATAAAAAGGGAATCGGTGGCCAAAACTTTGTTGCTTAGTGTACTACATCACACTAAAGTAGGCCTGTTTGAATCACCAAAATTCAAAGAGATGTTGACTCACTTAATTCCCACACATTCAAAGGCTCTAATGTAATACAATTTACTACAGGAAGCAACAGGATTTGGGCCAATATATAATAACTTAGAAACCTGTTATTTTATGTTTGGGAAAGTGTCTTAAGCCAGAATAGATTTCTGAGTGGCTTATACCTAGAAAAAACCTGCAAGGGATTAGAACTGATGTGATGATATGTAACTATTATTATTATTATTATTATTATTATTATTATTATTATTATTATTATTATTATTATTATTATTACACTGACCATGCTAATACATTGGGTCAACATCCCAATGACAGTGTGGAAAAACACTTTTTCACTGGTCAGGCTACTTAGAGATCCTGAGAGTTACTTTTTTTTTAAAGGACCTTGTCCACGTTCTGATCCCAAAGGAGCAAGAGTGTGGATACAACTTGAAGTACCAAAGGGGGGAAATAGAATTCGAAATAATAATCACAATAATCATAAAACTGCAGAGCTGGAAAGGTTCCTTTGAATCATCAAGTGCTAGATCTCAAACAAATAAGAGAAAATACTTTTTCACTCAGAGGATCACTGGTCTGTGGAACTCCCTGCCAGAGGAAGTGGTGACAGTTGTCAGCCTTGACCGCTTTAAAAAGGATTGGACAAGTTCAAGGAGAACAAGGGTATCAATGGCTATCATTATGGATGCCTAAGGACAACCTCCGGGTTGGAGAGATAGGCAGGATATCTCTCTATGCCATTTGCGGGGTATCATAAGCAGGTGAAGACATCTGCTTGGGAATACCCTGAAGCAAATGGTGAGTCATTGTGTGAGTCAGAAAGCTGGACTGGATGGGCTGTGGCCTGTTCCAGCAAGGCTGTTCTTATGTTCTTAAGTCCAGCTCTTGCCAAGGAAGCAGGGTGAGGAATTAAATTCCTACATTCTGGATAAATGAAGAAATCCCACTTCTTAAATTGGCTCTCCCCCTTTACCAGTTACGATGCCTTATTTATTTTCACTTTTAAATATTGAATACTGCTGGCTAATGTACAATATAGTATGTGTTAAATTAGAACCCACCCTGAGTCTATAAGAAAGAAGGAAGAGGCATGGATATGATGGTGCTATCCTAGGCATATTCATTCACAAACAAGTCTTCTATAACCTACATCCAAATGAGTATGCCACTGCATCCTTAAGTAAAGATAGCCTCTCTCCATTCATTAGCTTTCCCTGAGATTTTGCAATCAAGGCGATCCTTCTGCTTTGGCTGGTAAACTCCTGACCTCCAGAACACAGCACTCGCCTTTGCACTTTTCAATGTAATTCCTCCCCAGCATGAAATCTGCCTTTTCTTACTCTACAAGAAACACTAGCCTAAGTATGTATACATAGTATACAAAGTGCAGACCTTTTCACAAAAGCACACATAATTACTATGCTAGATTGGGTACTCCTGTCATATGCCCTTAAAGAAGACTTGTTTCTAAAAGCATTGGCAGTGGATATTGCTCAGGGCATGGGGTGGAATGAATCCAAAAGTCTTTTTCCTGCCACAAGTGATATAACTGTATTGTTCCATCCATTCAGAGAGTTCACACCTAGAACCATGAAAATGTGGGCATAAGATTGTAAGAGTACTGGTGGATCAGACTGGAGGCCTCTTTAGACCAGCACTCTGATCTTAATGATCACCTTGATGCCCCTGGGAAGTGGGGAAGGGTGGGGGGAGGTTATGCGTTGCCACCATCATCCTTTAAAGCAGATGCAGTGGAATCAATGAGAAGGGAGCTAAACAGGTTTATGTTTATACGACTATATATCTTATCTAAAATTGTTAGGCTAAAAACTGAGGGTCATCTTATATGCAGAAGTAAGCCGAGGAGAGAACTATGTGGCTGCAAAACAGTAACTTTGGGTTGGAAAAGTGGAGGTCATTTTATAGACAGAAAAATACGGTAGTTTAAATCCCTTTAAATTCAATAGATTTCTTCTAAGTATGACCAGATCCAGGTCTGACTTTGGGTACAACTATACAGTGAGGCAAATGTGAATTAACTTGCCTTCTTTTGCTGTGAAATCACACCATGGTATTCGGCTCTCTTTGATACATAGGCAGAGGACCACAAACTCCTTCTAACTGCAGCTCCATTTGAAATACCTGGAGGTGGCATAGTTCAAAGGAAGTGCCTCAAGGAGGCTTTCTGTCCCCTATGATGGTTTCGTCATGCTGTCTTGCTGATGGGACAGCAAGTTAAGGGCTTGGGGTTTTTTTTAAGTAAAACTAACAGTTCTGCCTAGGAAAGATGTTAAAAAGGAGAGGTGCCTTAGAAGAGAGGTTTTGCAGAGTGTTGTGCATATGTGTGTACTCTGGTTCTCCCTCATGAGGCAGAAGAGAAGCGTTTTGACTTATATAAGTGTAGAAGGGTGTCGGATCAGGAAAAAAAATTATGGATTGAGGTGTGGAATTCTGGGCTCATTTTTGTTCAATGTCATGGTGATCTAACACTCAGCTAGTATGTCAACTCTGGCTAAACTTATTTATTGGAACATACATACATACGTACATACATACACATATGCATGCTGTTTTAAAATGTACTGTTCAGAAGGATGTATGTGAAGCTAATTGCATAAATCTCAATGACAAATGGATGCTAACTAATAGGATGTCACACCCATATTACTAGGTATGTACCTGTTTTGAAGTTGGCTGGCCAATGTTACGCAGGGATTACAGCAACATCCACTGCTAAGATCAAACCTCCACATGTCTCTCTCTCAAATCCTGCAATCCCTCAACATCACAGCCGAACTGCCTATGTCCCCACGACACCACCCACAGACATGACCTTTCCACTGTCATTCTGCAGAACGAAACAACTGCTCAGAGAGGGAAAAATCCATCCGAATTGTTCCAGATGAAAAAAGGAGAAGCCACCAGTGCCAGGAAAAAAGTCTGGAACTCACACGTGGCACCTAGCTTTGCTGAGATGATGATGATTTGTTTGTTTTACTTGCATCCTGCTCTCATCCCTCAAAACTGGAACTCAGGGCAATTCACAAGATAAACAAAATCTAACACAGTTTTTAAGCAGCTTGCAAGTTCATTATACTGTATGGGGAAAATGTATCTATACTTGAATTCAAAATTTCGTATTCGTATTCGTATTCAAAATTCTGCCAACTAGTATCCACAACAACTTCTATAGATGATACAAGGACAAAATATACGGCATTGAAAAATATTTTTAAATCAATCTACATAGACTCAAGGGAGCATTTACAGAATGTGTGTGTGTGTGTGTGTGTGTGTGTGTGTGTTGTGTCATTATAGTCGTGACCAACTCTTTGTGACCCCATGTCCATGGAGTTTTCTTGGCAGAAATACTGGAATGGCTTGCCAGTTGCTACTCCTGGCACCTACAGCACCTGGTATTCCCTGGTGGTCTCCAATCCAAGTACTAACCAGGGCCGACCCTGCTTAGCTTCCGAAATCAGGCAAGATCAGATGTGCTTAGGTAAATTAGAACTTGTTTGCCTCTACCTCTAATAGCCCGTTTAAAAACAGATCATAAATAAAGGCAGTTTTAAGTCAGTTTAGCAAGTGCTACAACAGATTATGATCTAGAAAAAAGCCTCAATGCTCAAATTCAAATGTATTCCCAAAACTACAGAATAGTCTGTGTAAGAATAAAATGTGTGAAATGGCAAAAAGAAAACCTCATTTTAAAAAAAATCAAAGCTATTGGTATAAAACAACATTGTTTCTCTCTTCCATCAACACACTAGCCCTCCAGCTGGGAACATCTCTATGCAAAAGGAAAAGTAATTCCTTCTCCAGCGGCTAGCTCACCAAGAGAGGCTAGGTCAATATTTTAAATCCTATTAAATAGTAAATCTAAATCTCAAGAGGAAAAAGCCCTCCAGAGGTGGAATTCCAGGTCTTGCCGGGACAATGAAGGAAGTGATGACAGATATTCTTCCCTCATTAAAAAAATCTCAGTTTTGTTCCTTGTTGACTCCTTCCAGGGATCATTGCACCCTCGCTAACTGTTTTCTGTAAACCTCCCAGAGTGGCCTTGTTGCTAGATGGAGCGGTATAGAAATCTAATAAATAAATAATAAAAACTCTGTTCCCTAAACCAAGCTCAACTTATAGAAAGTGACTAGAATCTTACTAAGACCAAAAAAGAATTCATTTAACAGCTCTTCTGGAGACAAGAGCACCTCTTGGTATCTTCATGATAGTTGTACTATCATCTTTCCGTCAGAGCCACAACGACCCTGTGAAGTAGACTGGGCTGAAAAAGAGTGGCTGTCCCACAATCCCTCAGTGAATTTCATGGCTGAGAAGGGCCATGAGCTTCCTACTGTATACACCAGTGACGGCAAACCTTTTAGAGACCGAGTGCCCACACTGCAATTCAAAATCCATTTTTTTTTTGCAAAGGGCCAATACAGTAATTTAACCTGTATACAGGTGGCTATGAAGGGGCAATCTCGGGTGCCCACAGAAAGGGCTCCGAGTGCCACCATTGGCACCCGTGCCATAGGTTCACCATCACTGCATTATGGATTGATTTGTTGTTGGTATTATGTAATGGCCTTATGGTATGTTTGCTTGCTGTAAAACCAACCAGAGTGGCCATACGGGTGAGGTATAAATATAATAAATTAAATAATAAATTGACCAGAGAAGCTGAAGAAACTCAAGCCAGAGACCCACTGATACACTAGCTGATGGAGCACATTCTCTAAGTGCTTATAGGAACTGCTAGCCTAAAGGCCTTTGGAACATAAAGTAACACCCAGAGAGGAACCTGAGCTTAAAGAATGGTTTTCTATCTGGGAATGAAGCAACACCTACTTCACAGAATGGCTTGAAAGCAGTGAGGGAAAGCCACCTGTGTGTCAAACTTCATTAACAGTTCAACAAGGCTTCTGTTCTTGAATACTGCTTCTGCTCCTGATACATTTGAGAAGTCCTCTAGATCAGTGCTCCCCAACCTTTTTGAGGGAAATTTTCCCGTGGCCCCACCTGGGGGGTGTGTCAAACTTCATTAACAGTCAGCGGCCGGAGGCAAGCGGCGGCGCAGAGGTCAACAAGCCGCCCGGGTTCGGCTGTGGCTCCGCGGCCGGCGGCGGGGGCGCCCCGCGGCCGCCGCCGCCGCCCGCCTCGGTGGGGCACCTCTGCGCGCCGGCTTCTGCGAGCGGGAGGGGAGGGAGGCCGGTGGGGGGTCTTGAAATACTGCTCCTCTGCTCGGCGTGAGGCGGCCCGGTGCCAACCATCCACGGACCGGCACCGGTCCGCGGCCCGGGGGTTGGGGACCACTGCTCTAGATCGTCCTCTAACATCTGATGTACTGTACCAGCCAAATCATATTAAAAGGAATTCGAGTTAAGAAAGGCAGAAAGGCAAGAGAGAAAATGAGAAAAGATGCATGTGATCTCTACCATCACTACCCAGTATGTCCTGGTTTTATCCTTAGGCTGGGGAATGACAACTAGAGCAGTGTGGGAGAATCCAAAGACAGGGAGAAAATGAGAATTTTCTAGGTGCTGAGTCACACACTCTCTTGGGTCACAGTGCTCATCTTTAGCCAGCCTTGTGGAAAACATAATCCCCCCCAAAAAAAAACTATGCTTTCCACAGACATATACATACTTGCGGAGTCTGCGCCCAACATTCACCTTTTTATAACCTCTGACCACCCTAAGATACTCCATAACTCTTACACTCTGGCTCCCAACAGAACAGAAACTATTAAAATAAATTAATGGCCCACATTGCGATGGTGACAGCAGGAGGTGGAGAACCAAAAATACAAATACAAATAAAAAATATTAAGGACTTGATGTGCTGCTTTGAAGAAGGATCAGATATTAATAGTTTTCAAAAAGTAACATGAGGAACATTCCAATTGATTGGCTGATGATAACAGCACAGCTGGCTAAACCATATGAGGGAGGGAGGGAGCCATTTGCTAAACATCACCTCAGCCACAAATTCTTTAGCCAGGGAAACCACTCTTCTTTCCTCCCTCATCATCACCATCCAGGGTTATCCCAAGACCTCTTGCTAACAGAGGATGAGCAGCCTCTACTCACTTAAATCCAGGTTCACAGCATGTAAAAAGCAGCAAATAAAAAGAAAAACAAAATCCACACGATCCCCTTATTCCAGGTGTGTCCAAACTCTTTGCAAGGAGGGCCAGATTTGGTGAGGTGAAAATGTGCGGGGGGGCCGACCATTCAGCCTGAAGGGGGGAGAAAGGGCGTGGTCCGTGTGCATCTGCAACAGCTGCAAATGCTCTGGTTTCAAGGTGCCCAAGGGCCCGGCGGCTGTTGCAGGGCCTGGGAATCGGTCCATGCACACCCAAGATGCACCACTGCTCGCATATGCTGCCCTCCCTCGCAAGGGGATGGGGAAGATGGTGCAGCAACAGAGCCAGGAGCAGGTAGGCAGGGCAGGTGGCTGAGGGGACGGGCGGAGGCAAGGAGGACAGCCAAATTATAAAACTGCAAGCTGATGTCTCTAGCCAGCACAGGGAAGGGCCGGCCAGTGGGGATGATTGACAGGCTGAGCTGGCAGGGAGAAGAAGCTGAGGGCCACTCAGAATTTTAAATTGGGCCGCATTTGGCCCCCAGGCAAGACTTTGGACATGCCTGCCTTATTCCCTCAGTCACAGCAAAAAATAACCAATTAAATTTTAAAATGTTAAATATTTGGTAAACAAAAAACAAAGAAATTTTAAATAACAGACCTGCTACCTACAGATTCTGCTACCTCTTTCTGATGCTGCAGGTGGTCCTGTTTTCATTGCCATTCCCTTGCTGTCTCTTGCAGACCCAAGGCCTTACCTAGGGTCAAGCAATGAGGTCTTTGGACCAGAGCACCCAATTTGGAGGGCTGGCCCTTTCCTGGCTACACGTGGCTAAAGCATACCCAACCAGAGGTCCTGTATCTCTACTGTCACCTAATTCATCTCCATAGCAGGGTTGCCACTAATTTTTTTTAAATTTTAATTTCCCTGACTTTCCCATGACCAACATGCATCATTTTCTCTAACCACCACTCAAATATAACCATGAGTTTAAAAAATGAAAAAGCGTTGTTTCATTAACTCAAGGCTTAATGACTGCAACTACACAAGTCTCAACTGCAAAAATATTTGTCAAAGTAATAAGAGATTTAATATCAGGTTCTTTCAACATTAACTGCACCAACATCTGTTTTGCAGTTGCATCAAAAATTACACCAAGATACGAATTTCAATAACAGTAAACTGAAATGGCATAACATTTTTTCTATTGTTTTAATGATGCACTAAAAATTAAATAAATGTTCTATCTGAAATGGTTTCTCTGAAGCCACATTACAAAACTTATAGTTTTGAAACTGCAGTAACAATGAAGTTCGAAATTATATATTTTAATCACAATTTCCCTACCTTTCCCAGACTTTGTACCAATTTCCCTGACTTTCCCTGACAAATTTCAAATTTCCTGACTTTCCCTGACCAATTCACATTTTCCTCACTTTCCAAAAAGTGACAACCCTGCATAGGAACAAATAGAACAGGGCACTGGGGATGGAAGGACACAGGAAAGCAGCAAGCATATTGCGGCAGTGAATGGCTGGTCTACCCAGGATTCAGTAGACCAGGACTCTGGGTCAAAGAGCACACAAAATAGGCTTATCTAGGCCCAGTCTACTTTATGGCTGAAAAGGAGAAAGAAAAAGTGAACAGAAGTCATTTTTCCCATCTTTGTTTTAGTGGCTGCTCTAAGTCTAAGTCATGGGTGTGTAACAAAGGGAGCAACATGAATGGGGGCTGCTTGGTAAGCAGATGTTGGGGTCCAGGAACTGCAACAGTGAGCTACCAGAGGGGGCAACCATGTCAGGGGAATTTGAAATGGCCTGGTTTGCACTTAAAAGATTCAAAGGGCCTGATTCCACTTCTGGTATAAATCAGAGGGAACTTTTTCCCCTTTGACCCAGGCTGAAGTCATGTGGAGTTTAGATGGAATACCAAACGTTTGGGTTGGTGTGTGTATCCCCACCGCTTCCATGGCTACTTCAGCCACCTGATGCTCTGCACTGATGAAGTCCACATCACTTGTGCCCTGCATGAGGAGAGGGGGGTCCAGATGTGGGCGGGGGATAGCAAGACAGGGAGATAAGTGAATGAGGAGGGAGCAAGGGCAGTGTATAACTAAGCCAGGGAGGGTGGGTGGGTGAGTGAGTGAGTGAGGGGAAGGTAAGCAGTCAGGCAGAGAGGATGGGTGAGCATTGTCAGGGCTGAAGTAAAATTAAGTCATTAAAGTTGAGTCAGAAAGGTAAGGCTATTAGAGAAATGACACCGGACAGATAGGTAGGTACCTAGACTGTTGTCAGCCACAGATTATAAATTTGCTTACAAAAGCGAGGGAGGGAGGGAGGAGAATGAGTGGGTGAACAAAAAGGGGAATGGAAGAAGGAAAGGGTATAGAATAACTTCCCATTTCTCAACTCACTATCTGCTTGTAAACTCAAGTATTTATTCAAAAGAAGAGCACCAATATTATTTGTACTAAATTAATTAATAGCAACAAACAAAGTGAACTTGGCTCAGAGCTTTGCAGCTAACTGATTAAATCTGGGCAGCTTAGAGGGATCTCAAAGGAGCTGCCTCAGACAGGAAGCATGTTTACAAAATAAGAACAGCAGGTTGCCAGCATGCAAACGGAAATGTATGTTGTCTTCTCAAGTTTCCCGGTCACTAGTCCATGCTATTGGGTATGTAACCACACAGAGAACAAGAGTAATAATGTGGGAAAGTTCTCTAGAGGCACATACTCGTATTTGAACACAGATCAGGGGTGGGACTGTCACCCTCACCTACTGTTAAAAAGATTATTCAAGTAAATTGGCAAATCACCGAATCTTTGGGGTATAGATGACATGCTTGGTTATTAAATAAACACAAATCAATCAATATTTTAATACATGCACAAAAAAACTGACTATGAGAAAGAAATGCCTCATTTATTTTTTAACTTCATTACATTATATCAATGATGCCCAGGAGTGTGTGGTTACATTCATGTTCTACCTTTTCTCTAAATGAGCTTAAAGTGCTGGGTATGACTATTCTTCCCACTCTATCCTCATAACAACCCTGTGAGTTAGGACTGACTGAGAGAGGGTGATCAAGATCAAGGTCACCTAGTGAGTTTTCTGCAGAGCTGAGAATTTAATCAGGATCGACCAAATTTCAACCCAAAACTCTAGTCCCCACCGTACTACAGGGGCTTGCATCAGAACCAAATAGCTCCTAAGAGTAAGGAAATACGCTCTTAACTTACACAACCCTACTAATTAAAACCAGCACCCTGGGGATTAATCAATTAAAGCTTTGCCACTGATAATACCAGTTAAAAGTTTGTACCCCTGACAATGACAGCTACTAGGTGGTTAAAGAAACCTTGCATGAACTAGTCAGATTAACTTGGGGCCTTTTCACACGACCCCTAAGATCCGCTGGCCCCTTAAATTCAGACCAGAGATCTTAGGGGTTTGTCACTCTTCGTGCATCTCTACCCCTCAGTACTTCCTGGCTGCCGGCTGTGTGAGGGGAGGGAGGAAAAAAGGGACAGAAGAATAAAACCTTACCTCCCGGTGTTGGTGGACGCTGCTGGGGGAGCCCCGGTCACTTCCTGGTTCCTCTTAAAGGGGCGGGAGGCAAAAAACAAAAACAAAAAGAAGCGAGGAGAGCCCAGCACATCCGCATCAAATATTTTTCACCTCCCAAAAGCAGGTACAAGAAAAGTGCGGTGGGTCGCGCTAAAGTGGGCGGGGTCGCACTTAATTGTCTGCAAACTCCAGAGCTGGTGGGGAAACATTTTTAAGCTCCGGAGCTTGCAGCCATTTGCAGCGGAGCTTAGGGGTCGTGTATAAACGCCCTTGGTGTGCAGTCTTATGGACATGGGCGGGTATGTAGGCAGCCACCACTGACCATTCTCAAAAACGACTAGTAACCCCACTGGACTGGCAGCAAATTCACTTGGTATAGCAGAGCAGAGAAGTTAGAAAAAATGGGAGACCAGGGCGTCTGCCACCTACCTTTTGAATAGCCAGAACTTGGACTGACCCCACAATTTGGTTTATTGAATTAGATAAGATAGTACCAATGAAAAAGCAACAGGAAATACATGTATAAAGTATTAATAGCAGGTGGGATCTCATCTGCCAAACACTGAATGCAGCTGAGAGCCAAACTGGATGCAAAGTAGGGTATCAAGGATCTGTCAAGGTCTTGTTCTTATGTTAAAAGCAGCTGCAAGAGCACATCTTTACCTCTAGCAAATAACGTAACTTTTTTTCCTTTCCATACTAAGGTGGCCATAGCTCTTCTTTTACAGAGGACTGTCCCTTTTTAAGGTGTGCCCTAACTAAAAAGGATGCCTGGTCCAAGGCTGATTCTGACAGAGTCATAACTGAGATCAGAGACTTGAAATAATCCACCTACCTTTATTATTAAGACATCCAATTCAGCAGATCCTATTCTACTGTAATGGTACTGAACCTGTTGGCTGCCAAATCAGAAACTCGGCAGTTCGAATCCCGGGTGCCACGCAGTGGAGTGAGCTCCCTTTGTTAAACCCAGCGTCTGCCAACCTAGCAGTTCAAAAGCATATAAATGCAAGTAGATAAATGGGTACTGCCATAAAAAGTGGGAAGGTAAACAGCGTTCCATGTGCAGAAATGCATTCAGCCATGCCAGCCACATGGCCATGGACTTGCACACCACTGACTCTTTTTTGACTTAAAAACAGAGATGAGCACTAGAACCGGACACGACTAGCACGCATGTGTGTGTGGAACCTTACAGTACCTTTACCTTTTTACATATACTGTAATGTGCGGTTATATCTAATTTGAAATCCTCCCCCCCCCTCCACTCCTTTGGTTGGTGACATGTAAACAGCCAATCCATTTTGCGCTGTTTTATTTACATAAGTTCCCCCATAGCTTGAAAGGGAAAATGAAAGGTACAAATGTCA
Organism: Phrynocephalus guinanensis; assembly: GCA_037367245.1. Classification (NCBI taxonomy): domain Eukaryota; kingdom Metazoa; phylum Chordata; class Lepidosauria; order Squamata; family Agamidae; genus Phrynocephalus; species Phrynocephalus guinanensis. Next base: position 21,916,428 of record CM074743.1, read on the forward strand.
GTAACTGCTTTCCACCCCAAAGCTAAATTCAGCCGGCAGGAAAGGATTGATTTCAGCAAAAGGAAAGGGCTAACTTCCTTGACTTGAACAAACCTCAGGACTGGCAACTGTTTTTAAATTATAAGAAGGGAAATCCTGAGATATCCAGCCATGGATCTCTATGTCAAATCTCATTTGATACTCAAAGACTCAGAGCACGAGTGGCCGAGCCACATTTCGGAAGTTATCGTGATGGCTTACAGTATATTAATAGCATTTAAAGACCAATCTAAAAATTCTAGGAAAGATTAGATAGGTATGAGAACCCTGAGCTCCAGTTAGAGACTGAAAATAGGATTCCAGGAGATAAATATTTACTAAATAAATCTAATTCTTTTAACAGACATCAAGGTGACAATCCTATGTGCATATATCTTGGAGGTCCCACTGAATTCCCAATGAACAGTCACAAATTGGACAGGGGATTATGCGGTCAACCGGCAATTCTGAGCCTATTTACTTGGGAGTCAATCCTTGGTCTCATACAGTCCAGCCCTATGAATGAAGGAGTAACTTCCACTAAGACCTATTCAGGCTTTCTATAAAGGTAACGGCAAGTAAGTGCTGGAGGGAAGGAGTGTGTTACACACACACTCATGGCTCTCTGCTTGCTTTCCATGTATGTGGCGATATACCTGAAAAAGCTGTCTGTAAATGGGAGCTATCTCCATGCGATCAGAGATTCTCCAGACCATGTGGAGATGCTACATGGATAGTGACAGATCTCCCATTCATATTGAGCAATACATATGTGGAGTGCTTGGTCAGAGGGTCTAGAGGAGGCATGTCCAAACTTCAGCCCTCCAGATGTTTTGGACCACAACTCCCACAGTCATTTGCCTTTGGCAACCTAAGCTTAGAATTCAGGGAGTTGTGGTCTAAAACATCAGGTCGGCCGAAGTTTGGACATACCTGGTCTCCTTCCCTCCAGTGTTCATTTTCACAATGACCTGTATAGAACAACTTAATAGGGCTTAAGAGAACTCATTCCGAAGTAAACATTTAGAGGCTTGGACTATGTACAACTTAGGATGGATTTTACCATGCACAAGTAAGGTCGTGAGGGAAATGGAAGAAAATGCAAATATAGTTATCTACTCTGCATAGCATGTGCACACAAATGTTGCTATTCTTTTCTTCATGTCCCAGAATCCGAAGCAGTCATGGCCAGTTTCCTAAGCTTTGGTTGAGAGGAATACTATAAAACTAGGGTTGAGGTTCCCAGTTTTTCACTTCTTCACTCTCAAATTTATGTAAGACAAATGATCTAGAGCAGTGGTGGTGAACCTTCGGCAATCCAGATGTTTTGGACCCCCCCAACTCCCAGAATTCCAAGCCTGTATTGCCAATGACAAAGGACTGTGGGAGTTGTAGTCCAAAACATCTGGAGTGCCGAAGGTTCACCACCACTGATCTAAAGTGACAGTGGTTCCCAACCTGGAGGAAATCAGGTGTGCTGGGATAGTAACTCCTAGATAACCCAGCCAGCCTAGCTGGTGCTGACGGCCTCTAGGAATTTAAGTCCAGAACACCTAGGTTAACCAAGTTGTGAACCAAAGATCTACAACAGTGGTTCTCAGCCTGTGGGTCCCCAGATGTTCCTGGACTGCAACTCCCAGAAGCCTCCACCACTCGTTGTATTACAAGGGATTTATGGGAGTTGCACTGCAGGAACATCTGGGGATCCACATGTTGAGAACCACTGCTCTAGAACCTCATACCATTGGGCAGAATATACAACCAAGCTTTCCGTACAGCTGATTGTGCATCAAGGAGGGGAAAACTGAACACCTGATATGATGGCAACAGAAATGCAAGATTGAAGAAAGATTTTTCAGGACTTTGAATCATCCTTTCCATCTTCGTCATGGATTTCCTACCTTTTGTTGCTTGACACGAAGGACAAGATGGCGCCTCCCCCATCCTGGCTTACAGACAGAAGTAAATGAGACTAGAATCTAAGCCATACTTTGATACAGATGATGAGGCTATTGTTCTCTGCTACACATGAAGCCACAGGCTAGGCTACAAAGCACAGGACAAGACTGGAGGTGTAATCCAACACAGAACAACTTGGGGTTTCTGAATGATCAGTCTGCCCCAACATTGTCCTCACTCTACCTAAAGCTATATCTGCCCATCAACATAATGGCTGATCAAAAATGTAGAGGTAATAATCATTTCTGATTTACTTAATTTAAATACTGTAGAAAAACACATTTTTCATTTAAATGCACAGAAATATTTCTCCTAGCAAATTCTAGAGAATACATAAGAGGGGTCAGCCATGAAACAAAGAATGAAGAGGAAAGAAGAGAAAAGGATGATTCTCCAAATGGGTCCAGTACATTTTCGTCTCTGTTTTCTGTCCCATTTTATAGGTTTTTGGCGGACCGATGGCATGATGGAAGCAGAGGTTCACTCTGAAAAGGCTGACTTTTCACCAGAAGGGGAGCTGAAACCCATCCTTCCCCACCCCCCATCATCACACTGTGACAAAACAACAAAGAGAACTAAGCAGTCTGTGTGGTGGGCTGCTGACTTCCTGAGCCAATGTTGCTGGAGGAACGTGACATGGCCCACAATAACCACTCAGAGACAACAAGCGGGAGAGAGTACAAGCTTTCTCACCACACCTCCAATCCCACCCTTCTCCCACTGCAGCAAACACTGTACTCTGCAGGTGTCTGTCCTAACCACCAGTCAATTCTTCTCCAGAGTTTTAAATATTACAGGACTAGGCTATGAAATTGGTTTGTATTGCATCCATGTCACAGCGAGAGGAACGGAGACCAAGGGGCTTCATCTCATCCATAGCCGGACAGTAGATCCTTGATTAACCCGGGCTTTTAATTCACTCAGATACCAAGTCGGAACGGAATTCTTTAGACCACACCACTACTTCCTGTAAGATTGGTTTGCCAATAAGCCCATCTCTCACAACAGATTCCCAGTCATAATTTCTTAACACACCCACATAGATTTGAGAGGTACAGACCAGTTAGGACAATGTACCGGTATATGTTTGTTATCTGCATCATGTTCCACAGGCCATTTTCAGGCCAACCTATGTTCTCCCTGAAGTGTAGATTTGCTTTACATTTCATACACACAAGGTAGCAGTATATCAGCAGCCACAAAGCCACAATATTTTTAATGTCGGGAAAATGACTTCAGGAAACTAATACAGTGGCCAGAATTCTACTGGAATTTTATTATGGAGCAGTAAAATTGCATTATTGTATTTAGCCAATGAACAAGTTGCTGGTCATGTGGTAAGTCACATACGTATATGGTGGCATGACTTACTCTAGAGCAAAACCAAATACTGTAAGTACTGATTTATAGACCTGTCCATTATCTACCTACCTTAGTCTCAAGACCCTAAAAAAGGAAACACTGGCTGAAAATTTTATGGCATAACTATGCCTACAGAAGGACGATTATCTAATGAGCTAGGATAATTTTCAGTAATTAAAAACTTTCTGTATCTGTTCTGTGGGTTTCCTGGCTCTCCAATAATCAGTTTAATTGTGTGGAAGCCATGGGACAGAAGTCTTATTATTGAAATCACTGCTACTGGGTGGCATTCCTAGTGGGAGGGAATTTTTGAAATCCTCTTTCTGTTCTATATCTCCTGCAGCTTTCATGCAATGTAAGGGATTATTTGGGAGTCAGAAAAGATTTAAGTGGGTATCTCTTGCATTTCCTAAATTAATGTCTTTCATTAAATGGGACCAGCCTGGCTAAAATGGCATACAACATCAGGCATCATGTTGTATTTAAAGTCAAAGATCTATTGCACCCACTGTACGACCTGTTGGGCTCTATAGTGTAGAATGCTGGCCAGCGTCTAAAGAAGTTAAACGTTGCCTTGGTGTCATGGAGACAAAGATGCACTGATGGACCTCTGGCCTCATTGGAAAAGTTCATGTGTAGAATGTTGATACCTGAGCAAAATACGGCATTGCACCAATTGCTGGCAAGATGCGCGAAGCTCATCTATAGTGGTATGGATACATCTTGAATGCCGATGAAGAAATTCTGGCCAAAAAGGGTCTCACCCTGGAGGTCAATGGATGCCGACTGAGGGGATGTCCAAAACAGCAGTGGATAAACACCCCTGACAACAACATGAAGTTGTCCTGGGGTCACCTAGACCTAGCCCATGACCACGCCAAGTGGAAGGTCAAAACAATAGTGGACCCCAACCACAAAGCAGGACAAATGCTAAGAAAAAGAAAATTAAATGGGACCAACCTAATGATAACCCCAAGAAAGTCACATCAGTACAGAGTTCCATGGTTTACTGAAAAATAAAAGAAGATATTTTGACCCATTTGTGATAAAGTTATTGTCCTTCTCTCTTTTAATTTTATCTATTTATTACTATTATTATTTTGGTTTGTAGAAAGACCAAACAGTACCACTGTACAGGGGAAACAGAGGGCATGCAGGAGCATTGTTTACATTTCGTCAGGTGACAATGCTGTGGAATGCTTACACAGAAGGTTAAATTGCAGTACTGCAAGCCACTATTCACAAACTGAATTCAATCCCGATGGATTCAAGTAGCCGGCTCTAGATTGTGGGGTGGCATATAAATTATAATAACAATAACAGTAATACTTCTGTGCAGATTCTCAAATGCAATTTGACTCTATAGACTTGAAATTTCTGATCCTGGTGCATGAGAGCAGACCAATAGTAGCACCTTTGGCAACTGGGGCAAACAGCACACAATGTATTCCCAAATCAATTTTGAAATTCGTGATAGGAATATAATGCTGAAAGTATTTAGAACACTGAACACTTTTGTTAGAAATTCCACTTCTCCAGAGGAAATCAGCAGCACTGTCAGAGCTACCCGGGGGTGGGAATCAAACATGTGTTATTGTTCAGCAAAGTGCATATATGGATGCCCTCTGGACGCTGAGCTTTCTCTGTAAGCAAGGATGATGAAACTGAGGCTGTTGTACTTTCTGCACATCATGAGAACGCAAGACTCAAGGGAAAACACAGTAATGCTAGGAAAAGTTGAAGGCAGTATGAAAAGAGGAAGACCAAATATGAGATGCATTAACAGCAGAAAGCAGACCATAGCCTTGAGTTTCTGCAAGCTGAGCAAGGACAGGACATTTAGGAGGTCACTCAGTGATGGCTGTCACCCTAAGTCATGGGCAACATGAAGGCCCGTAACACAATATAACAATAAACTGACCTTCTATACTGTCCACTCAAGAGGCATGATCTACAGTAGGACCTGATAAACGGAACATCTTTCCTCTTCACTCTCTCAGTGGGTTGTTCTGATTGCACAGCCTCTAAAAATGTTCACACCAGAGTCCTGGTCTACTGTTGTCTTTTCCAATAGTGGTAGATCAGAGCGATCCGTCTTACGAGTCTAGGGGATTGCTTACATAGAAGGAATGCTTTCACACCTTCTAAATTCGCATCTTATGGCCAAGTCCCAATTGCCTGCACGATGGTTGAAATAACAAAGCATTCAGTTCATGGAAGGTAGCAATTTAATCTCATGTAATCCCAAATTTCATCCCAAACTATCTATCTGTCCACCCACCCATCTTTAAAATATTTATATAGTACCACTGGCAACTGAGTTTTCAAAGCAGTTTCCAAAAACAAGACCAAGCACACCAATAATATATAGAATACACTGTGGTAATGAAGTATCAGCCATTGGATATGGGGGAAAGTCGCCAGTGTTGTGAGTTAGTGATTTGCTGAGTTAACACTTGTGCAAGTTCAACAGATACAAATGGGCCTACTCTAGTTGTAACTTACTACACTTCATGTGTGTGTGTGTGTGTGTGTGTGTGTGTGTGTGTGTGTAATCCAACTCTTGCATCCCTCTTGCCCCAGTTTTGAATGTACAGGGTGAAAGCTGCAACTGTTAAAACCATAATGTCCCTCACCCTGTGGTCCTAAGGCCTGGGGGCACAGAATGCATTGTGTTTTCATACTTGAGGGTTTTTTCAGATCACCGTCTCTTCATTCCAAAACATCAGGCCAGCCACCTGTGCTGCTTATGAGTTGGATTAGCCCTTAATATCATGTTGCTGAAGCCAGACGTGTCTTGCTTTTACCCCTGTAAGACTGCCAGCATGGATGTGCAGATCTACAAATCTATGGGATCTGGTGAAACCACTGCATCAGCATCAGCAGCATATTTATTTTTATGCCAGCTTTCCATGGTGCAATCCTATTTAAAAACAGCTTGCCACAGCATCAGGAAAAGTTTATTTAATACAAAAGGTTTTCAGATGATTCAACATAAGAATATCCATGTAAACATCTCAGAGTGATAACTATGGACTGAGGTAGCTCAGTGATTTTGGTATCTGGTTGGGAGTTTGGTTCCCCAATGTGTCTCCTGGGAGAAGATCCAGCCTGTGTTGTGTTGGGGAAGCTGCACAGTCTTAGGGTGACCCCAGAAGGAAATGGTAAACCAATTCTGAATTCTCACTACTTAGAAAACCTTGAGAAGTTTTGCCACGTCATTACTGCAGTTAAATAAACAACTGCTAATCCACGCTAAGGCGTAGGAAGGGAGGAAGGAAGGAAGACATTTTTCCAAAGCTATACCTTGCCCATCTATAAACCCTGAAAAATACCCTGTGTTTATGGTCAATAGGCCTGTTCAGAGACACTACTAGCTGTCACTACCATCAGTTGGAGCTTTACACATCAAGAGTAGGAACAAATGGCACAAAACATATAGGGTGTGTGTGTGTTCCCATTTCCTTTTAATTCATGAGCTTTGCACATTAATTCCAGAGCATGAGGAGTATCAGCCAGTCAATAAATAAATAAATTCCTCCAGATAACCATTAAAGGAATGGTATCCTCTGTTTCTCTAGTCACCCTACAAACCAGGTGCCTTGAATGGAAGAAAGGAGATAGACTGCTTCATTTTTCTTGTTGGCTGTCATGCTGGTGGTGACAGGGATGCTTTGTAGGGATGGGGTTTATGCATCTTTTCAACTGTAACTCCCAGAATTCAGCAAAAAATTGCCTGGCAGAATCTAGGGAGATGCAACCCAAAAGGAAGCACTTTTCTCATCTCCATGTGGCATAAGGTAAAGTTTTCCCCCTCCCACACATGTGTGCTAGTTGCGTCCGACTCTAGAGGACTCTTGATCTTCCTTTGGACAGGTGGAGAGACATAAACTGCATGTACATAAGTGCTACTTTGATTAACAAAACAAAATCTGTCCTGTATTGAAGTAGCCTGTTTGTTGTAGTCACACATTACAATCTTGTACCCCTTGCTCTTAAAACACTTTTTATTTCCTTAGGGAAAGGGTAACTCTTAACTTAGAGGGGCATAAAAATCATATCAAAATATTTTTAAAGTATAAAATGCTTTTAAAAGATAGTGAAAGTTTTGCACAGTGAGCTTAAGTTTAGTGCTATATTGTGCAAAAGCTTTAATCGTTTTGTAAGAGAAATTCTCAAAAAGGCATTTCAGCACTAACTGCTGATTGTTCTGTATTATAAACAAATGTACTGATAAAATGGCACCAACAAAGGATGATGCTGTGCTAAGGCATAGAAGCATAGGAGGACACAACTTCACATATAAGAATCATGCCCAGGAATGCCCCCCCCCAAAAAAAACCCCTCAAAACCAAAAAACCAAAGGAGTACTGGATACTTGCAGAGACTGCACAACTGTTCAGGTCACTACCTGCACCATAATGGAAGTGGGAGGAGAAAGACAGGGCAGTATTATATTGATGCCCCATTAAAAGGACGTGTTCAAAGTTCTGCAGTAAATGGAGTAGTGTAGACAGCCAGCATGGTATAGTCTGTGAACTGCTGAAACCCAGATTCTAATCCAATGGAGCCGTGAAATTCACTAGCTAATCTTGGTCTGTTTGCTTCTGAGCTACCTCACAAGAGTGTTGTTGGCATTAAGCGGCAGAGGAGGCAAGCCTTACGGAACCTCACTAGAGGAAACATAGAGGAAGAATGTTGGCCAGAATCCTACTCCTTACATACAACAGCAGAAATTACACCGGCCAGTTACTGCTACTTATGCAACTCCTCCTTGTATTCCTTGTTTTGCACTAGGGCCTTTTCACACGACCCCTCAGATCCGCTGGTCCCTTAAATTCGGACCAGCGATCTTGAGGGTTCCTTGCTGTTCCTCCGTCCCCACCCCCTCCGCACTTCCTTGTTCTGTCTGCGGGAGGGGAGGGAGGGGGAAAAAGCCTTAGACACGGACAAAAGAAGAAACCCTTACCTCCCGTGCGTGGAAGCTTGCTCCGAGCCCCGGTTTTACTTCCTGGTTGCTCTTAAAGGGGCGGAGGCGAAAGAAAAACAACAAAAAGAAGCAAGGAGAGCTCAGGCACGCTCCGCATCAAATATTTTTCACCTCCCAAAAGCAAGTACAAGAAAGTGCAGCTGGGTCGCGCTTAGGTGGGTGGGGTCGCACTTAATTGTCTGCAAACTCCGGACCTGGTGGGAAAACATTTTTAAGGTCCGGAGCTTGCAGCCCTTTGCCGCGGAGCTTAGGGGTCGTGTATAAACGACCTAAGTCATACAACTTGCGGACACTAAGGGCAACAAGCAATGACTTTCTAACTAGCAGCAATTTGTTGGTGTGGTTTTATACTCTTGTGCTTGAGCCAGTGTACGTAAGCAACCATCTTCTGGCTGCACCAACAATGAGTAATAATATTGATGAACCGCTTTATGCCTAAATCAGAGAAACAGATACTATTCTGTAAAGTCTGCCACATTTTAAGCTCCTTGGGGAAATGATATGCCTGCTTGCAATATGGGCCTATATAAATGAGACCAACAAAATCTATATCTATTTATTCCTCTCCTTGGGACAATGCTGATTTTGTCATGCTTGCAGAAAGAAGGAAAATCAGTGTTATGTCTGAGTGATAAAGTCTTGGACACGTCCACTGCCGTAGCTCAAGCTTGAGGCTTACTTGTGCACAAGTAGGCATGAAACTGCACTATAAGAAATAAACCCAGTTGGGTTACATTGTTGATCTTCCGAGCCAATCACATGGGCCTTGATCCATTTCAAAGACAAAAGCCCTCACTTTAATAGATACCTGATTCCATACTTAGAAGCTGGATGATCTTGAAAAGAAAAGACGGTATATATTCTAACAAGATTTGGTAAACTAAACTACTTTTTTAAAAAATTGGTCATCTAGAAATAGCAAGGTTTTGTTGACATGCCTGATGCTTCAGCTACTTAGCCAAAAACAAAAGTTATGCATTGCCTAAAGGCATAACTTAAGAAGAGGAAACTTTTTTTGCCTTAACCTATGGCATGGCCTCTGGTGATCATGCTAACAAAGGAAGAACCAGCAGATCGAAAACTGCGCACTCTCCATGTTGGCTGTGAGGTTATGGAGTGGTAATCTAAAAGGACAAACGTTTTTACTTCGTTCTGTTGTTCTGGAATCTCAGACGCGCAAGGAGAAGTGGTAAAGCTTTCTGCAAATGGCACTCTCTTTGGACATGGCATGCAGCTCCTCTTCGTTGGCAGGATTTTGATAAAAGGGCAGCTCGAAGAGATGTCAAGCTCCTTGGATGGATCGCTAACGTGGTATTCATCAGCATGGTAATTCTGTTCCGTTATAGCCTGAAAGTGGTATTGGCATAAAATCTAGACACATACAAGAGTATCGATATGAATCCAAGACATGCTGCTTTTCTAAATGAAATAACTGTTTAATTGTTAATTGTTCAATTACTTGCTTGCATGCTTACTTGTTGGCACCAAGGAGAATCCCTGGATGAAAGCTCTGGTTTGCAGTCTGAAATAGTACCACCTCTACACATTCCACCCCCACCCCATGAGAAGCAGCTTCAAGAACATTCCAACTTCTCAATAACACATGACCTAAACCTGGTCTCAGTGTGGGCCCCAAGGGTGTGGAGCCAGAATTTGTTGTTGTTCTGTTTGGTTTTACGTCTTTACACCACCGTCCCCAGAATTCCCAAGTCTGAATGACCACGGAGGACATTTTGGAACTGTAATTTCTGCAAGGAAAATCTTTTTAGGTGTTCTCCCTCCCTTGTGAACCTCCTTTCTCGGCTTCCGTTGAACGAGACCTGTGCTCCAGAAACTGTTCTGAATGACATGGTTCATCCATGCAAGGCATGAATAAAATAGAGCTCCTATGCAAGCACAGACCACATTGCCATTGGAAGTTGCTTCTGTTCACACGTCTGGGATTGCAAGGTGAAGGGAATAAAAGAATGGGGTCATGGTTTCCAAATCAGAGCTATGGCACGACATCCATGATGGTAGGGACTGTGGTAGTTCCCTGCTTTGCTTAACATCAAGAATCAAACTACATCCTGGACGATGGAGATACAGCTGCCTGCTGCCAACGTCCTGGGTTTGGGAAAAGCCACGTGGAAAAACCTCCCAACGCCCCCCCTCCTCCTAATGTTTGGAATTTTTGTCCACGTTTGAAGGAGGCCATTTAAAGAACATGGGTGTTGACAGCTTCCCCAGAGGGAAGAAAAGCTGGCACTCTGTGCCAGTAGCCCCTCTGAGAAAGGAAGGTTCAGTGGAGAAAAATTAACAGATATAAACACTCCCTGCGGGTGTGAGAAAGACACAGCCAAGATTTGCATAGAAGAGACATTAATTTGAGGCTCAGGAAAGTGGCAGACAAGCGAGAGGGAGGGAGGGAAGGAGGGATGAAGAGGGGGACTTTTCTGGGCAGGCAGTACAGCAACATGGCCGAGACGACAGACAACTTGTTCCATATTCTTCAGGCCACCTTGGAAGAACCTCGTGAGCCAGATGAAGGCAGCTGATATGCAAATATGGCATCACATGTTATTTGCATGAAGAACAAGGTTCGTAAGTGGGTGGATTTCTTCTAAAACTGCCCTGATCTGGTGTAGTGAGCCCCAAGATATCTTGGCTTATGTTGATGTTTTAGGCATATACAGTACTGGTGAGAAACTGGTTTGCGATGCCTCGCTTGCCCCAATGAATCCTGGGTATTGTAGTTTCACTCAAACACCACTGCGAAGTCTTCAGTCCTAACTACTCCGCAAGCAGGAAGTGCCGTTTTCAAAAAGAATAAACAATTATATCACATACAGTAATTTAATGCAAGGATTTAAATATTATTTCGATATGATGCAGGGATGGAATGGCCAGAGGTAGGAGGTTAGATAGCTTCTTAATGCATTACAAACATAGAGAGGTGGTTCGAAAAATTCAACAATAAGTTAGGAACTGAGATCAACAATCAGTTAGGAACTCCATATTCAGAGGCAATGTACCTCTGGTTTCTTCATTTGTGGCACTCAGCTTGCAGAACTCATCTCCTCAAGGAATACAACAAGCTGCATTAACCTTTACATACACCAGTGTATACTGTTATATATACCTTTATATACACCTGTAATTCATTGCGTTAATGGTTATTATTACCTATAACAAATTTCGCTGGTACAAAACAGAACACTGAGCTTGGGCCCACAAGGAAAATTTAACATATTACTCATGGCATGGGTGTATGTGTGTGCATGTGCATGTGAGAGAGAGAGAGAGAGAGAGAGAGAGAGAGAGAGAGAGAGAGAGAGAGAGAGAGAGAGAGAGAGAGAGAGAGAATAAAAAAGAAGATCAGAAAATCCACCATTGCTTGCCTCATCTATAACATGAGCTGAAACTTTCCCATTGTCTGCAGTCTTCCAATAAGTGAGGAGTGGCACAGCGTGCTGCTTTTGTCATTTTCCACAATAAAGGGAACGAGATGTGCAAAAGAGGATACTAACAGAATGTGTTACTAACATTCTTAAGTCCAATACGTACCTTTCAGAAGAAGGTCAAAAGCATCTTGGTAGCAGCTTGGATTTTAAAGCCCTCCCTGCCACATGCTTCCTTTATTAGATGTCATTTACACTTATACGTTTCAATGGCTAAACGTCACATCACATATTTTTCATAGAAAAGTGACATAAATAAATTTCCAGCTGTTGGGGATGTGGGAGAGGAGGAGAGGAAAAAGTGGAAGGAATGAACCTACAAGAATGACAGAAAACATGTTACTGTAACCTGTGATGCAAGTAAAATAAACAGTTAGAAAGCCCAATGTGGTTTGAGATAATTTTTTTCTTTATAGACATCTATGAAAACATACAGTAAACATTTTTTTTTTACTTTGATAGCCAAATAGTATTATGATCAGGATCTCCTGCCACGGTTTTATTTTATTTTAAAACTTTCCTATCTGCTCAACAGAGCTTATATAAGAACATAAGAACAGCCTTGCTGTAACAGGCCACAGCCCATCCAGTCCAGCATTCTGTCTCACACAGTGGCTCACCATTTGCTTCAGGGTATTCCCAAGCAGATGTCTTCACCCGCTTAAAATTTTCTTACATAACTTACCTGTAACTAGTTCCTTTTTGAGTAGAGAGGAACAGAACCAATACAATTTTATTTTTAGGTGTAATGACAATACTATGTTAACCAAGTATGACAAATTACATAGTTACTCTTGTGTTACTTTTCAAAAGAACTTTAAGGCAGACATTCTCTTTATTAATCCTAAACTCCAACAGAAATCATCTTTGGGTTTTGTTTTTTGCTTTTTAAAAAAAAAGTATTGTGGAGGTGCAATGTCAGAAGTGGCCACTAGAAGGAACCAGAAGAGTGTTTATCTGTTTTTTTCTGGCCTGCTGGTGCCCCACAACTCAGTAACATTATTTAATCGATACCATGAATTATTTCCAATACAAGGTTAAGTAGTGAACCCTGTGTCAAAATGAGCAACATGACAAGTTCTTTTTAAAATCTACTATTTCAAGCTTTGCAATGATGACCCTGTGTGAACCAAGACAGGTTTTTTTTTTGTCTACAGTTCCAACAATTCCCCTGTTACCTCAGACATTGGCAGTGCTGGTGGTACAATTCCATCGAGGAATGGAAAAATAAATTCTGACTCCCACTTTGGCCAGGGACAGATCTGCCCTGCATGAACAAAAAGCAACAAAACTTAGAATGCTCTCTTTGCCTAAATATTTTGATCTTCCCATGGAACCAACAGGTGTTTGGGAAACATTGCATTGCCCCAGAAATGCACTGATCCCAGTCTTGGGTATCCTTTCTTCGGTCACCTTCAGGGGGAGGTATAATTCAGGAAGCTGCAAGAGTGGTTTATTTTTTAAAGGAGGAACTATATCAGTGGTTCTCAACCTGTGGGTCCCCAGATGTTCCTGGACTGCAACTCCCAAAAATCTCTTCCAGCACAGCGAGTGGAGGAGGCTTCTGGGAGTTGCAGTCCAGGAACATATGGGGACCCACAGGTTGAGAACCAGTGAACTATATCAAATACTAAAATATCACAACCTTGAATCAACCCCCATTTTTCCTCCCATGAATTACTGCCCTTTTTATTTTTGTGTGGTTCATCTGATCTCTCCCTCTGTGCTTAGAGAAAGAACAGTCCTCATGCAGTAAACTGAGATGAGGAGGCCAAGAAGACCTCCAAAAGCAACTGCCACTGCAGAGTCCCAAGCGATGCCAATCCCTGCCTGGAACAGTCTGACAACAGCTGTATTGCGAATAAAAATCCAGTATATTCTATAATGAAGTCCCACAAACTCATCTGGGCCTGGGTCCTCAGCTCCTCTCTCTAGCAGTTGTTCATGCCTCCAGGGGGTCCTTTCCCATCTTTTAAGAAGTGTGCGGCTCCATGCTCTATCTTGGTCAAACAGATCTCCTTCCATTTCCCTTAACAATATTGCAACCTGCTGAGAGCGTCTGGACACAGAGCAAGGTAATAACCAAAATCGTTTAATTGAGAAATACATCAACACAAGGCGCCACGCATCACAGACCTTGCAGTGGGAGGTGTATTTTATCCACCTGGGAAGCTGCAAGAGTGATTTAAAAAAAAAAAACAGGGAGAAGTGTATCAAGTTGAGAAGAATAGGGGGAAAACACTATATTTCTCTCTGTGGTCACAATGAAATTTGTTCTCCAAGAAATTTAGAAACATTGCTTTTTAGGACTAAAATTCCCAGAGTTTCCCAGCGCCAGGGAGTACCATCCAAAAAAGCAACTCTTCCACATCTATCTCTTTCTTGGGAATCACAAAGTGGAATCGCAAGAAAAGGACCAGGGAAAATAAGGGGAGAAAGTTTTGCTTTAGACATATCTTTGGACATTTTTGCTGCCTTGGTTTCAAAATCCAATTCCTTCTATTGGCAACGGTTTTCTTCCTCCTTTTTCCTGATTGAGGTGGTATGTCACTGAACTGCCTGATGCACACGGCATAGGAGCTGTGTGTGGGGTGGGGTGAGGGGGTCTTTTTCTCAGATTGCAAACCCTTGAAGGGTCCAAGGAAATGAAGCGGCTTTAATACATTTAGACTTTCAGCACATTAGGAGCAGGTTGGTTACAGCATCAAAGTGACACTCTCTGTCTGGGGCTGGAGAAAGATAGGAAAGCAAAGGAGGATGGGAGAAAGAATGAAGAACAGCAAGGAACTGCCCTATGGATATTGTGAGAATGAAACAAAGGACCAAAAAGGAGTATACAGAAGTCTGAAAGCAAGAGAGATACAACAAGGTGCGAGAGCAATGTGGAATTTTTATTTTAAAAATGCCAATACATCCAAGAAATATTGTCTTTATGTTGTAAAATATAAGATTCAATCCAGGACAAAATTGTATCCAGTTTTGGAGTAAGCGATCTAAAAGGTTCTTTCTGGTTCTGTGATTCTAAGAGTTTGTGATTTTAGTCTGCTGAGGTCTTAAGCGTCCTACGGCACCACAAAGACTACAAAGGTGGTTACTTCACATCCGTTTTGTCTCTGTTAGTATTGCGCTTAGGAGCGGTACAAAAAAAATATGTTACTTCACATCTGTCGCGCAACTACTGAAATTTGTCTCGACCACACTCCCAGAACAGGTGCTAAGCGCAACAATACTGTACCTGGTGTTGGGGTAGGGTTTTCCCTTGTCACTCTTTGTTCCCGCTTTCTGTTTCGAGACAAGACACCATGTAGTAATGACTGTCACACAATAAAACATTCATTTCTCTCAGAAAACTGTGTTGGGTATTTTTTTTTTGTTTTTTGACTTTTCAGAAGCAAAATAAAAAAGAATTTTTCAGCCCCCCAAAAGACCGCCCAGAGACCTCTTGGTAGTGAGGCGGCTAAAAAATCTTGTTAATAAATAAATAAAAAATGAAAAAGGAAAAAGGAAGCTTGACAAATTCAGGGCCTTTTTACACGACCCCTAAGATCCGCTGGCCCCTTAAATTCGGACCAGAGATCTTAGGGGTTTGTCACTCTTCGTGCATCTCCACCCCTCCGTACTTCCTGGCTGCCGGCTGCGTGAGGGGAGGGAGGAAAAAAAGGGACAGAAGAATAAAACCTTACCTCCCGGTGTTGGTGGATGCTGCCGGGGGGTCACTTACTGGTTCCTCTTAAAGGGGCGGGAGGTAAAAAACAAAAACAAAAAGAAGCGAGGAGAGTCCAGCACATCCGCATCAAATATTTTTCACCTCCCAAGAGCAGGTACAAGAAAAGTGCGCTGGGTCGCGTTTAGGTGGGCGGGGTCGCACTTAATTGTCTGCAAACTCCGGAGCTGATGGGGAAACATTTTTAAACTCCGGAGCTTGCAGCCATTTGCAGCGGAGCTTAGGGGTCGTGTATAAACGACCTCAGTGTTTGTCACGGTACAAGACCATGAGGTAACACTTATCACAAGACAAGTTATCACGACCATGGGAACACTGAAACAGGGACAAAACCACGTGATCACGACCAACCCTGTCACAGTACAAAACGAGTCAAGGAACAAAGAAGGATGTAAAGTAACCGCCAAAGTTTTATTTGGCATACATTTTCACAAACTGCAACCCCCTTTCAGATTCATATGAAACTCATATAGTCATTCAACCATTTACATCACCTGCCTCAAAAGGTCATTCCCCCTTCAGCCACCTTCTTGCCCCTACCAGATTAAAATTGGGGGTGGGGGGTGAAGATTCAAAACATCTGTGATTTCTGTAGAAACAGCAGAGAATGCCAGGATTATAATGTAGAAAGAAAGAACTACCCACCTCTTAAAAGGAATCAAACTCCAGGAGAGTCTCTAGCCCTTGGTCACATAGAAAACTTTTTACACGATCCCTAAGATCCGCTGACCACTTAAATTCGGCAGAGATCTTAGGGGTTCGTCGCTCTTCCTCTGTCCCCAAAATGGGCACTTCCTGGCTGAATGCTGCTTGACAGAGGGGAAAAAAGAAAGAAAAGAATTCGGTTTACCTCCGTTTTGTTGCAGCATTCAGATCTCTTTCAATATTGGCTAAAAAAAAAAGAACAATCTAGAATTCAGGGACCCTGCACTCACTATTGCACACCTGATCAAATATTTGTCACATCCAAAAAGCAGGTACCTGAAAGCTGCGTGTGTGCTCTAAAGTGGGCGGGGTGTTAAGAACCTAAGAACATAAGAAGAGCCATGGGTAAACATTTTTAATCTCCGGAGCTGGGAGCCATTTGCCCCGGAGTTTAGGGGTCGTGTATCAACGCCCATAGAAAACTTGGAAGTCACTTAGGCTACAAAGTGAAGTTGGCAATACCAACATGAACTTAGGAAAATGGGAATTTCACACTGAATGTACTCTGATAGTGTGGGCAAAAACAGGCAGCTTCATGTCCATGTGAGAGTCTTTCAATATTGGCTAAAAAAATTCTACAATCTAGATTTGGACACTCTGCTATTGCAATTCCTGTCGGATTCTGTCCCTCCCCATGGCTCTACTGTGTGTGTGTGTGTTGTGTCGTTATAGTCGTGACTGACTCTTTGTGACTCCATGTCCATGGAGTTTTCTTGGCAGGAATACCGGAGTGGTTTGCCAGTACCTACTACTCTCTTCAAAAAAATTGAAGCTGATAGGCTTAAACCCTGATACGCCTGGCAATTTAAATCAAAAGTTGGCCTTTGAAACTATCCAAAGAAGACTGTTGGATATTGACTTTCAGGAACTGTGGGGTGCTGCAAACAAGACCTGCTCTCCCTGGTTCTTCCACATACCATCTAAAATTGGTCATGCAGCTACCTACTGTATCTCTCTATACTCAGTTGTCTTGTTATGGGGCAGGCTCAGGGGAATATCTCTTAATGCAAGATGCTGCTCCTGTGAGCAGGGTGCTCTGGAAACCCTAGTGCCCTTGGTTTTGCGTTGCCAACTCCATCAGGATCTCCAGTCAAAGCATCTTGCTCCCATTTTATGAGCCCTGGAGGGGAAATCAGACCTAGACAAAATTTGTTTTTTGTTAACAGTAGACTGGACAGTCTCTATTGAATCAGTGGAAGACTTCCTCAGCACAATTGTGAGGAAAAGTAGCTCTGTATTTCACTGAGTTTTCTATAAATCTCAGCATCAAAATGCTTGTTTTTACTTTGTCTGTTTTATTGTTATACTGTATATGCCAATAAAGGTTCTTCTTTTTCTTCTTCTTCTACTAGGACAGATTTTATGCTAGCTGTCCAAAATGCTCTTGCTATTTCCCGTTATTGGGTGAAAATTATCCAATTTATTTATGAATTGTACTGTGGGATCTCTGACATGAACAAAGAAAAGAGGTATGATGTGATGGGCTGCAATCCACAAACCTGATACTATCGCCATCCAGGGTGGATGAAAATCAAAAATTTTTTAAAATAAAAATAAATAAATAAATAAATAAATTTGAGTTGTGAATTAAAGCATGATTTAAATTTTAAAAACGATTCTTCATCAAAATAAAATCCAATTTTTTAAAATTTAAATTGTGATTCAAATTGATTTGATTGAAACCCGAATGCTACCACCTGAGTATGCTGCTCATTTACATGTTTAGCATTTTTTCCATGATTTTATTATCTATTGTCTAGACGAGTCATTATGTCCTTGTTTGTAATGCACATATTTCTACACTGCCCAGAGAAGACCGTTTACTGGGTAGTTTTCAAGTGCAATATAGAAATGCTAACAAATAAAAGCCAGAGATAGAGGGATGAGGTGAGAGAGGAAAGGTTTAAGGGCAAAAGCAAAAGGATCACAATGAATTCCAAAAATGTCTCATTGTACTAACACTTCATTCAATTCCTCACTCTGTTTTCAGCAGCAGCCAGCAAAATGCCTCTGGCAGGTTCAGAAGTAGGCCTTTTCTGTGCCAGCTCAATGTCCACCTTGCAGCCATCAGGGTTCAATACCATCCTACCACTGGATATAGGAAGTCCACTATAGGCATTATGGATAGTTAACAGATATGGACAGATCCACTCACTCTCCCATTAATTTCAGTAGACTGAAATGCCAGCTATGGAAGATCACTCTACCATGTAACAAGACCAGAGAGAAAGCGAAAGAAGAGAAAAGAACAACAAAAGTCAGTCAAAGGGGAAAAGTAGAAAAACAACAGCAGCATAATTAAGCACAAATGGGGAAAAAGTGATGCAAAAGAAAAAAGGGGGGAACAAGTGAAATGGAAGGGAAAAAACACTGGTTGAAATCCAGTCGTAAGGTTCACTGAATGAATGGTGATTTTTCTGAGTCAATAGCTCTGTAAGTTACACTGATTGAATGGGTCTACTCCAGCTGCAACTTACTATCGGTTTTCACCCATTATAATCTGATCCGTTGCATTTTGATCCAGAAGTCAGCCCCAAGGAGTTGGACTGGGGTCACA
This sequence comes from Phrynocephalus guinanensis, assembly GCA_037367245.1. Lineage (NCBI taxonomy): Eukaryota > Metazoa > Chordata > Lepidosauria > Squamata > Agamidae > Phrynocephalus > Phrynocephalus guinanensis. The sequence continues at coordinate 21,935,183 of CM074743.1, forward strand.
AGATATCTGTACCAATGATCAAAAGTCAACAGAGATCATCCTTCTTGGATGACAGAAGCATTATAGAAATGAAAAATACTGAAGTCTAGTTTCAGACTCCAAGATATAGTGTGAGTCTCAAGCATGGGGCGCGCGCCTCTACTTTTTTTACTCCTCCTCCGCGGCGTTCCTTTGAATGCGGAGGGAAGTGCTCGGCACTTGCCGGCTGGCTATAAGGTCTTTTTTGCACTCAGAACTTCCATCGCCGGGGCCCCTTTGTTGTATTACATAAAAGCGCCCGGGCACTATGGATTTCCAAAGCAACCTATATTAACAGCTCAGGGTGCAGTACAATCGCTCCCGGGTCTCCTGTGGCTTTCCGCTGCAGGTACTCGGCGCGGTGTTGTGCCTTGTATCCACTTGCCATCTGGATCTTCTTTTTGACAATGAGCTGCATACCTGCCACTTGTGCAACATTCAAGCAACATGACCCCCATGCTACAGCAATTATGGAACCTTCCAATTCATGGAAGTTTGATAATTTATGGCCGATAAAATTCCCTTAAATACTTTAGTTCAAATACTTTAAAATAGTCCAACAGATTTTAAACATTGTATCCTTTTAAGGAAAATAATAAGCAGTAAACTGAAAGCTTATGAAGACCAAACCATGATTTTACGAAATACCACATGCACAAGTGAATTGCTAGGTTTTGCCTTGGTACTGAACCCAAGGCAATGATGGTGCCAGTCAGGCCTCCAAAGGAAGGCATTACACAAATGGAATGCTATAGCCAAGAACACACTCTCTCATACCTGTCTGTAATGTGCTACTGTTACTCGTGGGAGCCTGCCTCCCGACACCTGCAAAGGTTCTACTGTAATTATTAGATTGGGTACATTTAAGAATTGTTTCCTCAAATTCCCTGGTGCAAAGACATCTGGAGCATTGAAAGTCATTATCTGTATCCAGAAGGACAAGATCAACGGTTACTGATTCTTTCTACCTAATGTCCAACCAATCACTCTATTAAACTAACAGGTTCCCACCACTCTTGCATGACCCCCCACAGCAATTTTTGAACCTCCAATTCATGGACACTGATATGTTTACAAGCAATCTGCTATTGCATTCATAATTTACAGTTAATTTAAAATTGTGGTGGTGCCATTGGGCATAAACAAAAACAAACAGCAGTAATAATTCACTGAGTATTTGAACATGATAATAATCCCATCAGTACTGACAAAGGGTCATATTAGATAAGCCATGATGGTGAGGGTTGTGAGTCCATCACGCCTGCAGTAGGACATGGGGATTTAAGCAAACATTTAGCAGCTGTTCTGAAAAACCTCAGTCCCACAGAAACAACATCCGTACACCCTAAAGTGGCATGTGGGCCACCAGCTGAAAACTGGTGGACAGGTGACTTCTAATTTCATATACAGTGAGTACCTTGACTTGTTTCCTGCTTGACTTGGTGCATCATATTTGACATTTGCAGCATTATCTGTATCCTGTTTGACTTGATCGCACGCTTTGACTTACTTTCTCGGAATGCCCCGGCGCAAGGCACTCGGAATCGGGCAGGCCCACCACTCTTGCCAGAAAGTCCACTGCTTTTTGCTCCAAACTGCTGACACCCTTCTTCCTATAAGCCGGCAGCGGCGGCTTCAATAATTTACAATTCGAGTAAAATTGTGGAGGTGGTCATTGGGCCTAAACTGAAACAAACAGCCGCTAATTCACTGAGTACTTGAACATGGCCGGGATCCCTCGGGGCTGACAAAGGGTCATATTAGATAAGCCATGATGGTGAGGCTTGTAAGTCCATCAAGGCTGCAGAGGACATGGTCCATTTAAGCAAGCATCTTAGCAGGGGTTCTGCAAAACCACAGACTCTAATGGTAAGCATCCGTTGTTCCTAAAGTGGAACGTGGGCCACCATCAGTAAAACTGGTGGGCTGTTAGACCTCTACTATGAACATTAAAAAGTGCACAGATATCTGTGGACTATATTCACTGCCTCCTCCTCTCTTAGAAGAGACATTTCAGAAGATGGCGAATCTCCTATTTTATCAAGAGCATAAATTGCTGTTTGGGGGGTCTTTAATATGATACTAAAAGTGTTGCTGTCTGTTGTGCATTTTATTATTTCTTTTGTTTTTGTTCGTTTGACTTAAGTGCACCACCTTGAATTAAGTTCTAGACAACTGGCTGTATTAAATTGTAAGTCAAGGTAAATTACTGTATCAAAGCTGCACTAGATGCCCTTATCACTACCACAATAGGAGATACCAGAAGATGGCGAAGTTTTAAGCAGGCATCTCGGCCCTGTCTGTACTTGGCAGCTAATACCATACAGGAAATACCTGTGCTGTTGTGCATTTTTATTAGGAATTTTGCAAGCCACTTTTGTACTTTGTGAAAACTCCATGGACATGGAGTCACATACAAGCTAACTGTATATAAATTGTAAATAAAGTAAATTAAAGTAAGTAAAAATAGGCCTTGTGGACACAACATTGTTCTAAGGCAGATTTTGAGACATTTTATTCCAGACTGGTAGGCTTCCTTGCAAGCAAGTAGATTAAACCATCCAACCCTATTTATTTATTTTTGAGTATTTTTACCCAGCCTTTCTCCTCGGAAAAGGACCCAAGGTGGCTTACAGTAAAGAGAGACAATATACAATCCATTAGAATTAAGATATATTCGGTTTGAGAAACAGGGGTATCTTACAGCATTAGAAGGCAACATTAAAACTAACAATTGATAGCACAGTGACAATGCAATCATACAAGGAGAGATCTAAACACAAAGTTATAAGTGGTTATAAACACAAAGTCTGTGTAGCCATGTATGGTAGATTCATAAAAAGGCACAGTAAGTAGTCCATCATTCAGGGAAAGCTTGTCTGAAGAGAAAGGTCTTTGCCTGTTTCCGGAAAGACAGCAGAGATGGGGCAGTCCTGGCCTCCACTGGGAGGGAGTTCCAGAGTCTGGGTGCAGCAGCCAAGAAGGCACTTTCATGTGTTCCCACCAGATGTACCTGTGAGGGAGGTAGGATGGAGAGAAGGTCTCTCCTGATGACCTTAACACCCAAGTCAGTTCATACTGTGAAATTCGATCTTTGAGGTAGCTAGGACCCAGGTTGTATAGTGCTCTGTAGGTTAAGGTCAGCACTTTGAATTGTGCCTGATATTTACTTATTTATTTTAGAGTATTTTAAGCCCGACTTTCTCCTAGCTGATTGGCAGCTGGCGGAACTGCTTTAGTAGGGGTGTAATGTGGTCTCTGTAACCCACCCCAGTCAGCAATCTAGCTGCTAAATTTTGGACCCACTGAAGTTTCCTGCGGCTTTTCATAGGAGGTCCCGCATACAGTAGTCCAGTTGGGACATCACTAGAGCATGTGTTAGTTACCATGGCCAGAGCAGGTTTGTCCAGGAATGGGCATAACTGGCATACTGGCTTTAATTGTGCAAATGCACTCCTGGCCACAGCTGTGACCTGGGCATCTAGGCTCAAGGATGAGTCCAAGAGCACCCCCCAAGCTGTGCTACTCTTTTTTTCAATTGGAGGGTGAACCCATCCAGTACAGGTTGCATCCCTGTCCCTTGTTCTATCTTTTGACTGACCATCAGCACCTCTGTCTTGTCTGGGCTTAATTTCATTTTGTTCATCCTCATCCAGTTCATTATTGAAGCTAAACACTCATGTAAAGTCAAAAGAGCAGCTCCCTTAGAATCCACAGGGGACGAGAAGTATAGTTGGGTGCCATCGGTATACTGGGGGCACTTAACCCCAAAACTCCTGATAATCTCCCCCAGTGGTTTCATATACTACTGAATATTATATCATACAATCACATTTTTGTTAAAAAACCCAACAACAAAACACAGCTGTCGATGCAAATGATATCAAAATGCCTCAGGAGGAAAGGGAGGGAGATTCTTCAGAGGTTGAGATGTGAGCTTCTTCAACTGTACGCTTAGCTTCTTCTATGTTCACTGTCTCCTGTATCTAACTGCCTCCTGCCATCTCTTGTTCAGGGGGTTGCTGTCATAACTGGAAGGAGGAGGCCATATCTGAGTGTGAGGCCAAAAGAAACTCAGTCTAAATCTGGAAAGGCATGATGCAGCATGATGTCATGGAAGGAAGGGGGTCATATATGGAAATATTTCAGCAAATGTGACTGTTTTTAACACTGGAATCCTTGCCATTTTACCAAGAAGTTTCATTTCTTGCCTTCCCAATAATATTAGTGTAAGAAACCAGAAACCAGAAAGTTTCAGAATTATTGTTACAACTATTTCTCTCTCTCTCTCTCTCTCTCTCTCTCTCTCTCTCTCTCTCTCTCTTTCTCTCCATTGTGTATTTTGAAAAAGAACATCATACATTAGATAGGCAACATTCTGCGATCTGGGCAGAATCATACAAAATGGTTACAAGTTGTTGTGCATCCCCAACTAAGAAAATCTTGGCCAATTCTTAGTTACGGTATTTAAGTGAATATATTATTTATATTCAATAGTCAACTATTCAGCTAGCATTCTAGCTGTTCACAATTAAATACACTAGTCAATTAATTGATCCACTCTGTGTGTATTTGCATATGAGTAAAACAACAGTGGGCCTTTTCGGGGGGGGGCATACTTTTGTTGTTAAGCAGACCAGAGGAATTTCCCTATTGTGTGATACAAGCAAAAAATATTCCTTTTAAAAAATATTAAATGCTTGTGACTTGGTTTTACTTTTTTAGGGGTAATTAACTGTATTAAAGCAGATTTTTTTTTACAAACATATGCTGCCTAATTGGTCAGGCATACCAGGCAAAACTATCTGAAAGTTGAGTCATGGCAACTGGACTTCATTTCTTGAGAGACTGAAATGTTTTGTTGCTTATCCGAACAAGCTGTTTACAAGCAATCTGCTATCACAGTTTGTTTGGATGAGCAGCGAAATGTTTCGATCTCAAAAAAAGAAGCCCAGTTGCCATGACTCAACTTCCAGATAAACTCACCTGGATGACTGAGAATCCAGTTAAACTCACCTGGATGACTGAGGAACTACATTAATTTTTTTAAGTGTTTAAATGGGCGAATGTAACCAATCATTTAACTAAATACTGTTACCAATATTGACAGGACGGCAAAGAAAAGTGACAAATAAAAGTAGCTGGGACTTTTCTAGGAAAGCTCCTTCTTCTCATATAGAAGGCTGGCCCTGAGCCCTAGATTTGCAGTAGAAGTTATTTATTCTGTACATTTTGTGCTCTGACGTATGACAACTCTATGAATTAATATGACTACTGGAGGAAATCCAATCTGTACGTTTCTAAGCATCTCTAGACAGGGAGTTCAATTGCAGGACCGATGGTTCTGAAGGGGAACATCTGATTTTTATATAGAAGGTGGCTTTAGAGGCTGGGCGCTCACCTCCACTGGTTCCAGGCTGGCATCAGGGCCCCATTAGCTCAGCAAAAGGTGTTTTTGTTTGTGCATATGATGTGGTCGACATTAACTTTTCTGCCTCCTCCCTTTTCTCCCATCTCTCTTGCTCATAGCACTTTGAAAACAGAAGCCTAAGAGCTAAAACTGAAAATCTAACATGACTGCATTTCCACCCATATCCTTCTGAGATTAGGGTAGTGAAGGCATTTGCCCCAGGTTTACCCATGGTGGAGGTTCTTGCAACATTTACAACATAGTTTAACTGGGAAGGGACATCGTAAATAAAGAAATACCCCACCAACTTTCTCAGAAAAAAAGACAATATATTTACTTCAGTGTATCTTTGAGAGGAATTGAGGGGAGAACAACAAGCTCGTTTAGGTCAGCAGAACTAAAGAAGGTTGTTGACCGATATTAAAATTTTCTTCACACATTTTACCTGTTCTTCCCACCTGCCTGCCATAGCTAATAACACCTGAGGTAGGATGTTTAAATGAGTAAAAGAAAATATATGGATGGGGTACAGGGGGATTCAGCATCAGTTTTGAGGCCGATTGTCCTGTCAGGCTATGTTCTGGGACAAGAGGGGGCCACTTGGAGATTTGAGTCACAAATCGCCCTTGTCATTTCCCTCCCTCAATTTGTAAACCAACTTCTGGCCTCTTCAGAACTTGTCGATGGAATATAGCTGCCTGGACTGTCATGTAGGATTTTAGGGATAGCTATTTGTCCACTGGTTGGAACATAGGCACTGAGGTAATTATATATTCACAGTGAAAATTACATTATTAACATCAGCCATTCACAAAACTGTTGCCGAGATCACAAACATCCTGGCAGTAGGTAAACCAGGCAGTACATACAGGGTAAGAATCTGTTATCTTCTTTCAAAATGTGGTGAAGTTTTAAAATGGCTCCCTTGCATTGAGAAATACCACAAGACAGAGTCTCTGTGGTGCTTTTCATGCCAAGGGTGGAAATGCAAAAGTTACGCCGGCAAACCTTTTTTTAATTTTCCTTGAAATTTATAGGGAAAGAAAGAAGGTAGAACACAACTAGCCTGGTTATATGTTATGTCTTGAAAATGAAGCTGAGATAGTAGTGAGATGCCCCACCCCCACCCCTGAGTCTCCATGTCCTGAAGTGAGAAATACAGGCTTGGTAGCTGAATCTCAGTTGAGCACAGCTGCCTCCATTGCAGCCGGCGAGGTTTCGAGGGATGCAGAACAGGCTGCGCGCAGTGCTGACAGCGACGTCCTCCGAGATGCCTCATGGTCAGTGGTTGCCCCCCTCAGCGTCGACCACCAGGTCAAGTCAGCATTAGAGCACAGAATTAATATAGGTGTGCTGCTCTGAGCTCATTGGAGGAAGGGTGGATACAAGGAGTCAGAATAACTTAAAATATAAATATTGTGCATAGCCCTGTACAACCTGATACTTTTAAAAATAATCATGAGGACAATAACGGTAATAATCCATAGAAGTTAAAAAAAAAGTGGGTTGAGCCGTGTGACCAGAAAAACAAATTCAAAAATAGGTTAATAATGTATCTTTATGTAAATTGGCTCAATCCTAATCAGGGTTCCACTTGTAGAATAAAGTGTGCTTGTAACTCATGGGGTGGTATAGAAATTTAAGAAATAAATTTAAGATACTGTATCAGTATTCTAAAATTACAAGGAGAAATCCTACAATGATGCAATTATTATACTTTCCCCACCCCCATAAAGTTCTCTGTCATCTATATTGTGAGTGCTATCTGGGGCTTTGTAATAGGAATACTCTTCCTGTTGGCTAGCGCAAACTTTTATTTCCTAAGCAAAGCTTGGAGATTTCACTTTTTGACACAACAACTCCCATTTTCACACTGCCAGCCTGGCTACAGTGCTTGGGGAGATAATGGAAGATACAACCCAAAAATATCTTCCACCTTCTCCCCCCTATAGCTGTCTCACCTGCTCCTTGTGGACCTTAATGTTAAAAACTGTGACAACTAAGGAGGCAAAAAGAGTTGTCGCCAGCAACCATACTTGTTTCCCTGTGACCCTTTCCTTCTGGAACAAATTTCCAAATGAGGTTCATCAGGCACCACCCCTCTCAGTTTTTAGGAAATTAGTAAAAACAGGATTACTTAAAGCTGCCTTTTATTAGAACTTTTAACCACTGACCTGAGACATCCAAATTTGTTTTAAATTTGTTTAATTCAATTTAAATGCATTTTTAAGCCAGTGACAGGGCTTTGCTTATTTTATTTATTGTACAATGTAATTTGATACTGTTGATTATAATTGGATGTTGTTGCACATACAGAGTGGCCTAGAGAATTCCATCATCTCTGGCCTAATGTGTTTGCATGACTGGTACACAGAATCACTTTTTAGAACATGTGGTTCATGAAGACTGTATCAGTAGGGTTGTCAGCACATTCTGTATTATTTGGTCAGCAAATCACCTTCTGCCAAGCAATTTGCAGTACAATCCTAAATAATTCTCTTCAGAAATATTTCTTATTCAGTCCATTGGTAAGTGGGTATAGGATTTCAGATCAGGTTACTTTATTTCTTATCAGTGGACTACAATTTTTTAAAATGTCATGGAGATATTGAAAGGAAGTATAAAGCAACATGTACTTTAAGAAAATGCAACTTCTGTTTTTATTGTATTTTCTTGATAAGGAGATGTGTAATAGTTTCAATTTAAATCCTTCTAATATTAGGCACACCAACTAAACTTGATTCTACTACTTATAAATTAATTAAAACCTATTTTCCTAAGGACAGAAAGGAGGGAAACTAATTTATAATTAAGATTTCATTTACTGGAATCAACTAATATGAATTTTAGTTATCCATTGGTTTCTATTTTTCGAACATCAGATTTCATCGGTTCAACAGTTGAAACGTTCCCTCCCTGTGTTAGAAAGACAGAAAGCGGAAGAGTACAGAGCACAATTTAAAACATAAACAAGGACGACGTTATGATAGCTTTTACATTTGCTTGTACAGTGGAACCTTGACTTACGTGCCGCTTGACTTGCGACATATTTGACTTGCGTCCACTACGGGCGTGTTTGACTTGCGTCGCAGGCTCCGACTTGCGTCTTGGAGCCCCGGCGCAAGGCCCTGGAATCTGGCGGCAGTCCTTCCCTCCTGTTTATATACACACATAAAAAACCATCTTTTGCTTGTCACGCTTTCTCTCCGGCTGCCTCCCCTTTCTTTCTTTCTCTCTCTCTCTCCCTCTCCCTCTTTGTAATGGAGCCTCTCGGCCCCTTCCCCTCCTTCCGTCGCTTCTGATCCTCCCCTTGAAAACGTCTCGTGGCAAACGAGGAAGAAGGAGGGTGGGGGTGGAAGATGAAGATGAAAACCCACCAAACATTGTTTAGTACAAGAAGGGGGGGGAGTGGCGTAAGGTCCCTTCTCTCTCTCTCTCTTTTTTCCTTCCTTCCTGGTTTGAAAATTTCCTAAGCAGCTCCGTTTGGGGGGGGGGAATCCTAAGACGTTGCTCCTGATCTGTTTTCTCTCGTTTTTTGGTGGCGATGGTGGTGTTGTCCACTCTCATGTTTATGGACAGCCTTTCGTCTGTCGGTTTTGGCTTTTAAACTCGGCTTTGGAAGAAGCTCAGGCGCGTCCCGTTACACCCCGCTGGAAGTTGGAAAGAAAGGGAAGCTTTGATCCCGACCTGGGTCTCTCCCCCCCCCCTACCTGCCTCCTTTTGTTTTCCTCTGTATGGAATGACCCAGACAAACTTCAGAAGGTGGTGTTAGTTACCCAAAAAGACTCGCCTGTCTTTTGAACTCCTGGGATTGTTTGCAGTTCTGACCAGTGGAGACTTCTGGTAAAGAAATTTCCCTCCCTTTTCCAAACCTAGGTTCACCTTTTGGCAAGGAAAGTGTGTGTGTGTGTGTGTGTGTGTGTGTGTGTGTGTGTGTGTGTGTGTGTGTGTGTGTGTGTGTGTGTGGGGGTGGTGTGTGTTGTGTGTTAGGGGGGAAATTGTCTTGGGGAGCCGCCGCCTGCAAAAAAGGCCAACTCCTTGGAAAGCAGGGCCTTTTTAACTCCCTGGCAGCATAAAATTTGTTAATCGAATAAAAATTGGTTTTAAAAATTGTTTTTAAAATTTGTTAATTTTAAAAGTTTAATTTATTTTATCTACAATGCTGCTTTTATAGCAGCATGGATTATTGCTGGAGACAGGTGTTAAATTGGGTTTTTGTGGGATCTGGAAGATTAATCCACTGTCCCATTACTTTCTATGGGAAAAGTTTGTTTGGGGTATGTTTGACTTACATCTACACCCCGAACGATTAATGACGTAAGTCAAGGTTTCCTGTAGATGGAAGGCTTTATAGGTGGCAAACGTGCAAACATTGTTTAGTACAAGCATCCTAATTTTTTCGAATTAAGCATTTCTCTCTCTGCCACACCACTACTCTGGGTGGTTTACAACAGTTTATTCCCCTCCAGAAGAAGCACAGTGGACCCTAGAGGTCGTAATAATAATAACAAACGTGTCTGTTTATGAAATGGAAAGCAACCTTTTAACTCCTAGCACAAAATCTGCTACCATGGAGGGTGGGGGTGATTACATAAAAAAAAGTTTTCCTGGCATATACGGGAAATTTGCTCCTAATCGAATTAAGCCTCGCCTAAGCACAGTGGGGTTTATATAACCATACAACATAAAAAAATCCAGAATAGAAATTTGTGAATTAGGAATCAATCAACATAAAATTTTCAATCCATTTTCAATGCATTCCTGTGGGAAAATTGTACAAAGGAAAATTTGCTTAACATAATTTCATTTCATTAATTCCTTTACACAAGGTACCACTGTACCCTGGAACCTTCCTCCTCTCATATATCCTCCGGGCAGCTTCCTCATGTAGGTAAGCAGTCTCCAAGTTTGGAGATAAAGCTTGCCTTGAACTCCCAAACTTCCACAGCCCAAGAGTTACTCAGAAGCACACTCATCAGAACTTGGCACTCCTGTTTCCAAGGCTCCCACATTTGCCCTGGGACTGAGGAGTGGAGGGTGAGGAAGAATGGAGAAAATAAGACCTCTGAACAAGCACAGGCCACCTGCCATTGAAAACCACAATCTCTCATGCAAGAAGCAGCAGAAGGGGGTTCAAAGCATGTCCGGAAAACTTTTTGGAGGCCTGTCAAACAGCAATAGATGGTCATTCTCCAAACAAAACTGGGGTGCTCTTTCCCCCCCTTGTTCGCCCTTTGTGGCTGACACCCCACGGCTCCCAGACATGACTCTAAGCACCCCACCGCCAATCCTAGGCAGAATCCCCAAGACTGTATAGTCTGTTTCTATAGATAAATTGTATGCTGCCATAACAGAGCACCAGTGTGGCACAGCGGGTGTGTTCAAGTTGCTGTGGCTGTTTACATCCAAAACCTAAGTCCTGACAGGCGGTGTGGTCTAGTGGTTAGAATGTTCGGCTAGGGAGATTTGGCCTCAAATCCCCATTGAGGCAGGAAGACCTACAGCAGGTCAGAGACCGACCTACCCCCTCAAGGCTGTTCTGAGGATAAGGTGGGAAGAGGACAGACGGCTATGCCGCCTTGAGTTCTTCGGAAGAAGGGCGGCATACACATAAAATAAAAGCAAAATAAACATTCAACAACTGTTGCTCCGACGGACACGATCCCCGGCCAACCAAGTCCACGCGCTTCCTTCCCCGCCCAGCAAGTTCGACGCGTACTTTCGATCAAGAATCTCCCCCCCACACACACACACACTCCCAGACGCCCCAATCCGTACATTCCCTTGCTAGGATCCCCAGGACACACACAAACCCATACACGATACACGGCCCCGTCCATTCAAACGACCGCGCCTCGCTCCAGCCCTCCCACCGCCGGCCTGCGCGCCTGTGCGTGTCCGTCTCACCTGCCCTGTTTGGTGATGATCATTTCCGTCTGGTGCTTGTGGAACTTCGCCCAGAGAGGATAGTTGTTGAGGACCACTTGGATCTTCCCGGAGACCTGGTAGCCCGGCACTGGATAGAGGGGGGCCCGTGGAAACACGTGCGGGACGGCGGCCGTGTAGCAGCCTTCCCCGCCGGCAGCGTTCGGGTACATGTCCGCGGCGCTTGGGTAGATCTCGCCCGGGGCGGACACCGCGTAGCCGGGGTTCCCGGCAGGACCGGCCGTCGAAGGCGCAGGCACGGGCTGGGGCCGGTAGGAAGAGCAGCTGTTCACGGCCGGCCCCAAATACCTGCCCGATGGGGCAGCAGGGTTGACCCCGAAGCCTCCCTGCCCCATCGGTCCGCCGTAGGTCAGCCCCAAAGGATGATTGCCGCCGCCGCCGCCGCCGCCGCCGCTTCCTTGCAGGGGAGGCTCGGGGTAGTAGAAGCGCTCCGGGTGGGCGCCGGTTTTCAACTCGCCGCCGGGTTCCTTGGTGGCGGCGCCTTGCAGGTCGGGGGGCTCCTTGCCGAAACTTTGGCTCTCTGCCCCGTTCAGCATGGTGAGGGCCGCGGCGGTGGGCTTGCTGGCTCCTCCGGCGAGGGAATCCAAGGCGCCCATTGAAGAGAGCCTCGAGGGAGGGAGGAGGGAGGGAGGGAGGGGGGGGGTCCGGAAGAGCCCGGCGTGGGAGGGTGGGGTGGTGGTGGGTAAGCGGGGAGAGGGAGTTGGCAGCGCAACAGAAGAGGGGTGGTGGGTTGTTGTTTTTTTTTAAGACTTTCGGGGATGAGTCAGAGGACCATCGGGACGGCGAAAGGGAGGCACCCCCAGGGCGGCCCCACCGACCCACGGGCGCGCCCCTCCAAGCGCAAGCAGCCCCGCCGGCCCAATGCCCTTCCTTCTCGCCGCGTGGCCACGTTACTTTCGCTCTGCCGGCTCTTCTCAAACGACGAGCCTTCTCCCGGAACGTGGTGGAGCAGGAAACACGGGGGGAAGTTTTTCGCCCTGTTGCTGGTGCCGCCGCCGCCGCCGGTGCATGGTGGTCTCGATTTCGAGATCCGAGCGGAGGGGGGGGGGAATCGGGAGGGAAGAGAGGCGGAAGGGGTGGCGGGTGGGGGGTGGGGGGGCTGCTTGTCAAGATCACAGCTGCTCACGCCCGATTTCGGGCCGACTTTCCCCAAAGGGTCCGCGGGGCTAGCTTGGCGCGCTCCTCTCCTCCGCTCCTCCGGCACCCCATCCTCCTCCTCGCCGCTTGCGAGGACGGCTCTCGCCGACCTGCCCTCCTATTAAAAGAACAGCGCTCCGGATCTCGGGTCGGCTTCACTCCCATTGGCTGGCGGGAGTTTGTAAGACACGCCCCCTTCCCGCTTGCTCTTCGGAGCGGCCCGAGGGCCGGCGTCGCTAGGCGCGCGTCCCAGCTGACAACTCACCCAAAATCAATTTCAATTCAGGCGAGTTCTGAATAGTAAGTGTCCACTTAAATATCGATCACGCTGAGGCCACGGGTCGACTTGGCCGACGGTGACAGGAAGACACCAGCCGCGGTTTTCCTAACACAAAATCCTTGTACATTTTAAGTTCCATACTTAAAACCCTCCATCCTACTCCGAGATGGACTGTCAAGCCCTGGCCCCTTGGCCTGGGAGGGCGCACAGCTGCCCATCAAAGAGGAGAGTCCAAAAATATTAGCAGCTGCACTGCAGTGGGACAAGCAAGTGATAGGGGCAGAGGAAATGATGGTGAGGAGGGTGCCTGGTGCTTTCACACCATCCTCTTCAACTTGCTTTTATTGCTGCTAATGGTTAAAGGATGATTCCCTTTAAACCCTGAGCTCATCAAGAAAAGACAGCATGCACTGTAAAGGTAATTGCTGCCTAATTAACTGGGAGGGGAAAGCCCTGGTTCCACTGCATCCCTGGTTTTGGGGTGCTAGATTATGGCATCCTTGTTCAAAATTGGGAAAGGAAGCATGAGTGACTGGACACCATGAAAGGAAGCAAAGTGTGGTTCTCTGGATAAAGCTGATTTACAATCCCCAGCATTCTTTAGCACCAGTTTTGTTGGCAAGGAGGGTTTGCATTACAGTCCAACCACAAGCAGGGTGGTGGCTTGTCTATAAGGGAAAGGGAGACACCAACTTACCCCACACTCATGATATATCAGTCAGCTTAATCCTGCCTATACAGAATCAATCTGTTTGCCTCTCTTTCTGTCTCTAATACGCATGTTTGCCCCTGATTCTGCCCAGCATTGGTAGCTGTGTCTCCTCCACCTAATGCCATGGGTACCATCTGCCTCTGTCTAGAGGGCTGCACCATACCCACCTCTGCTCTTCACATTAACTACATAAAGAACCATCACACAATTAACTGACCAATCTGGTGTTCCAGGTCAGATGGAGAAATCACTATTTTGCATTCTTGTGCATACAGTATTTGAATATGCAGTTTCCCTTTCCACCACCATAGAATACTGAAGCTTTTATATTAAGGACCAATCGATCAGTTCTGTGAGCTCTCAGTTGTGTTCTGAAATGGTGTTATCTCAGACACACCACCATTGTTGTATTTATCTCACACCTTCATTCAACAGGCTCAGGAACCCAGGGCTGTCTCCTGATTCATATTCAGTTCTGTTTATCCCATAGCCTACTGTGATGCAGGCCTTAAACATTGTTCATTAAGCTTCATAACTGATTGGGGATTTGACCCTGTGTCTTTTCCCTCCTAGTTAATTATGCTGTAGATACCTTGAGTGAGTGCCACCATGTCACCCAGGTCAGAGAGGACTTAAAGACTTGATCTCTCCAGTCCTAGTATCAGCAGTGTGTACAAAGACACTGCATTGGCTTTCACACTGATTCTATCACCTCAAGTGAGAATGGGGACAATCATGTGCTCAGATTTCTGTGGCCTCTAATCTAAACAATAGTTATTAGACAAAACTAGCTTTGCTTCTCAACACTGTAGGATCAGATGTTCCTCTAGCACTCAGTGAGACCAGATTCTTGGCAACACCATTCCTACCCACATTGCCAGGACTCTTGCTCAGCTGCATGGACTCTACCCAGGTGGTATCTTGGCTCCACATGTTACCCAGCAGTGCATCTGTCACACTATAATCAGCGTCCTGAAAAAGCCAGTCTGAGGAACATGCCTCATACAGCCATTCAAAGAGTCAGGAAGAGAGATGGGCATGAACTGATGGTTCACCGGTGAAGCACATTTCTTTTCCCATCCAAATAGCTGATCTGTGGATTGGTGCTCTGCCCCCCTCCAGTGGGTGTCCATTCAGCAGCAGTTCCCTGGCCCACCTCCTCTAGGAGCTGCTGCTGGATGGGGGCCGGTCGGTGGGGGCAGAGCCCTGAACCACAGATCAGCTGTTCAGCCATCTCTGGTCAGGAATAATGACTGTAAAACTGCAGGCATGTTAAATACCTAAAGGAAGGGTTGGCATAAGCTTTGCACAATGTTCCTCTCTCATCTTGCCCTACTTCACAGGGGTCTTATGATAATACAGTATAGTGAGGATGGAGAGAGTCATTTATACCCTGCCTTAATCTCATCAGAGGAAAGGGGGCATATAAATGTAGCAAATAAACGGACAAATCACACCTAAGCAGCAGGAGTGATTTGAACGCCAATGGAGTTATACCGGCACATAAGCACTGCTGTTGCCAATCTTGAATCTGGGGTACAGTAGTGTTCTCAGGAGGAGCTGTTCCTTGTCTTCAGCAGATCAGTCAGTGTTTTTTTTGTGCTTGTGTGCAAAAGGAACTCAGCATCAAGTTGAGAAAGAATACTTAGAATGGCTTTCCAGCGCACAGATTTGCTGGTTCAAGCATTTTATTTTCTCTAAAAATCAAATGATAATCCAAGTGCATTGCTATCAATCATCTTCTGTAGGTAGCAGAGTTGACAGTAAGGAAGAGTCAGACCCAAAGAGAAGGGCTGGCAAGGAAAACTCCCGTATACTTGGCAAGGTTTTTCAAACAAGGCACATCTCTCTCAAAAATCACCTTTCATAAGAGGTTGGGTTTGAAATGTTGATTTTAAAACTCCCTGACAGGGATCTTTTGAGAATTCTTTAAAAAAGAGTTCACTGCTTTAATTTGAATGACATCCAGACAGATAGAACCAGAATTCAGTTGAATATTTACGGGGGTCCTGAAAATGAAATGGCTTAACTTGGAATGGTGAATAGGCACTATTTGTAAGTTTAATTTAAAACCTTTATTTTTTGTTTGTTTGTTTGTTTTTGCTTTTGTTCCACCATTTTGCCGAGTATTCTATCTCTTTTACCGGTTTTGTTATTTTGTGTATCTGACATTTGTTTTTATTGTTGTTGTTAACCACCCAGAGTTCCCTTGGGAAGACAGGTGGTATAAAAAGTTTAAACAAACAAACAAACAAACAAACAAACAAACAAATCCCCAATTAAATTTTCAACAGTCTGCCAGGTCACACAACTAGTGTGTGACTATGAATGTACTCAAAGACTTATAATTAGTGGCCAAGTTATACTGTTGTACTCATGCACGTGTAACTGTTCAATTTGAATTATTGCCACATACACACTTTTACAAAACAACACACACACACACACACACACACACCACCCAGCACATTTAGGGGATTCCTCACCGTCTCTGTCACATGCATAAACCACAGATACATTAACACAGGGGAAGCAGGATGTTATTATTACATTTTCATTTGTATAGAGCTGCATTCCATGGGAATAATAGGCCCTATTGCTAATTGGGGTTCTGCCTGTCAACAGCCCACTTCTTTAAATTGCCTTCAGTACTCCATGTTATTGAAAGAGGGTTGAATGAATTTTGTGCAGAAAGAAGAGAAACAATGGTGTTGTAAAACATTGACCTTTAGTAGGTATATAATCACTCAACCATGAAACTCTCTAGGGGAGCTTGGTTCAGGTATATCCTTCAGTTTGACCTACTCCTAGGGCTGGCACCAGAAAAACTGAGGAGGGAAACTGTTTTTGCCTCCTTAAGCTCACTGGTGGAAGGGAGGGATATAAATGTAACAAAGAAATAAAGTTTTAAAATTGTCCAACATGACGAAAAGTTTTGCCTAGAACATTCCCCTACCCTTCTGTAGCAACTCTGTCTGTGCTTTTGCCTCTCTGCACAGGGCACTGAACAGTTTCATTTCCCTTTTTTCGTTCTTGTTCAGACTGAGGTTGCCACCAGATTGAGAGTTTACTACTGGCAAAATGCTTTGGATGAGAAGCCTCTTCAGTTGGCTTGGAAAAGGAGGAAAAAAGGATTTGGAAACCAGTGATTTGAATCTCCCTCCTAGAAAGCTACTGTACTGGGCTTGTGAGGTCATAGAATGTGCTACTGGTTAGATTTTTTTTTTACAAAGGATAGTTTTGGGGGGCTAAAAGAAAAAAGAAAAAAAGATATTGTACAAAATCAAAAACAATAACATGCCATCAATTCAGTTCTGCTTTACGGTGACCCTTTTTCAGGGTATAGAGTACTCAAAAGTGGCTTGCCATTTCCTTCTTCTGGAGACGCTATGAGACTGGGCAGTTAGCCCAAAGCTACACAGGCTTCCTCTTCTCTTACAAAGTACTCTCAGTGGGGAATTGAACTTTCAACCTCTGGCTTCGTGGTTAGGGCCCTAACTCATTGAACCAGCCAGGTCCTCTAATATTGTTATAATAGGCATCCTTTCCGCCCTGGCAGGGCTGTTTCCAGCTTAGACGTTGTTGAACTTATTGGAACAGAGATCAGAAGAGAAATAGAAAAGTCCAGAAATCATCCTGATCAATGTTCAAGGTTTTCTAGTTAAATTAAAATCCCAAGTGGAGGCTGCAAGCTTGTAAAAGCAACCACTGAATAGCTCAATGGTTTAGGTCTTTGGATATGAAGTCAGAGCTTAGGAGTTCAATTGGGCCTCACTGACAAGTACTGGACCCATAGATCCACAGGGATGTCCATGTCGCAAATCTTATATGCACTTTTAACCATTTAACAAATTATTAATAACACTTTCACTTTCTGGCCCCTCTATATCACTACAAAAACTTAACATAAACCTATTTCCCTTATAACATAAACCTAACCCTAAACATAAACCATATCCAATCATAAACCCCACTTGATTACCACCTTTCTCAATCCTCCACACACACATCCCAATTCTTCTCCCCCTTCTTTAAAAGTACCCAAGGCAGCTTTGATAATTAAAATACAATATGTAAAGCTAAAAGCAATGAATATACAAAGGGACTTAACAAAAGGCATTGTTGAAAGCTAAAAACAACAAGTATACAAAACTTAAAATGGAAAAATAAATACAACTCTGAGAAATGGTAAACAAAAGCAATACTCAAAGCACATATAAAGCCGTAATGCATAACAATCCATTTAGAAATCCCACTCAGTCTGACCTCCAGTGGAAGAGAGTTCCAAAGTCTGGGAGCAGCAACAGGGAAGGTCCTCTCCTGTGTCCCCACCAAACACACCTGTGAAGGTGGTGGGACTGAAAGAAAGGTCTCTGTTGACGATCTTAACACCTGAGCAGGCTCATAATGGGAGACACGGTCTTTGAGATAGGTTGTATCCAAGTCATTTATGGCTTCATAGGTTAGAACCAGCACTTTGAATTAGGCTCAAAAATGGCCAAAGGGATGATTAAGTGGGGTGATTATCAATCTGCATTAGTCCTATCCTGGCTGCTTGCCACCTGTCTCCCCAGCCCCACTGACTGCTTTTTATTTTAGATGAGGTTTAATATCAGAAGTGACAATGGATGAGAGGTAGGTCCTATGAAGGAAAAGAGTGGGGTATAGTTTGAAGAAGAAAACTGAGAAGCGATAGGAAGGCCATCTTCAAATGGGTGAAGGGCTTGTCACATAGATGACGGAACCAATTTTTTTCTCTGGCTTCAGAGGTCAGATCTGAACTATGGCTACAAATCACAATGTTAGATATACAGTGAATATCAATATTCAGTACTGTATAACATTATCAGGTAGGATAATGCCTCAAATAGGACACCTTGAAAAGCAGATGACTCGCCTTCATTAGAGAGCTTTAAGCAGAGTCTGGACAACCCAGATATGTGAGTACACTTCTGGCTGCCTAACTCTGTGCCTTAGCAGGGATTTGGAATAGAAGTGGCTTAGTCCTCCAGCTACAGAGTCAGAAGGTGGGAGTTCAGTTCCCCACTGTGCCTCCTTGAGAGGGGCTGGTCTCAATAATCCATAAAATAGGTTCCCTTCCAGTTCTGTAGTTCAAAGTTTTGTCCTGGTGGTCCCTTATGGTTCTATGATTCTATGAAAATGGCTGGAAAGAAGGCTGAGGGGAGGCAAGGGGGACTGGAGATAGCTCAACACCACTCTACTGCACATCCCTTTTGCTCAAAGAATCATTGATCCCAACCAACCCTTTGGAAAAGTGTCTCCCCAAGTCCCCCAGCCAGCGTGTGAGGTATCAAGACAAAAAAAAAATGAGTAACTTTCCCAAAGTAATGCCCCAGCTAGACATACCACTGAGGCTGACCAGGGTTTATGCAAACAGGTTTCTCCCTCCCCCCCCCCATCACTACTACTCGGTGCTAAGGGGCGACACATACAAAGCATCATCAGGTTTGATAACTCTGCCTGTCAATACTCAGGAATGACGTTTGGGGGCTTCGGGTGAAGGGAAGGAATGCCAGCCAGGTCTAACAACTGGGAGTATTTTTAAGGCTTTGACTTTGAAAAAAACATTGCAATCACCTGTTTTATCTTCTAAGGTTAGGCCAGGAAATTATTGCAGACATCACCAAATCGCCAACAGGAAGAGCTGTCTGGATCTATGTAAGCTATAGGATACCCCCTGTGAGGTGGTGTGTAGAGCAGGCTCACTTGATGGTCCCGGTGGCCTTCCTTGCTACCACCATCACCACCCACTGCCTGGAGGGATTGTGTATTGTGCTATCAGACAGTGCTAAGCAGCCGTCTGAGACCATTCACAACCTTGATTGTTTGGCAGTATTTTTCCCCTTTTCCTCAGCTATGCAAAATCTCTTTCCGGCTTCCTGCAAGTTCCTCTGCCAGGTTCCAGGATCTGGGGCATTGGTGGGGGGGAGAGAGAAACAAAAAAATAAGATAGGAAGCAATAAAATAGCTTTTTCATTCTGGGAGTTTGCAAGAGGATGTGTAAAGTCAGCCAGAAACAGTGGGCAGCAAAAAACAGAACTAAGAAACCAAAGGCAAACAATACATTAGAAAGGATCTGAAGGTATTATGAAACCAGCACCTATACCTATGTTGATTGTATATAAATTTGTTTGCTCTTGTCCTGTTTTCATCTCTGAGAAAACAAACGGTCTAGTGTTTTGGAGCACAATGCAAACTGGCACGACCTGTTTATCAGGAAGGACAATGGCCTGGGATGATATGTATCACCCTTCAGTTCTAAACATTCATGTTCTTCAGACTTCAAGTGATTAAATCCTGGACATTTCTCCATTATTATTGACATCTATAAGTCTAAAACAATACACAATTTCATGCCCAAGTTCAGTGCTCTTGTTAAGTGCCATCACTTTCAAACATTTATAGCTGTGATGGAGGGACACATCTCTACATAGGTGAAGGGTGTGTTTTCTTCATCAACAAGACAAGAGAGCCTCTGTGCTTCTAGGATCGCAGAACAAATATTTAAGCAATAAGCCTGGGCCTCCAGGTGTGTTGAAAATGGCATGTTTTGTTCTCTTTTCCTTTTCCAAATCTGACTAGGAATTGATAGCTATCTTTACATATTTGAAAGGGTGCCATATTGAAGAGGGAACAGGTTTGTTTTCCATGGCTTCAGAGACTAGGACTCGGGGCAATGGTTTCAAACTACAGTACAGGAAAAGAGATTACATTTGAACATTAGGAAAAACTTCATGACAGTTAGAGCTGTTTGGCAGTGGAACATGCTGCCACAAAGGTGGTGGTGGAGTCTCCTTCTTTGGAGGTTTTTAAGCAGAGTCTGGATGGCCATCTGTCGGAAATATTGTGATGTAGTTCCTGCATGGCAGGGGATTGGACTAGATGGCCCTTGAGGTCTCTTCCAACTCTTTGATTCTATGATTCTATGATTCTATGCATTGCAGCTCCATCTACACATAACATTGTTCTTTTGCAGTGGCCAGGGTTTGGCTTGACAACTGCAAAGGGGGATTTCGGTGAAAAGCAGGACTTGTCAAGGGTTAGCCATGTTTAATCTGTTATGTATCTGGCTGAGGAACCAGAAGTTGGGAGTTTGATACTCTATTGCGCTGTACCTCCCTGACATCATGACATGGACTGCATTTGATAATCCACAGGGTCCTTTCCGACTCTGCAGTTCTAAGAGGAGAAGGAGAAGGAGTATTTGAGGCATTTTGCAATGGGGCCAGGCAGATCTTTATCCTATATCTGCAACAGCAGGAAAATGACCGCTTTGACTGTAGATGTGGACTTGTGGCATTGGGATAAAAATTTTATGCCACCCACAGTACTTGGAAGCTGCTAGTTATTTGAGAGTAATTAGAGAGTAATTGCATTACATTTCAAAAGCAACAAAACCAGTAGTTACAAAGATGCATTTTGATAAAAGAACATTTTCGAGCTTTTTTTTGAAAGGGGATTTTAAGCCCTTTTTTGCAGGCATTTTGACAGGAATTTTACAAGTCTTCTGCCATTCTCTTGTCACACCTAAGCAACTAGAGAAATATTGTTTTGTTATTTTATTGTGTATACGTCTTTACAAATACTTTCAAGATGTGATATCAGAATTGGCCACTAGAAAGAATCAAAGAGTATTTCCCTATATTTCCCCAGCATATTGACAAAAATAACTAAATAAGTTGAAGGGAGCTAGGGTAAAAAGTGTTATGCAAATTAATGAGTAATGCCGTAAGTTCATTTTAAAAACGTTATTCCAAGCTCTGGTGCAGAAGGACCACCATTCTCTTATGCAATTCATTTCAATTAAGAATAACCAAGAAAAAGTCCTGCTAGATTATGTCCAGTTCATCAGGGATCTTTGCATTCCTCTTCTTCTAAATGTTATATTTTGCAGATTACTAAATGCAGCTGCTGTAAATCACTATGCTGCATACATTTAAGCTTTAATTGGATGGCCAAAGACTGTACCTTTTGTTTCTCATTGCAAAATGACCCGTGGTGATTGCATTGCTCTCTTTATTCCTCAGTTGGATACCTGCCCTATGAGAATAACACTTCATCCATCTGTTGAAGCAGCAGACTTGAGTTTACCTAAGTATATTACCCTGTAAGAGGTCTGGCGGTGACTGCATATCCATTGCTATTAACCATTCTTTGTGCAGGCCTTGTTACTTCCTATTGGACAGTGATTGCTGTGACATCCCAAAGGGGTTCACCCTGGCAGTCCCCCTAGTCTCCCTTGCAAGGAGAGTACAAAAATGCAAGCATCATCAGACCACATCTGCAAATAAGGAACTTTTTAATGTTAATGGCTCACAGTTGATCATCCTCAAATGCTTTGTGTGTGGCTTGCAACAACACACTGTACCAAATCCAGTTCATGGTCAGCTAATATGGCAATTACACCTAAGCTCAGTGGGGGATGTGAGAAAGGTTGCAGATAATATCACAAATTTCTGCTACTCAGAAAATCCCAGCTGTTTGGCCCTGCCAGTCCCGGCTCCATTACACCACTGGCTATTGCCCAAGCCTAGCTGCTCCCTTAGTTTTGCTATCTTTTATGATGTTCTCCCAGACTCTGCCACTGAAGTGTTCCACCAGCACAAGATGAAAAAGAAAATGCCTGCAAAAGAAGCAAAGTAAACAGCTTTCTGCTTATATGCTCATTTTACCAACCTTGGAAGGAGATTGAGCCTTGAGCCTGCTACCTGGAACTGAACCCCAGGTTGTGAGCATGGTTATTGCTGCAATACACCAGCTTAACCGCTGTGCCACAAGGCTCATGAGCAGTGAGGCTCTCCTTTCCTCCTGGCCAACGTGCCTCGACAACTCAGGAACTTTCTATAGAAACTTCTTTCTTCCCACAAAGCCTCCTAGTTTTGCTGTGCAAACCAGGTGTGTAGAAAAAGGAACTTTTGAAAACTTTGATATTGGGGGGGGGGAGATTTACGGTAAGTTGCATCTCGAGTTTTATTCCCTAAAGGAGCATATACGTTTCCATCTAAGAGGAAACTGTAATGCCTTCTCCTCTAACAAGAGCCACTGGAGACCACTGAAGGTGACAGTGTTTACTTGAAATTAATGTCAATGTGCATTTTCCCCTCTAAAGAATAAAAATGGGTCTTCTGCAAAACTGATGTGCCCGGAATGTTTTGGGTTGTTTTGTTTTGGAGACATTTTGGCTACTTGTGTGTTCGGAGTCATCACACCGGAGGAAGAGATGGCACTCCTCTCAGCATAGGGCCAGGGTGGGGATTGCATCTCTTTCTTTTGCCCATGGTTCCCTCCACATCCTCCTGGGGGGGGGGGCACATCGCTATCTCTGCATCTGGTGCCCTTGGACCATTCTGTTCCTCCCAATACAGGTATAGAACAATGGCAACAAGCAACACATTACTCACTAAATGCAGTACGGTAGGTCAGAACTGCCTGCTTTTTAAAGGAGGCTGCTTAGTACATCCCTCAACGAGCCCAGGGGCTCATGCAGAAGCACAACAGATAGGCTCCCCTGAGGGTCAGGACTCTTCATACTGTCTAAAAGTATGGTTTAACACATTTTAGCTATTTGGCTTAAGAGGTTTATGCTTCCTCTTTATGATGCGCTGGTTGAAATCCCCTAGTGTGATGCAACTCAAGTATAAACCCATTGAATCAAGTATAAGCCCATTGAACCCCCTGCAAATTCCATTGATTCAATAGGCCTACTTTCAACATGTGACTGGGTTTTGGCCATCAAGTGTAAGTCAAAATGCTTCTGACTTATGGCAACTCTATGAATGAGCAACCTCCAAAATGTCGTGTGCTGCTCAGCTCTTGCAGACTCAAACCTATGGCTTCCTTTAAGAAGTCGGGCCATTTAACATTTGATCTTCCTCTTTTCCTCTGCCTTCCACCTTTCCCACCATTTATTGTCTTTTCCAGAGAATCCTGCCTTCACGTGATGTGTCCAAAGTAGGAAAGCCTCCGTTTCAACATTTTTGCCACCAGAGATAGTTCTGGCTTAATTTGATCTAGGGCCTACTTAATAATCTTTCTGGCAGTTCGGGGTACCTGCAAAGCTTTCTTCCAGCACTCCGTTTCATTTTTTCGCCCTGTCAACGTTCAGTTTAGTCACAAATCCCAAGGCCTCTTGCTCAGAGTTTTCCCTCAGCTTCCCATCTTCTTGTGGAAAGCCAGACATAGAAAAATGAACATTTTAAATGTTGGTTAGATTGCCTGTTGTGTTTCTTTCCCCAAGCTTGTTTCCCCAGATATCCATTGGCTATAGTTTCTAACTACACTTCCTGCTGGCTTCTTTGGGTGGAGATGATGGGATTACAGTTTGGTGACTCAGGTTTAAGAGAGTTTACATATCTGCTGTATATATTTTGCTTTGTTTATATCTTATCCTTTTTCTAAGGAGTTCAGAATGCTTTAGCCACTTCCAGGGCTGGCGCTAGGGTTTTTTTGCGACCTAGGCGAGGGGCGGGGGTGGGGTGGCGGGCGGCAGGGCGGCAGGGCGGCGGGCGGGCGGCAGTGACAGGGGGCGGGGTGGTGGGGGGCGGTACGGCAGCTGGGCAGCGGATGATGGGGGACGGCGACGGCGGGCGGCGACAGGCACGGGGGGTGGGCGGCGATGGGTGCGGGTGGCAGTGGGCAGACGGCGACAGGACGGACGGCAGTGGCCAGCGGAGGGGGGCGGGGGGGCAGCAGGCTGGCCAGCGCCCCCTCTCCATTTTGGCACCCTAGGCAACTGCCTAGTTTGCCTTAATGGACGCGCCGGCCCTGGCCACTTCCCCCTCTTTCTTCAAAGCCCACACAACAGTGCTGTGAGGTAGATTAGGCTATTGAATAATGACTGGCCCAGGATTAACCACTGAGGTACATGGCCAAGTAAGGAACTTGAGTCTTCAAGCACTCTGTTGGCAGCACTGGCTCTCAGACTGGATCAGAGGTTTGATCCAAGCAACAAGGTCTGCAAAGCAGTCCTGTACAACTCCAAAATTTGATTTTTGTATTTTGAAGGCAGGTGGGTCTGATAAAAGACATGTTCCTTTTACTTTCTGTTTTGCGTGAGATGTTCCCTCTGTAAATTCCTGCCCTACATGATGAGAATTTGTTCGTGAGAACTCATTAAGAACAGGGAGAAAGTGTTAAAGCCTGAAGCTCCTTGATGTAAGAATGTGTTAATTCATCCTAGCTTGGCTTCATCCTCCTCAAAGGAAAGCAAAAATACATGAAATAAATATCTTGTGCCATCATGCTTCCTTAGTAGGAAAGGAAGAACCGCCATGAAAATCTGAGAGTTGATCTTTGTTCACCTGGCATGACAAGGCTTCTGTTATATTTATTCTGTTACAGTATTTGTTACTGAGTTGTTTTTCTTGTTATAAGCCACCCAGTTGGGTGGGATAACAACAACAACAATAACAATGCTGGATTTTGTAGTTATCTTGTTTGCTGTGTGATAATTTGGTAATAATAATAATAAGATACCGTCTGGATGTGGTTACATTCTTCCATTAGGAAGAGTAAGTAACCACCTCAGTTGGGGGCAGCAGTGATTGCCTCTTGGCTGTTCTTCTGAACTCCCAGCTAGACATGGGCACGACCAGAAAAAATGATGTTTCGAGTTTTCATTTGTCGGAACGGGTCCGTTTCGGGTCGTTTCCGTTTGTCGTGAAATTTTTCAAAAATTTGTCATTTCCGTTTGTCGTTTGTCGTTTCCACCGCGATTTAGCGCGATTTGACTTCCCAGGACCCAGAGCATAGGGGTGTCCCGCAATCAGGGCCAGTGCTAGGTGTTTTTGCACCCTAGGCGGCGGGCGGGGCGGGCGGCGGGGGGGAGGTGCAGGCGGGGGGTGGTGGCGGGGGGGCATGGGCGGGCGGTGGCCGCGGGTGGGCAAGTGGGCGGGTGGCGGCGCGGGCCGCAGGCGGGTGGCGGCGTGGGCGGACGGGCGAGTGGGCAGTTGGTAGGATAGAGGTTCTGTTCATGGCTTGCTCCCCAAATGTGTGTGTGTGCAAGCAAATTGAAGTTGGGAAAATAGAAAATAAATGGTAGTATATAATATATTTTTAAAATAAATCCACACCTCCCACTCCCAGTCGAACCTCCCCCTTTATCCAATATCAGAAAAAAATCCTCAAACTGCCAGAGAAGAAATAAAGAATAAACTGATATTCCTTTCAGCAGACAAAGCTGCAGGGAATCAAAGAAATTACAGTATTTTCTAAATTCAATTCCCTCCCTGTCTGCCTAACTTAAATCCTAAAGCCTCCAGCCTCCCTCCTCAATCTCGATCGGATCACACCAGCACCAGCAGCCAGCCCTCCTCCCTCAACCACATCCATACACCCGACTGCGATTTCTGGAAGGTGCCTCGGCTTTTTATGCCCTCCGAGACATCCAGAAGTGTCAGTCAAAAACCTGGTGATGCCATTGGTGGAATGGTTCAAAAAAATTGCATGGTCCCATCCCATGCCCAGCCCAAAGGGGCAGGTCTAAAAAAATAAAAAATAAAATAAAATAAAATCAATACGACGTTTTATTGCTATAAAAAACCCACTACTGCTACTATAAAAATGCAGGCATTTAAAATAAATAAATTTCACATGTTTCTGTGGTGATTTGGTGTGTTTTTTGACCATTATTTCAAAAGAAAAATTGCGGTCGCCATTTTGGATCCCCCCCACCACATGGCATGGTGAGACAGACGACGAGGATGACCCCCCCCTCAGCCTGGTGCAAGCAGCCCAGGACAGGAGAAGAGGGGGGAAGGCCGGGGACCCCCCAGAAACCACCCCTCTGGTAGGTGGCAAAGCCTCAGGCAGGCATATTTTCGCCTGCTTTTTTGGACGGGAGTCGGGTTTTTTTAAAAAAAACTTTAAAAAACTTTTTCTGTGCTTCGCATTGCGCGATCACCGCGATGCCACAAATGGAAATGAAAAACCCGACCAATTTTTTCTTCTTTTTTCGGTTCGAATTCGAGTTCTGACAGCTTAATTATCGTTACCGTTTCTGTTACGTAACGGAAACGATAACCGAAAATGGAAACGACAATTTCGCCGAATCGTGCCCATGTCTACTCCCAGCTAGTAAAGGACAGTGCCATGTACAACATACAATGACATGTCTTGGTCTCTGTGAGGGTTCTCCGTTTTCCCAGGCACCCCGCCCTTCAGGTTTCAGTAAGGACACATTTTTGAAAGAATAAACTGGACTTTTATTCGGTTCTTCCATTATTACGGAGGCTCTCGTCTTGATTACAGTTCCAACATCTTTAACTTCAGTAACAAACAGATTATTTTTGGATTCATACAACGGAGGAAACACAGAGAGATCTAACCCTCCCCCTAGTCTTGGGGAGACTTGGTTCCACCATTTTTTCTTCCCCTCCTTCTCGAAGAGGCCCGGCTCCCCCACTTGTACCCCAATCTCCGAAGTGGGTTTGGGCCCAGGACGTCTCTGGCGGTGTGATTTGAAGGGGTAGTTTTCTCTCAGGGTCAATCCCCTCCCGGTACACATCCTCCCGGTTCTTTCCTCCTCCTCCTTCAGCTTGGCCAGCCATTGTTCCCAAGCCAACTCTTTCCGGATCTCCTTTCTCTTGCCGTTATACTCACGAGCCTCTCGCTCACCCCAGTACGAACAGCGCTGGCGGTGTGCACGTCTCCTGTAACTTTCAGCCTCTGGCTTTGGCATCATCATTTGTTCCCAATCTCCAGTCCATGGGTTTTCCATCCAAACCCACTCCCAATTTGGGGGCAAAACACGTGGCGTACCCTTTTTACATTGTCCAAACCCCACCTCCACCACAGCTGATTGGCTGCGTTTTCCCGCCGTTTCTCTCTCCTTCTCCTCCGTAACCCGGGTCTTAGCTTTACCCTCCTCCTTCTCCCTTTCCAGAATCTTCAGTGAGTCTTTGAACTGCTTCCAGAGCATTTCTCTTTCCTGGGCTTCACAGTCCTGATCAGCTCTGTGTTCCTACCTCCTCCTTTGTTTCTCCAGCCACTCATCCCTGTCACTGTCTTGTTGTGCAGGTGTCACTCTCCTGCCTTCAGCCCCTTCAGGGTAGCTTCCCTCACAGTCTCCTAAAAACCTAGCCTACTGCCTCAGGTGTGTTTGTTGATTCTATCCCATTGCCTAGTCAGGAGCCAGTCTGCTCAGCTTCTGTACATGAAATAGCAAAGAGGTGCCACCTTGTCCCTCTCAAGCAACAGAATTGGGCCAGCTCTGTTTGTGGGTATAATCAAGAACTAACTGTCTTGCCTTCATCATTGCCGTTATGTGCCATCACATCCCACTTATGGTGGCTTTACTTAAGATAATGTGATATATTTAAGCGGAGGCTTTTGCCAGAGCGGCCCCCTCTCAGTTTCCATGGCAGAGCAGAAATTTGAACCCATGTCCAGTTCTTATACTGACCAGCTGGATGGAACACTACTGATAAAAGCTGGAATGACTAATATGGATCTAATCTGGAAAGGTGGGGGTGGAGGAAGGAAGGAAGGAAGGAAGGAAGGAAGGAAGGAAGGAAGGAAATAGAACACACACACACACACACACACACAGAGAGAGAGAGAGAGAGAGAGAGAGAGAGAGAGAGAGAGAGAGACTCCTTCAGCTACTAAAAATGAAATTTATTCTCTAATATATATATGTTGGGGGAAAATTACCTTGGGGCAGTATAACTATATAAACAATATGCACA
Source organism: Phrynocephalus guinanensis (assembly GCA_037367245.1). NCBI lineage: Eukaryota > Metazoa > Chordata > Lepidosauria > Squamata > Agamidae > Phrynocephalus > Phrynocephalus guinanensis. The sequence continues at coordinate 21,963,394 of CM074743.1, forward strand.
GAAGGAAAGAAACATGGGTAGAATATTAGAAACCATACTTCCTTCACTATCCCAGAGATATCTCTGATTTTTAATATTATACAATACTATTATCACAGCATTTTAAAAAAATTCAAGCTGGACTGGGAAATTATCATTCATTTATTTTATATATTTGTATACCGCCCGTTTTATAAAGGGGAACTCCGGCTGGTTCACAACAAACATGTTTATGTCAAAAATAATATATTAAAAACTCATCCAAAATAATATACAACAAACAGAACAAAATAAGACAAAACTAATTTAAAAAACCTGATGAAAATAATCAACCAAGATGGTGGCACAAAAAAAAACCCTTAAAAAATCCCTAATGGTCACCAAATGCCTCTCTAAAATGCATGGTCTTAAGCACTTTTTTGGCAGGGACTGTGCTAGGTGAATCTCACTTGACAGATGGTTCCAAAGCATGGGAGCAGCCACAGAGAAGGCCTGGTTTTGAGTGATCGATTTCTGAGCCAACCGAAGTGAGAATGCCTATGATGTTCTGGTTGTTTGGGATTCAGTTGACCTTTGGAAGATCCACTCTACCAGGTATTCAGGTCCCAAGCAATGGAGGGTTTTGTAAATCAAAACCAGTACTTTGAACCTTATTTGGGATGCAATGGGTAACCAACGCAAGTGTGCCAGAACTGGGGTGATGCGGTCATATCTGCCCGCACCCACCACCAGTCTGGCCGCTGCATTTTGCACCCGCTATAGTCTCAGAATAAGGGTCAAGGGCAACCCCACGTAGAGAGTGTTGCAGTAATCTATCCTGGAGATCACGAGCGCCTGCACAGCTATTCTAAAGGAGGCCTCATCCAGGTACAGGCGAATCTGGGTGATCTGCTGAAGATGGAAAAAGGCAAACTTGGAAATGGCCATCACCTGGGCTTCCAGGACCACATCCAGATTCCTCACTCTGTTCACCAGCTGAAGGGTGATACCCTCCAGACTGAGGAGAGGGACTGTAACCAGCAGAGGACGCCCCGAAGAACAGTCTGGTCTTCTCCAGGTTGAGTCCAAGCCTGTTAGTTCTGGTCCATTCCATGACCGCATCCAGGCAGGAGTCGAGGGTCTGCACCACCTCCACTGCAGAGGTGGTGATAACAGCAAACTCTAAATCCCCTAATGACCTCAGCTAGTGGGCTCATATAGGTGTTAAACAGCATGGAGGAGATTGCCGACCCCTGGGGCACCCCACAAGGGAGTGTCCAAGAAGCCAACAACTATTCCTGCAGCCTAACATGCTGGGAATGGCCCCAAGGAAGGATCGAAGCCAGCTAAAAGCTGTACCTCCAATCCCCACCTTGGAGAGCCAACCCTGCAAGATACCGTGGTCAAAGGTATCAAAGGCCACTGACAAATCCAGGAGGACCAACAAGGTAGAGCAACCTTTATCAGCCCCCCTGAGGAGGTCATCTTGCAGCATGACCAAGGCAGTCTCAGTCCCAGAACACAGCCTGAACCTGGACTGGACTGGATCCAGGATGTGATCCTCCTCCAGGAACGTCTGGAGCCCGATGGTGGCAACCTTCTCAATCACCTTGACCAGAAAAGGAATATTGGCAATTGGTCGATAGTTGGACAAATCATCCG